>OY728165.1:921883819-923133819 GCA_963277665.1 Viscum album
TATAGTCTCATATTTATTGAATTTTATGCAATCACATTTTCAATGTCATGGAGTTAAAAATTCCATATTCATGAAACTTATTTTTATTATTCTTAAAATCCTATATTCAAACAATTTCTAATAAAAAATTACTAATTTTGAAAATTTTTAATTTAGTTGAACCACAATTATATATAATTATATTAACTTATGTTTAATGTGGATCTTATTTATGATACCATGTTGAATTAATAGAGAGATAAATACAGATAATCACCAATTACATAAACAATATATCCTATGAGAAAGTAGATTGTATATAAAGAGAATGAAAAGAAAAGAAAAAAGAAGATGAAGTAGAATGAAAATTAACATGTAATAAATTAATTTTTTCCTTTTATAATTTAATAATTAAAAATTAAGGAATAAAAATTCTTTTAGGCATTATAAACATGATAAATATTATTTACTCTTGATGAAATATAATATAAAATGTGATTCATTCCTTCATATACCTTTGAAAATTAATACTTTAATAGTTTTTTTTGTAGGGAAAGATGAGTTTTACAATCTTTATAATCTAAATAGAGAAATTTAGGAGAGTAAAAATATATATGAAGTGGGATAAATTTGAGCCTTTATGTGATGTGTTGAAAATGAATAGTAAAACACTTATTTAAAAATATGTTTTTAGAATAATCTAGTAATTTTTGCCAGAAAATATATGGAAAATTTGGAAATTATTTCCTAACCTTTAAATCATTGTCTGAATCACTATCATTATCTTAAAAATCCTTTTAAAACCTCATATATAAAAACCCTATCACTTTACACTTAGAACGACACTGAAATCATCATTTTTTTGACTTCTCTTATGATATGAAAGAGTTAGATCGATATTGCATAAATGATTGGTAATAATTATGCCATATAATTTTATTTTTATTATTAGAAATATTATTATTCATAAATATTATATATTAACATATTTTTTATTTTCAATTCATAAATATTCAAATTCTTTTCTATAAAACATTATAAAAAAAAATTGTTCATAATCTAATATTCAAAAAACATACATATAATTTAATTTTTGTTGTTGAAATTTCTCTTATTCATAACTATTATATATTTAAATATTACTTATTTTTAATTCATAAATATTCTATTTCATTTTACAAAACATTATAACAAAAAATATTCATAATTTAAGAAAATTGTCTAATTTAATTCAATTATAACATCATTCATAAAATATTTTTTTATTAAAATATCAGTTACATTATTCATTATATACTATATTATTATATTATATAACATAAATTATTCATAAAAAATTTATTTTTTTCACATGTATATCATATCATATCATATTTTTTCATATTTTACTGTTTATTAATGTATTTCAAAATTTACAAACCAAAATTTAATATTTCCACGATTATTTAATTTTTATGTACTAATTCCAAAGTTTAAATCTATTTTATAAATAAAAATATTTATCTATAAGAAATCTAATAATTAAAAAATTATTTAAATTTATAAAAAATATGAAATAAAGGTAGAATATTATTTAATTTTTAAATGAAACATTTATTATATCATGAGATAAACATAAAAGACATTATTTTAAATAATTATTTCAAACTAATTATTTTAATGACTGTCTAATTAATCACTTAAGATATATATTGTTTCGATCAAACTTACTTTAGGGCTGGGGGGGGGGGGGGTGAATCAGGATGCACACCGATTACAACTTTTCCTCTCCTATTAGTCCCCTAGGCCGTATAGATCTTGTTCCCTAATTAGAAGGAACATGGCCAATCTAACAAACTCTCATGTTCGATCACAGTGAATCATTCAACACATATATAAAAAAATAAATCATGCACATGACACCAATATTTTACTTGGTTCACCATTAAGTGATAATCCAAGTAGCATATACACGATGATGTTCCTGTATATCAGAATACACTATACTCACATTCGATGGATATATGATTTTATCACATGGTCACTCGATTACAAGGTGTAGTTACCTTACAAGTTTAGGAAGGATTCACTATGAATCCAAGGGTCACTCCCTCTAATTCATCTCCACACACTACTTTGGTGAAATAAAATTTATTTTATAGCTGTGAGGGTCTCTTCAACAATTTATAGACTTGTGGGTATCTTCCCAATCAACATAGGTTTATGATGTACCTTTCTTCCTTATCTCCATATAGATTCTCTATTAATCTTCTATTTGTTTCACTCTCCTTCTTTAGTACTGGATAAAATCTACACCTCAATGTGTGGGTTGGGTCTATGTATTTAAAAAAACACAACAACAATAATTCTTATAGATGAAGATTAATCCCTATTGAGATAATCTCATTTCTCTCTTTCTTGAATAGTCAGATATGGTGATGTAACTCCTTATTTGATCCTTCTATCTTAAATGAACTATATATGTCAATGGAAATATTTTGTGGATCTCATATATTCTTCTTCTATTAATCAAATATGTCAATATTTTCTTTTTACCCAACATTTTCTAGAACCACTACAAGTTGTTTTTATAAATACTTCTATGCCTCCAACCCTTGATTCAATAGTTGGAATCAATGCTCCTCCATCTAATTCTATAAGATCATGAAAAGTGTACCCCAAATTTTATTTTATCCACAATATACCAATTAAACTAATTAATATCACTAAAATCTAATGTTATCCCTTTATTTAAAATTCTTCCAGATATTCAAGAAATAACATGTTCATGACATGAAATCCTCACTATGATGTGATCTTCTAATTCAAAATCCAGTTCACATCATGATATCTTTCTCCATGGTGTGAAGCATAGTCAATTAAAAGATCTAAGAAATCTACTAAATATCATATATTCAACTCCTCCGATTATTATGTCATGATACTTTAACTCTTCTTGATCCTTAAATCTGTCACAACATGATCTACTACTTCACAACATGATTCTGATTGACGCAGATTAACAACACGAAGCTTACCTTTTGCAACCATATTTATTATACGGTATATAAACATCGATTTGAGTAATTATTCTTATATTTCACAATACCTTTATTTATAATTTTGTTTTTTATTCCTTATTCTATGGTTTCTAGTTCATTAATGATAAATGAACCCTTGAACATGAGTTCTTAGTGTTATAAAAGAGGGTGAAATGAGTTGAAAGGGATGCGTACCTCATATATTTACATTCTTCATTTCTCATGATTTTGACTTATTTATTTAGTATCATATTGAGAATAATTAATATAATATACCCTAATCAGTCAGTGTGAATGATGATGAATAAGGGATGAAACCTGATGTGAAAGAGGGGAGATGAGAAGTGATAGGTGACTCAACTCCTCCTCTCACTTTAGTGATAAAATTTAAGGCACCTAGTCTGGTTATATATTACCTTGAGAGAGGGATCTGTGCACCTCAAGTAGTCTCTTGACTATTAATTAGATTAAATTCATGAGTGAAGTTTTATTTTTATAGATAAAGAAAAACCGTCCCTGGAAACCAATTATCTTCTCTTCAACCTTCATAACTTCGTTTTAGCCTAGTTTAAGTTTAGTTTATGATTAGTTCAGTTTTTTTAATTAATTTAGTGAAATTTATAATTTAGTGACAAAATTATTAATACCTAAAAGTTAGTATCTATATTTCCTCTCGGTTTCCCTCTTTCTCTCTTAGATCAACCTTGACTTTCACTTTACTACGCTTTTAGGGTTAGTGATCATATGAAAATAATAAATTCTAAACTATGACCACCTCAAAGAACTAACGATGCTTTATGATTCGCTATGTTTTTGATGCTGTTGCCACACAATGGAAACTAGTGATGGTCAAAAAACTGGCTGATAATATCAAGTATTTTCCCTCTCTTATGTTTTCAGATTTTAGTTTTGAATTTTTCTTTTGTATTTGTTTTCATTTTTATTGTTCATTTTATGAACTTGGTTGTTCATGTTTATGTTTTTAGGATAAATTACATGATTAATGAATATTATATATCATCATCATTAGATTACCCTAAATACCAAGAAGATTCCACTACCTATATGACACAAAATTCTATATTGTGGATACAACACAATAAAGAATGGGATGATTCCAGCCCTTACAGGTATGATTATTTCCATAACTATAATTGGAGTGACACAAGCTACAAGAAATTACAAGAAAATCCAAACTTTTATAAATTCTAAAAAAAAAATTAGAACAAGTAGAGTTATGGATTTTAAGGACCTCAAAAGAAGAGTTCTCATGAAGGTATGGTAGAAACACTCTTGATATACACTATGATCAATGACATTAAAATCAAGTAACATGAAACAACACTTGGGAAATACAAATAGATTATTGAGATAAAAAATCATGTAAGAATATTGAATTAACTTTTTAAAGAAACTTGTTATGTCATGATGTATGAATTAATGTCATCAAAGAAAAAGAAAAGCTAGAGGAAGTGTGTGCTATTAAAGTAGAGACAAAAGTAGAAGAGGAATACCAATAGTTATCACTCCGATGCATGAAAAAAGAGAAGTAGACCATGATGAATCTTATTAACGAAATAATGAAGGAGAGATATAGAATTACTAGTATGGGAGTATCATTATAATTGAAGATGAATAATTATTTTGACTTGTTGATACCATTAAAGAAGAGTAATACCACACCCCAAATTTAGAACCCTTTATGAAACTCAAAGAGGTGAAATAGAAAGCATTGGTGGAGGATATATGAAAATTTAAGGAGAACCTCTATATCATGAAGAGGAATTACACATAGATTTAGTGAAAAAAGAGGATGGAAATGAACAAACGTTCTTTTAACTCACTGAAATTCTAGAAGATGAAGCATAACGAGACTACCTCCTGCACTTATAATGATAATAGGAGAAGAACATGCTTGATCTCAACACTATAATTATGGGAAAGAGGAAGTCACCAGCTAGATCCAAAGGAGAAACCATCTTTTAAGAAGTTCCTATAGAATAAACAGAGGATGATCTTGTCTTTGTTGAACTGGTTTAATGGTTTAAAGTGGAAAAAAAACTCAAACACCTGGACCAAAGGGAGTGTCGTTGAAATTAAAAAATCCACAAATGAAGTTTTTGAGGAAAAGAAGGTTGAAAATATGGAATAGGAAGAGTATTGTAACTCAACTAAAATTTTGGAAAAATAATTACTTCCAACACATTTTAAGGAGAAAAACGATACTAAAATTCACATCCCCAACACAAAACATGAAGAAAAAAAATAAATGTGTGATGCAAGGAAGTGGTCATACTAAGACTTATAAAATTTCCATTTGAAGAATAACCTTAAACACTTGGAAATGACGAAATAGATGCTATAATTTCCAAATTGATCACATACTTTAAGGTTGATAAAAAAAGTTATAGTAATGGAAGAATATTGTTGGGAGCTTACTGAAATATTATAAGAAGAAGACCCTCAAACATCTTAAAAATAGATAAATATACTAAAATTAAAAGGTCCACACCAAAAATTAAAGAGGAGAAGAAGGAAGAAGACTAAGAGGGGTGATCAGGAATTACTGTAACTTTTAAAGAATAACCTCAAGCACTTGGATATAAAAAATAGGAAGTTGTTGGACCCTTAAAGATATCTCATGGAAATAAAAAATGAGAAGTAGGAAGAAAAGGTACATGAGGATTACTAGAAGGTGAGTTCTGACCATGAGCTATTTGTTCATTCATATTGGGACTTTACACATCCCAGTACCCCTCCCATGAGGGTGTCAAGATAAACTCACTGGGAAGAGAAAAATAATAAAACTGAATGAATAAAAGTTAAATACATTCCTAAATCTAAATTAGGTAACATTATTTGATGCCCCAATTACATGACACCCTTGGTAATGGTCTAGCTTAAACCTAAAATAAATCTCTTTTGGAAGATAATCTAGGTTTTTACTACTTTCTTAGGACTTAATTTTCATTTTAATTTGAATTATGGATTTATATTGATCTTGGGGGTCAGTGTCATATATCATTATTTTTTAACTTTAATGAATGGATTTTGTACTTTAAATTATTTTTTTAGGTCCAAAGATGCTAATCCATTAGAAAATAATGAAATATCTAGGAAATTTAGTAGATGAAAAAACATAATCTTGAACATCAATGACAATAAATTCATCCAAGGATCAAGGAAAAAATATGTTTTAACATGGGATATTTTCTATTTTACTCATTTATTTTGATATATTTTTATGCTACACCTAAATTTAAAAATTTATATACACCCCTCACCTTGGTTCAACGTTGGGGAAAATGTTAAATTTAAGTGTGAGAGTGGAATACTTGGATTCCTAGAATTTATATTTTTTCCCTTTAGTTGACCTAAGATATATAATCACATAAGAAATATTTTTCCACATGTTGGAAAATTTTGAATTTTCTATTCCCATAAATGAAAATGTATATGTGGATATTTATGAAAGTTACATTATTTTTTATAATTTTTATTTATTTTAAATTAATTTTTATATGATTTTAATTACTTACTTTGATTCTTATAAATTTGAATTTATTAGACCAATTTCCAGTGTTCATTCCATGACTTGATTTTATTAAATTTTTTCCCATTCCCAAAAGGCTTATGAGCCATTTTTGAAATTTTATTTCTCACACACTATTTATTGAGAGAACATGGGATGCAAAATTTCTTGTTATTATTATCAGAACATGATGATTTTGAACCATTTAAAAATGATTGAGGTCATTATTTGATCATATTTGATCCCATTTGAGCTCGAAACCTACCTTATATCTATCCTCAGTGACACCATAAAAAACATAAAATTACTTTATAAGAATCCATATTACAATCCATTATATCCTTTCTACCCCATTTCTTTGAGTATTAATTCACGATCATTCATTTTATCTTTAACAATTGAGTTATTTTAAAGAATTTTCTGAAATTATTATGCTAAAATGAAGAATGAGGTTTGGTTCTCTAGAGTTTTTAGAGAAATAGTTTCTTATATATGTCAATGTGTTCTATTTCATCCTATAAATTTTGAAAAAAAGAAAGTAAAAAATAAAGAGAAAAAAGGAAAGAAAAGAAAAGAAAAAGTGAGCATGTGTGATACCTAGGATTTACCAATATCTAAGAACACATTCCTCCTTATGCCAAATTTTCTAATTTGGGTTAGTAGAAGATTTATGGTGGGGATTTAAGTTCCCATTGGTTAGAATTATAGGGGTTTGAGACCTTGATATGACACAGATTCCACTAAAAATAAGAGAGGATTTTTTTTGAGAGAAAATAAAAAGAAGAGAAAGAAAATAGAATATATATATATATAAAGAGAATTTTTATCACTGTATTGTATGTGAGAATGTGGAACTTAAGTAGAGGATAAGTAAGTGAGTGATATTTATTTTTAAAGAGGAGTTGATGGAGGAGCACACATTTTTTTGAGCTTTCTTTGAATACCATGCACTGTATTTTAAAAATTCGACCCTCCTTTTTCTGACTTTGAATTTAATTTTTTACATCTTTATCCCCCCACCTTGAGCCTGAGAGGCATTATAACTACAATGAAAAGTACACATGATTTTTTAGTTTAATTTCTAAGTAGATATTTTATATCACTTGTAGGTTTATAAAAATAGTTCACATACTTGATATTGAACATAACATCATTTCAAATGTTCTTGAGTGACGAGTGATTTGAATTCTAATGGGGTAAATCATAATCAACATTTATATTTAATAAAAAATTGAATGATGTGACTAAAATATAAAAAAATTATAAAACATTTAAATTTTAAATGAATCATGAATTAATAAACAATTTAATGATGTGAGTGAAATATGGAAAAGTTTTAAAATTTCAAAATTTCAAATGAAGCATGAATAAAGGGAAGAGGCCACATGGATTAGTAAAACATGTAGTTTATGAGATGGTATGACACAACAACTAATATTAATCATAGTCCACCTAGAAAAAACTATGTTGTTGGATAAGTGCTATGACTAGTATTGTTTATCACTTACCAAAGTGATGTTGCTTTGGTGACCACCTGTGCATCCCACCATGAAAAGATCCTTCCACCATGTATTTATTGCTTATTTCCACCACCCCCACTTGTTTCCCACAATAATCCACTGTATAATCACCATTATCTCACTTTGGGAAGCTCTGTCTTGATGATATAAAGACCTAAAAACGCTCTAGTTTTAGCATGGAGGCCAATAGAGATCTTGGGAGACCCCCAAGACTTCACTATGAAGCCGAGAAGGTTCCATGCACCCATGAAGTGTGAGGAAAATGATTATGAAAAGGATAGATCAATGTTTTCAAGGGGCTATGACCTAGTTTCAGTTTTGTGCTATGGGGAAATAGAGGAAGAATCTAGTCACATCGCTAGAGTCTTCCCTGTGTCATGAGAATTTGAGCATGCAAATAATCTGGCATGGAGATCCTGTGTTAAATGATCTTTTCCTGTAGTGAGGGAGGAGAGGTTTGTGTTGCTGTTTTTCAATCTGCCACATGGATATGAGTATGGAAAGAGACTTTTTTTGGTGTAAGGTGCTCATTATACTATGGGAAGAAGCTATGTAAGTGCGTGTTAGGGTATAAAAGGTTTATGGAGGTGAAAAATGAAAAAATGGAAAGAAAAATGGAGAAAAAACAATGATTTATGTGGTTCGGTAGTGTGCCTATATCCACGGGAGAAGGGGCCAATTATCTGTTATTTTTATCCAGATGAAACTCTGGAGGATCTCAATGGTTAAAATGATTTTTTCTGATTAAAATTTCATGGGATTTAGTCCCATTTTATAGATGACTGAAAAACCAAACTTTCTCTGGTTGTTGGGTAGTTCATAAACCCTTGTAAAAAAATTCACATCGTCAGCTTCTCATCCACAGTTGGCTTCCCACCAAGGAAGAACTGCACCCATGTTGTTTCCAAGAAAATACTCTCATTAAAAAATCCTCCGCCAATCAATCCCAAAATTGAGAGTGTCCCCAACAAATCTCCCCATCACAACCAATTTGGGTTGAAGCTAGACTCACTATCTCCTTCCAGGCATCCAATTTTTCTTTTGATAGAACCTTTGTTATCATGTCTACCTAATTATCATTGGTGAGGGTTTTCTTGACTTTCAAAAAATGTTCTTTCAACACATTTTGGATCTAGTGATATCACACGTTGATGTTTTTGGACTTTGAATGAAATTTAGGGTTCCTTTTTAGATGAATAACACTATGAATATTTCAATAGAGAATATAATTCTCTGGATTCTATCCTAGTTCTTTTAAAAAATTCTTCATAAAAAACATCTCCTTACAGCCTTCTATGACCTCTATATACTCTGATTCTATGGTAAAAAAGGAAACACACTTTTGAAATCATGATTTTCATGATACTATTCCACCTACAAATGATATTATGTAGCCAAATATGGATTTCCTCATGTCTACATATTCTACCATATCTGCATTTGTGTATCCTTATAAAATAGGTTTATCACTTACAAAACATAAAAAATGGATAGATTTACCTCATAGATACCTCAATATACATTTTTATGAAGCTTGATTCTCCTTTAATAGATTTGATAAGTATATACTCACAACATTAACAACATGAGAAATATCTAGTTTGGGGCACACCATGAAGTACATAAGACTGCAAACTGCTGAATGATAAGGAAAATTTTCTATATCTTATTTATCCTCCAGAGTTTATGGAATATAACTTTTCATAAGACTGAAATTACTTTCAAGAGGAGTGATAAATAGTTTCACCTTTCTCATATTGAATCTTTGAAGAACCTTCTAAATTTACTGCTCCTAATATAGCCAAATCGTATGATTCCTCCTGTCATGAGTAATCATTATACAAAGAATCTGAGTAGCATCTCCCAAGTCCTTCATTTCAAAATACTTGTTCAACTCCTTCTTCAACATATCAAAATTTGTGATTGTTCTACCAAAAATCAGTATATCATCAACATGGAGTAACAAGATAATAAAATCACCACCAAAAAACAATTTTATTAAAACAAAGTGATCAATATTCATCCTCCTATACTCATTTTTCTCCATGAATGAGTTGAATTTATTATATCATTTCCTCGGTGACTGTTTCAAACCATATAAACTTTTCCTAAGTTTTCATACCAAGTTTTATTTACCTTTCACAAAAAATCCATATGGATGATCCATGTTTATCTCCCCATTAATATCACCATTTAAGAAAACTATCTTTACATATAATTGTTAAACCTCAAGGTTCAGACTTTCCACCAATCCAATAACAATTCTGGTATAAGATATCTTAACCACATGATAAAAAATTTCATCAAAGACAATACCTTTATTTTGATCAAATCCCTTCACAACCATTCTGGATCTGTATCACAACTGTAAGATACCATCTTCTCCTTTGATTATGTACACCCACTTGTTCTTGAGTTCCTTATTTCCTTGTAGTAACTATACCAAATCAAATGTATGGTTCTTGTTTAAGGATATTATATACTCTTTCATGAACTTTTTTCTATTATATCTTCTACTGAATCCTAACCACATCATCATAACTATCTAGATATCACCCATCTGTGTGCATCACATACTCATGTAATGAGTATCTATGAATCAGTTGTCATTTTCTGGTGGATTTCCTCAATTATGATTCAGGGGGAATCTATTCTGGAATATCATATGATGTATACATATCAGTAGATGGAGACATGTTACCTGGTAGTGAAGTATCATCAGTGTCATGTATCTCTATCACACAAACTAAATCTGATGGTGGTGAGACTGGTTCTATATTGATCAGAATTTCCTCAGACTACAACTTCTCTGTTTTTTTTGGATTCTCAAAATCTTTAATGGTCTATTTCTCAAGAAACAATACATCTATGCTTATGATAATCCTCATATCGATATGATCCTAGTTTCGGTATCCAAAATCCTCATGTTTATTTCCTAAAAAGATACACTGCTTTCCTTTTCCATCTAGCTTTGCCTGCTCATCTTTTGGGATATGAAAAAATGGCCTGAAACCAAATACTCTCAAATGTTTGTATGAAACATCTTTACCTATCAAGACACTTTATGGAATGTCATAGTTCATTAAAACTAATGGATAATGGTTAATGAGATCAATTGCGGTCCTTATTGCCTCCCCCCAAAAGGTGTTTGGAAGCTTTTATTTTGAGACCATAAGTATGAATCTCTCACAAATTGTTCTGTTAATCCTCTCAACAACATAATTATTCCAAGGAATCTTCGGTACTGATTTTTTTATCTGATACCTTAAATCTTGCTATACTCCTCAAACAGACCATGGTACTCTCATCTATTTTCTGGACGTACACACTTTAATCATATACTTGTTTCTCTTTCTACCTTCATAGGAAACTTCATGAAAAAATCCTACACTTTATCTTTAGTTTTCAAAGAAAAGACCCACACTTTTCTATAATGATCATCTATAAAGGTAAAAAATAAATAACACCTCCCATAAACTTAGTTCTCATCATATAGACATCCGTGTGAATAAAATCTAAAACATTTTCTTTTCTAGATGGTAAATAACCATGAAATGATACTCTATGTTGCTTTACCATGATTTAATCAACACAAGTATCCAAATATGTACCTTTTAGTCCTATAATGATATCCTTCCTAGAGTGCATTATGATTCCTCTCTCACTCATGTAACCAAGACACTTGTCAATATTCTGTAGGAAAATCTTTCCTGTTTGCATTGAATTCTCCTCCAAATGGTTTGTCATCTATAAACTAAATATAAGTATCTTTATTCCCTTTAGAAATTACCAAGTTACCTTTAGTAAGATTACATTTCCCATCATCTAAGGAACTGACATATTCATCATTGTCAAGAATTCTATAGAATATTAGATTGAGGTGAATATCAGGAACATGCCTCATATACATCAATAGTAACCTACATCTAATATTAGTTTCCAGAAAAATATTACCAATACCAGTAATTTTGGATTCACCATCATTTCTATCTTCACATGTCCGAAACTCCCTAAAGTGTAAGATGAGAAGAAATATCTTCTAGTAGTGACATGGTAGGAGGCACCAGAATTGATCACCCATGTCGATTCTTGGATTGCATGGCTATCCTGATTATCTTTCTGAATAATAATGATTTCTTCATTGAAAATTGCAGCATCATTATTTAGGGTATTACCTTCTTGATTCCTTTTATCTGTATTCAACTTTCTACACCCCCAGATGAAGAGTCTAGGATTTCCACTATGGTGTCACTTCATGTCATATCTTGATCAAGATTTTGATCGCTTCCTCCTTTGAAGATTTTTGTCCTGGGGTTCTCTTCCTCTATATCTTCCATACCATTTATATTTACCTTGTTTTTTAGTAAAAAGTTCCTCTAATTCAAGTGTGTTTCCCTTGTATTTTATTCTATATTATTCATTCGGTATACTATCTTTCACCATTTACATGGTGAGAGTTCCATCTAGAGTTGAATTGATGACTAACACAACTAGTGTGTCCCACATATTCGGTAAAGAACTCAACATAAAAAGTGCCTATAACTCATCATCAATCATCATTTTCATGGAATGCATCTGGTCAAAAATACCTTGGAACTCGCTCATGTGCTCTGATATGTTGGTCAAATATTTTTACTTAAAGTGAACAAGACGACGTATCGGATTTTCTTTGTTTATAATGGTTGTCTTGTCCTTGTATATATCTTTTCCAATTTTTACCAAATAACAGAAGCATCATGTTTGTTGGATTTTTTTGAAGATACTCTTGTCGATCCACTGTCTGATTTGGGAAGCATATTTTTGGTTAAGCACAACCCCCTCCACATTAACTAGCAGGATACTAGCCAATGTGTTCTCACTAGATTGACTTCTTGTTGACGATTCCTCCATTTTCAGTACAATGGGCTTAGTGGTCTCCACTATTGGTTTCCATAAATATTTAATATATAAAAGATCATATATTTTGGGTTTCTAGATGGAATAATTAAAATAGGTGAGATTAATCATGTTAGATACATTTTCATCTATTTATGGAGTGATAATTTCAAAAATATAACCATAATAATGTGTCCATAATGGTTCAAATAGCTAGAATCGACTCCTGGATCATTGAAAATGGACTCTGATTGGAAACGATATATCCAAAATAGTTTCAACGATCAAGATAAAATGATGATGCGGCACTGACGTGGATCACTGGAATAGTCACCACTAATGTGAATAACACTGTCTTCTCTAGTAAGTGGGTACTATAGCACTCAGGGTTTGACTAAAACTTTAACCACCACTATCGGATTTGTTTCAGCTCCGTTTTTGATGCCACTTATGCCGTTGGAATCATACTATCAAGATCTTCACGGATATGCCTGAATTTTATTTTTCCACCAACTTAAATTTTATGGTCATCTAATAATCTCTCCACACCTTCTTTATTTTGATCTAGATCCCTTTGATTCCAATTTCTTGGGAAGGTTCATGGCGATGAACAATATATAAAACATAAGAGAGAAATGAAGAACACACATGATTTTCATGGTTCAAAAATAGTTTCTACATCTAGAAGAGAAGGGTGGACTTTATATTTATTCTCTTTGGATAACACATCATAGGATCACAACATTATTACAATGGGTTTTATTCATTGTTTACAATTCATGGAATTTAATCCCATTTTATAGATGATTGAAAAAACCAAACTTTATTTGGTTATTGGGTAGTTCATTTTCCATTAGAAAAAATTCACAACATAGTCTACTCATCCACGATTGGATGCCCACCAAGGAATACCCATACTAGGTTTTTCGCCGATAGAAGACTCTCATGAAAACATCCTATACCAATAACTCCCAAAATTGGGAGTGGCCCCCATAGCGTGATATAGAATTAATCTGGTTATGGAAAGGTGAGATGGGTTAGATTGATGATTGCGTAAAGGTACTAGAAGTTGAAACCAAAGGATCTTCATCCATTCCACCACTTGGTTTAAATAAATTAAAGTAAAGTCAAGTTTGATTAAGATCTGGAGAGTATATGCATGATTTCAGAGAATTTTAGGGGATTTTGCAGATCTTAGTTGACTATAGGGTGTTGTATTTTGGGAACTTGTCATGCACTATAGAGGTATCTAGGGAGGAGATTTTATTTACAGATTTAAGGATCTTGCACCATGGAGACCAGTTCTACCCCGTATAATGATCCAAGCCAATAGAATAATAAACTATGATACTTCTATATTTTAGAAGTTTTAAGAGGTTATTTATGTGGGGACATGACTCTAATTTGTAGGGAAATTTTGTGCATCAATTTTTTACTAACTCTTGTTTTTACCTATAAAACTTTGGAATATTTATAAGAATATTTTTGATGGAAGGCGCTGAGTCGACATGGGATTCCGGATCCTAGATATCCTTAGTACAACGATATTAAAAATATTAAATATATATTTCACACTAACTCAATTTATTTTTAAACATGGAATAAAATCCAAGTGGAGAATAAGATCAGAAATTTGAGGTCATGACTGATTTCAGAATGTGGTGTTTATCTTATCCCTGACATAAAATTTTTCGACATCTGGTTCTTGGTTTATGGCGTGTTGGAGTGGTGTTAAATGGAGGTTTATTAATTACTAAAAACTAATAGACCCTCCTCCCCTTGTTCTCACGCATGACATAAGGGATATGAGATCCCACTTATATAGTGGATTAATTAAAGAAAAACCAAGGAGAGGAGGCGTTGTTGATCTTTGATCTTATCGATGATCACTCCCAGATCATGGTGCAACGGCTTCAGATCATATGGATCTACACCCCAAGCTTCATCATTTTACCATGAGGTAGGTGGATTTGAGTTTTAAGTATTGATCCCCCTTTTATGCTTTTTTAAGGTTATAGAGCCCTTATATGACTACTAAGGACCCCGTGGGGGTCAATCTATGGGTTTCAGTGGAAACCAGGGTGTTTCAAGCGGCTCAAAGGGAATTACCATTCATAATTCTTGACCACATGATGTGTAGTGTAGGTAAAAATTCCATGAGTTCTTACCATTTGGGGAATATTTCTTTTGGGTACAACATGCCATGTACTAGGGTTACATACTGTGTAGGATCTTAGGTCATATGGATGATGGGAATGGCCAAAAATATCGTGTTAATGGACTTGAATGTGTAGGAGTACATGACCAAAGGACATAGACACGAGGTTCTATAAATGGGAATAGGTTGAGGACATGGCCAAGAGGCTAGTTAATGATAAAAAATTGTATACTAGGGGTACATGCTATGTTGAAGACACAGTTGGCCTAGCTATGTGGGGAAGGACATGAATAGGGGACTGAGTGAGGTGAGACACATCTTATACACCATGAACACACCGTATAAGCACACATGACCAGAAAAGACATGTAGTATATGACACGACTAGGTGTTTAGTTAGGGTCACATGCTGTGTACTATTCTTGGGAACTTCTGCCTAGCATATTTCTTTCTTCGAGACTCGGATTCAGGCCTGCAAGTAGCCTATCCTGATCAGTTTTCTATATAGAACACAATGATAGCCTTCATGGTGGCCCTTGTGATATGAAGGGTAACTTTCAAGAACTAAACTTTAGTATTAATTCTAGATCATGGGTGGTGATCTGGGTAGATCATTGGAGATTTTTCCTGGTCAGTACCCTTCCCTATCATCTTAGGATGTGAGTCCCCTAGACTCTTTAGGACACTAAAATGGTTCTCCCCCACCATGTCAGGGTGAGGGTCTCTTACCAATATAAGTGATTTGACATGTGGCATAATGAGCATGACACTCCTTTCAGTGATGGTTGAACAATGCTAGAGATTAGTTTGGTTTATTAGAAAGATGTTGGGAATGGTACCCCCATGTTGTACCAAGGTGAAGGTTTCCATTACCTCACAGATCGGTGGATACAAAACTCCCCCCATAGTAGGAGAGGGTACTCTATCCATGGATTAGTTTTCTATATGTCAGTAATCTTCTGATGGAATAGGGTGAAGGTCCCTCGTATCATTCATGTAGATGGAGATGGAGCTCCCCAATAGTATCAGGGTGTAGTTCCTCTATACTCATTATGCAGATAGAGTTGGTACTTCCCTATGGTGATAGGGTGTGGTTCCTATATCCCTGAATTCATTACTTACCTATCATACCGAAGTACAGGTCCACCATATGTGATATTCTATTATATTTGGCACCCCCATTTAATAACAAGGTGCTTATATGATGTTCAGATAGAGTTGGTACTCCCCTATCCTACCAGGGTATAGGTCCTCCATTACAGGGTTCGTACCCCCTTATAAAGTCAAGGTGTGGGTACCCCATTATGAGTGTATAGGTATAAAAGAAACTTTCCTATACACAAGGTGTGAGTCCTCTATCTATGAGTAGTTGCAGGGAGTGGGCACTCCATGATAGTTGGAGCTCCCTCAGCTATGGAGCACGTTTGTGATGAGAGTTACCCTCCACCTATTATGAGAAACACCTAGTTAGGAGGTAGTGATCCATTAATGTGGTGAGGTGAGGGCCTCTCCATACAGGTACTACAGAGGTTTCAGAGGATGCTTAAGAGCTAGTAATCCCTTAGATGTAGTGTAGGGATGAGGTATAGGTCCCTCTGCTCTCTCTATCTCTAGAGAGGATGCATGTGGTGAATATTTTGGAGTAGTGATTCCTTGACTATGGGTAGTGGCGAGGGGTAGGCATCTCCAAATGGATTTCTATGATCTTTCCTAGTATGCAAGGTAGTGATGTTAGGACCTATGGTGCTGTCCACTAGAGTTATACCTAGAGAGCTATTCCTGATGGAGCAGATCTCTTAGATGAGTACCATATGAGATGGAAGGGATTGTGGAGTGTGTTCTCCTAAAAGAGTGTTATCTTTGAGCCTCAAGTAGAACCTGTAGCTGGCTATGAGTTCGAGACCTCATAAGACTTTGAGTATGGGATGAGTATATTCGACTGACGTCCGGGATTCCTCGTGGTGTTGTCACATATTTTGATTGAAAAAACATGGGGAGATGAGATGACTATACATGTATAGATGAGGAGTGGTTGAGATGAATTTTTGTGTTCGATCTCACTTGGGTTCCCTCTAGATGGGTTGAACAGATTGTTTGCCTTTAGTTTCTCCCTATTATTTTGGGTTTTTGGAATGCTTACTAGGTATTGTTATACTCACACCTACACAAGATTTACCTACACATGTCATGTCATATGTAGATGAAAAGCCTTTCAATAGTCCCAAGAGGACCCAGAGCAGGTAGAGATTAATGATCTATACCGGCCGAGGTTTTTATCAATACTGAATTAAGGTGTGTTCTAGTGGTTGCATTTGAAAGTGGTCCCCTCCATATGAGAAGGTTTGAAACTTTTACTATTTTTGGTGAGTGTGTATTTTTTCCTTTTTGGATTTTTAATACTTCTAATGTACTATGTTGGTTTGGGATAGATGTTTGCATGAATTTTTGGTTTTAGTTTTTATTACCACTACACTGTTTCATGGAGATGTATGTGGGTGCATGAATATAATTACCATAGGCTAAGTCCACACATATGTGTGATATTCCTACTCAGAACTAGTCACCAGCCCTTGGCCTATTGAAGGTAGGATTGAGGTAGTCATCATGGATCTCGATGGTTCAAGTCATGATAGAATGTTCCTGATAGAGCGTATCTCTCGGATGAGTTCTATTTGAGATGGTAGGGTTCATGGAGTTTTTTCTATTGGAAGAGCATTACCTTTGAGCACCAATTAGAACCTATAGATGGATGTGTGGTTAGGACCTCATGAGACTTGGAGTATGAGATGAGTATATCTGGGTGATTTCTAGGATTCCATGCAGTGTTTTCACATATCTTGATTAACACACCATGTAGATATGAGATTACTAGACATGTATAGTATAAGAGTGGTCCAAATAAAGTTTCTTGTTCTCTTTCACTTGGGTTTCCTCTAGTTTGGTCAAACAGTATGTTGCCTTTCTGTTGCTCCGTTTTATTTTGAATTTTTTGGGGTACCTACTGGGTATTTTTTTACTCACCCATACACAGGGTTTTCCCACACATGTCATGTATTGTGAAGATGAAATGTATTTAGATAGAGCCCCAGGGGGACCCAGAGTAGGCAGAGATTAGCAAGCTAGACTGACCGAGTTGTTTACTAGTGCTGGATTGAGGTGCCTTCCGATGGCTTCATTTGACAGTGGTACCCTCCGCTTGAGCAGGTCAGATGCTTTTACATTTTTTTATGGGTGTTTATTATTCCATTTTTATATTTTCAGTACTTATTCTATACTCTATTGGTTTGGGATAGATGCATGAATGTATTTTTAGTTTCATTTTTTATTTCCTATTCACTATTGCATAGAGATGTATATGGGTGTGAGCATACATGTACCATAGGCTAAGGCCTCCCATATGTGCGATATGCCTACTTCATGGTATTATCCATACCATGCCTATTGGATGTGGTCTTGTGGTAGTCATGGATTGAGCACCAATGGGTTGGGTTGTGAAATTTTTTTCCTTGATGGCTAAAAGGAGAAACACCCAACAATTTGGAGGATCAACTGTTGAAAAAAACACCAGGATTCACAATGTAAAAAAGGTTTTCAGATGAAGAAAATGCATAAAAAAGAATAATAAGAATATGATTATAGACACAATGATCTCTATTTCCACGGAGAGGCTTAACATTTCATTATAAATGGGAAAAAAATTAAAATCATGTTTTCAGAGTTTCTCACACACAGAAACCCTAGATCAAATGAGAAAATAATGAAGAAGAAGGACTATTCAACCAAACACACAATACCTCCACTATTATTTACTGACTAGTGACTGGAAGTCTGCACTGCTATAGTTTTATGGCCACCCTAGTCCAAGATACTATGAAATCTATGAAGCTACAATGACTAGTGGCTGGAAGTACATAAATATAAAGTGACCTATCACATGCTTCTATAGTAATTCGTCACTGATACACCATCCCAACATTGGGCTACACCATTCAAAAATTTTCAACAAAGTGATTTAATAAGTGAGAGTGGATTTGAACATCGATAAAGATTCTTAGATAGGTTTTTTTCTTTTATGATTTTCATTGTGAAATCGATAAATTATTATATGGCCTATGAAAAATAATTCAAGTAATTCTTCTTTAATTTCACAAAACATTTATTTATAATTTAGTTTTTATATTCATTTTTTCTATTTGTATAATTTTTTTCTTGTACGAAGAACCCTCGATCATGAGTATCTAGTGTCATAGAAAAGGTTGAAATGGGTTGAAAGGGATTCATACCTAATGTATTTACATTATTCACTACTCATGATTTTTTCTTATTTACTTAGTATAATATTAAGATTAATTAATATTTTATCCCCTAATCAACTAGGGAGAGAGACTACTATTATAGGATGAACCCTGATACGATAGAGGGGAGTGGGGAAATAAGACCCTACTTAACTTCAACTCTCACTTTAGAGATAGAATTTAATGCAAATCTAGTTATAGATTACCATGAAAGAGGTATTGGTGAGATTAAGTTGAATTAATTTATGCCGAGAGGTAGAACAAGTTAATTATAGTAATCTCACAAATATCAATTGGATTAAATTCATAAGCATAGTTGGATTTTTCTTGATAAAGAAAAACCATCCTAGAAACTGATTCTCTCTCTTCGACATTCATAACATAGTTTAAGTATGGTATAAGTTTAGTTTATAATTTGTTTAATTTAGTTAATAATTTAGTGTAATTCATAATTTACTGACAAAAATATAAAGACCTGAAAATTAGTTTAGAGATTGACTCTAGGTTTCCCTATTACTTTGTGGGATTGGACCTAAACTTCACTTCACAAAACTATTAGGTTTAGTGATCACAAGGAAACTATAAATTATAAACCATTAACACCTTAAAGAATTAATGATGCTACGGGATTCATCATGCTCTGACTATCACAAAACAATAAAAATTTCTTTTTCTGCGCTTGAGATCCTCCAACAATATTCCGATTCAAATCACCTCTTTTCAAACCTATGTAGTTTCCATGTACTCCACCTCTGTCATGGATAAAGCCACAATTGACTATAACTTTGAAATAAAGCTCACAATTCTTCCCGAAAGAGTAAACACATAACCAATAGTGGATTTCCTCTAGCTAGAAACTCAAAAATATGAATCAACATTGACTTAGATAGAGAAATATGATCCTAAATAACATAATGCATCATCTGAAGTCTCTTTTATATATCTCTAGATCCTCTTTACCATGTTTCAATGTTCCCATCTTGGATTCTCGATGTACTGATGAACTATTCCCAGTACATGTGAAATTTATGGTCTTGTAAAAACTATAAAAAACATCATAATTACCACTGCTAATGCATACATTACTCATGACATCTCCATACTCTCTACTTCACAATTTGGACTCATCATAGGTGATAATTTTAAATTAATTGGAATTGGGGGTAGATATTGGCTTAAAATCTTGCATGTTGATTCCTTTTAAGACTTTCCTCATGTAATTATTCTTAATAGTAAAATATTCCTATTATTTATGTCTTAGTAAATATGCATCCCATTAATATTTTTTTATGGTCATGATTCATTCATATCAAACTCCCTAGACAATTGTACATTTGTCTCTAGGATCTGATTAGTGTTGTGGATTTCAACCGACATGTCATCCAGAAATAATAGAATATTGATAAAATAATTACCATACAAACCCATAAAATTTGAACAAGAATTTGAATGAAGTCTATTGAATATAATAATCCTGATATAAGAATCAAATATCTTGTAACAGCACATTGACACCTGCTTGGGACCCTAAATTGATTTGTTCAACATGAAAACCAAGTTCTCTTTTCCTTCTTCTGCAAAACCTTTCATTTAGATGATATAGACTCCTTAATAGAGATCACCATGGAGAAACAATGTATTCACATCGAGCTTATATAGATGTAAAATATATATATCAAAAATTGCCAAAAATACTTGAATAATTTTCAATCTAACAATGGGATAAATAATTTCATTGAAATCAATACCTTCTTTAAGAGTATATAATTTTTCCACTAGTCTCACATGATATCTTTTCACATTGTCTATTATATATTGATTCATCTTAAAAAACCATTTGTTACTGATAACCTTCCTTCTATGAGGAAATTAAATAAGATCCAAGGTATTTTTCTTGTGTAGGGCTTCAGGTTCCTCCTACATCACCACCATCCATGAGGATACGTTATGACTCTGGGTCACCTCCAAAAAAGGAGATGACTCCTCATCCTCTGTCAATAATCAGTATACAATATTTCTATTAATGAAAAAGTCTGAGTTCCATATTGGTGCTCTTTTCCTCTCAAGTTGATGGTTGTGGTCCAAAATCAACCAGTACTTGATCATTGTGTCCTAGTAATGACTAATCCAAAACTATTTCTTCTTTGGATCCATCCCATTACTTGACTATTTTAGTTTTTGTATTATATTTCTACATGTATCTATCAATTTTCATTTTCACCTTTTCTTATAAAAAAATACATCTCCACTGATGATAAGTTTTTGGGTAGTGGGTTCCCACAAATTAATCCCCTTAGCACCATAAACATATCCCAAGAAGATACATCTCATGGATCTTGAATCCAACTTTGATCTCTTTTGGTCATTGAAAACTACATATACGAGACTTCCAAAAGTATATAACTAATAATAGTTAATGGGTTTACCAGCCCACATCTCCATAGATGTCTTCATATCAATCCCCATTGAAGGAGATCTATTGATCACATAATATAGGATCTTCACCACTTCTTCCAAGAACATCTTGGAAAATATTATAGTCTTCAAAATTTCCCATATTCAATCCAATTGGGTTTTATTCATCCACTCCATAACTTCTTTATGTTGAGGAGTGTATGCCACCATGAACCTTCTCCTGATTCCTTTCTATCAAAAAATGTATCAAACGTCTCTCTTGTATATTATCCACAATTTTAGTCCTCAAACACTTGATATTATTTATAGATTCAAATTATTTCTATGTTTTGAATATTTTTAAGACTTAAAAAAAAACAAAAAAACTCTTGGAATAGTCATTAATAAATGATATAAATTATCTTTCTCCTCCTAGGGATATAACTAATGTTTGATAAACATTGGAATAAATCAACTTTATGATCTCCTCGCTTATATTTATTGACATAATGAACTACAAAATATATTTCTTGCTAAACAAATGATCACAAAATTGTAATTATTCCCTTTTAATACCATAAAACAACTTATTATTAGTAATAATCTTGAAACCTCATTTGGAAATATGGAAAAAACTTCTAATTACATGAGTTCATCATTGGTTTCCTTGAGGTAGTTAATGCAACAATTATCTATTCCTCCTTGTAAGTTTCACCAATAATCACATATAGGTTGTTCAAGATCTTCTCCACCTTCATCATACAATCACACCCTTCAAAATATTCATCATCCCATTCTTGGTGTGAGTCTAGCATCTAAAATCATCAAATTTTCCCAAACACAATATGTTTTTCTTCTGGAACTTCACATGATGTACTCCATGGATGGTTTGAACTATTCCATCATGCATTATCAATTTAATTGTATCGACTATAATGATATTTAAAGTGTTACCATTAGCCATATAAAAAATTCCTTCTAGGATAGAATTATTTTGATCAAACCATTCCCATCATGACTTCATGTGTCATGTTTCCCCCAATTTGATTATACATGCATCGTTGAGATGTTGTCTATATTCAGAAACTATTTCCACTTCACTAACTAGCAAGTCTCCATTTCTTGAAGTTATTTCCAAATTTCATTAAGATATATTTCCACCACTTTTCTTATTCCACCAATCCTTTATATGACCCTTATTTCCATAATTATAACATGGGTCATTCTTCTCCTAACTCCTTGATTTAGACCTACCGTGATTTTGAATTTCACTAGAACCATGTTCTGTCTTCCTTACTCTTTCCATTGATAGAGCCTTTGTTTGGTGGAAATTTTTATATATTCACTCCTTGTTCTTGAGATGAATTTATTATTTAAGAATCATAGATTCACTATATATTAATAGTAATAAATTCATTAGGATATTGTTGGTGAGGTTGATGAGATGATCATACGAATCTGAAAAACTCTAGAGAAGAATCCCCCACATTAAATATCCTTAATTCTATATCCCAACATCATGAGATAAGAGAAAAGGGTATTTAAGGTGTTGATGTTTTAGTCAATGAGGATGAATTTTCTATTTTAATAGTGTACAATTTTATGTTTAGGAAAATTTTGTGGTGTAGTGGCTTGGCCACCTACAGCTTCATTAGAGTACCCCCAATTTATTTCACCATCTTTTTTCTTTTTCATGATTTCTTTTCCAATTACAAATGGATATTGATAATAACATTAATGTTCATGTCATTTCATTTTTCCTCCATGACACCCTAGTATTTCTCCAAATTCTAGTAAATAATTATCCTTACACAACATCGCTTGCATATTCAATTTCCATAATGGAATATTATTTCAATAAAATTTTTTGATCTCAAAATTTTCCCCCATGTCACAAACTAATTCGGGTTGACCCCAAACCTATCATATAAGACATCCCACAATAAGGCCCAAGAGTTTTTCTCAATCCTCCTTTGTTGACAACTAGTTTTAGGAATCCAATATACTCAATTATGAATGATTTATCCCATTAAAGAAATATAAATAAAAAAGAATAAAATAAAAAACTATAAGTGGAAGAATAAAAAAAACCAAACAGATAAACATACCTCCAAGTGACTTTGTAGGTTACCACCAATCACAGAACCACACTCACTCTGAGAGAAATGCAAAACTGGATTAACTTGAAATTGAAAATATAGAGTAGGCGTGAGCACTAAGATGATCAGTAGGGATTCCAAGGATAAACAACACCCTATGACTCAACTTTAAAGTGAGATACATTATTTCTAGATTGAAAATAGGATATATAAAAATAAGGTTTTTCGTTATTTTCAAAAATAGGCAACAAGTTTCCATCTTTAATAAAAACCATTTTCCATTTCATTTCCAAAACAGTTTCCAAAGAATGAAGAAAAATATTTCAAAAGGTTCCTTTAAAATATAATCACTGATGGATCAGGTATTTTAATATGAAATACAAGGAAAGGGTTTCATGGGATCAAGTACCAAAAGTTCCTCAAAATGAATTAAGAACATACAAATATGTAGTCATTGTAATTTCATAATCATCTCTAAAAACAATCCTTGGACATACTCAGGTCAGAATCACCTGACAGTGTATGGTGCCACTCTATAGTCTATAACCAAATGATTTATATAAACTATCCTCACTATTGGAAAATCCCACTTAGCATCTCAGTAAATCTATGGGGAACCAACCTGTCTAATCAGGGTTGATAAGAAACCATCACTTAACTATTTAGATAATTCCTAGGAATCCCATGACAATATTATTTGGTGAATGGTGAGGTCCCCACACGCCCATCTCAAAAAAAAACCACATCCACCATGCTTACCTAGCCCGAACACATACACCACCTATGAAATGACCCTCTACTTATAGATTTAACAATAGAGGTTCCCATCTCACAACAAGTTATACACAAGTTCCAACCAGGCCTATACATTATATCAATTAAAAACAAATTTCCAAAAATTCCATAAATTACCAATCAAGACTTTAATGTTCACAATTCCAAATCTATTTACAAAGTCATTCCTAAAACCAAGGTGACAACACACAACATGTTTGAATGTTTCCAAATGGACTTTTGGTCATTTAGAAATCAAATCAAATCTCAAAGTTATAAAAAAGATAGGCATTAGATAACATATTTAACCAAAGCTTTTGAGTTCTAATAAACACAATTCACATGTTAGGTTTGATTTATAAAAATATTTTAAACATTTTGTATACTTCACATTTAAAGGAAAACTTGTAATAATTGTTAATAAATATTATTTATATTAAATAATAAACCAATTTCCATGTGGAAAAATAAATTCTACCTAATATATACATATATCAATTGAATATAAAAACATATTTTTAAAATGATCAAGCAATCAAGGAATTAAAATTAATGGTTTAGGAATAGGGAACCTACCTCAAACTCAAGGCACACTGCTTTAGATGATGGAAACTTGAATCTTCCTTTTTCCTCTTGCACGCATATGCACCTTTTCTTATATATAAGGACACCTTTCCACTATTTACACATTTTTATGGCCAAATATGTACAAGGGGACCCTTAAATATATGATTATACATACATATAACCCTTTACACTTACACACATATGTATTTTTATATACAAATTTAAGCACACCTATCCTCATTATATATATCCATACTTCCATGTTTGAATATATATAAAGGAGGAACTTGCATATATTCATGCCTACCTATGCATACACCTATAAGTATTTGATAATGGTAGCTTAAAACCACCCTAATGAGGTCTAATATTTTCTAAAACAATATTAGAGACCCAAACATCACAAAAAAACTAATTAAAATTAGGCCAAAAGAAAAGGTAGAAGAAAACCTACCTCAAAATGGCATCAGTAGAACCGAAACAGACTGAGGCACTTTGCATTTATAGGTAGATTCTGGAACACACCAGAAGATGACCCAAGAGACCCACTGCATACCGTAACAGTAGAAGAAAACACCAAAAATTGGATCAACCAACACCTTAAGTTTCAGAAAATCAAAACCAGGTGATGAGAATGGGAAAAAACCAAAGCAAGGAAGGAAGAGGGAGGAGGAGAGAGGAGGATGGATTAATGGAGAAGAACACACTGTGAATTGAGATGAGATACCATAGACAAAGAGAGGGGGAGGGGGAGGTGTTCACAACTGAGAGAGGGAGAGGGGGGTAGGGGTCACATGTTAAGAAGGAAAGGAAACCCCTTTTGGGGGTAAAATATTAAAAATAGTAGTAATAATAATCATAAAAATAATAATCATAAAAAATTTATTTTTTAATTTTAATTTTATTTTACTCTATTTTTTTTCAAAAACCTAGAAACCATGCATGGTTTGGCCACATGGTTGGCCAAACATGTGCCAGGTGTGCACCTTAATAGGATTTACTCAACAACCCAAATGGGAATCCTCAAATTTTGGAAAATCATGTATTAACAGTGCAATTTAGATATATCAAAATTATAGATTCCCTACCACATTTTGCACGCAATTTCTACTAACCATGCAACTACCTTTTTCCTTTACTGGAAACTCCTAATTAATAAAATTTAATACTCGTTTGACTAGAAATTCAAAGAAAAAGTTAATTATAATTAAATAATTAATAAATCTTGGTTGGGTTGTGACAATTCTCCCCAACATCAACACTTTATACCCCTAGAAAGTCCCACATATTTAGTTGGTCACAACATTAGATGAAATTAAACCGCTACACAAGACAAGGTTCTTGGAACCCATATACCAAGAGCTAATTCCCACCCTTACCAAAAAACCCTAATCCCAACAGGTGACTGGGGAGGTTATATCTAAAGAAATGAACTCACATTTGAATAGAGAACAAATAATACACAAGAACTCAAACCTCCTGACAAATATTCAATGAAGAATCTAAAATCCCAAAACAAAAGCTCAAAATGGAATTCGTAGACCCCTAAATTAGAAATAATCAGGCCTTTTTTGGAATCTCCATGAACATTTGTCATGTAACCCACTATCCAATCCAACCAATTACCATGATTAGGGTCAGTAAGAGTAGAAATAATGGATTTACCCATAAAGAACACCTTGAAGACTGAGTTTTCCATAAAATCATCCTATGGTGGTCTCCCCACCATATAAGGACTCTGAAAAAATAGTAATTTTTTATATCCAAACCCACAAATACAAAACAAACATCTAATACTAGTGTGGCCTATTAACTTCCTAAATTAAACCTATCCAATTTAAAATACAACATCAATGAGACCCATAGTGTGTCTCCCCACCATTTAAAAACCAACTAGAACAGACGTTCCCCCAACAGAAGGAGGACTCAATGAAAGAGACTAGAATTAAACACCAGAATGAACCAAGATTTATAATTTCTATAAGTAAAAATCATATCCATAAATAAACTACTAAAAAACTAGAATCATTCTAAAAATAAGTCCAACCATTCACAAGTTCACATACACAAGGCATAATTTTAAAAATCATAAGAAATCAAGTCATAAATATCTCCCATAAAGAAGTTTCAAAAATGAAATGTAACATCAAGGGGAAACATAAACAGTCCCTGTAACACCCCATGTTTTTATAAAAATAAATAGAAATGCATATAACAATGTTTTAAATAGATATTTTTAATTAGCCTTTAAAATAATACTTTTCTACTTCTATGTTTTGAATTTCAAGAAACTGTCATCAACAATTGTGTTCAGTATGTTATTTGGAGTCTATTGGAAACAACTTGTTTTTTTGGTGAATAGTAACATACAATTATGAATATTAATATGAATAGTAATATGACCCTAACGAATAGTAAATCTTATTATTATTTTATTTTATTAAGGATTTAAGATAATAGCATCTAGGTTAATTTTTCATTGTGATATAGAAGTAGTTACAGAATTAGAATTGTTAATTTTTGAATTAAGTATGATTTTATTTAAAAATTAAATTAATAATATTTAGAAAAATATTTGCAAAAAATGGACTTAATTTTTGAAATCTACACGTCGATAAATGTTTAGGGTGAATTTTGGGAATTTTTCTAAAATAATTGATTTTTCGGTGAATAGTAAAAAAATACAGTTTTTTAGTTTCGGTGTGTTAATGAAATCATTAATGATATAATAATTATGTCATAAATCTGGTCGACTTGTGTATAGTTAAATAATATGTGAGGTGTCCCAGGTTGCTTATACCATGGGAAAATACCATGGGCAAGCCCATGGTTTTGTAAATACCACTCATGAGGTGTCCCTTGAAAATTATTAAAATAATCCCTCACTTTTCCTATAAATACCAACTCTTACCTTCATAGAATTCATTCTCAATTCTCCCTCAAAGAACATTTGGACTCCTTACCTTCATAGTAGTCCTCCCAATGTTTCCTCAAGCCCACAAGGTCCCAACCTTCAAGTTCTAAGGGTTACTCTACAAGGTAAGAAAATTCTCAAATTCTTTCTTTTTTTCCTTTCAAGTTCTCTTTTATGTGGTATAACATTAAAGTTTCCATAACATGTTCTTATTTTCTTATTATTATTGATATACTATATATTATGATTTATTTCTGTATGGGTGACCTTTTCCTCTCTCTTTTTAATATTTTCTAAAACCATGTTGCGTAGCCATTAGGCTGCCGATTTTTTGTAAGCGATTTCAAAATTATTCTTTTATTTTGAGTTCCTTCCTTATTCTTTCTTCATATATCCTTACCCAATAGGAATGAAATCTCCATAATTCATGTATATTCTATATTCTATCCTTTTTATGGAAAATTACTCATCATTATTCTTATCCTCTCCCTCTCCTCTCCCACTTATTTAAAGAATAAAAACATTTTCCGTTTGTGTCGAATTATCGACATCGTGGTCGATGTGATTTCAATTTACATTAATTATTTCAAGTCTAGACATGAAACCATTTATATGGTTGAACCAGGTTATAATATATGTTTTATGACTCACCCATGGTTCTTAAATTCTTTTGTACTCATGGTTCTAATTTATAACACAAAACGATGTTCTTATTATCAAAGAACCACTAAAATGATCTAAACAAACATCGTTAATGTTATAACTTATGAATCATCATCATGTAATAATTAAAAATTATAAATTGAATAATTTATTTTACTGGATATATGAAAATACTAATCCATTATAATTATGGATTTTCACTTCCAATCGACAAGAATGTCCACCATGAACCAATCATAGAAATCATGTAAAGAATTCAACCAAAAGCAGTGCAAGGGAAAAAATACTAATAATTAAGGGTGAAATGAGGTTATGAAATGATCATATAAGATTTTATAAACATGAAAATTTTTCTGTAAAATATTAATAACACTCTTTTAACCATTAAACAGGAGGTTTAAAAAAGTTGAAAGTAAGAAAAACCTGAGGTAAGGGAATTCTTAACCTGATTTCCATTCTTTGGGTTAACCTTATACTTAATTATTTATGTTCTATTTAAATTGTTTGTTTGATGGGTTCTATTTATATTATGTTTTATTATGTGTATTTAAATTATATATACATACTCCATCCACTCTATTATGTCTCTCTTCAAATGTATGATATTTATAAGGGGATTTTCTTTAAAAATCCTCTTTTTAAATTCGGTTTTTCCAAAGCAATATTTTTATGGAATTATTAATATTATTGTATTATGTTTTGGTTCTTGGGAATTATTTATGATTAAGGGTGGGAAATATATTTCCCTCTAATTTATTGGGTATGAGTAAGTTTGAGGTCAACCGTATGGTTACTCCAAGTGTGACTGCGATGGTTACACAAAGTAAGGTAGCCGTGAGGGTTACAAATTATAAGGTAGCCAAGAATGGTTATAAGATTATGTAAGTAATGCCCCAAAATATTTTTATGATTATATTTATTTTCTCATGTTTTGTGTGTATATTGTTTAAATATCATATTACACAAAGTATGTATATATGGGTGACAAGAATGTCTTTTGAAAATGATTTCATACGTTTTGAGTATTCATGGACTAATGTGATTTTTCATTATTTTCCATCCCTTACTGAGATTTTGTGCTCATCCCAAGTTTTTAAATGATTTTTCATAGTTTAATGGATGTGTAATACTAGGAAGGAAGACATGTTAAATGTTGAAGAATTGTCAAGGGGTCTTGTTTTAAGTTTTAATGTTTTATATTTTGAAAAAAAATGGAAACTGTGTTTATGGTATCTACTTTGTAATAATGTGTAATGTCAGGAATGTACTATCCAATTCTCTAACTATCTAAACTTGAAAAGATCTTCAATGTAAAAGGAAGTGTTTTCTTGACTAAATTCAAGATTATGTATGTAATAATGCCAGGTCCTTATAGTTGGTATCAGAGGAATGTTTAGCTAACTTTAGGGGTTATGGTGATGTTAATAGAATACCATAAATGATTTTCACTCTATGTTTAATTTGTTATAGCATTTAAAGATTACCATGTTTCTTTATCTAAGACTTGTTTGTTCAGAATGGTTGTCCGCAGAAGGAATAGGGATGCTGAAGAGGAGAGGCACCGACAGAATGACATCCTTCTAGAACTACATCCCAGAATGGTAGGGATTGGAACGGAGCAGTTTGTGCAGTAATGGCTCGGCTAACACAGGCCATAAATGGTGGTGGCATCCCTGCAGGAGGACCAATAGAGGTACCACAATGGAACATGATAGTAGTGGAACATTTTATGAGACAACATCCTCCTGAATTCAATGGATCTTCTGACCCAATAACTGCTGAAGGATGGATAAAATCCCTTGAAAAGATATTCGATGTTATGGGATGTTTAGAAAATCAAAAGGTAAGTCTTTCCATTTATCATTTTGAATAGGAAGCTGATCAGTGGTGGTCAATGGTAAGGAATTTTAGGGGTAGAGAGGATTTTGATGCCTTAGAGTGGGATGAATTTAAAATTCTTTTCCTTGAAAAATATTTTCCTAAGGTGGTGAGACTTAGAATAGAGAAGCAATTCCTTGAATTGAAACAGAAGGAGGAATATTTAGTGGCTATGTATGAAGTGAACTTCACCTGACTGGCGAGCTATGCACCAAATATTATTTTGGATCTTGATAGAAAAATCAACTTCTTTTACTCAGGACTGAAGCCAAGGTATCGAAGGGCGTTGGACTCCCGTGAATTAAAAAGTTATGAGAAACTTTTCCGATGTGCTGAGAGGGTAGAGATGGAGTTTTCTGATGATCACATGCATTTTGGAAACAAATAGAAGAATAGGTCCAGTTGGAAATAAATGGGTAAGAATCAATCAAAGAAATCTGATGGTAAGAAAATCCAATTTCCAGTTTGTGAAAAGTGTGGCAAGAAACACCTTGGGGAATGTCTTAGCAAAACTGGGAAGTGTTTTAAATGAGGTAAGTTTGGACATATGGCTCGGGATTGCAATGAAAATGATCCTAAGAATAATCTTGATAAGCAAAATGTGAAGTGTTTTAAATGTGGTGAGATGGGTCACTATGCAAACGTCTACCCAAAGAGAGATCCGAATGATGCAAAATAGCCATACTACAAGAAAAAAGGTTTAGTGAGATCCTTTGCGACTACGTCAGCAGATGTTGGGACATCCAATGAAGTTGTATCAGGTACTTTGTTTGTTCACTCAGATTTTTATAAAGTTTTTTTGATACAGGATCTACACATTTCTTCATCTCTGAGAATTTTTTTGGTAAATTGGAAATATCACCTCAACAAATGAGACCCAGACTTTTTGTTAAAACACCAGGGGGAAATGTTATAGCAAAGAGGTATGATAAGAATCTTTCTATTGTGGTATGTGGAAAGACATTACCGAAAAACCTTGTTGTTTTAACCTTAGTCGAGTTTGATGTTATTCTGAGGATGGACTGAATTTCTGATTATCATGCTAAGATTGACTGTAGAGCTAAAGAAGTTGTTTTTCAGAAATAGTTTCAGTTTTTATAAAATAATGAACCCATACAATTGATATCATATCAGGAAGCTGAGAAACTTTTAAAATATGGAAATGAAAGTTATCTTGCTCATATTGTTGAAAACAAGGGAACTATTCAAATTAATGATGTGCCAGTGGTAAATGAATACCTTGATGTTTTTCCTGATGAGTTACCCGGTGTCATACCTGATCGAGAAGTCAAATTCACAATTGACTTAGTTCCTGATGCTAATCCGATTTCAAAATCCCCATATCGTATGGATCCAATAGAACTTGAATTGAAAAATCAGTTGCAAGATTTACTTGAAAAAGGCTTCATTCATCCTAGCACTTCACCATGGGGATCCCCTGTTTTGTTTGTTAAAAAGAAATATGGTTCCATGAGACTTTGCATTGATTATAGAGCTTTGAATAACATCACTGTTAAAAACATGTATCCTTTGCCTCATATTAATGACTTGTTTGATCAGCTCCAGGGAGCTCAGTACTTTTCCAAGATTGACTTGAGATCCGGATACCATCAGCTGAAGGTGAAGGAATATTACATCCCAAAAATAGCCTTTCGTACTAGATATAGCAATTATGAATTTGTTGTTATGCCATTTGGATTAAATAATTAACCTACTGTATTCATGAATCTTAGGAATAGACTATTTCATGAGTTTTTGGATAATTTTATGGTTGTATTTATTGATGAAATTCTGGTATTTTCTAAAAATAAATAGGAGCATGAAAAACATCTAAGTGTTGTTTTACAAACATTAAAAGAAAATAAACTATATGGAAAATTCAGAAAGTGTGATTTTTGGATGCAACATATTTCTTTTCTTGGGAACATTGTAAATAAGGATGGAATAATAGTTGATCCTACCAAAAAAAGTAGTTAATGAATGGCCAAGACCCACAAATGTTACATAGATTCATAGTTTTCTGGGCTTAGCAATTTATTACCGACGGTTTTTTAATAACTTTGCATGGTTATCTATCCCGATAACTAAGTTAACATGGAAAGGAGTTAAATTTGTTTGGACAGAGGAATGTGATGTTTGTTTTTAGGAACTGAATAAGAGACTGGTGAATGCTCTAGTTTTGGACTTACCATCCCAAAATGGTGAGTTTGTCATCTACGGTGATGCTTCTTTGAAGGGACTTGGTTGTGTTTTAATGTAGAATGATCTGGTAATTTCCCATGCTTCAAGAGATCTTAAACCTAATGAGATAAATTATCCCACACATGATTTGGAATTGGAAGCTATGGTTTTTGATTTGAAAATATTGAGTAATCATCTATACGGAACCAAATTCCAAATATATACTGACCATAAAAGTCTAAAGTATATATTCACTCAGAATTAATTAAACATGAGACAGAGAAGATGGCTAGAACTGATAAAGAATTATGACTGCACGATCAATTACCATCCTGGGAAATCAAACAAAGTGGAAGATGCCTTAAGTTGGAAACATCATGCATCATTAACCATGCTACATTTGGAACATGATCCCTTGATTAATGATTTGATGAATTTTGGCTTAGAAGTTATTGGTGCAGGGAATACATCTATTTTGTTTTAGGTTTCAGTGCTGTATTTGTTGTTAGATAGAATTAAGAAAGCACAGAAGGAAGACCATGAGCTACAGAAAAAGGTAGAATTGGTTAAAATGGGTAAGTTTCCAGAATTTAATCTTGATAAATATTATTTTTTAAGATTTATAAAATGGTTGTGTATGCCTTGTGATTCCCAGTTGAAGAAAAAATTGTTGTTTGAAGCTCATAGTTCTCCATTTTCTATTCATCCTGGCAGTACTAATATGTATAGAGACCTTCAGGAGTATTATTGGCGGGATGGAATGAAAAGAGATATTGTTGATTTTACCATGAGATGTTTTACATGTCAACAGGTTAAAGCAGAGAAAAAATTACCGAAGGGAATGCTTTAGCCTTTGCCAGTGCCAGGGTGGAAATGGGAGAATGTATCCATGGACTTCGTGGTGGGACTACCAAAGAATTCTCGAGGTAAAAATGCGATTTGGGTTATTGTTGATTGGATAACAAAATATGAACATTTTCTTTATATTCGAGATACAATGTCTTTGGATCAGCTTTATCGAATGTACCTCAAGAAGATTTTCAGGTTACATGGAGTTCCTCTTTCCATTGCATCTGACCGAGATCCTAGGTTCACTTCTAACTTTTGGAAGGGACTTCAGAAGTCTCTAGGCACAGAGTTGAACTTCCATGCAACTTTTTATCCTCAATCAGATGGGCAGTCAGAACGAACGATTAAAACTTTGGAGGATATGTTCCAGCTTGTTGAATGGACTATCAGGGAAGTTGGGATCAATATATTTCTTTAGTTGAGTTTTCTTATAATAACAGTTTTCATTCCAGTATTCATATGGTTCCTTTTGAGGCCTTGTGCGGGAAGTGGTGTCGGACTCCAACATTTTGGGATGAAGTTGGTGAAAGAAAGTTTATGGGGCCAGAATTAGTAGAAGAAGTGTCTGAGAAAATGAGGATGATCCAGCAACACATGTGGACAGCTCAAAGTAGGCAGAAAAGTTATGCCGATAACAGAAGGAAATAATTCTCTTTCGATGTAGGTGACCCTGTTTTCCTTAAAGTATCTCCTTGGAAAAGTGTGATGCGTTTTGGTAATAAAGGAAATCTAAGTCCATGGTTCATCGGTCAATTTGAAATATTGGAGGAAGTTGGAACAGTTGCATACCGTGTAGCTTTTCCTCAGAGTTTGTTTCAGGTACACAATGTTTTTCATGTTTCAATGTTGAGAAAGTATGTTCCAAAGTCATCACATGTCTTAAGCCCAGAAGCAGTTCATCTGGAAGAGAAAATTTCTTATGAAGAGACACCGGTTCAGATTCTTGATCAAAGAGAATCAATATTTCGGAATAATGCAATCCACCAGGTAAAGGTTTTGTGGAGAAACCACATGGTTGAAGAAGCAACATGGGAGTCTGAAAATGCTATGAGGGAAAAATACCCTCAGTTGTTTAATAAGTAAATAAAATTATGAGGATGCAATTTCAAGAAGGTGGGGATAATGTAACACCCCATGTTTTTCTAAAAATAAATATAAATGCATGGAACTTTGTTTTAAATAGATATTTTTTAATTAGCCTTTAAAACAAAACTTTTCAACTTCTATGTTTTGAATTTCAAGAAACCGTCATCTACAATTGTGTTTAGTATGTTATTTGAAGTCTATTGGAAACAACTTGTTTTTTTGGTGAATATTAATATACCCTTATGAATAGTAATATGACACTAATGAATAGTAAATTTTATTATTAATTTATTTTATTAAGGCTTTAAGATAATAACATCTAGGTTAATTTTTTATTGTGATATAGAAGTAGTTACAGAATTAGAATTGTTAATTTCTAAATTAAGTATGATTTTATTTAAAAATTAAATTAATAATATAAAGAAAATTATTTTCAAAAAATGAACTTCATTTTTTAAATCTACACGTCGATAAATGGTTAGGGTAAATTTTGGGAATTTTTCTAAAACAGTTGATTTTTCAGTGAATAGTAAAAAATACAGTTTTTAGTTTCGGTGTATTAATGACATCATTAATGATATAATAATGATTTCATAAATATTTTATACTTGTGTATAGTTAAATAATATGTGAGGTGACCCAAGTGGCTTATACCATGGGAAAATACCATGGGCAAGCCCATGGTTTTGTAAATACCACTCATGAGACGTCCCTTGAAAATTATTAAAAAAATCCCTCACTTTTCCTATAAATACCAACTCTTCCCTTAATATAATTCATTCCTAATTCTCCCTCAATGAAGATATGGCCTCCTTACCTTCACAGTAGTCATCCCAAGGTTTCCTCAATCCCCCAAGGTCCCAACCTTCAAGTTATAAGGGTTACTCTACAAGGTAAGAAAATTCTCAATTTCTTTCTTTTTTCCTTCCAAGTTCTCTTTTATGTGGTATAACATTCATGTTTCCATACCATGTTCTTATTTTATACTTATTCTTGATATAATATATATTATGATTCATTTATGGATGGGTGATCCTTTCCCCTTTCTTTTTAATATTTTCTAAAACCATGTTGCGTAGCCGTTAGGTTGCCGAATTTTTGTAAGCGATTTCACAATTATTCTTTTATTTTGAGTTATTTCTTTATTCTTTCTTCATATATCCTTACCCAAGAGGCATTAAATCTCCAGAAATAATGTATATTATATATTTTATCATGTTTATGCAAAATTAATCATCATTATTCTTCTCCTATCCCTCTCCTCTCCCACTTATTTAAAGAATAAAAACATTGTCCGTTTGTGTCGAATTATCGACATCGTGGACGATGTGATTTCAATTTCCATTAATTATTTCATTTCTGGTCATGAAACCATTTATATGGTTGAACCAGGTTATAATATATGTTTTATGACTCACCCATGGTTCTTGAATTCTTTTTTACTCATGGTTCTAATTTATAAGACAAAATGATGTTGTTATTATCAAAGAACCACTAAAATGATCTAAACAAACATCATTAATGTTCTAACTTATGAATCATCCTCATGTAAGAATTAAAAATGATAAATTGAATAATTTATGTTACTGGATATATTAAAATACTGCTCCATTCGAATTCTATATTTTCACTTCCAATTGACAAGAATGTCCACCATGAACTAATCATAGAAATCATGTAAAGAATTCAACCAAAAACAATGCAAGGAGAAAAATACTAAAAATTAAGGGTGAAATGATGTTATGAAATGATCATATAAGATGTTATAAACATGAACATGTTTCTGTAAAATATTAATAAAACTCTTTTAACCATTAAACAAGAGGTTTAAACAAGTTGGAAGTAAGAAAAACCCGAGGTAAGGGAATTCTTAACCCGATTTCCATTCTTTTGGTTAACCTTCTACTTCATTATTTATGTGCTATTTAAATTGTTTGTGTGATGGGTTATGTTTATATTATGTTTTATTATGTGTATTTACAGTATATATACATACTCCATCCACTCTATTATGTTTCTCTTTAAATGTATGATATTTATAAGGGTATTTTCTTTAAAAATCCTCTTTTTAAATTCGGTTTTTCCAAAGCAATGTTTTTATGGAATTATTCATATTGTTGGATTATGTTTTGGTTATTGAGAATTATTTATTATGAAGGGTGGGACCTATATTTCCCTCCAATTTATTGGGTATGAGTAAGTTTGAGGTCGGCCGTATGGTTACTCCAAGTGTGACTGCGATGGTTACACAAAGTAAGGTAGCTGTGAGGGTTACAAATTATAAGGTATCCAAGAATGGTTACAAGATTATGTAAGTAATTCCCCAATATAACTTTATGATTATATTTATGTTCTCATGTTTTGTGTGGATCTTGTGTAAATCTCATATTGCAAAAATTAAGTATATATGGGTGACAAGAATGTCTTTTGAAAATGCTTTCATACATTATGAGTATTCATGGACTAATGTGATTTTTCCTTCTTTTCTATCCCTTACTGAGCTTTTGTGCTCATCCCAAGATTTTAAATGATTTTTCATAGGTTAATGTATGTTTAATACAAGGAAGGAAGAGACTTTAAATGTTGAATAATGGACAAGGAGTCTTGTTTTAAGTTTTAATGTTTTATATTTTGAAAAAAATGGAAACGGTATTTATGGTATCCACTTTGTAATAATGTGTAATGTCATGAATGTACTTTCCTAATTATCTAAATCTCTAAACATGAAAATATATTCAATGTAAAAGGAAGTGTTTTCTTGAATAAATTCAAGATTATGTATGTACTAAGGCTGGGTCCTTATAATCCCCACTCTATTATCGGATACAACATGTTGGTTTCACATCCACCACACCCAGAAGCTCCTCCACTATGGGAAAAGATGTTAAGTCAAAAGTCTTCTTTTGACTTCTATATCATGTTTTGGAAATCACAAATGCATTCTATCATATTTTATAAATTACAATTGTCTTTTATCATGTCTATCGTATCGTACAATGTTGATCGTACCGACCATATCGTATCGTACTGACTCTGTCAATCGTACCATACTGACTCTGTCAATCATACCATACTGACTCTGTCAATCGTATCGTATTGACTCTGTCAATCGTATCGTACTGACTCTATCAATCGTATCGTACTGACTCTGCTATTCAGATGATCATTATTTGTTTTGGTACTTAGTCAAAAACACTCACTACATATGAATCGTACTCATGTTTTTCATTTCTATATATCTCTTGTCCTAACAAAACGATGTCGTTGAGTTAGTTACAAACTAATCAAAACGATGTCGTGCTTTCTGTTTCAATATGACCGTTGGAGGCAATATGACCGTTGGAACCCAAGGCCTATAAATAGGAGGTCATTTGAAGTTGAGAGAACAATGATGAACGAAGAGAAAGAATGAAGAGACTCTGTGAACTACCAAGATTATAGAGAGAGACACTGTGACTTCTCTCATCTGCCTTGTGCGTCCAATCATTGTATCGAGAGCTTTCAAGTAATTGAAAGACAGAGGTGCTGATTACCTACAAAATCAAGGGCTGCCGGGGATAGGTAGACAGACGTGCCGATCATCGTATCGAGGGCTGCCAGGGATAGGCAGACAGACGTTCCGATCATCATATCGAGGGCTGCCAGGGATAGGCAGACAGACGTGCCGATCATCGTATCGAGGTCTCACCAAGGTGTTGGTGAGACAGACCATTTATCCTAGGTGAAAGGATAACCCTTCTCTTTGGGTTAAAAGAATTGTAATACTTTTACATTTCTGCTGTTACTTGTATTAAAAAGGGATTTGTATTGTTTCCTTTCTTCTTTACATATTCAATTGTAATTTTTTCAATTACAATCATTCTATTACATTTTGTATTGATTGATTCTATACGCTTTAAGGTAGAATCATTCATCTTTGTATTACTCTGATTATTGTGTTCACCTTGAATACAATTGTTTTACATTACATTAGTATTACAATACATCATACCTTTTATATTCAATACAATTGTGGGTGTTTGTATTTGTATTAGTTTAAGATCATATAAACTAATCTCTTTGTTGCTAAAACTCAAAGGTTTTTAAACCTACAATTCACCCCCCTCTTGTATTTTTTCATCTAATAGACATACATTTTTACTTATTCGATCCAAAAAAAGATTCACTCTCAGACTTATGGCTGGAGCTCTGATGTCTTGAATCATATTATTAGGACTAATAGGGGCCTATATACACTGAGAGGGGGGGTGAATCAGGGTATGGATATTCTTTTTCAAAGTTCTTCCTACCCCACTGTATCTTGACCTCTTTATTACAGGGGTCACTTTTTTTGCACTTGTGTGTTTATTATGATCACTTATTTTCTTCTTTATCTGATGATGATGCTTTAAATCCAATGTAGGGAAGTAATCAGGCAGACACAAAGATTTTTACTTGGTTCACCCTCACTGGTCTACGTCCAAGGAGCATACGTCGACAAGTTTCCAGTCGTACCAAATTCCACTATTATTCACTAGATTTGGATACAAAGGTTTAGGAATAGTCACTCTGTCCCAGGATCACTGCCTTTACAAGGTTTAGGGTTAGATCACTACTTTCCCAAGGGTCACTCTCAATTTCTCTATCTCTGGATCACTGTTGGTGGAGAGGATCACCTTCTTCCTCTTCCTTTGCTCACTGCTCTGGAAGGGATCCACTCACAGTTTATAGACCTGTAGGTCTCTTCATTTGCATGAAAGAATACATCTTCTTCTATATGTAGATGCTCTATTGAAGTCCAACTTTCACCCGTATATGAATCTCTCTTTACACCGAAGGTATCTGGAAAACTTCCAGCTTCCACACAGCCTGAAAACACAGCTGGAAAAACAACCTTAGTTGGCGCGCAATTCAAAAATGGTGCGTAAGTCTACCTTTGACACTTGCGCAACACAAGATTCTACAACTCCAAACTTGCATGACTCACTTCCCTTTACGACCAAACCAATATTGGTGTGCAACTAACAACAACTGCCCTTCTTCAAATCTGGTGCACAAGTCCCACTTGCGCAACACACCACCACTTGCGCGACCACCACAGCTGCGCGACGGGAGCTCTGATTCTTCAAAGTGTTGAACTCTGTTTAGAAATGAGGAGGGTTGGTCCAGTATTTATAGGCAATTTGACCCCCCTGCACGACGGCGTGCAAGTCAACCCTCAGCGCGCAAGTCACGGCGCGCAGGTCTCTTCCCCTGCAAGTCACTTGCGCGACCTACTTCCAAACTTGAACGAACCTATTTCATTTGACATATTTTGATGTTCTGATCTTGAAGAACAACAGGCGCACAAGTTTCCAATCCTCATAGGCACCGGCGCATAAGTCCTTTCTCTTGGCGCGCACGTCACCTGCGCGACCAACTCAATACTTGCACGAACCTAATTATTTTTCTATATTTTGATGATCTGATCTTGAAAAACATATGGAACGTAAGTTTTCAAGCCGTAAAGTACACGGCACACAATTACCTTTTCCAAAAAAAAATTTCCTTCATTTATCGATTTTCAGGCCAAAAAATTTGGCAAACACTGGAAAACGACACCACCTTGTATCTGTTCTTTTTGTACCGCCTCCAGATGATCCATTCCTTTGTCGAAGTTCTTGAATATCTTGAACTCGACATGCCACTATGAAATCCCCTTTATCAAAAAATTTGTATTTCATGGTTTGCTTTGTCAACAATCACAACACAGTTGTCCACTTTGTCAATAAACACAATCACCTCAAAAATGCTTCAATGATACCTTGAGGGATTTTTTCCCAACACATATGATGACACATATTGAGGAGCTTGAAATATCTGACCGAAACTTTCTCTTTCGATAGATCTACTTAGAAAACCCCCTTCAAGTGACCCAATAGGATACACCGAACAAAACATCTTCTTGTAATCCAACTACATATGTGGTATTATTCTATTTTTTATTTAATGAAATTGGGTGACAAACCAATAAGACTTGAGTGTGGTCCAAAGATAGAAAATGATCTAGTTCCAACACTCAATTTAGAGTTTGGTTAAAGTTTTCAATGTGTATATCCAGAGAAATACTTATTCATAATTTCATTAAATATTCCAACCACCTCAAATTTTATAGGCTCATACCACAAAATGATGTCCATCATTTATTTCCAAAACCAAACTTCACTTTGGCTACCAAGTAATGCCCTTCATAGACTGACCACCTGCACCTCACTAGGAAATTTGTGGGGAATAATTCAAAAACAATAAGCACAAAACCAAATAAAATTACATATCAAACCAATAATCCACACCTCATTTTAAAATCAACAAACAAAACTCAAAATAGAATTTCCATCACACCCCAACCCATCAAATCTAAATCCCAAAAAGGAAAACTGTAAACAAAAAAGGCAGTATCATACACTACCATTTAAAAAAAAATGTAATCCCCCTTTTTGAAGAGAATTTTTTAAACACATACAAAGTATTATGAACTAAATTCTCACCATTGGTATTTCATGAAGCCTCACATATATACATCCCTAAAAATTAGAGAACACCTCCTCACATACCACCAATTATCCAACATAAACATACATACATACATACATGTGAGTATCCATAAAAATACCAAGGGTCAAATAGAAAAATATATTTCCAAACTAATCTTCAAAATATGACCATTAAATTTTCAAAACCAACATTTTTCATTCCAAAAAATCATTTTCAAAACCCCAGTCTACAAACTAATTCCATTTTACATTTCAAAAATCTTTCCAAACCCCCCAAAATATTTTCCAAAACAATTTCATTTCTAAACCAAATCATTTTATTTTCAAAAAAAACCCAAAGGTTTTTATTTTGAAAAAACAATTTCAATAAACTGATTACCTTTTTAAAACCCAAGGGAAACACCCCAAAACCACTCAAAACACTACCAAGGAAAAATAGAAGCAACCTAATTACTCAATGAATCAAAATCTCAAAACCTCAAAAGAACCACTAATACACACATCTTGGCTACATGATTTTTCTGATTGTGCACTAACTAGGTGAGAAACTTGGAGGTCATTTGAGGCAGTTTCATTGTCTACACATGGTTTTATAGACTGTTCACAATAAACATTCATCGCTTTAAATTTCTAAAAAACAATGATTTCATGCTTTTGAGTTTCTCAAAAAAATCCATTAAATCTCAAAACCAATTAGAAATTCCAAAAAAATAAAAATAAAAAAACTCAAAAACAGTTGAGAACCAAACTCAGATTTTAAAGCACAACCATCCCAGACCACCCTAGAAATTGAAGTTTCCTTATGAATAGTTGGTGATCAAGAATTTATTCCAATGACTGACCACTTGGATTCTACAAATCCTATCTCTAAACTATCAAAATACCCAAATAACAGGGGCTAACCTCCTTTGATACAATTTCTCATGAACCAACCCAGGTCGACCCCAAAGAGGTCACCTGAGCTGGCCCACAGCAAGGACCAAGAGGCATTCCCAATCCCACCGAGATGAAAAGTAGTGTTAGGTATCAAATATACTCAATTTCGAATGATTTATCCCATAAAATACACATAAATAAACAAGAATAAAATTCAAAAAACTAGTTGCAGAAAAAAAAAATAAAACTAAACAACTAAAAATACATCTAAGTGACCTCTTGGGTCACCACCAATCACATAATCATGCTTTCTATAAGAGTGATCCAAAATTAAACGAACCTAAAACTGAAAATATAGAGTAGGTGTGAGAACTGAGATTCCTTGTAGGGATGTTAAGGATAAGTAATTATCTATGCATTACCATTAAAATGAGATCAATTTTTTATAGTTTGAAAATATGATATATATAAATAAAGTTTTCCATTCTTAAAAAAAAAGAAACAATATTCCATTTTTAAGAAAAAACATTTTCTATTTCATTTCCAAAACAGTTTCCAAAGAATGAATAAAAAAATTTCAAATGTTTTGTTTAAAAGATAATTGGTGATGGATTAGGTATTTTAATGTGAAATATAATGAAAGGGTGTCATGGGATCAAGTACCAAAAGTACCAAAAAATTAAACAAGATCAAACAAATATGTAGTAATGGAAATTTCATTAACATCTCTAGAATAAATCCTTGGATGTATCGAGTTCATACTCAAATATTGGCATATGGTACAACTCCATAGTCTATAACCAACTGGATGCTCTAAACTAGCCTCACTAGTGGAACATCCCTCTTGGCCTCTCATCAAATCCATGGGGTACCAACCTGTATAATCAGGGTTGAAAATAAACTATCACTCAACCATCAATATGATGTCCAGGAATCCCATGATAATAGTACGTGGTGAATGGGGAGGTCCTCACACACATGACTCAAACTGAAACCCATAACCACCATGCTTTCCTAGCCCAAACACTGACACCACCTATGTAATGAAATTCTCCTTAGAGAGTCTAACATAGAGGTTCCCATATCACAAAAATTCATACACATGTTCTAAATGTGCATATACATCATATCACTTTGAAACCAATTTACAAAAATTCCATAAAGTTCCAACCAGGCCTTCAATGTTCAAAATTCCAAATATGTTTCCAAAGTCATTCCCAAAACCAAGGCGACAACATACATCATGTATGAAAGGTTCCAAATGACCTTTTGGTAATTTATAAATAAAATAAAATCACAAAGTTCCAAACATGCTAAGCATTAGATACAAAATTTAACCAAAGACTTTGAGTTTTATGAAATACACTTCACATGTTATGAATCATTTAGAAAACCATTTTAAACATTTAGGATACTTCACCTTTAAAGGAAAAAATATAAACAAGCTTAGAAAAATTATATAGATTAATAAGAAACCAATTTCCATGTAGTGAAAAAAATTATACCTAATATATACATATACCACATAAATATAAAAACATTTTTTTTAAAATTATCAAGAAATCAAGGAATTCAAATTAAAGGATTGGGAATAGGGAACCTACCTCAAACTCAAGGAATGATGATTTAGATGACAAAAACTCGAATCTTCCCTTTTCCACTTGCACGCATATGAACCTTATCTTATATATAAGGATACATATTCACTATGCACATATTATCATGGAAAAATATATACAAGGGGATACTTACATATATTCTTATACATTTTTATAGCACTTTACACTTACACACATATTCATTTTCATATACAAATGTAAGCACACCTATCCCCATGGTATATATTCATGAAGTAATGGGTAAATATTTATAAATAGGGAAATTACATATATACATGCCTACTTATGAATATGCCTGTAAGTCTTCGATAATGATGGATCAAAACCACCCCAATTGTAAGAACCAGAATCTTCTATTCAGGTACGTTTTCCTTTTTCTGGTGTTTTTAATAAAAAGGGGAATTTCTGGAAATTTCATAAGTACATACCATGTACTTTATGAGTACACACCATGTACTCGGTTACCGCAGGTAGCCGTGTGTTGGAAGTGTAATGGCTATGTACATGGCTATGTGTGGTGACCTGGAGGTCGCCTAAGTGGGGCTCGGTAAGGGAAAGTACACGCCGTGTACCTCAAAAGCACATGCCGTGTATGTTTTTTTTATTAAATGTGTCGGGGTCGCGTCTGACAGACAAAACCATCTCCTTATCGACCTAGTTCATCTCAGAGCATCTGTACGGTGTGGATCTTCACTGAGCCCTTGATCGAGTGTCCGTTCTTCGAATCGGACTCTATCGGTTGCGTTGGAATCGCATCGGTGAGTTCTCTCTTCTTCTTGAACACCTTCTTCTGATTCCTTCTCTCTCGTGAGATATCATGGTTTGAAGGTTTTTGATGTTTTTATAGATCTACAGTGTTCTTGGGAAATTCAAGGCTTGAGGTTCACGTGTAGAGATCCTAAAACACCGAGGTAGGTGGTTTGTGCCTTTCTGTAGAAAGTCTTTGAGTTATATGTGAAAAATTTCCCAATACCCTTGAACAGGGTATTGCATGTTTACTGTTTTAGCCCTATTAGTTTCCTTCTTTACTTGTATGCTTTAATAGAGGTTAATTTAATGTTAATAGGGTTAATTTCTATGATTTGGAAGTGTTTTCCCATGCATGTTTTGTTTATGACCGTTTGGTCCTGTATAGCCTCTTAGATTGCCTCGTTGTTTCCCATGCCTAGTATTGTAGGATAGAGTGTTTGTTTATTTGACATGCTGTTATGCTGTAAACTATTATCCAGGTAGTTCTTGAGGTTTAATTTTTCCGATTTGAATTTATGTGCTTTTTTGACTTACACAGGGTCGTGAGAACCTGGTATAGCAGACCATAGGGAGAATGGACGTAAGGGCTTCTCTAGAGTGTATGTTTTTACTCTTATGATGTGAGACCATAGGGGGAATTGACATAAGTGATTCCTTAGAGTGTATGTAGTTCCTTGACATAGGACACATGGGGAATGTGATGTAAGTACTTCCTCAGAGCGCCTTTTAGTTATCCATACGAGAATATAGGGGGAATTTACGGTGACTGCTTCTTCAGAAAGTCCGTGCTAAAGCTGAACCAGAGGGGTTAGACTGTGTGTACTTCTCAGAGGGTTGCTTGTGTTTTCTAGGTAGTACCATAGGGGATTAATCTATGAGAACATCTCATAGGGTTGACTATTTGCGATTATCTTCTTACTTGATACATGGAATTGAATGCTTTGAACCGTAAGAATTTTTACTGCTGAGTAATTCCTTATTTATTGCTTTATTTTACTTATTGACTGCTATATATATATTCACTGACTGTTAGGAAATTTTTTTTTGGTGGTTTCCTACTCTTATTAGTCTCACACCCTGTTTGGGTCATGATTTTGGGCCCAAAAATATTATATTGTTGTAGGTATAGATAAGGGAAAGCACCCTTCTACTTTAGGTACTTGACTGCTTTGGTACTAGAGAGCATGTGACCAAGCTGAGGCTTGCGATGCTAAGGTGTTGATTATTGTTTTTTTGTACTTGGTTTAGTACTGTATTCCATCATTGTGACTTGTTTGGCTTTTTTCCTAGACATATGTATCCTGCATCATTTATATATGTGCTCCAGTTGTTCTTACTTTTAGTCTTCTGCTATTTACTATTGTATGATATTATTACTACTCCCACTATTGTATATCTGGTTTTCTTCCACTATGTTACTCTTCCAATGAGGGCATAGTTTCCTCACTATCACACCCAAGGCCCTTAGCCTCTGGCGTTTGGGGAAATACGCTTGAGGCTATGTGACCAACTGGTTACGGGACGCCTCTGGGCGGCTTCCGGAATCAGGATGTTACAAAAGGGTATCAGAGCAATTATTTTTTTCTTGATTTACTTTTTGGAGCCTATATTCAGGGACAGGACAAAATAGGTACTTGGTTATAAGCTATTCCTTGGAGTAGCTAACCCATGTACTGGTAAAATCCAATCTACATTGTTATTGCAATTTTCTGGTTTTGCAATTTTATAGTTGATTTGATTTCATCATTGGGTGATTCACATGTTTTGTGCTGTTATTGTTGATATTATTTAGGTTCTATTTCTATTGAAATCCAATGATATGAGGGCATTCCATCTCATGCATCATATAGGCACTTGCTAGAAATCACATTTCTTGCATTCTTGACATGCCATTTAGGGAGCATTAATGATTACATGTTGTTGTGATAAATGTTGTTCTAGATATGCATGTTGTTGTGATATATGCCTTGATAGAATACCTGATTTTGATAGGGTATTGCTTTACGTAAGGCTTTATTTGAATGAACACCAAAATTTGGTTCTTGAGGTGTTATGGGCCCTCATGGACTGGAATTTGGTGGACCATTGACTTGTTTTCCTTGTATATGACTTGTATAAGATGCCAAGATTTGATTTGCAGGGATTATGGGCCCTCACGGATTGTAATTTGGAACCTTAATGTTCATTTTAGTGTTTTTCTAGGTTCCAGAGTAGTTTATGAGGCTTACTGTCTGGGAAAACCAAAAATACATGCCGTGTAATGATGAATACACGCCAAGTGTTCTACTGTTCGAGAATAATCTGTTTTTTCTTATGTACATGCCATGTATTGTATGTACACGTTGTGTAGTCACTAACCGTGTCTCAGACTGTGTGGGTGGGGACACGGGGTTTGAAATATTTGGTAAGACACTTAGTGTACCGGATGTACATGCCGTGATGTAGAATCGTATAACCGGCCGTGTCACTAACAACATGAGTCAATTTAGTCTTTTCTAATACACGCCGTGTCCATCTAAAACATGCAGTGTAGTGTAAAATGATAATCCGACCATGTCACGAACAACACGAGATGGTGAAATATCTTAGTACACGCTATGTATGGCACAAAAATTCCATGTAGAGTCAGCCGTGTAACCGGCCGTCTCACTAACAACACAGGTCGATGAAGCTAATCTAGTACACACTGTGTTTTGAAAGTACACACCGTGTAGTCTTGTTTTAGGATAACCATGTGGCTTAGCCGTGTATAAGAACTCGGGCAGGGGAAGATGATTCAATTACACGTTGTGTGTTTGGACAACATGCCGTGTGTTTGGGGTGTTACACGACCATTTGTGGCAAGAGTACACACCCATGTGAAATGTTTAAGGGAACATGCCGTGTAGGAATTATACATGACGTGTATCCATGTTTTGAAAAACTTGAATGCTTTCTTTATCCTGTTACCTTCTTACACTTCTAGGTTTCAGTCCCTGTTAATCTTGATCTAAGGTGTGCGCTTGATGTTGCAGAGTCATGCCACCAAGACATCCTCTGGTTGTATGCCAGTTGCAAGGTGATGATCAAACACCAGACATGGCTAATCAGGGACTACCGGCAGACCATCTAGTTGTTCCAGTTTTGGAACCATCCATCATTCCGGACATAGGTGCTGATGCACAGTTCCGAGAGGGCTTTATAAGGTTCATACAGACCTTACGAGGAGTACCACATCCTTCCCCTTATATGGAAGAGTTGACGCGGGTTTTCCAGTAGCAGCATCCTCCCACCTTCACTAGGGAAGGAGGACCTTAGGCTGTAGAGTCATGGTTGGAAGTCATGATTTCTATCTTCAATCATTTGGATATGCCTATAGAGAGGAGGGTGAAGCTCGCTACGTACATGATTCAGGATTCCGCCAAGAGATGGTGGGATGTGATCTCAAAGGCGGGATTCTAGAAGGTTATGGCTTGGGATGAGTTCCAGCATGCATTTTATGACTACTTCTACCCGGATACTTTGAGGGCTGATCAAGCCTGAGAGTTCATGAGTCTGGAGTAGGGTACTCTTTCTGTTATGGAGTATTCTTCTCACTTCACAGAGCTGCAACACTTCACGCCCATCCCAGGAGGTGTTGAGTTATTCCCAGAAAGAAAGTTTGAGGATGGTCTCATGAACGACATCCAATCTCAGATGAACATCTTTAGGTTTACTTCTATCACTTATATCATCAACCAGGTGCTGATCATGACGCACAATCTGAGGGATTCTAGATTTGTGAGCCAGGTAAGCTCAACATCCAGAGATGATAGCCCTCCTACTAATAGTAGGAAGCACCATAGAGAGTCTTCGCACAGAGATCCGAGGAGGTGGGACACCTCTTCTAGCATCCAAGTGGTGTGCTACCAGTGTGGAAAGAGAGGGAATACGAGGCCACATTGCCCAAGAGACCCAGTAGAGTGTCGATCATGCGGAAAGATGGGCCATATTTAGTGCTTCTGTCAGTTCTTCTCACCAGCAGCTGGTGATAGGGGTTCTTCTACGACTCCTCATTTAAGAGCAGCACTACCAGTTTCTCACCAGTCTGGGAACTGGAGTTCTTCCGGACATTTAGGCTGAGGTGGAGTTCGTGGCCGTGATATCCAGTCACCAGGCTTTCAGCGAAAATAGGATGGATTAGCTCAAAGTGGTCAGACAGGGTCACATGGCCGTAGTGTAGGTCAGAATTTTGTAGTGGAGAAGACCCAGCCAGAGAAGGATCTCAGACCCTCTACAGTTTGAGGTATGATCCTAGTTGCTTCAGTTTTAGCTTCTTCTATTTTCGATAAGGTGTCTTCCCATATCTTTATATCTATTTCTATTGTGGAGGGCCTTGGGCTCTGTATTCTTTCTTCTGCTGATATCTTGATGCTAGACACTCCGTTGGGGACTTGAACAACTAGTGTACATCAGTGCAAGGACTTCCCTCTAGAGATAGGTGGGTGTCACTTTCTATGGGACCTTTATGTCCTAAAGATGACAAGCTATTATATCATTCTTGGAATTGACTGGTTAGTTCCCTTCCAGGAAGTTGTCGATTGCTATCGCCGTTGGGTGAGTTTCACATCACTAAAGGGCAGATCGTTTCTTCATAAGGGTGAATGGGATGTCTAGGCTAGCAGAGTGGGACTCGAGCATCATGGGTTGGGAGGAGTTACAACCCATATTTCTATTCTATATCTGGATGACCAGGGGACTTCACAGATGGACTTTTCTCCAGTAGTGGATCATTTCAAGGACATCTTTCTAGAGGAATTTTTAGGTTTTTCTCCAGAGCGTGAGGTATAATTCTTTATTGAGCTTGTTCTAGGAGTGACACCCGTGTCTATTATTCCTTATATAATGGCTACACCAGAGTTAAAGGATCTCAAGAAGTAGTTGGAGGAGTTGCAGGCAAAGTGTTTCATCTAACCCTGTACTTCTCCTTGGGGTTCGCCTGTCTTGTTTGCGAAGAAGGTAGACGATACCCTCAGACTTTTTGTGTATTATCAGAAGTTGAACCAGTTTAAAGTCTAGAACTAATATCCCTTTCCAAGGATTGATGATCTCTTTGATCATCTTCGAGGATACCATGCATTCTCGAAGATTGAATTGATATTCGGCTACCATCAGTTGCACGTTAGACCATTAGATGTACCTCTTACAACATTTCGGAATAGGTATGGTCTATACGAGTATGTGGTTATGAAATTCGGTATCATGAAAGTGATTTTAGTTTTCATGGCACTGATGAAAAAAGTGTTCCATCCATACTTGGATTTTTTCATGGTAGTCTTCGTGGATGATATGTTGGTGTACTCTCACACTCGACACGACCATGCTACCCATCTTGAGATCATTTTGAGTACACTGAGAGAGAATCCGTTATATGCTAAGCTCTAAAAATGCCACTTTTGGATAGACCAAATTCACTTATTGGGTCATTTATCTTAGAGATAGGAGTATCAGTAGACCCAGAGAAAGTGAGAGTAATAGTTTCCTAGGAGAAGCCAAAAAACGTCATTAATGTACAGAGTTTTCTAGGACTGGATGGATACTAAATACGTTTCATACAATACTTTTCATGTTTAGCAGCACCATTTATGGGTTTGACTAAGAAGGGCACAAGGTTCTTATGGTCATACTCTTGTGAGTCATCCTTTCAAGAGTTAAAAGAGAGGTTGACTTCATCACCGATACTAGTATTTATAGAGTCGGGAAAGATATATACTGTTTACTGTGATGCTTCAGGTATCGGTCTGGGAATTGTGCTTATATAGGGGGAAGGAGTCATTGCGTATAGGTCTTGACAGTTGAGGCCACATGAGAGGAATTACCTGATGCACGATCTCAAGTTGGCTGTAGTTGTTCATGCTTTACACTGTTGGGGACATTATCTTCTGGGAGATCATTTCATGGTTTTCACCGACCACAAAAGTCTCAAGTACATCTTCACTCAGCATGATCTGAATTTGAGACAACGAAGGTGGGTTGAGTACCTTCTATCTTTTGAATTTGAGTTTTACTATATGCCTGGGAAAGGAAATTAAGTGGATGATGTGTTGAGATGGATGACTCAGATACATGTAGTTTAGGAGGACAGTAGTGAGTGGCAGCTTATGGCTCTGTTCTCTGAGATGCATTTGGAGGTTCATGACAGACAGAGGCAGACATTTCTTTCTTATGTAGCTGTTACCTCTACTCTTCTTGATTGAGTGTAAATGAGGAAACTATCATATTCAGAAGTCCTAGTCCTATGGGAGGGTGTGTCACAAGAGGACCATATTCCTAGATGAATAGTAGGCGAGGATGATATATTTCATTTTCATGGGTGTGTACGGGTGGCAGAAGACATACGTGAGGAGATTATGCAGAACTTTCATTACTCATTTTGGATAGTTCATCCTGGTGTCACCAAGATGTATCATAATCTAAACCATCAGTATTGGTGGCCAGGTATGAAGAGAGATGTTGCTAGTTTTGTCATGAGGTGTCCCACCTATCAGCAAGTGAAGGCGGAGCATAAGAAACCAGTAGGGATTTTGTAGCAGTTACCCATTCCCGAGTGGAAGTGGAATGATGTCGTGATGGATTTCATGACGAGTTTGCCAAGGTCGCCTCGAGGAAATGATGCAGTATGGGTTGTCATTGAAAGACTCATGAAGGTTGACCACTTCTTTCCAATCAAAGAGACATTTAGAGTTGTTGAGCTGGGAAGGTTGTACATCAGAGAGATTGTACATTTACATGGGGTTCAACACTCCATTGTCTCAAACAGGGATGCCTGTTTTACTTCTTGGGTTTGGAAAGGGCTTTAGAAAGCTTTGGGTACACATGTGCTTTTGAGTACAACTTACCATCCCTAGACAGATGGCCAGTCCGATCATACAATTCAGGTTCTTGAGGACATGCTTCGAGCATGTATCCTGAATTTTGGAGGTTCTTGGGAGAAGCACATACCTCTTGTGGAGTTTGCCTACAATAATAGTTTTCAAGAAACTATTGAAATGGAACCTTATCAGGCTTTGTACGGTATGCCATACCGATCAACCTTATGTTGAATGGAGGTAGGAGAAGTAGCTATGATGGGACCTCATCTTATCTAGGAGACCACGAAGCAGATCGAGTTGATTTGGAAGAGGATGACTACTACAAAGTCGCGACAGAAGTCTTATGCTGATCGATGGAGATGACCTCTAGAGTTCGAGGTTGGGGATCAGGTTTTCCTGCATGTCACATTGAGTTTGGGATATAGGAGGATTAATAGGCAGGGTAAGCTTTCACTGAGGTATGTCGGGCTTTTTGAAGTGTTGGAGAGAGTTGGGACGGTTGCCTATCGGTTGTAGTTACCTCAGATGCACTGGGCAGTGCACGACGTCTTCCATGTTTCTCATCTTCAACGTTACTTCTCAGACCCGTCTCAAAATTTTCAACTCGAGGAAGTTGAGCTAGAGGTGGATGCATCTTTTGAGGAGCATCCTATCCAGATTGTTGATCGAAGTGTGAAGGTTCTCTGTGGCTGGTCTGTTCCTTTGGTATGAGTGCTATGTCAGCACGAGTGAGTACATGAGAAGACTTGGGAGAGGGAGGCCGATGTATGATCATAGTGTCCAGATCAGTTTGAGGTTTCTTCTTCTATGCCGCCTTGCTAAGGAAATTTGAGGACTAATTTCTTTAAGAGGGAAGTTTGTAAGAACCTGGATATTCTTTTCAGGTATGTTTTCCTTTTTCTAGAGTTTTTAAGAAAAATAAGAATTTTTGGAAATCTCTTAAGTACACACCATGTAATTTATGAATACACGCCATGTAACAGCTGTGCACATGGCCGTGTGTGGTGACATGGAGGCCACCTAAAGTGGGGCTAGGTAAGGGAAAGTACACACTGTGTACCTCAAAAGTATATGCATTGTACTTTATTTTTTTTATTAAATGTGTCGGGGTCACGTCAGACGGACAAAATCGTCTCCTTCTCAACCTAGTTTATCTGGGAGCATCCATGTGGTGTAGATATTTACTGAGACCTCGATCGAGCATCTGTTCTCTAAATTGGACTTCCAATGTTGTGTTGGAATCGCATCGACAAGTTATATCTTCTTCTTGAACACCTTATTCTGATTCCTCCACTCTTGTGAGATACCATGGGTTGAACTTTTTTGACGTTTTTGTATATCTACAGTGTTATTGGTAGATTCAAGGTTTGAGGTTCACGTATAGATATTCTACAACACCGAGGTAGGTGGTTTGTTCCTTTTTGTAGATATTCTTTGAATTATCTGTGAAAAATTGCCCAATACCCTTGAATAGGGTATTGCGTGTTTACTGTTTTAACCCTGTTAGTTTCCTGCTATGCTTGTATGCTTAAATAGAGGTTAATTGAATGTGAATAGGGTTAATTGATATACTTTATAATAGTTTTCACATGCATGTTTTGTTTATGACCATTTGGTCCTGCCTAGCCTATTAGGCTACCTTGTTGTTTCCCATGCCTAGTACTGTAGGGTGGAGTGTTTGTTTATCTGAAATGCTGTTATTCTATATACTGTTAGACAAGTAGTTCTTGAGGTTTACTTTGGCCTTATTTTCATTTCTGTGCTCGTTTGACTTACACATGGTCGTGATAACCTGTTGTAGTAGACCATAGGGAGAATAGACTTTAGGGCTTCTCTAGAGTGTCTGTTTTTACTGTTACGATGCGATACCATAGGTGGAATTGATGTAAGTGCTTCCTCAAAGTGTCTATAGTTCCTAAAAGCGGGCCACAGGGGGAATGTGGCATAAGTGCTTCCCCAGATCACCTTTTAGTTACCGATATGAGACTATAGGGGGAATTGGCGATGAGTTCTTCCTCAGAGAGTCTGTGCTAAAGCTGAACTAGAGGGGTTAGACTGTGTGTACTTTCCAAAGGGTTTCTTGTGTTTTCTAGGTAGGACCATAGTGTATTAGTCTATGAGAACATCCTAGATGGTTTCCTATTTGTGATTATCTACTAACTTGATACATGGAATTGAATGATTTGAACTGTAGGAATGTTTACTACTGATTAATTCCTTGTTTACTTATTTCTTTTACTTATTTCTTGCCATATATATATTCACTGACTATCAGGAATAGATCTTTTGGTGGTTTCCTAATAGTATTAGTCTCACACCCTATTTGGGTGATGCTTTTGGGCCCAAACAGATTATATCGTTTTAGGTATAATTAAGGGAAAACCCCCTTCTACTTCAGGTACTTGACTACTTTAGAGTTGGAGATCATGGGACCAAGATGAGGCCTGTGATACTGAGGAGTTGATTCTTGTTTTCCTTTTGTACTTGGTTTAGTACCTTATTCCAGCATTGTGACTTGTTTGGCTGTTTTCCTAGACATATGTATCATGCATCATTTATATATGTGCTCCATTTTTTCTTACTTTTAGTCTTCTGCTGTTTTCTATTGTATTCTATTATTACTGCTTCCACTATTGTATATCTATTTTACTTCCACTGTGTTACTCTACCAATGAGGGTATAGTTTCCCCAATATCACACTCAGGGCCCTCGCTGCTAGTCGGCAGCCTCTGGAATTTAGGGAAATGTGGTTGAGGCCATGTGACCAACCAGGTACATGGAGCCTCTGGGTAGCTTCTGGAACTAGGACGTTACACCAATGAGGTCCAAGACACGATAAAATAATATCCGAGACCCAAACATCACAAAAATCCTAATTAAAATTGGGAAAAAAGAAAATTTAGATGAAAAACTACCTCAAAATGGTGATGGGGAACCAAAACAGACCGAGGAACTTTGCCTTTAATAGAATATGCTGAAACACGCTCAATATTAACTTAAGAGACCCATTGCATACCCTAACAAGGAACAAAAAACACTAAAAATCAGATAAAACAACATTCTAGGGTTTGACCGATCAAAACCAGGTGATGGGAATGGGAAAACACAAAACCAAGGAAAGAGGAGGTAGGAGTAGGGATTACTAGAGAAGACTTCACTGTGAATTGGTAGGAAATACCATGGCCTAAGGGAGTGGGAGGAAGAGGTGTACATGACCAGGAGAGGGGGAGGGTGGGGGGTTACATGGTATGGGGGAAAGGAATCCCCTTTTTTGGGGTAAAATAATGATAATAATAATAATATAATGTAATAATAATAATAATAATCATAAAAAATTTCTTCTTTTTTATTTTAATATTATTTTACTCTATTTTATTTTATTTTTTTCCAAAACCTAGAAATTGCACATGATTTGGAAGAATGGTTGGACAAACCATGTTCCAATTGTGCTCCTCTACTGGAGGCCCTAGACAACCTGCACCTAAATCCACACATTTGTATAAAATGTGCACTGGATGTGAGATTTGTATTTATCAAAATTATAGATTCCCTTTCATGGTCTGCGCATGGTTTCTAATAACTATACGCTAACCGTGCACTTATACTGGAAACCCCTAAATTTTAAAATTAAAAACCTGTTCAACCCAAAACTCAAAGACAAATTAAATAGTAATTAAATAAATAATAAATCACATTTGGGGTGTGATAATCTACCTGGACACACTATCATCCAAGAACCTCTATTTCAAAATGATGTATTTAATAAAGTTTAATAATTTTTTTATGATGTAAAAGATTAATCTCAATTGCAATCATATAACATACTTAAATTTATGGGAGTTATTGATACACAAAAAAGTGAAGAAAAATAGTCTTAAACCATGTATTGATACCATTTTCTGAGAATGAAAATGATTGTCCCTTCGGTACAATGATAATTTAAAGATAAAAAGAAAGTGAAATACAAAAATAAAATGGACATGAGATGTAATATGGAAAACCACTCAAATGTAAGGGGTAAAAAACCATGGACAAATAGAATGATTTAACTATGGTAAAATGCATATATCACTCAAATGAAACAATGAGAACTGATATGATGGATGAAATGATCTAGGATGAGTATCCTTTTATAGGCCTTTATATCCCTCCCTGCTCCTCTTCCACTACACTCCAAGAGGTGGGTTTTCCACCCACCTTATCTATGATGCCCACCTCTCTCGAAACACTAAGGGGGTGAAACTATCTAGGGAAATACTGCAATCATTTGTATTTATTATCATTCTCATTTTAGTCCAAAAAATACCCCATTGGGACAATCATTTCATAGATCCCATCAGAAATGTTTTGGAAAGTGCAGGGAAAATAGGAAGTGTTTCTTCTTCTATTTTTTTAGAAAAATCATGCCATTATATTTCTGAATAAAACTTCCTAAATCTATAGGGGTAGAAAGACATTTTTCACTAACATAAAAACACTAATATAGAATCACTTATCATAAGTGATAATTTTTATAAGTAGTTTTTTATTAGTAGAGTCAAATGGATCCTAAGAGTTATTGATTTTTAATATTAATATTTTTGAATGTTATTCATTTACATTTTCTAATACTTTTTTGTAATAAATTTTATGCAAAATAAAAAATATAATTTTGTTTAAGGATAGTGTTTTACTACCATTTAATTCTTCCTTAACTAGCATTTTTTTCTCATAAGGAATATTTTTTAGAAAGTAGATTACCAAATGCGTTTTTCCTAGTACATTAGCTCAAACAGAAGTGATCTACTTACACAGGGAAATTATTACGCTGCATCTTGAAAGATATCTATGGGCTTCACTCATATTATTGATATAATTTTTATTTTCAGATTTTATGAAACAATAACCTTGATTGAACTTTATGCTTATTAATTTTGTATTTTACTCTATTTTTTCTTTTACTTCTATAAAAAATTGTAATTTTTATCTTTTTCATTAAATTTATTTCATTGTATTTATGGGGATTAATTGACCAAGGAGTAGAGTATATTAATGAATTATAAATTTATTTATCTATCTGATATAATAATGAACCTCATAATAATAATATTTTAATCATTTTAAGCTGCTTATTATCTATATTTTTTATTCTTATCATTCTCTATGTGTTGGGACTTATCTTTATTTCTACTATTCTCCTTGAAAAATTGGTGAATAAATACTTTACTTAGTTAATTATTTTTTAGAATAATCTATTTATAGTCTCTATGGACGATGTTTCTCTTAGTAGCCTAATTTCTAATTAACTTCTTGGTATGTTTTTTCATCTTTTTTTGTCATTATTTTGCCTTGAAAAATTTTATTTTGAAATGTAGTATTTAAGATGTTGGAATCTTTAGAAATTGGCCCCCATTTTCCCATTTTTTATTTTAATTTTAGGGAATAATTGATTTTCAATATCTCTCTTTATAGTGAAGGTGTTCTAAAAAAACTTAAGTAATTAGTTTTCCTTTATCTGATGATTAGTTGAATTTTGAATGTAAATAATTTATCTCTTAGTATTGTTTATGGATACTTGTTCTTAAACCTGCCAAGTAGGAGAATATTTTTCCTTTTATATCATTTAAGGAAAAAAATTCTCCATATTAAGTGAGGGGTATTCTAGCTTAGAATTTTAAAGTTTTTAATGGGTTTATTCATAATTCAAAATTGGTTCAGTCTTAATGAAAATAGAAGCGTAAGTGATATACTCTTTGAAAAGATTAAAATATGAAAAAAATTGGGATAAAAAAACAATTGCTTCTATGAAAATTTTTATATTAATCATTCAAGTGATACAACTATTTGAATACTAAAAAAGGGTTATTATTATTACATACTAAACTTATGTATAGGCACACTGGATTATGTTCACAAGGCCAAGATGCTGGTTTTGTGAGAAATTTTTTCCCAGTTTATTTACAAATCATGCATAATTAATTATTTATTCTTTTAATACACCTTAATACTCCCACCTTTCTTTTAAAACCCTTCTATTTATTTTGTAAATTCATTACATTTATTCTTTACTTGATTTTCAAAAAACTATGGACATAAAAAAATCTGATTTTTCACAACCCCTGTTGTTTGATATTCTCCTCATAGATGATTGTTTCATTGAACTTTGAGTGGCATTATAATATTTTTGTGCTATTTTAATTTTATATGAGGGGTTTTAATAATAATTAGAGTGATAAAATGATTCTTTGCAGCTAGACTTACCCACCATAAAAGTTAAGATCACAACAAAGCATTGGTGATGGTGATGAAGCAGAAACAGATAAGGTAATGTTTTCATTTTTTTTAGCATATAAAAAAATGGTTTGATAGGGAGAACCTGACATCATAAAACCCTTTTATTTTATATAGGACCTTTATTTTAATTATCACTTCTAATTTTTATCTTATTTTATTAGTTTTTTTAATATGAATGGATTTATCATGGAATATCAAAGAAATAATTTTATTTCAAGTTTTAGATGTTTCCAGAAGATGTCAAAGGGGCTATCCTAAAAGCTTATATTCCATTTGGAATAAAATATTAAAAACTTCTTATAACACACTAATAAATTATGATAAATTCTTATGTTTAAGTGTTTTCAGCTTGCTTGTGGGAAAAGAGCTTTTATTCCATTTATTTAAATGTTTTCTCTCTAAAATTCAAGTATAAGTGTTTTTTGGAAACCAAAAAAATAATAAATTTTTAAAATTTCTTATTATAAGTGATAAGGGATATAAATAATTTTTAATAAGTTCTATAAAATGGAGCATTATATCCATGGGGAATGTTTCCTAAAATATTAGAAGACCCGTTCAATGGAATAAATGGACTATATAATGGGATTTATAGCCTTCTAATGAAACCAATAATTCAAAAGTTATTTTGTGACTACTTATTCTATCACCTTTAATTATATGAAGAGAATGTGATGTTACTTACATAAATTTGTATAACCATATCGTTAGTGGGTTATGTTGGATTTCTAACTATCATGCCTTGGATTTTGAGTTAGGCCCACCAAGGGGTTCAGAGTTTGTTCCATGATCAAACCCAGTGCCCAAGATATTATTTATTACCAGGAGTCATTATATAATGTTTTACTACCCATATAAAATTAATCCCTTTCGTTATTATGGATGTAAGTTTTTTAAGAGACCAAATTGGTGGGGAATAAATTACAGATATAGTAGAAATACAACAAAGAACACAAAAAATTACCGTAGTTCGGAAAAAACATACTCCACCAGAGAATTTTAATTTTATTTTCAAATAAAAATTTAAAAGTCTCATGATACCATACAACCCCACACATCAACAGCTTGGAAGAACAATCATAGGCCTCCCTTCAATTGTTTGTTGTGGCAGACCTTCCTCTATTTTCCCCTTGCTTCCACTACCAGAATCGCAGCCTCTGCTATATTTTTATCCAAAAAGTGAAATGCATATTTTTTATCTCACTCTAAATTTCATTTTTATAATAGATCATTTATTACTCACCCTTCACAATTTTTTTCCCACATTGGGATTTCAAACAAAAAATCTCCCTTATTCCTTTACTGTGACTTAGTCAAATAAAACAAATCTCATAAATTGAAATTTTAAAACAACTCCCAAAAATATCCACCATGATTTAAAATTTTAATACTTCATCATATCATCATCCATATTGATATTAAATATAATTCCCAATAATGACATGACTCATAACACCCATCATGGGTGTCCTAAATACACAAATCTGGTGAAAAAAATGTTATACCTCCACCATTCTAGGAAAAACATGAGAGGAATAGTTTGGGATATACCTAACAGTGAGGGGGGGGGGGTAAATTAGTTTTAGATAATTTTTAACCAATTAAAACTTTTTATCCCTATACCTCATGACCTGTTAAGATCTTGATTCTCTTATTCTTTTTTCCCTGTCACATGAAATAATAGAAAGAAGTAAAAACATGCACACAATATTTTTACAAGGTTAACTACTCAATGTGAGTAGCTTGTCCTTTCCATGTATGGTGATGAATAGTACATGGATTATCCACTATAATTTAATATTATATTAGAATGGGTTGACTAGGAAAACAATCTGCTAGTCAGTGTGGCTTTCTACACTTGGAGGAGGGAAGGGCATAATCTCTTCTTAGTGTGAGTCCTTACACTCGGAGGGGGAAGGGAAATAATCCTCTTCCAACTTGAAATAAGTAGTATATTCCCTTACACTTGCTGGTTCTTTATACTGCCACCTAGAACAGTCTTCTTCCTTCTTTAGAAGGTAGGTTCTTCTCTTGATCTGTTTCAGTGCTCTTCACTTAATTACTTACAAATTAGTAGGTAAGAAATTATTTTCTTTCTTTCTCTTATTCTCAAGTGAAAAACCAACTACACTAGTATTATTATTTCTTTAGCTAGAAACACATACACCAATGTGACCATTCAAGAAATGAATATTAGATTACTTGAAATCTTTATAATCTATTCTCATCTCTCTTGTTCATGAATGCATGTGATCATGCACTTGGTATTTAGGTTGAACCTTTATTCCCTTTACTTCCTTTTCTTCTTTACACACGTGCACACAATATTATGGTTCTTTATTTAAGTTGATTCATGTGTTCATGTGTATGCATGCATTCATTCACTCTCCTCTTCTTAATTTTGTGAAAAATCCTAATGGGTATGATTCTTTGAGAACACACACATGACCTCCTCTTTTCTTTCTCCTTTTTCTCTTGCACTTTGATTAGGGTGTTTTTTTAGGTTATATGTATATGTTTCTTCAAACCCAAATGGGTGAAACCTCTTATATCATGAAAAATTATTCTTCTCACCTTAAAACATGATCTTGGGATCCTTCAATCAATTCATATGACTGCATGCATGTGTGAACATCCCTCCTTTGTGCAAGCAGAGATCTCCACATGCCTTCTTCCTCATGAAAGGGATGCATGGGTCCTCTGCACACAGTATATTCCACCCTTTGCGAACTAAGGGTCTTCCATACACAAGATGTACAGTCTTCACAATGCTCAGTGAGATCACTGGATCACGGATCTCTGAGGTCAACTCACGAACCATGAGGTTTTTGTGAACCTGAGTTCATTTCAAACTCAAGGGAGACATGGTGAAATTCCCCTTTGCTGTGTAGTGCATGGTTCTTCATGAAGTACAATCGAGAGTGAAAATAACATTTCAAAGGATTGTTGAATCCCTACTTTGAAAATCCTTGAAGGCTCATGGTGATCAGTTTTCTCCTTCATGAAATGGAAGCTCAAAAAGATGCTCTGTTTTTTAAAACAAGAGGTCTCAAATATGTGGGAGGCAGTAGAACTTCTCATCTCAGACTACCTATTATATAAGCAAGGGAGATCCTCTTCCATATCCTAAATCCATGTGAGAAGACATTAGAATAGTGGTTTGAATTCTCATGATATCTGGATTTTAAAAATATTCAAATCAGTGGATTTGATTATCCAAGATCCTCGGGATGTTTCTTTTTCAATGTAAGCTCCTATCTTCATGCATGGAATCAAGATTTCATGTATCTTATTTTAAATCCCTACTCAAATCCATGTGGCCTTGGAAACTTGTTTTCCTCATCCAAACCTAGTTCTTATTCATCGAGTTATCCACATGCATGCAAGACATTAGTTTCATGTATGGCCTCAGTGCACTCCTACAATCTTCACAGTGTCAAAATGATAGGTCATGATAGTTCGAACATGGTTCTTGATCAACTTCAACATATAACAGTGACATTGAGAAGTAGTGAGTGGTTGAAGATGAAGCGGTTTAAACAAAAAACTATGGGATATTGGATGGTCATCATTCATACATGTGCAGCGTGGATGAGATTAGGGGTCATGATTAGATCCATCTACCATAGGTGATCAGACAATCGAGTGAGACGTGAGATAAGATGAGTGGCTGAGATTACATATGAATTTTTAAAATGTTGTCCCACATATAATTGGATATACGGGGAGGCCGTGGATTATCAATAAATCAGTCTCAGAATAATTTCATAATTCCCTCTCCCCTCCCTGGTACTTCCCTGTAACAGTTTTTCGGGCACGCTCTGTGCCCACCCTATGCCTCATTTCCTTCATACTGCCGCGCACGGTGGTGTGCATTCTATGGGCGCGCTATGCATCCTCTTCCGATCTTAGTCCTAGCCTTTTCCATGAATCCCCATGGGAGCTATTGATCTTAGTGGTCCCATATATGCATTGAGTTTAATGCTGGCTGGCTGGCTCAAGGGTTGGCCAATTTTTTTTGTAAGACAAAAAATAAACCTTCTAAGTGAAATGCATGGACATATTAAAATATGTTCATGGACTCTTCAAAGTAAAAACCCCTACTTAAACCCTATTCATCCTACTTTACTTTTTGGATTATCAAATCCTAAGTACTTCAATAATCCTTAAAAGGATTCTACTTTAATGTTGTAAATGTTATATCATACATGGTACAATTTCTTTGAACTTTCAAGACCAATGCATCAATCATCTGGTTTGATCAATATAGAGAATTTCCTAAGCATGGGATCCAATGTTATGAATCCATAAAAATTATCCATGAATATTTAATTAAATAAATATCCATTCACTTTGGAGTTCCTTTTTCATTCTTACCATTATTGACACATGTTGACAACAAATAAAACTTATACACAAAGTGGTCCAAACACAACTAAATAAAATGTCACATTAATTTTAAAATAACCAGATGTAGACATATTTATCTAAAAATCACATGTAACAACACTCTAATAACTCAAAGAAACCTCACCTAATTGAAACAACTTATATATATTCCAAATTTTTGTCCTTCAATCACGGTCATTACTAATTTTTCCACATTGAGAACTATACCTCCAATAGAAATAATAAAACCTTTTGGACCTAATATACCCAAATAAATCAAGTTTATTCTCAATTAAGATACATAACTCAAATTTTTAAGTGTGTTAATAACTTCATCAAACATACAAACTCTCACCATACTGATGGAAATAATTATTCCTTATAACTTATTGGCCATTTTCACAATATCACCATTTCATTCCTCATAACTATCAAAACATTATTTTTTTTCACATATATGATAACAGAAAATATAATATAAAATCTAGTCTAAATCACCCACATATTCAAAAATTTTATGTAAAAAACCATTCTAATACCTCTCATCTTGAGTCACGGTATTCACCTTAACTGATTCTTCATCTGTTTATGCTTATTTTTCTTTATTCTTCATTCACTCACTAAGATTCTGAAAGTTAATTCTCACCTGAACTTTTTTCCACAATCCTAGTATATAAAATCACCTCTTGATCTTTATTGTCTTCCATATATCCTAGTACATAAACCATTACATTGTTTTGTCTACCTTCCTTGATAGTTACATCCACTGATCATTATAAAAAATCCCATTATTACTTAATTATCCATCATCATTGGTATTTGACTTGGTCTTGTTCATTATTAATGATGAAATCATATCATAAAATTTTAGAGTTTCTTTTAAAAATAATAGTGTGGTGATGATATTTATATATGAATCTTGGAAAGTACCTTACAAAAGAATTGAATTTTCATTTTATTCCATTTCCACTAGTACCACTTTGCCTTTATCATCTTACATGAATAAAACCAAAGAAAATTACATCAAGAGTTTGGTGAAATCATCCAAATGGTTTCCTAAATTTTCAATTTTTTAAATTTGGATACGATACAATGAATTTTTAGATATAAATTATTTTTCAAAGATTTAGATTCATACATGCTTTCTAGTTTCGTCCAAATATCCTCCAGATCTGTTAGATTAATCACATCCCATAGTTTATTTTCAACCAAATGCAATTAAATGATGCTAGTCGCAAAATATATCATATATTAACAATAATCTAGGCTTGTATTCCCTAGATTATCTGATTTTTTCTTCAATTATTTTACCATCCCTTCATGATTCAAAATATTCTTTATCTATTATTTTCATAGAGTGAAATAATTTCTCCCATTAAACATATCAATATAAATATAAATATTTGGAAGAAAATACCCCATATTTAATCTATTTTTTTATTAATAACCTAATTTGATACCATATGTGGGAAATAAATTACAGGTGAAACAAAAATAAAACAAAGAACAAAAAAAATTACCATAGTTTGGAAAAATCCTACCCCACTAGAGAATTTTTAATTTTATTATCAAATAAAAATTAAAAATTTCTTATGATACCAAAAAAACCCACATGTACACATCTTTGTGCAATAACAATAATCATACCTTCAATTTCTTATTGATTCAGGACTTCCTCTCTTTTCCCCTTACTACTACGACAAGAATCGTAGCCATTACTCCTATGTTTTGCAGCCATAAAGTGAAACCCATCATTTTTTATATCACAAAACACTAGATTTTTATAATGACTCAAATATTACCCATAATCCTAAAAACTTATCCCACATTGGCCTTCAAAATAAAAAATCACCCATATTATTTTTCTAAAACTTGAACAAATAAAATATTTCTCATAAATTCAAATTTTTAAACCACTCCCACCACAAATCACATTAATATTTTGTTAATGATATCTATTATTTATTTATGTTGATTATATCAATTCTCAGTAATGTTAATGAACATGAAGAGTAATATTAATACAATAGTGAATATTTTGATTATTTAACCTTTTATAACATAAAATAATCAAATGAACCAAGCATTATTTTAGCTTCTGCACCTTGATAAATCTTGGATGAATCCAATATGTGGATTTAACATACTTTGACAATATATGGTTATGGTGATAGGGAGGTTAGGTTAAATAGATAATTATTGATACAAATACACATTCAAAGGTGAGGTATATTAATTATAAAATGACCATGTTGAGACCTATAAGTCATTGACAATACTTTTCGTGAAGTTTTCTTTTCCGTGAAGTTAGAGACTGTTTGACCCCATTTGGTTTTTGGAGTTTATTTTTTTGAAAACATTGAAATCTGGATATCATTGAATATATATAAAAATTTGTTAGAAAATATGGGATCACTTGAGACCTATGAGCCTATTGGTTGATATACTTTATGGTGGAAATGGAGGATATAGTTGGATTCCATACAGTGGACCGAGGGAATTTTGTAAAGAAATTAAAAAATTGGAAGATATTTTCTCATGTCTGTAGTTGATGGTTGATGTAATGATATATGAGAGTACTTTAAAATTGATATAAATCACGTGTGATGAAAGAAAAAATTGGTGAAAATACACCCAATTCCTTCATATATGGCAAGAAAGTCATGGAAATTAAAGAGGTAGTTATTGGAATCTATAGGTGGAAATCTGAAGGAAACCTTCTATGTGAATATTTGTAAATAAATTAAAAGGAAGGCATCTAATACATCTAACACATTTTCTATATGGAAAGATAGGTTATGGCCATTAAAGAAGAATTTTTTGGCATAAATTCATGGAAACTTGGAGGAAATATATTGTGTACATATCAAGGTATGAAGTAAAATAAAATATACCATGTATAGGAGAGAGAGGTTTCCCCCCATTGGTGGTGGGGTGGTAGAGGTTTTTGGATGGGGTGAAAGGTAGGTTAAGGGGTCAAGTCCCCATGCATGTGAGTTTACTACAATTTTCTTCATTTCGTTGTGTTCCATGGTAGCGTATGTAATTGACCTATTAAAGGAGAGAGATGATGCAAAAAATAGTAGCAGAGAAAGTGAACCTACATAAAAATCACATGATAAAATTCCCAATGTTAACACCTAGTAGAAACCATTTCTATGAAAATTTTCAACGACCTTAGATGCATGCCATTCATTCATGAATTCTGATATTTTAATAAATGTTAAAAGAAGAGTGAGCGTATAAATCCGAGTAAGAGTAAAAATAAGTTGTGAACATGAGATAACATATATCAATGATATAATAAATTGAATTCAATTAATAAATAATCTTAAGTAAACATGTATATAATCTTGTAATCAATAGTACAATCATAAAAATGTTTTGGAAATCATATTATTATAGCCATCGATTCCGCTATAACTTTTTAATAATGAGAAAATATTTCCTGTAATGATATGAGATTTTAAAATATGTTTTCCCCTATTTAAGTCAAATATGTTTGATAACTTTCTCTATATACAAAAACAAATCAAAATAAAACCATGATATTTTTAGACAATTAAAACCTATCAATTTAACTAGTAGGTATGAATAATAGTAAATAAATAATGAAATATATTAATATATATTTTTATATATAAAGTTTATTTTATACAAATTTAAATATTCCATTATTATTTTTAAGAGTTATATTTTTATATGATGTAATTTTCATTAAAGAAAACTAAGTATATTATAGAATTATTATTTTAATAAAATAAAATATTTATTGATTAATGACAACTTTGTTAGTGTTTTATAGAAATTAAGATAAAGAATAACTAGAATTTTAAATATTATTTTCATATAAAAATAGTTTCTCATTGTATTTTATGATTTAATTTAAAAGTTAAAATAGAAACATATGGAAATTTAATATTAAAAAATAAAAATTATTTTTTGGATTTATAATTTCTATATTAGTTTAAGATTAATTTTTGGAATTTTTCTTAAAAGATTGACTTTTAGATGAATAGTAAAAAATATCGTTTTATAAATAACATGACTTTTATGAAATTATTAGTATATAAGTATTAATTTGAAATTAATGAAACATTTATATAAGACCAAATATTTATTTTATAAGTGAATTTATAATATAATTTTTTTTAATTTACTAACTCATATTTGATATTTTAGAACTTAAGTTATATTTTAAAAAAAATGTTTTTAATACATTATAAATTTTGAATTTTAAAATTAATTTTTATTAATTTTATAAATTTTACCAAATAAAATGGATTTAAAAATTTTAATTAGTTGTTATAAATTATGTAATTAGTTCCATTTTATTTTTGGGCATAAAAGATAAGTTACCTTAGGTAAAAACTAGTTACCACGATACAAGTTAAAATGAAAAAGTGAAAAATCTAATGGAAATGAGTTGAAAACATGTTTAAAATGTGTGATGGAATGGATGGTTGTGGCTTTTATTGACCCCATATCTTCCTCTATTTATCATTTCTAAATTTTTGAACCACTTTCCTTGTGAGTGATTTCCCATTATTGAATTGTTTTTATTATTTACAAAAATGCCAACCCTTTTTCACTTATAAATGGAGAACTCATATCCTCACTTCCTCTCACATAAAAACCCAATTATTTCATAAAAAACATAAAAAAACCTATCCTACACATTTATATCAACCCCAATGAGGTTTTGGTATTCTCAAAATACTACCCCTCAAGGGATTTATCCCTTTTTAAAGAAGACAATCCAAGAAGTGAGGTATAAACTTATAATTACTTCTTCATTTATACTTATTTATATGCACTTATTTTTACTAGAATTACATTAAAACATCTTAAAATGATAAAATAAGTATCATTAGTATACTATTATGATATTATAATTATGATACAATAATTAACCAACCTTCCCTTTTCCAATAAGAAAATAAAAATGTGAATCGTGCATACATGCATACTACTACCTCCACATAGTAATGTGTTCATTTTTCTTCCTAGAATAATATTTATGGTTTTAAATAGGGAATTTAATATATATTTATTATAACTATTAATTATTTAATATTCTTAAATTTTAAACCATATTACTCCTCTCTCTTTTTTAATGGAAAATGAAAGCATCATCCATGCGTATGTACAGACCACCACCTCCATGGAACGATTCATTATATTTTTCATTAGTGACTTTCATGGATGGATTTATGAATGAGTTTAAAGTATAAATATTTTTTTAATTATTATGTTTATTTTAATACAAATTTATCAACCTATTAATGATATTAACAATGAACCATCATTATAAAATTAATTATCTTAAAAAAAGCACAGTAAGATGAAAACGATGTTTTTATCCTAAGTAATGGATTTAAATAAATTATATTCTACTTATAATTATTTAAAATTTTGATATATCACACTAAAAACTAAGAAATATCACTATGATTCTAGAATAGTTATATTATAATTTAACCACTTTATAATTATCTATTAAATTATGATATGTTGTTTTTGGTCAGTTTGATCACCCACTTAAATAATACTATCAAATAATTCCATAAATGACTATGAGAACTTGATTACTGATAATATATTATAAAAATGAGTAAATAAATAATTGATTTTGGTATTTTAATGGTATCATTTATATTAAACTTATTAATTAAGATAACACTGTTCATTTGTTAAAAATCAAAAAAACTTTCCCGTCATCAATTTCACCTTCAAGGATCAAAGCCAAAACACCCATGGAATTAAATTATAACTTTATAAATAATTATAAAGAATCAATGAAAGTAAATTTAATTTTATAGTAATTATTAAATTTTGGAAAATAATAATGAATGAAATCTCTATAGAAAAACTTGTTCAAAATGATCAAGATTACTCACACATGATATTGAAAATAGGTAAAAAATACCTAAAAAATATATGATGAAATCTTGGAAATAAATGTTTGAAGAAATTTTATAGATAAATATATAAACAAAATTATAAATATTTAAAGTGAACAATGAGAAAAAATCCAATTTCCTTCACATATTGCTCTGTCAAGTTATTATTATAAGAAAACACATTATGATGTGTTATTGTTTGTTATTAATTTTAAATAAGCTTATTAATAATTAATATCTAGTCTCATATTTATGGATTTTTTTATCAGCACATTTAAAATTTCATGGATTTAAAAATTCCCTATTCATGAAACTTATTTTTATTATTCTTAAAATTTCATATTCAAATAGTTTCTAATTAAAAATTAATAATTTTTAAAAAATTTAAATTTAGTTAACCCACCATTATATGCAATTATATTAGCTTATGTACAATGTGGTATTTATTTTTATACTACGTTGAATTAATAGAAAGATAAATAAAGATAATAACCCATTACATATGAAAGACAACCTATTTGAAATTATACTACACATTAAAAGAAAGAAATAAAAGCAAAAATAATTTGAAATGGAATAAAAAGTAACATATAAAAAATTTATTTGTGCATTTTAAATTTTAATAATTAAATATTAAAGAATAAACATAATTTTTAGACATCATAAAAAAACCAAAGATGATTTCCCCTTGAATAAATATAAAATTAGTAAAATAATTAGAATTAAAATAAAAGGTGATTAATGCCTTTATCAATATTTAAAAATTAATACTTTAATTGAGTAGTTATAGTGAGAAATTATTCTGATGGTCTCTAGAATCTAAAGATAAAACTTTTGGATATTAAATAGAGATATAAAGTGAGATAAATTCACACATTTATGTAATGTGTTGAAACCTAAGAGAAAAAAACTTATTTATAAATATGTTTTTAAGAATAATATTATGATTTTTTCTAAAAATATTTGGAAAATTTGAGAATTATTGCCTAATATTTAAAATCATTTCTTAAATCAATATAATTAACTCAAAATTACTTTCAAAACTTTATACCTCATAACCATATCTCTTTACACTTGGCACAATATAAAAATCATTAGTTTTTGACTTCTCTTATGATAGTTTAACATTATATCTCTATTATATATTTATATATTTCTACCTTTAAATTCATAAATATTCAATTATTTTCTATAAAACATTTTAAAAAAATTCACTAAAAATTTAATTTACAAAAAACATTCATATAATTTGATTTTTATTATAGGAATTACTCTTATTCATAACTGTTATATTTCTAAATATTACTTATTTTCAAGTCATAAATATCCTAATTATTTTTTATAAAACATTATAACAAAAAATATTCATAATTTAATCAAATTGTCTTATTTAATTTAATTCTAACATCATTTATAAAATATTTATTATTAAAAAATTAGTTAAATTATTCATTATATACTATATTATTATATTATATAATATACATAATTCAAACACAATTTTTTTTCACATGTGTATCATATCATATGATATTTTATCATGTTTTACTATTTATTAGTGTATTTAAAAATTATAAAAATAAAATTTAATATTTATACTGTTATTTCATTTTGATTTCTTAATTCAAAAAATAAAATCTATTTTATAAATACATATATTTATCTATAAGAAATATTATAATTAAATATTTCTTTAAACACATTAAAAATATGAAATAAAGGTAGAGAATATTATTTAATTTTTAAATGAAACATTTATTATATCATAAACTAAACACAGAAAAAAATATTTTAAATAATTATTTATTAATAATTATTTCAATGACTATCTAAATAATCACATAAGAGATATATTTTTGGGTTAATAATTCCTTTATATAAATTAGGGGGTGAATGTAATGACCCAACCTTAAACATTGATTAATTTTAAGTTTTATGTTATGAATTCATATTATTATTTTGAGAATATTTATAGTTTAGTGTTTTTAGAGAGTTGTAAAATCAACAATATATAAATAAATATTACATCAAAAAGTGGACACTTCGACATATTATCTATTTTTCCCACAAAAAAACTTTTATGATATAATTTTTTTTTATTTTCGTAAAGTATCTTCACAATTTCCATATTGAAGTCATACTTATCTGTACTAGTCATTAAAACCATATGTTTTTTTAAAACAAGGTACAACTATAAAATACTCAATAAGATAATTATAAAAATAAATAAAGAAACCTGTAAGTTCCTGAAAAACAATTTTCATTTTCAAAATTAAAATTTGGGCTGAAAATGAACATTTTATTACCCAAGAAATCAACTTTTCTACCCAGATATTTTCATAAAACATTTAATAAGAAATATTAAAGGAAAAATAAAACTCATAAAGTTTCCTTTGTAATCATGAAAATCTTATGAAAACTTTCTCAAAAAAAAACTTACACATTTCACCCTTATGAAATAGCATAAACTTTCACTTAAACATAAAATTAAGAGTAATCACATGGGAGCATAACATAAAGATCATGGTATTATAATATCATGGAAACAAAGGAAATATTATAGGAACAAAAAACATGAAATAAGAATATGTAAATACTAAATACCAATTCCACATCACATGGTAGATAGGGACTCATCATGGATCATGTTTTCTCCCTAAACCCATACATAATGTCTCATGAGACAAAAAAAAACATTACCCAATGCATTAAATCACTATATGGGTGCACGCATAATAACATGAACATGTTTATGTGTGATAAAAAAAGTAAATCAATCATAATCCATAAACATAATAAATACCCATGGAAGGAAATCAGTTTCATGATATTGCCTCATACTATAATAAAATGAGATTTCATAAATAAGGAATTTCGTAAATAAACATAAGACCTATATTACACCATCAAAGAAAGTGATATTGATCCAGGTATATATGTAAGAGATATATATTCATAATTTATAAGAAAAAAATAACATAAAAGGGAGTGAGAAATTTAGTTAGAGAGATAATTTTCATAACTTAAAGAAAAATCTGGTTTAGAGAGATCCCATACACCACATTATGAAAAAAGGTAAGCATTGAATATTATAAAGGAATCCAACTATTAAATAACGATTATGGAATTGGGAAAAACCATTGATTCCTTATATAATAAAGTATAAAATTATTTTTGTCTTTTGTAAGGAAAGTTAAAATGTTCCGTTTGAAATATATAAAAAAACTCTTTTTGAAATTCTTTGAAAGAAAGTAAAAAGATACATAAAACTTAATTTATAATTCATTTATGTCTATATAAATACATAAATAAAATAATTTTAAGAATATAGACAAGGAACATAAATATTTATAAAATAAATATTTAAAACATTTAAAATGATGTTTTTAAAGTAAAGTGATATTTACAAAAAACATTAAAAAGATTAATTTTAATTTTTTTAAATAAATTAAAATATGAAAAAAATTTACCTTTATCATCCATTTAAACATATATAAAAATTTTCTTTAAATACTTATAAGAACATGGACATCGAAGAAAAAGAGTTGTAAGGGAAACTTTAAAATATGATTTTTAAAGGAAACTCCCTTACCATGAGTCTTACTTGTCACATACATTATTAATATTCTTGAATAATAAAATTATGTTAATTATTTACCTTATTAATAACCTTTTTCAATTTTATTAACCTTTTATTTTATTTATTACCATTATATATTCAATTACTTAATAATTTAAGTCCACGTCAGATGTTTCAATAATATTCGACTCGTAAGTCCAAAATGACATCGAAATGTTGAATATGTTCAACAAGGTCATTATTTAATCATATGTAGAATAATTATCATGAAATAATTATCATTTTTATATATCAATTATACTTTTAAAACCAATCATAAAAAATTAACTACATTATAATCATAGATATGGTAGGCCGCAAACACGCATGAGTAATGTTTCCATTTTTAATGATCATGATGAAAAAATGTAAGTTTTATTTTATATTTCTAGAATAATAATTATATAATAAATTTAATTTTTTAAATAAACTTATATATACCATCCATGTGATGTGGTAATGAAAAATGAATCACATCTCTTCGTGGTAGTGGTAATCTTGAAGTACACATAAACAACATTATTATCTTTCAATGAATTGAAAGGTAAGAAAATATATGATATATCAATTTTCAATAATTATAAATATTTAATGAAAATAATATATATAAATTTAATCTATCATCATAAATATCTTTGAGGGGAGATAATGGAAAATGATTTACATCAATTCATGATACGGTAGTTCATCGTACACACGAACAATGGTTTCATTTCTCATTTGATGGTAGAGGAGATGGATATAGGTTATGGAATTAAAATAATGTATCAGTATATACAATATAGTTATTTTTTTGAATAATAATGGTTGAATAATGTTTGAAGGAGTTTGAAGAAGAAATAAAACCAAAATGCTCGGTTAATAACGATACCTCTTATTCAGAAAGATTCTTTAGGTTTACACAAAAATCCATCTTAGGAGTGTTTCATAATAAAAAAATAGACTCTATGATGTGATAATGGAATTAATTAATGGATTTTGTTTGGGATTTTCCAACCCAAAATGAATTTTAAGTGTTAAGAAATAGGATAGGAGGTTCACTTTTATAAGTGAGGGGTGGGGCACTTTTAGAATTTCTCAAAACATCAAATTAATATAAATTAATTTTCAAGGATAAAAGGAACCAAAAATATATAATTATAATATTGGTTGAGGATGAGTCTAAATAACATCATACAATAAAATTTATATAAGTTTAGATTAAGTTTTTACCCTTATTTCGTTTTTAACCCATGTTAACCTTTTTTGAAAATTACCGTGATAACAAAGTTGTTACTCTTTATGGGTGAAGATAGTTACTATAAAAAGGAAAATTGTCCAATAAATAGACCATGGATGATATTTTAAACCATATAATAACCACTTGGATGAATAAATTATTTTTAGAAATGTTAAATCATTTAATAAAATATTTTTATTATTAAATATCATTAATGTCATTTTTGAAACAGTTAATTTAATTTCAATTTTAAAACAATATGGAAGAAATTTAATTAGAATATAATAATTTAAAAAATAACTAACATTTTATAGTTTTCTAAATAATTTTTGGAACATAATAATTAATTAAATTTATAGTAATTTTATTATTTTTATAATCATTTATTTTATTTTTCTATTAATTGAATAAATACTGTGTTAGTATTGCATAACAATTTAAGGTAATTATTTCAGTGTTAAAAATTAAAAATAAATTACCATGTTAATTTTTTTATTAAAATTACTATTTATAACTAAACATAAGTTGTTTTTATCCCTATCAAAAAATTTATAGTTATTAAAAGCAAGAAAGTGACATTTTTCTCTTTATGTTCTACTTAAATATCATAAAGGTGAAAATTAAAGAAATATGAAAACAAGTGGGTATATATTTGAGAATTATATTGAAATATCCAAACTAAAATCATAAAATAGGATAATGGAAAGTTTTTGGGTCAATTTTTTGGTCATTATCATATTGTTTTTAACCTTAATTTCATGATTTTCCCTTACCATAATGCTAAGTATTTACTATAGTTTCTATTCATAATGAATAAAAATAAAATAAAAATATTTACCAAATTTGTATCTCCCAATTACAAATATTTAATCCATTTTTTAATATTCAATTCATATAAGTGGAAGAATTTAATTTAAAATTATACCCACAAGATATGATGAAAAACAGATTTTTTTAGAAAACTTTCTTTTTAAGTATAAAATGTTTTTATACTATATCCAAGTATAAAATTAATTACAAATAAAATAATAATATTATTTTTAAAAAAATGAGCTAACTAAATTTTAAAAATAATACAAAATTTAATTTTACTTTGTAAATATTTGAAAATAAAATACAGTTTTTAATAAAAATTAACATTTTTCACTATTCAATGAAAAATAAAACTTTTTAGGAAAATATCAAAATTTTATCTTAAGATAATTTTGATATGATTATTTAAATAATTATATCCTATTTATAAAATAAAATTTCTAAAAGTTTTATAATATTTCACACAAAAAATAATAAAATCCATTTGTGATTAAAACATATTTTTGAAGAATAAAGTGACTTTACTAAAAATTGAGTGATTATTTTCTAAAAATTTATCAATAAATTTATATTTAAAAGGAAATTTATATATATTTTATAAATAATTTAATCATATTCACACCCACCAATTTAACTAATAGTTTATAATGATCATATTTAAATGATAATATTTCATGGTTTATTTTGGCTCGATGTTGCTTGTCATCTATGTTATCTATATAACTTTCATTTTTAAAATCTGAGGGTGTTATATTATTATCCCTTTAATAAATTGTGTCCTATCAATTTTAACTTGATCTCTGTAAATAAGGGTTTGACATATGAAAATACCTTTATTGAAAACCCATATCATAAAAAGGGTTAATAAAACTTCCTCATGAAAAGAGGGAAAATGAAATATGAGGGTCATCACATTACTTAGTTTCCACATAGGAGAACATTAGTAAGAAGTTAAAATATGGACATGAAAAAAACATAATGTTAAATAATTATGGTTGGTTATAGAGATCATTGATCACAAGAAATTGAATGATCAATAGAAAGTTAACGACTATAAAACCCAAAACCGATGTGGTGTGAAAAAGACCATTGATTCATCAGAAATGAAAGTAATATGATAATTTTTTTTGTTTCAACATAATTTTCCTAGATTTTAGGAATTCATTTACCATATAGATGAAAAAAATAAGGAAATATACTAACTTTATAACTTTAATTTCATTCTTTAAGCAATTTTCACCACAATCTCATTTTTTTCTCCAAACGATGAGTATTCAAGATGAAATTTTCATGATTGAAGCATAAAAATCAACTTATAATAGATTAAATAATCCATAAAATGATAAAATATCTTCCTTATATATTTATAAATTAACCTAAAATTTTTTTTTTTGCGTAAGATAATTCTCAAAATAAATAAACCATCATATGAAGAAATGTAACATTAATCATTAAATTCTCAACGATAACATCCAAAGATAAAATTAGATCATTTTATAAATAAATAATCTTAAAATTATACAAAATATCCCAAACTAAGATTGATACCAAAATATTATAATGATTTGATCACATATTATTATAAGATAAATTTAATATTTGTCTCTAAATAACATCAACCACTCTTAATGTATGCTACCAAAAACATATATTACCAAATAATATAACATCTATGATATACTATTCATTTCTATAAATGAAATGAATCACTATAAATCCACATTAAAATAATATATTCTTCCAAAATATAATTCAAAATTTATTCTTCAAATAAAATCTCATAATGTTCTATTTACCTTAATAATATAAGTTTACCAAAATAGTGAACTTCTTTCAAAATAACATTAATCACCTAGTCACCAAATCACTTTCCAATCCCATGGTAATCTCTATGAAAAAACATATGTTCCAAAAATAAACTTAATATTTATCTATCACATCATTTAAAAAAAAATGAAATGACATACTAACCAAGAAATCTCATAGGCCAATGGTAGGAATTTCACCCTTATCTCCCCTCCATTGTGGGTTCTAACCCTGTGGCCTTTCCCAAATGGCCCGAAGGCCTTTATTTTTATTGATTTTTGATAACATTAATCATTAAAGATCATATAAAACTTGAAGTTTATCAATACATTTAAACTTATGAAAAGGGTATTCTTCCTCAAATAATACTTCTTGTTGAATATAAATATTATATATACCTAAATATAATAAAATATCTCCCAAAATGTCATTAATCACATTAAAATCCCATCAAATAAAACCTCAAATTGGGTGTATAAGACTTTGAACTTATGATCAGCTAGATATATACTATATATATATATTTATGTATATAATGTTTGATATTATTTATATTTAAGTGTATATTTAATACATGCATTAGATGAAAGTATTATTATGAATGTAATAAATATATATGATAATATATATGATATATATATTTATATTTCTCCCAAGTAGTTTTATTATTAGTTACAATATGTTATGAATGGATTAAATGGCTTGTATATTCATTTAATATGATTCATTTTATTAATCACAATGATAATAAATGTATATGGATTCCTAAATATGGTTGAAATGTTTCATTTAATGAAATGAGTCATATATGGCCATATAAAGGGATATGATCCATCCGGTTGAACAATAACCAATTATGAGGAAGCCTCTCAATTCTCTCTTCCTTTAATACTATTGTTCTTCATATAAGATAGAGGTGTTATCACCCTTTCATCATTTGGGTATCCGCATAATGTGATCAAAAAATCCATTGGAAAGTTTTACCCCCTCGGAGGAATGGTGATTTTGTTCACTACTTCATTAACTTCATCAAACATTCTCCTTTATAGAGGAAGAAGAAGACTGCTATTGTTGGTTTTTTTGAGGTACTATATTTTATAGATTTATTTATGTGTTGGCTCTTAAAGATATATATGCCTACATTATGGTTATATTCTGTTGTATATGAGCATATGATGATATTAGGAAATCTATCAAAGGTATCAAAGTGATATGATTCTTTGATGAATCAAGATGTTTATAATTTTATGAAAAACATGTTTTAATTACAAAATTAAAATTTTCAAGCCTTAAAATAGATATGAAAATTCATTTTTAGTAAATAAATAAAATTTTTATTGAATTATTTATCTTATTCATATTTATAAAATAGTTTATAAAATTTGAATATAATTAATCAGTCTTAATAAAATTTATTTTATTAACCTTTTTTAAATATAAAAAGTTCAGATTTATTACTCTTATTTATAAAAATAAATAAAGAATTTAGTTTAATCAATAGAATTCAATTTTTAATTGAATTATATTATTTATAAATTATTTATAAATAAAAAAGGTATTTTGGAAATATTTAAATAAATTTATAGTATTTTTTTATAAATTAATTAACTATAAAATGTTTTAGGTTAATTGAGAAATATTTTTTTACCTTTTAAGAAATTAGATGGAATACTGTATGATATATAAATAAATGGTTTATTTATAAGGTGATTCCTAAAGTGTTTCTAAGTTATAACATATATTATAATTAAATTATATAAAATATTTATATAATAGATATTTAATTATAAAATTTTCATAATTTATGAGATATCATATAAATTTTATCTAGTATAGAATGTGAAAAAGTTCATATAAAAAGAATATAAAATGGTTATATTCTTGCTAATTTTTTAAATGTTTACAATTATCATTTATTTATGAATACTTCATAAATGTCTCATGTTTTGGAAAATAAATAAATAAATAAATAATTTTTTAATTTCTTTGATATTCATTTTTAGTTCGAATTAATTTATTTGAAATTGTTCAAATTAAAGGAGTGTTATTGTGAACATTATTTAACCCACATAAAAAAGTTTTTTTACAATTGATATGATAGAGGTTTAAATAATAATCGAGGATATGATATCAAGATTATGTAAAATGTTTACATAATAGAAATTGAATTATATTTTTTTTATAATTCATGTAATATTATATTTTTAAAAAGTAAATTCTATATAATGATAAATAAGAAAGATTTAATATTGTATACAATATAAAGATTTTATATTCAAAATTATAGAATTTACATAATATTAAATATGATATTATAAAAGGTTTTATAATTAGATTTTATTTATGAAATTTTCTATAAATTTATGTCTCATTTATAAATATTTGAATAGTTTTTTTATTTAATGTTTATTCCATATTTTATTCATAGTTATAAATTTTTTATATTATGAATGACTGTATTCCAAAATTTATATGATGAATTTCTTCTTGGATAGATCCTTTCATATCATGCTGGGTTTGATATCATAAAATATATTTTTAATCTACTTTTCCCTTAGTTTTTAATTTTAGTTATAAGTTTGAGAATAGTTGTTGGGAATACTTTGTGCGTATTAGTTTTAAGAGATATAATGAATTGAATTATCTATTAAGTAAAGTATCCCTGGGTAGAGGGACTTAAGGAAATACCACCTAATTTCATAGAGGCTTTCCTTGGATAGGAATGTGAATGGAGTTTTTTATATATCACTCCAGGATAACTCATGTGGAGTTTTATAACATCATATAACTCTATGAATTTACATTAAGTGTTCATATACCTTATGAATATGATACATTTGGATATGTATGAATATGTATAAATTATTTTTAGGCGATTAAAACATTCTTGTAGGCTATGTAAAGTGTTACACATTAAAGTGGCATGGACACATTAATTTGGTAGATGTAATAAGGATTTCAAAACTAAATCTTTAAAATCATACAGACACATAAAGGGAATAAAACACGAGAATATACTTTTTACCATGGATTTAATAGTTACAAATTTAATATTCATACGATGTATATTAAATTGGTGAGACCTTAAAAGAAAACCCCAGTAATACTAAATGTAAGATTCATTCCAAAGAGACACCTGTGAAGACCTCAATCATCTAACTAAGTATGTCATGCTAAAGATGGGTGCCTCTATATTTTATTTTGTAAGGTAATAAAGTAATGAGTGGCTCTGAATTATTCTCTGGGTGGGTCATGCTTGAGTTGAGTGGATCTATATCATCCTTTATTAGATTAATTTTGACATTTTTCAGGTTACACTATCTGGGAGACCCTAATAGAATTAGGTTACTGGAAGAATAGAGTTGAAGAAATGAATAAATATGTATTTGGATAATTGGTGATCTGATCAACTATCCAAGAATCAAAACAATTATGATTGGGATAATGCAGAACCTAGATAGATAAGTAATGGGAGAAATTATAAAGAGACTCAAAACTTAGTAAAATATGGATATTGGATTAATAAATGGATATGACGTACAATGTTATTAATATTAGTGATAGAAATTCCATTAAATCCCCAATGAAAATATATAAGACATGATATTCTTATAGTACTTTTTTTGTCGATAAATGAAATCATCTTCAAGATTAACTTTAATATTAGTCTTTGAGAAGTAAAAATAGAATGGGATAAATTTCCTCGATTGTTATAAAAATTTGAGAATTATTCTCAAACAAGAAATTAAAACCCTTTTTGAGTAACATGGCTAACTGATTTAAACTATCCAGATTTTAATAGTCATCATTGTCTTGGATCTATCATTTATAATCATAACCCTCTCAGATAGACATGCCTACAACAACTATTTCCTTCACAACCATGAATATATGTTTCCTTTCCCATTCTATTTTTATAATGCTAAAACCACTCATCAATATTACTTATTGGGATTTGAAATAAAAATATTATTAAAATGAAATAGGGTAAATATAAATAATATCAGATATTAAAAAGATTTATTATATTTATAAATTCCCTATGGTGTAATATTTGATAATCAATTGTCATATGGACCATATTGATCACTATTTTTAATATTGGGATGAAAAAAATCCCTAAAATGGACTTACTACCTTGAAGAAAATCTAATGGACAATATTAAAAAGACTCAAATGAATATGAGACATATTTATTAATAAGATACATTTCACCTTCTCTTAAAATAATTTAATGTGTGACCACAAATTATAACCTTAATTTTTATAAAAATACATTTGAGACTATTAATAATTATAAAAATTATATTAAATTACTTGTGTATTTAAAATGAAACTATTACTTTTAAATATCTATTTAGGTCCACTGAATCAATACATTAGAAATTTTATTACCTGTTTTACATGTACATTAGTGGTTTGAAATTATTTATCATTAGAAATAGAATATTGTTAATTTTTTTTAATAAAAAATGGTTCATGAATAATCAATTATAAACATGTTTATCTTATAAAACAATATTTAAAAACCAAATAGTCATTAATAATAAAAAATTATTATTATGATGAAAAATGAATAAATATAATTTATAAATTTCCATTACCCCAGTACCCAAACCCCTAGACCCAAATGAGGGTCATAATATTTCATATACTATTTTAATTGATAACTTTGGACCTAAAAATTATTTTTAAGGAATAAAATAAAAAAATCATGGTGAATGATTTCCTTTATTTATAACATACTCAATATTTCATTCGATACATTTAAATAACCCTTTTAAATATTTTTTATAGAAAAAAGTGTTAAAATGTGTAATAGATCCAAATATGGATTAATTTTGAAAAACAAAAAATTAGTCTATTTAAAAAAAAACTTAATATAATTAAAGACAAGTAGTACCCACAAAGACTCAACAATCAACACATCACCCTAATTACTTCATAGGATTCACTACTCCCCAATGAAAAAGTATGAATTCGTCACCTTTCCTACATGAATAATAATAAGGTTTACATATATACCAATGTGTACACACATGGGGACTGTGTAAAACTAATTAATATTTCACCAGTGACTCTAATTCATTACCATGAATAAAAAAATAAATACAATGTTAATGAAATCCAAAACATTTAAATCCATTTTGAAATAATCCCAGAAATGATTTTTTTAAATATATTTTTCCTACATGTAAGATATGAAAATAACCTTTTCATAATTATTTAATATATAATAAAAAAAAATTTGTTTTATATACCAAAAATACATTTTTAGAATACATCACATTTTTTATTTTTTAAAAAACCTTGGTTTCCTTCTAAAAAGATGTTTTTTACTAAAAAACTCATAATTATTATAATAAAAAACTGTTAACAAACTCTACAATTTTTAAAAATAAGGTATTAAATCCTGATTAATAATCATATCAAATTATCATATGAATTTGAATATCCTATAAAATCAAAATAGGGAATCTAATGTCTAGAACAAAAACTAACTAAAAAAATTCATCACTCTCTCATCCAAATTTATAGTTCTAGTCTTCACCCATATATTTGAATCATATATCTTATCAACTATAATCACACACCACATCTTAAGAACATGGTTTTACTAATGGAAATATAAATTTTAATCATTTACCATAATAATACACAAACCCCCCTAAAATTTACACTATAATGATCCATCATGACCAATGGCTGAAATAACTTTTTCATTAAAAAATAAATAAAATAATAATGAAATACCAAACTGAGGAAAATATATCTAATTGATTAATATAAAAATTTTCATGTAAATTATTCCTCACCAATTATTTAACTTTAAATAATCACTAATTTTCATGATAGTTCAGTTGAATAAAAAATCCTTAATTTTAATTAAAGTTATGATTGATTATGAAAATCATTTAAATTTTAGATCAAGAATAAAAAATAACATGATTTATCAAAAATAAATTTTTATAAGTCAAACAAGTATTTAATAATAATTAATATCCCAATTATTTTTATCAAAACCATGTAAATAACCTATATTCTTTCATCTAGATATTAAATTTATAGATTTCTATAGATAATGTTTTTACCATGTCTTTAATTTTTTCACTCAATTAATATCTATGAATACATATTTACAATAACAATATTAAAAATACATTAACATATGATACATTCCATGAATGATATGAAAGATAGACATACAATGATAATGCATATACAAGTGTGGATTCATAGAAAACAAACACAGGTTTACATAACATAGATCTATATTTCATTAATCAAATTGGTCATATAAATCTATCGAATCATGGTGAATAATCATTGAAATCTAAAAATAGAAATAAAATTTTTATCTAATTTTTTATTTGATAATATTAGTAAATAAAGGAAAAATAGGATTTTGGAAACAAAAATGTGAAATTAATCTTAAAATGAATGTTATGATAACTATTACCTAATCGTTCTTTAAATTATATCCCAAGTAGTACCATTCATGGTTTTTATACAAAGTGTGTTTAATTGTGTGACTAATCATGTGTTATATACTATCTCAACAAACACCTATCATGGTTAGTTTATAAAACATATATTATATTATGTATAACATTTATTTTAATCATAAATTCTCTAAAAACATTAGTTTAGTCCAAAATTAACCAGTACTCTATTGGAAACTCACATATATAATTCATGTTGTTACTATTGTTCCTACCATAGGATATTCCATTCAAAATCATTCATCAGAATCTATCTTATATGGACAAATATGACCATTGTTAACATATTTGATCTTCCTTCTCTATATTTTCTTCTTAGAGTACTCTTTGTTTACCGAAAATCTATACCAAGTGAAAACCCCATATGCTTATATATGGGATTCATGATGTGAATATGTTATTCACGACAAGAATCATTCTAGACCTGAAATTTTTTATACATTATAAACATAAATCCTCATTCATTTTTCAAGAAAACTCCTCCATCAAACCATATATCACCCCTATGTGTTTTTTTGGTTATTCCATCCCTTCCAGATCACATCATTTGGTGCCTTGATCACTAGCATAGTCAGTTGATTTTCCATTGGTAATATATCCACTCTCTATCTTTGACATTATTGTTGACATTAGGTTTTAGAAGTGATATTGTGATTCATTTTTGGGACTAGTGATCATGTGACGATGATTTTTTATTATCAATTCTAGATATATTATGTGATCATATTCTGATGTGTGGATTCTATTACAGTTGGTGTGTGACCAGAGTTTTAGGTTGGTGTTCTCTCTATAACCTATGTTGGATGAACCATAATTGATCTTGGTTTATAAATTGTTTTATAAATAAATTCGTATGAGTGTTTTATATATTTTTTAAATAGGTTTTTTAAAAATGGTTGTTTTCCCATAATTTTGGTAAAATATAGGTGTTTTTACAATAATTGTAAAAATTTATTTTCAATGATTTTTTTTGAAAAGGGTTGTTTGTAAATTAATTTTTTTAATGTGATAAGACCTTTTAAATTATTTAATAAATGAAGTATATGGGTAGCCTTGGGTACATAGGTGGAAGGTGTAGTATTGGGTCTCTTCCATTGGTATGGTCAGGGGGTTCACTCATGGGGTGTTCCTTAGTCCCCTTTTTCTTTTTTTTTTCTAGGGAATTATTCTTGAAAATATCAATGGGTTCACTCTGGGGATAATCCTATGTTTTCTTGGTCCTGTTTCCTAGGGACATGATGGAACACTAGTATAGTTTATAGAATGAGTAGTAAAGATAGATGGACTTATTGTGATTGTAATCATGTTTACCATTATGCTATGGATTGTAATATTTTTATTTGAAATTCATGCTTTAAAAAATGTGACTGGACATTTGAAATATTATATGAAATTTTTTTACTTGGATTTTTTATATAACTATGGAAAATGGGGAATTTTTTACCATGAAATTTACTTAAAAAATATGTAACTACTTATTATTTATTATTTTATTTAAATTGAGAATATTGGGATAATTTCTTAAAACTTTGATATGGAACACATTAGTGGTATCCTACTGAGACCATTTATCTCACAAACTACACATTCCCGTGAGAATGTAAAGACACATTATTGTCTTTTGGTATAGGAAAAGGAACAACATAAAAATTAAGTGGTGAGGTTTATGTCAGATCGGTATGGGTAGATAGTGATGTTATGGTGGTACATTTCCCAATTATCACATGGAATTTTGGTTTCCCATTTTTGTTGTCTTTTTTGATCATTGTACATATATCTTGATGTTTTATTCTGTTACATTGTTAATTTTTAGTTGCATCACTACAATTTTTTTCTTCTATTTATGGCATATATATTTATTTCTATTCATTCCAATGTCTCTTTATACATTATATATATATATATATTCCATGTATCTTATTTCATTTTTGGAGAAATAATTGTATTGGATTTTTTTGATGCATGGATATTAGTTTCCAGCCTATGGGGATCAGGAACACCCTTTGGTTATGTTATAGATCATGTAAGCTCCTAGTATATAAGGGTAACCCTGACTAATTTATTTAAAATTGGTATCAAAGGAGGTATATCCTCAAGATTCATTGCCTTGGTACTTTTTTTATATAATAGATAATATTTTTTTCACTTGAGAGGTAGGTTATGGTGAGTTCTTGGCCAACTATAGCCAAGATAAGCTTCAAGATACCATAGGATGTTGGGATGTGCATCTCTTATGTTGGGTTTTTTGATCTTGATATTAGTTTCTAATTTTTTTTATCTGGTTTAAAATAAGATTATCCAATTTTATGAAAGTTTATTCTATTTTAATTTTATATAAACATTCCTCTGATACATCTTCCACATGTTCCACAGGATAGTGTATCGATAGATCCTCATCAAGGGAATCCTCCTCTGGATGAGAATCATATAGAGGATATATTTTGTGTAGTTAATTCCATAGACTAGAGTGTACCATGAGTTAAAAACTATATCTTGAGTTTCTTCCAGTACCTGTAATAGACAAGGATTGATTTTGATATTTACTATGCGAGAAACCCCTTTAATTTAAAGGTACGAATAAAACTCAAGAGTAGGAGCACTAATTAGAAAATATTGATCATAAATTTAAATTTTTAGCAACACTGAAGACTATGAAGATGAAGTTTACAATAATTAGACTTGATGGTAAAAACAGGGGATGGTGGGATTCCATGGTACAAGTAGATTGAACAATGATCTTGGATTGGAAGGGTTTCAAGGACCTCTTCTTTCAGCATTCCTACTGAGAGTCTCTGATGAAGGGGATGTCTCTGGAGTTACTTTCCTTGTAGCAGGGAGAGTGTTTGGTGTTAGATTACACTAACCATTTTTTATAGTGAGTTCATTTTTCTCCGAATATGGTGATGAATGATTAGTTTAATGATTAAAAAAAACATCATGGGTTGTGACATGATTTCTAGTCACTAGTTTAAATAATTATGATTACTTTATATTATGACATGGTAGATACAGTTATGATGGAAGAGAGGTACATTGTAGGAAATATATTCTTTTATAGATATTCCCTTACACCAGGTGAAAACTTTAGTGGTTCACAATGGAAGAAGATAAAGTGACATGATAATCCTAAGAGTGGTGGATGTTCTTCATCCTAGCGGGTCACCACCACACTAACTGTTGTAGATAACACCATTACCTGAAATTTATTTTAGTGTTTCTAGATAGGAGACAACCAACATTAATTACATGAACCTATGAATAATTTTAATCATTGGGGATATCCGGGTCATATGTAGAGGTTTTTATAGGATATTTATATACCTCATTATGTCCAGCTATCATTGACTCAAACGGATATTGAAGTGTATTCAGAAGCTTCAAAATATATAAAGATCCATACATAGGCCTCAAAAGTGAAGATCCATTACACAATGGATGCTTTTCCAATGAAGGTTTATAGGGGACCAATAATAGTTAGAGGTACCTTTTTTTGTTATGTCTTTTATAGAAACTTCTCTATTAGATATATGCATCTCATACTCAATTATGTCTTCTAGTTTTATTGATTTGTTAAATCTTTCAATGGAGCTAATGTTTATTTTTATGGATTTAGTGATACCCCTTGTAAAGATAACAGTGAATGGGTTTTCTTATTTGGAATATTCTCTATCGATAACTAACATGGATTTGGTCTAAGATTTCTTAGTCCTTAATCTGGATCTATTTGAAATAATACTTGGGATGGATTTGAGAGATTCTAACTATGATTACATTGATTGTTATCATCTTCATGTTTATTTCATTATCGCTAATGAGATATCTTAGGTGTTTCAGGGAGAGTGGTATATGAGGTATGGTCATATAGGACCTTCTTGTCTAGAGATAAGGAGTTTGTTTTCTACTATTATAGTTGATCCTGATGGTGTTTCCTATATTGTTTATCTTTCCATAGTTGTTTGGGATTTCCAAGATTCTTCCCTAGAAAAATTATCCAATAATACTCTAGATAGGTAGGTAGAGTTTATGATTGTACTAGTTTAGAGAAAGTAACCAAATTCTATACCATATTCTCACATGGAACCTACAGAGCTAAAGGAGAGCAAGATCTAGTTGGACAATCTCATAGAAAAGGTTTTTTTTCACCCTAGTGTTTTTTAGTGTTTAGTCCGCGTAATATTTTCCAAGAATGTTGATTGTTCAATTTGGTTGTTCATAAACTATGAGAAGTTGAACTGGGTGAATGTTAAGAATAATTAATATTTACCCCATGTTGAAGAGTTGTTTAATCATTTAATAAGGGAAAAGTGGTATTTGAAAATTGACCTTTGATTGGGTTATCATAAAATCAGAGTTCAGATGTTTTATAATCCTAAGACTACTTTCAGGAGCTAGTATGGCCAATACTAATATCTTGTAATTAATTTTGGTTAAAATAATGATCCTATAGTTTTTATGGATTTAATGAACCATATATACCATCATTATATCGATTCATTTTTCGTGGTTTTTATATATGATATCCTGATTTATTCAGTATACAAGCATGGACATGAGGAACATCTAAATCTATTTTTAAAAGACCTTATAAACTTCCAAATTTATGGGAATCAGTCAAAACAAAATTTCCAGATCCTAGAATTGATGTTCTTGGGGAGGATGATTTCAAAACAATGACTTTCAATCGATCTTGAGAAGGTGAAGGTAATAGTTTAATAGGAATAACCATATATATTTTTCAATATACTGATCTTCCATGTTTCAGAGATATATTATTAGTGGTTCATCAATGATTTCTCAATTTTTTCATCATATTTGACTACTCTTTCCAAGAAAGTGGAAAAGTTCACATGGGATGAAATTTTTTATAATTATTCTAAGTAATTGAAATGATTTTATAAATTAGATACTATTATGGTTTTACTTAAGCCCGATAAGGTTATGTTGTATATTGTGATGCTTATAGTTATGATATAGGTTGTGTGCTTATACAAGATGATCATGTAGTGGGTTATGGTTCTCAACATATTTGGATTCATGATAATAATTACCCTAATCATCATCTAGATATTGACACAATAATGGATTCTCTTAAATATTAGAAACACTATCATTTAAGGGATATGTTTAGGGTATTTTGTGACTATAAGAGTTTGAGAAATATCATCTCGTAGAAGGAATAAAATATCATGAAGATATTATTGGTAGATTATCTTCATATGTTTAACTTTTAAATTTACTACACTCTAGGGAAGGGAATGTCATTACTGACTATCTCTATCATAAAGTTCCACTATAGGTTTTTTGGAATTGAAATAGGAGTGGAACATAATGGAGATTCTTGCTCAGTTGAATCTAGATGCACAGGAGGATGTTCCAAGTATGGTTCTTACCTATTTTTAGTTATTATCATCTCTCATTTAGTTTATTTTATAGGATTAGTAGTTAGATGATTAGTTTAGAGGAATTAAAGAATATTTTTTTGGTGCGGAGATCATTTCTAGTTTTTCTCTCCCTTTTTATGGTATTATTTTATTTGGAAATTAGTTTTACATACCATACCCCATAAGGAATTACTTATTTACTTATTTCCATATTTCTTTGTTGGTTGTCCAAATTAAAACTATGAATGTGTATTATGACATGAGACACCATTTCTAGTGGCCGAGTACAAAGAAAGACACTATTGATTTTATTCCCCACAGTTACACATGAAAAAAGATAAATTAAAATAATCTAAGGACTTTTGGTATACTACAGAATCTTCTTGTTCCAGTATATAAATAGGACATGATATCCATAGACTTCATTATTTGATTTCTAGGACTCACTGAGGGAATACTACTATCTGTACCATGATTTAATAGTTGAAGAAATATTCCCATTTCATTCCAAAAAGGGATACCACTAAATTTTATGATTTGGGTAAGCTATATATGAAGGAGATTATGAGGTTACATGGAGGACCCTCTTATTTTGTTTTAGATAGGGTTTAAAGGTTTACTTATATATTTTCGAAGAGTCTCCAGGATGTTATAAAGACTCAGTTATAGTTTAGTATAACATATTATCCCTGTAAGGATAGAATGTTCATACGGGATGTGCAATTCAGATATCGGAGGATATAATTTGTACCCGTGTCTTTGATTTTGGAAGACCATGGTACTATTATCTTGTACTAGTTGATATTTCATATAATAACAATTAACAATATTAAATTAGGATGTAATCCTTAAATACTTTGTATGGGATCTCATGAAGGTCACCTCTTTGTTGGGAATAAGTTGGTTATGCCTATCTTTTGGGACCAAGTCCCATTAATTATACATTATAAAGGATTCATGATATATGATGATGCTTGGTTATAGCTCAATTTTGTATAAATCATATACGGATAATCAACATTTTTTTGGAGTTTGTCATTGGAAACTAAGTTTTCTAGAAAGTTTCTCATTGATTAGTCCACCATTTTCTTTGGAAACATGGGATTCTAGCTTCACAATATGTTAGACAATTTTATGTGACTATGTTTTTTATTTAGGTTGCTTATCACATGGATTTACTAGCTTAATTGATAGGAATCCATGATGTTTTCTACATATATCATCTCATGAAGTACCTACATGATCCTTACCATGTTATGAGTTAGGAAGAGATTGAGTTAGAGTCAAATATTTCCATTATAAAGGAATTAGTGGATATTATTGATTCTCAAATGAAATTATTTCATGGGATATCTATTTAGATTTTTTATTTTTTATTGCAACACAAATTAGATTCACACAAGAATTAAGAGCTTGATTTTTCAGCTAGGGTGCAATGGCCTCATTATGTTTTAGATAATTATTCTTCTGCAAGACATACTAGGGAAGGAAACTCCTATAGTGGGGAGATTATAACATCTTGTATTAATCGAATATCTCATTTAATATTTATTAGGTTGTTTTTTGGGTTCATAGGGCATCCGAGGAGTTTTGGGAGTTTTTCTATTGGACCTGTGCTAGTTGTGAGACATCCCAAGACCCGAGTTTCTAGATCTGGTGCTAAAATAATATATTTTTATTTATTTAAAAAGTAATTGAAAAATATTAATCCCTTTAAAAATCTAAGGATCTTTTTATTCTAGGTTTTATAGAATTTAAAAAAAATCCATTACATTATATCTGAGTTTAGTAAAAAAATTCAACAAAAAATTATTTATCTTCACTTGATCTAGCTCCTTAAGTAGAGCCTAACACCTTTGAGACATCCACTGATCCTATAAAAATATTTTTAAAATATAGGGTGAACAGAAAATTTCACATCAAGGGGTTTTAAAACAATAAGGAAAATATTTTATAAATACTGTTTAGTTTTTTTTATAAACATTTACAAATATAAAATGTATAGAATATTTGATAAATAATTTTCCAAAATATAACTCTTGGGTTCTCAAAAAATATAAATATAGAAAATAATTTTCAAAACCATTAAAAATACATATCCCTTTCAAAAAAAATATTTCTTTTCAAAATATAATAACATTTGAAATAAATAAATAAATAAATATAGATTTCCACATAAATGTTTAAAACTATTATTTAAAAATAATAACCTTCTTATGAGATATAATGATACCTAGAAAACATTAAAAAATCCATGAGGCCACTAGAAATGTAACTTTTAGGACAACATCCCCTTGAGGCCATGGGCTAACTCCCAATTCCCCATCATCACCTTCGATACCCATTGATGAATTTTTAAATAAAAATATATTTTAAAAGACTTAATTTATAATTATAATTCCATTAAAACTTTATTTAAAAATTGATATATGTAGGAAATTTATCATCAAAAAGAAATTAAATAAACAATAATCAATCTTTATCTCTTTTAAAAGAGATAATCCAAATTCCCATAAAATTTAAAACATTTTAACATTTTATAATAATTGCAGATACACACTTTTATGAACATAAATAGATTTTAATGAAATACACTATTCATAGGCATATCTATAAATATGTGCAACATCCATAAATTTTAAGGTTAATTTATTTTAATAAAATTATAACTTTAAAAAACAACCTGAAACTTGAGAGTAAATTTCATGAAATAAAATCTTCAAATAATGGATTTTAAAATATAATAAACCCTTTATTCCCATAATGTTGGTTTTAGAAAATAAATATACACTTTCCCTTGTAATAAAGGTTTTTTAAATCCATAAAGAGAAATTAATTAAAATAGTCCCCCTTATATAAAATAATTTTTTTTAAAATAACAACTCCCTTTAAAAATGGGTTTTGTTAAAATAAATACAAATTAGAAACATTAAAAGTAGGATTACCCTTAAATATAATTAGGAATAATCCAAAAATAATTTACCCTTATAGAAGGGTTTTAAAAAAATATAATATTTTCTAAAAAAAGTTGATTCCATTACATGAAAATGGTTTTTAAAATTAAATATGGAATAATGTTTTTGAAAAAAACATTTCCATTACATAAAAGTGGTTTTGAAATAATATATAAAATCATAAAATGACTTGATTTTGAACCCATAAAAATATAGGATCTCTTTATAAATATTAAAATAGGTACTTTAAAATAGCCCCCTTATGTAATATAGTCATTTTTAAATACACACTACACTTACATAAAATAATAGTTTTTCTAAAATATAATATAAAAATTAAATAAAATGAATATAATCCCTTACACATGGGTTTTTTAAAAAAATAAACGTAGAATAATAATTTTCAAAACCAATTTCCCTTACATATAGTCATAGTATAAATAAAATAATATTTTTTTTTGAAAAAAAAGTTTTTTTTAAGAAAATAATCTCTTATCTAAAACCAAAAACTAAATCAAGATAAGACAATGGTATTTCCCACTATTAGAACATATAATTGGAAGTATGGATCAAGTAAGAAAAAGATATTGGGTAGGGTTTTTCTAATGGGTTAAGAGGGATTTCCTCTATATAAATATATATATATATATATATATATATTGGTGTTTGTAAAAATTTCCAAAGGAATTCATGAAAAATGATAATAAGGTACCCATTTTTAAAAAATGAACATTAATACATGTGAATTTATGCTTCGAGGAGTCTGATCTCCTATATTGGGGAGAGAAAAAAAATGATTTATATTGGAAATTCCATTATTTTAAATTCTATGGCTGTATATACATTTATATTTTATCCTGCGACACCTGAAACCCGAAAAACAAGTGACAAAAACTTAGGAATCTGAAACGATCCATTGTTGAATATAATGGTTATAATTTTACAAATAGAAAACTTAGATACTTTAAGAATATTTGAGAAGGATTATTTATAAAAAAAATTCATTGATGTTGATGGTTATGGATGAATGAACTTCGAAGGTCCAATATTTTTTTGGTAGTTCAAGGGTAAGAGACCTATAGTTGAAGGAAAATGAAAATGGTGGTATGGGTACTAAGTTTTACTATTTATGGGTTGTTCATACATGTGATATATTATAGTGGAAAGATGTGGAGATGGTGGTGTCAGGGTTTAGAAGATTGAGCTTGAGTTAGGATGTGACCCCCTAAAACATAGGGTGACCGATATTTTTTTTGATCAAACAAACACTTTATAAATATGAATTTTTAAGGTTAAGATTTATTAATTCATAGCATCAATCCCACATTGAATTAACAATCATCCGGTGTCTACCTAATAAGTTATTTCATGTGAACTGACTCATGGACTTGGCATCGAGGTTAGATCTTGGACACACACACACAAAAACCTCACTGGCCGCACCTCCACATGGTGCCCCACCACCATTCCCACAATACACCCACCCGAGCGCACTATTAACACACTATGATATCCCATGGATAGTCTTTATGGGTGATATAAATTCCTAAACACACAAACTTTCTACCCATGGATGGCTAAGTTGACTCCCTAAAAAACATGGCTGACCCATAGGGTCCCACAAATGTGGATGAGGTGGTATTTGTCTAGTTGGGGGCTAGCCAATAATTTTTTTGTATAACTATGTTTTAAATTTCATAATAGAATTAAATTACAAACAATATAATTATTTTACATATACCTGAACTTCTTTAAAAATATTTACCCTCAATCTTTAAATAAAAGTATTAAGTTACTACTTATCATTTTGCATTTTTTTACTAAAATTTATTAATTCTAATTTTATTTTATGTTAATTCATACATATGTAATTTTAGAACATTAATATTAATATTTTACTCCTTATAATGTAAAATATTATTACTAAGGATTATAAATATCCTAAATTTAAAATAATTTATTCCAATGTAGTAATATTGTTACTAAGTCTTGTAAAAACTATTTTTATTTAAAAATACACATCCCTTTAAAAAAAATTCATCTCAAAATATAATAAACTTTGAAATATATTCTTGTATTTCTCCATAATTTTTTAAAACCTTTCATGAAAATAATACGTTTCTTTTTGAATAAAAATGTACTTGTATAACTTTAATAAATCAATGAGGCTACCAGAAGTATCACTTTTAAGACAATTTCCCCTTTAGGTTGTGTGTCCACTAACCATTACTCATCATAATCTTCAATACCCAAGTGCTGAATTATTAAATTAAAATAATTTTTACAAGCCTTCATTTCTCATTATAATTACATTTCAAAAATCATTTTAAAATCATTACATAGAGTTAATTTATTTTAAAAAATAAAATAATTATATAATAATTAATATTCATCTCCTTTAAAGTAGAGAATTAGAATTTCCATAAAATTTAAAACATTGTAACATTTTATAATTCTTGGAAATGAATAATTTTCTAAACATGAATGGATTTTTAATAACATAAATATTTCATGGAAATAATTTCACATATGTAGAACATCCATAAATTTTGACAATAATTTTCTACATAAAATTATTACTTTAAAAGCCAACATAAAACATGAAAATAAAATTCTTAAAATAAAAATTTATTTAAAAGAATTTAAAAATAGAATAATCTCCATATTATAAGTATTAATATTTTAGAAAATAAATAAAAAATTTAAATTATAATAGGTGTTTTGGAAGACCATATAGAAGCATTGATAAAAAAAGTTCCCCTTACCTAAAATAATAATTTTAAAAATAAAAAATTCCTTATAAAAGGTATTTTTAGAAAATAAAGATAACATATAAAAATTGAAAATAGAATTCCAATTATATATATATAATAATCATAGAAAAATAATTCACTCTCATCTAAGGTTTTTAAAAAAATATAAGCTTTCTTTAAAATAGTATATTCCCATATATTAGAAGGGTTTTAAAAATTACACATGGAATATAAGTTTATGAAAATAAATTTTCCCATACATAAAAGTGTTTTTAAAAAAATACATAATATCAAAAAATTACTATATTATAAAACCATAAAAAAGAGGATATCTTTTAAAACATAATAATATGTACTTTAAAATAATCCCTTTACATAGTAATTTTTAAAACACACTACACTTATATAAAATAAGTGTTTTTTTGAAATACAGTGATAAATTGTTTTCTATAAAAATAATCTAATATAGAGGTGTTTTTAATAAAAATAATCATATAATAATTTTTTTGGACACAAATATACCTTTCATAAATTAATTTTATAAATAAAATTAATTATTTATTATAAAATATAGGTTTTAAGAAAATAATACCTTATCTGAAATAAAAACTAAATCGGACTTGAAAAATGGTATTCTTGACCTCCAAAGCTTGTAATTAGAAATATGGATCAAGGGAGAAAGAAATATCTTTGGAAGGGGTTTTCCAATGGGTGAAGAGTGATTCTATCTGCCCCTCTCTCTCTCTATATATATAGAATTCCAAAAAATATGGCTATCAAAATTTATAAAAATTAAAAATCTGATACCCATTTTTCAATAATGAATAGAAGGCTATGAGGATTGATGTTTCAAAGAGTTTGAGCCCCTGGATTTCTAGTCAAGTTGAGATTTATAATTTAAATCCCATTATTTTAATTTCTATGGTTATATATACATTTATATATATTATCCTAGGGATTCTGTAATATGAGAAAGAAGAAATGGAAATTTGGGAATCTAAAACAATCCGTTGATGACTATTATAGTTATGTTTTTCAAGATAACTCACTTGTATCATTCAAGAATCATCAAGAATGATTCTTTGTAAAAAATACAATCTTCACTGATGTTGATGGTTATGGAAAAATAACATCAAAGGTCCAGTAAGTTTTTGGTAGTTTGAGGGTCACAGACCTATTGCTGAAAGAAAATTACCATGGAGATAAGGGGTATTGAGTAGAAATATTTATTGTTTGTTCATACCAGTTATATAATTCAATGGAAAGGGATAGAGAATGTGGAATCAGGGATCGGTATACAGAGTTATAGGTTGTAGATGGACCAAAAAAGGATCGTATGAGCAATATTTTTTTGATCGAATGATCATGTTATAAACATCCATTTTAAAGAGGAGTTGAAATAACCCATAGTACCAACCCACATCAAACCATTGATCATCCAATGACTACTTAATATGTAAATTAATGAAAAATGACTCTCAACCATGGTACCAGGGTCATCTCTTAGACACCCTCATTCAAAACCACCTCATGGGTCACTCATCCATGCACCGACCAACTGACATACTCGTGGGGGATATTCCCTCACCTTTGTGTGCTATGTGGTCTCTATACAATACCATGGGCAATATTTATGGTTGATACACATTACCAAACCCAAAAAACTTCCACCCATGGCTGGAAAAGATAACTTCCACCCACGTGTGTTTGAAAAATAGTGTCCCACATGTGTATTTGAGGTTCCCTTAGCTAGTTGTGGGTTGAACTATATTTTTTTGGTATAAGTATGTTTTATATTTCAAAATAGAATTAAAATACAAGATTTAAAAATGTTTTATAGATATATGCACTTATTTAAACAAAATTTTACCTTCATACTTCTAATAAATGCATTAAGTTAGTAAAAACTGTTTTAAATTGATTATGTACTAAAATATATTTTGATAATAAGGGTTTTTTGTAAATGTATTATTAAATGTGATAAGACCTTTAAAATTATTTGATAAATTCAGAACATGGGAAGCCTTCCTTACTTAGGTGAAAGGTGTAGTATTGGGCCTCATATATTGGTATTTCTGGGGGTTCACTAATATGATGTTCCTTTATTCCCAAGTCAATGAATCCTAATGACTTGATATTTAAATTTTCAAGGGGTTCACTCATGGGGTGTTCCACAATTTCTTGGGTTGAGTGTCATGATAACTTGAGTGAGTACTAGTCTTGTTAACGGTATGATTAGTCTAACAGTATTAAACTGTTTTAATCCTATCCATGTTTAACATTATTCTTTGGGTTGTAATCTTTTGGATTTTATTTACCTGAATTGAAAAATGTGATTAGATATTTGAAATATTCTTTGAAATCATTTTTTCCCATCATTTATTTTGAACTATAGAAAAGTGTAATTTTTTACCATGATTTTAAAATAAAATTATTTAACTATTTATCATGCCTTATTTAATTTTAATTGATAATATTAGGATTATTTTATAGAGACTTGATTTATAAAACCTTAGTGGGATCCAACTGAGTTTATTTTTCTTAGACCCTGCACATTCCCTCAGAAATCTATAGAGCCTGTATTGAATTTTGATATATGAAAAGGCAGGGTAATGTAGTGAGGTGGTGTGGTTTATTTCTTCTAGGTATGGGTATATAGTGGTGATATAGTGATAAATTTATCACTTACACATGGATCATTGTTTTCGAAATTTATTTTTCCTTTTTGATCTTTGAACATATACCTTATAGTTTTATTTGACACTTTTTTCTTTTGATTTGTATTAGTAAGAATGTTTTATTATGTTTATGGTATATATATATTTAATGTTTATTTATGATGTATCTTCTTATTATATTTATATTCCTTTTATCTTATTTTAGGCTGCGTTAAATAATTACCTCTTCCTGTTGTTTGATGCCTCAGTACTAGTCACCATTCTATGGGGATCAGGAATGCCTCTTGGGTATGTCATGGATTAGGAAACATTCTAATTTTGGATGGTATCTCAGGCCAATCTTTCAAATAATGTTAGTATAAATAATGGTTACAACTAAAGTGGAAAATTTTGGTTCCTTTCCTTCACTGATTGCAAGTCCACACATCAAAAAACATTCTTTTGTATCTTATTCTTCATAACAAGACAATAAAATAGATACATGATCTCATAGTACAATTTTTTGGTCTCAGATTAAAAAAAACTTATTTTTAATGCTTATTTATTACTTCCTTCCTCAAATTCATGAAAACAACGCATAATCTTATTAAATAGTGAGTTTTTCTTAATTCCATGCTCTTCACATTAGTGGTATATCTAAATTATAATATGACTAAAATTATATTACACTAAATTAATATACAAATTCAATCATATAACCTCATAAAAAAGAATTTATTTCAAATTTAATCAAGATATAACTACACCATTAATCAATTATTTCAATTCAAAATGGAAATCATCTAAGATTCCCATTAATTTTTTTCTTTTTTTCTTACTTAATACCTTATGTTAGAGTCTTTATACCCAAGGATTCAACTTTTTAATTCCTATTACCTAGTTTATATTGAAGTTCATATGTTAATGATTAAATACACTACACACACCATCACTATCTCAAGTAGGTATCACACTATTTAAGATATACTTCAAACTCTTATGATTGGTATAAAGCTTGAACTTCTCACTAAATAGATAATTACCAAAACTCTTCATGGATAAAATGTATAAATTAAATCTAAACAATGTGTAAGATAATTCTCCTCAACAATTTCAAATTAATAAATATATACACTGACAATAGTTCACCTTACATTTGAAAAAATCCTAAGACATATATATAATTGATATAAAACATTTTATATCCCTAACTAGGTGTTGTTATAATTATAACTGGTAGTGAAATAAATCTCTTCTTAAACCCATTGAATTATAAATAATTCCTTACATTCAATTTGAGATTTATTCACTTCCAATATAGTGTAATCATAAGTGAATCTAAATTAGATAAATATCAAATAAATATCTAAAAATATCTAGATAATTTAATAAATCCAAAGATCATAAATATATTTTTTGGATTATAATAATACATCATAGACATTATCTTATTAAATTTCATAAACAAAAATTTATATAAAAAAATTCCCCCAAAACATTAATATATGATCCCATAGGTGATAATTAGAGGACTCTGTATAAATCAAATGATCAAAAATATTATAAACTAATTTTCTTATATATTTCATAATATTAAATTAATCTTGAGTGAATCAAAATATCATTAAAAAAATATAATTAATGTGTTTAATACATATGAAAAATATAGTTCATCGCATCCTTGAACTCTACTAGTGAATTAATGACACAGAAAGAAATCACCATGGACTTACTATATAAATATCAACTATAAAATTATACCTTTGTTATTACATTCATTGTTACCATTAATTTGTGATATCCAAATAAAATATTAGTCTTACAAAATCATTAATCTCCCTTAAACTTAATAAAAAAATAAATTATTTATATAAAATGGAATTTATTATTTTGTTAAATTATTTATCCTTTTGTATTGTATACACAACTACAAGATATTTTATGCCTTACTATCAAATAACACTAGTTCCAACCAAGGTGAAATAATAGGCCGAATAAGTACTTTATTTAAATTTTTTACCAATTGTATAATTATCTATTAAAAATATTTTAATATTACGGGTAAAAAGGTATAAAAAATTTGGTTTATTTGAAATAAAAGATATATAAATAATTCGATGTCTCTATTTAGAGGAAATATTTAGAAATCCATAAGATATACATGATGATAGTTATATAATACTATTATAAGCTTTGTTTAATTACTAATATCTTAGAAATTTCCAATGAAATCAATTATATAATTAAATATGAACCCCATGTTTTAAACACTTGGACCACCCATACTCATATTGGAAGCTCATTCCCCGTAGAATGTGTGAATAAATCCATCTATAGAAACAAGTAGAACTATATAACTATAACTCTTTATTTGAGGTTAATACTATAAAAGTCAATCTATCCTAAAAATTATATCTTATGTATTTATATGGTGGATAAATAGATCTCATGAGTCATTAACACCACTGATCATGGTCATGTTTGAAGAAAACTTAAAACAATTACTATATTTCTCCCTAAAAGGTGTGTTAATAATTATATAGTAAGGTATTATCTCAATATATTTCACCAAATTATCAACTGGAAAAGATGAATAAATTTTATACTATAATATCATAATATATAAAGTTAATTATAGAGGAAATACGAGTATTAATATATATTTTTAAGGACCTTCCTCAACATTATAATCCTTCAACACTTTATCCATATTAAAAATTCATTCCCATTTCTTATAAGGTGGATGTATCTCACCTTATTAGGGTCTTTATACTCCACCATATTTCATTAATACAACCTTCCTCATATTATATATAAAACTCCATTAACCTTAATCATAATTAGAATAACTTATAATGACCTATTATATATATCTCTAGTAAAATTTATTAATTAAACCATTATCCCACACAATAATCATGGTAAAGGTTTAGTGGTGCATAATGATTCCACATACAGAACCTAACCACACTAAAATCATTATTATGTAATTTTCATTATTTAACACCTAAAGTGGAGCACTTAGTATTATTCTTGAAACCCTTTAAATTTATTTTTTCCACTAAAAGAAATGTGTCCATATTTTAATCAAGGGGTGAATGTATTCACCCTCTAATTCATCATAATATTAGCTTCCAATATAACAAAATTACCATAAATCTATTCATAATTGGTTAAGAATCAATATACGATCATTGAAAAAATTATTGGTCAAGGTCTTATCTCAAACTAACATTCCTCAATATTTTTAATAATAATCATCTTTAAATCATAATTAATATTAAATTTTTTTACATTATGGACTCTATATAATTAGAACCGTTTAATTTTTTTGATAATCCCATTTCTATTCATCTTAATCAAGGATATTTCAAGAAAAGTTTTATTTATAAACATTTTTATATATACATTGAAAGTGATAAATCATTTATTAATTGAAAATTCATTCACAAGAAAAAATTATATTAAAACCATGTTCATGATAATGAAAGGTTATCCTTAAAATTTTTAAGATTACTAATGAGCATTACATATATTGAACCATCATGAGTAAGACACTTACATGTAACGATTGATAATATCTTAGAATAAATTTTTATCCTATATTATATCTTAACATCTAGATAACTCAGAGTTAACTATAAGTAGATTAGATAGTCTATTTTATAGGTATATTTCTAGTTACAACTATCCCATTAATCATTCATACAAAAAATTCCCATATATCCACCAAAAACATCACTATGATACCATTTTCAATTCCCAATCCCACATACCTAAATCTTGAGACCTGAACTAGGGTCTCTACAATGACTGAATTAAATCCCTTGCCACTATATGTTTATAACTATTGTATAGGGATAAGATAAAACTCTTAGGGAATGATTTTACATAAAATATAACTAAATCAACCAAGAATTTCATGTAATGTTTTTTGAACACTTAAAAAACAATTTTATTACAAATCTAAACAATGAAATGTATTGTAAATCAAAAAAATGATAACATGTTCCAATTACCAAATCAATAAAGTTAAAAAATAAAAATAAAATATATATAATACCACTAGTCTTTAAATCAAATCAACTATTAACACCTAATTAAAATTATATAATAGGATATGTGGATATTTACTAATAATGTATGGATTCATTTCCTTCATTGAATCATGACAAAGAATATTAATATGTACACCAATGTATAAATATATAGGGTTAGAAAAAACTTCAATCAGATTTTACGAATGATTCAAATGTATATCCATGTATAAAATAATAAAATGTGATATTATAATACCTTATAAAAAATTTAATACATTTCAAAAGAATCCATAAAATAAAAATATTTAAAATAAAATGATTTTGAAAACATAAAATTTGAAAATCCATTTTTAAAATTATTTGATAAAATATAAAAAATAGACATTTAGTTTTTTATTTTAGGAATACCTATTAGGAAAATTTCTCATTTTCACCTTATCAAAGACATTGGTTTCCTTTATAGGAACTCATTAAATGGAACATATTATTTATTATAATTTTTAAAACCATTTTCTCAAACATTATATAATTTCCTAAAAATTCACTCAATAATTCATATGTTTCTAGGAATATCATGAGAAATCAAATAAGGTACCACTCTTAGTAGTGATAAGACCAAAAAATAACGTGTCAACACTCACCCCACCCAATTTTATAATAATTTCATTAGCTATAAAAATGTAATTTCATTCTTTACCATTACAGTAGCCCACACTAAACTAGGAATGAGGTTATCCCTATGAACTCTATCATGTTGAATATTTCTCACACTATCACACACACACTCCCTGAACTTTCTAATATAAAGACCCACCATGTCCTATGTTTGGGGATTTCAAAATCAATACATCAAACCGATAAAAAAACCACAAAAATTAATATTTTTTTAAAAAAGTATATCAATGAAATATTAAACACCAAAAAATATTGGGAAAAAATTTCATCAAGTAGTATTATAATTTTAACATATATATTTTTAAAATAATTAATTTAAACATAAATATACAATAATTTATAATAAAATATAGTTAAATAAAATTCCTAATTTTTTTTAAAAATATGTTTAATTATCAAAATATAGAATTTTAGTAAAAATATCATTTTCAATGAAATAAACCTGTCCAATATCTAGATAACATGATTCATAATAAATTAACTATTATAAATTTAAAAAAATATTTAAAAATAATAATGATAATAATGAATAATTAACCAAACCATAAGAAAAAATTGAATAAACATCCCATATGTCATAATTTAATATTTCTATAAAACTATCATCATTGGTATTGTTCTTGAATAAATTTTTTGATTCCTATTAAAAAAATATTTTTTCAATAAAAATTATATAAATCCATTAAGATATAACCCTTTACAGGGATAAAAAATAAATGGTGAGTGTAATAAAGATAAGAGAACTATCTATCTAGTTTTGATTCACCCAACCAATCATCGATTTTTTTCTAATAGTAATGAAAAATTGTTAAAATTTCATAAGAGAATCCCCAATTATAGTCAAATAGGATTTGGGGAATTAAGGATGGTTATTGGAAGAAAATTAAGGTCTTAAATGTGAAAATTTAAAAATTATCCCAACACATGTTGTTATGTCACATAGAGAGGTTAATCATATATATTTTCATACATTATATTTTTTTACCAAATACTATACTTCATAGATAAATCACTTGATTTGGTGAACCATGTATCTAAACACTTCTAATCTACTACCTCAATAATCACTCTATAAACATTGATTCTGTAGTTTGTATAATATTCTTCATAATATAACTTTTCAAATGAATTTATCTTGAAATTTTATATTAGTCCAAAATTTAAAATAACTCATAATAAAGAATACATACAATCTTTAGGGTTTTAAAATCATATTCAAGTAATTATTGAAAAAATTAAATTGAAAACAATTATATCAAATATTTTTTTAAAATAAACTCATAAAACATGTCTGACTTGTTAAAAATTTAAATGAATTCCACTATAAAAACTGTTGTACCCTTGTTCCCTAGGTCATAATTATATCAACTTTTTTATAGATCTCATTAACATTGGGCCAAAACTCTAATATCACTTTAAGGATGCAACAAAGTTTCTTATAAGGTATCATACTATCTAAAAAAACAAAGATAAATACTTAAATTTCCCCAAAATTTGTTGAAATAAGTAAAACATAATAGATATATAATTTATCTAGGTTATGAAACAATCATTTCCCATCAATTTTTAATGTGGATGATGAAAAATATTCATCACTTCCCTAAAATTAGTTTCCAAGAATTGGTTTTATATTGATTTGAATATGAATTTCATAACTAAAAATGAATTATTAAAGACAAGCAGTTCCCTCTCTTCTATAAGGGTGAGGAAAAAACCAAAATGCCTCACCATGTACTATTACTGCATAATTTATTTTCTCTTTACTGAAATAGTTATCTATATAAGTAAGGATTTTTGGGTCACCTTTTTTCCCTTCTAAAATATGGGGACCAAATAACACCGTAGATTTTGGGATTTATTTATATCAATATTATTTGGTTTTTAAATATTGGAATAATGAATTTTTAATGATTAAGAGATTGTGATTTATTTTTAATCAATATTAATAATTCATTTAATGGGTTTTATGTTTTGTAAATACTTATTTGTTCATGAAGTAATTTTTTATCAAGTATGAGATTACTTAGAGGAGTTTAGTCGTGAAATAGAGATCTATGAGGGCACATGTGTTGAGAATAGTTATAGAACATGATTATTATCTTCCATATATAAAAAATATATATCTAAATATTAATTAAGAGTCTAATTAATGGGTTTCTACATGGTTTGAAAAACTTTCTCACAAACTTTTATCTAATTAAAAAGTATTAAATATCATTGTTTTTTGGAATTACCCCTTATTTTTCATTGATTACTTCAATTTCCTCTTTTAAGGTTTGACACTATTCATCTATTTTTCCCAAAATTGATTTTTTATTAACATTTATGAAATAAATTATATGAAATTATAAATACTTATCAAGAATATTATTCATATATTATAGATTAATATTTAGGGATTTTTTATCATTGTTATTATTTTGTAGTTAAAATTATGGGGGTTTTCATTATGGATATCTTGAATCCTGAGGAGTTTCATATCATTTATAGTGGAGAATGAAGAAGTTATGAAACCTTGATTAAGTTAGATTTAATTTATTTCATTTAATATTTTTAAGATAAATAGTATAATGCATGTCATTGGATTTGGGTCAATGTATATATAGAGTTGAGATATTTTATACTATTAAAGTAAGAGGTTAGAAAGTTATTTAAATTCATTTATAAACGCATTTATCACATATATCATTTGAAGTTAATAAACTTAATATCAAACTTTCCTAGTAAATGGTTAATTAGAATGTGATTATTTGAAAATAATGAGAGTTATGAATATTTATTAATTGAGTTTTTTTCATTATTAATGTTATAAGATGAGTGTAAAATATTTATTATAGACCAATTTGGGGGTTTTTAATGATTTATCAACAAGATATTGGGTTTTTATTTATCATTTAAACAAATAGGAATTGTGAGTTGTTACCTTTGGGGAATTAGTGGTTTATCATATGACTGAAATGTCTATTCTGGATTTAATTTATGATTTTTAGTGATCATTATATGGTAGAATAATATATTATATAGATTATGTTTCAATTATGGGAAATTATCTTGTATTTTTTATATAATAACAACCCATCTTCTTTTATCATTCCCTTAGATAGAGGTCACGTAGAACCTGAGTGGGGTTCTGAATGTGGTTATCTATCAAGAGTGATGTGAAAGGTTTTGAATAAATAAAACATATCTAATAGTATTGAAACCTTATAAATCCATTATTCCATGATCATTCTACCATAAAATCGAAAAATAAATTATTGAACATAACTAAAACATACCTTTACATTAGCTATAAATATTTTTCAGTTGATGAAAACCACAATGAAAAACTTAGTAGTTCTTTCTTATAAAGGAAATCCACCTACTATATAATCAATAAACCAACATTAGAGTGACCTTATTTATCTTATAAAGGTATATTTATTTCCATTTAGTTATGAGGAAAAGTGATTTAACATAAAATGAAACCTCATTGCCCTGGTTTCACTCTTTGCATGGAGTCTTCTAGGGTTCCCACTAGAATCTCCTAAAGGCTCCATTATCGGCACTACTAATAGCTTCCCCTTATTTACCTTCATTTCCCCTCATCATCCCTCTGATGATGAATGATTATTCTCTATGCTTCCTCTTCATTCCCCTCCACTCGTCGTTTTGGGTTCTCTTCTCATAGGTGATGCTATTATATTAGTGTTTTGACAACATCAAACCCTATCTATATGATTTTATTTCTAGATCCATCATGTTTTAACTGCATTTTGGTTTTACATGATGGAACTCATGAAATTTAGTATTGTGTTTGTGTGGAGTTTGATGGAATATTTCATCTACATTTTATTGTTTTTTAGGGCCTCGATAACTACGTTCACTCCTCTTATCACCCAACCCATCATTTTAAAAATCCATATTGGTTTTTCATGATGGCACTTCGGTTGTTTGGGTTTGTGTCATAGGTGGAATTGGGTGGTGCTTTCCTCACCTTCATGCTTTAATATTCCTCTTCTCTTGTTGTCGATGTAAGAACTTGGGTTTTTGGAACGGGTCAAGATCCCAACCCTTTTTGAATATTTTTGACTTGTTCTGATAAAACTGGGAAAATCTAGGAAGTTTTGGAAATTTCTAGACTGCACGCCGTGTACTCTAAAGTACACGCCATGTATGGGTTAGGTGCGTACTATCCATGTTCTCTCCGAGTACATTCCGTGTGATGAACGTGTAGAAATTTTCTATTACACGGCGTGTAGTATTTCTTGTAACATCATGTATCCTCCTTTCTACGTATCAGCTGAGTTCAAGTCATGTGTAAACCTGTGTGGTGCGTCCATGCCGTGTGGCTACCTTGGCTTAAGTTGGAGTACAATCAAGGAAACTACATAGCGTGTAGTCCTTTATACATGTCATATATTTTTATTTTTATTCCCTTAAATGAAAGAGTGTCACATCTTATTTTGGAAAACCTATTCTTCTTCCCCAACTTCAGAGCAGTTCTACTCTAAAAACCCGAAGAACATCCCTAGCCCTAGAATTTTCATCTGGAGGCCGTTCTTCAATCTTTAGGTGGCTACTGGATCGAAATATCGAGGCTAAACACACGCACCCTGTTCTGTTCTTGATACTTTTCCTCACACGTCGTAGTTTCCATCTGAGTAGGATTTCCGAGATTTGAAGAAAAACATAGATCTACAAAGAACAACTTCGAATTGGAGCTTGATATCCGACATTCCTATGTCTATGAGTATCGGGTAGGTGGTGCATACCTTCTTTCATGTTTTCAAAGACTTTTTTGGTAGATGACCTTTGGCGCGTTTTTGGGTATTTTGAGCGAGACCCTATTTTATCTACTTTTTCATTTCAAACTAATTATAAGACCTGTGGGATGCCTTTGGGTATGCCTGTTTTCTGTTTTTCTTGAGTGAGGCCGGGTGAGGGGCCATTGCTCATCAAGTCATTTTGGCCGGGGAATTCCAAAATGGTTATAATTGAATTGTATGGTTTTAAAATATTGATTTTATTTTATTAAACCTTGATATGACTTGTTAGAGGCTTTCATGATCTTAGGGCTGGTATGGGGCAACACCTGGCTAGTGAAATTAAACCATTTAGTGTGTCTTGCAGGTTTAAATTATTTCATTGTGATTATATATGTGATGCATGTCATTGCATATGATGGAACCCTTAGGGTAGTGTTGGGCATGGATTGATATTCTTGAGTGACGCTGATCACAGGTTGGACTTGGCCCAGGTTACATTGGGTGGTTTTGACCATGGGATTGGGCGTCATAGACGTCGACTTGAGGCAGTGTGACTGTCAGGTTGGGCATGGAACAAGTTACTTGGATAGTAAGACCATCATACTTGAGCGACATGGTTACAGGGGAACGAGGTGTTAGATATGTTGTGGCTTGGGTACTATTTTGGTGATATATGCTCACCTAGAACTTTGAGTAGTGTGCACACTGAGAAACTACGTGATGAGGTTGTTTTGACCACTCATGTGGGTAGAGGCCCTTGTTAGTTGCGGTTTAGGTACTATTGGTTTGCGGGTGATTTCCATAGGAAGAAAAGTGAAAGGTGAGGATCCATTAGGGGATATCGTTGAGGCTATCCAGTTGGGGGAATAGGCTTGCCGTTATTTGAGGGCAGACATCGCTGTCCCTCTGGTTATTTTATTTGAGGGAAGATATCGCTGTCCTTCTGATTAGTTATTTGAGGACATGTATCGTTGTTCCTATGAGTTACCATTTCTTGGGCATTCCTTCAGGATGTCGGTACTTGAGACATGCAGTGTCAGGGGGAACGTGGTGCCAGGCTACAAGATAGAGATTCTGGTGTTGGCCAAAGTAGGTGACACACTATGGTGGTAGTTGAGCACCAGTGGAGTTTGTTTTTATTTGTGCATCTTACTATTTACTAGTTTCCTTATAACTGTATTCCTGTTTAAACACTCATATTAGGTACGCACCATTGGGTGGTATCCTACTGAGTTTCATCTCACACCCTACACGGGCCCTTCAGGATATGTGTAGATTTTATGGATTTATGTGCATGAAAGTGGTCAACATCAGGAGCTGAGTTGCTTTAGCTATTTCATAAAGATGGTATGGACCTTGAGGTCTTGACTAGCTGTAGTTTACTTTTTTTCCTTCTTTCCTGTATTAGTATGCTTACTTGTTTTGTATCTACAATTGTTTATCCATTGGCGCCCCTTTTTATATATTGACTTACTGTAGAGGCATGCTTGGTTTGTTTAGTAGTTACAAGTGGTGTTCAACATGCTATTTTGTTTTCTTTCGCTACTATTGTTTATATTTATTGCTTAGGCTATTTATTTTTATTGATTTTTCTTACACTATGCGGGTCTGGTTCAAGTCTGCTGAGTCATTTATTTCCATTGCATGTTATATATTATTGCTCAGACCAGTAAAATTATTGTCCTCCGAGGTGGTATAACCTTCCCACTATACCTATCAGACTCTCGTTGCTAGTAGACAGCCTTTGGAATTCAGGGAGGTGTGCCTAAGGTAGTAACCCCAACCTATTTAGAACTGTTCCGGTGGATGTTCGGGGCCGGGTCGTTATAAAGTGGTATTAGAAGAGTTTTTGATAGGGATTTAGTAGCAATGTTTTTCAGGATACTAATGAGATTGATACTTCCCTTTTTTATTTCTTTTTGTTTTACTATTTGGGATATGGTAGACTGAAGATAGGTTGTTAATAGAATTGAGTTTCTAGATTTTTCTTGGGTGCCTTCATCCCCAGTTATGAGTGATGGACCAAGTTTCCTTGGGTGAGAATTACTATTTTTCTTTTTCTCAGATTACAGTTTATATTATTTCCACCTCGGTGGCTCACTTGGTGTGTGATGTTATTGATTGTGATGTGTAACCCTTAACCTAGTGCGGTAAGGGAGAATTGGACCTTGGCCTGGTATGGAAAGGCTGTTTTCTTGGATTTTGATAGGCACATTTTAGGGTGTTTCAATTTCATAACTACACATATTATTTGTGAAGTGATAATACCATGTGAATAATATCAATTTCCATGCCTTATATTCTTTCGAAATTTGAATAGGTGAAATTCATGATAAAATTGATTGTTTATTGAAATGTGTTATGCCATGTTTTATATATTTTTAGAATTGAACATGGTAGTATATTTGGGCTTGGATATTGTATGAGAAGGCATGTACTATGTTTGAGGTGATTTTGATCATCAGGATATGGCGACTCAGTCATTGGTTTGAGGCAACGTTGGTTGTCAGGATGGGCATGGCCCAAGTTACTTTTGATACTTGGATCTGTTAAGGGGTGGGTAAGGAGGCCATGAGGTTGGGATGCCGTGGGCATGGGTTTTGGTGGGGGAGAGTAAGGTTATTAGTTATGCACTGCATTTTACTTCTTTTCCTATATGCGTGAATATATTGTTATATATATATGTGGATTGTCTGACCATTTATGGTATTCAGTAGGTTCCACTTATATGTCTCGATGGAGCATTAGGCAAGTGGTGATACAGTGCCGCAGGTGCAGGAACAGATTCAGAATTCTATGCATGCAGAGCATGAGCTGCAGGTACAGGCTCTGGGATAGGATCAGGTTCGAGATCCAATGCATATAGGGCAGTAGCCAGGTTTGGTAGCATTTGGGTCGTGGCTCGACGAGAAGCTCCGAGCTAGCCTGGTACATGTCTTATAGGGGATTTACAGAGGTGTAGAGGGTATAGATCCATCTATGGAATATCTAACGTGAGAGTTACAGTCATAGCACCTGCCACTTTTTTAGGGTGAGGGTGGTCCATAGGCGGCTGAGAATAGGATAGAGAGCATGAATATGATATTCGAGAAGCTCGAGATGCCTCCAGGGCGGAGGGTCAAGTAGGTGATGTACATGCTGTGTGTACCGACAAAGCATTGGTGGGATGTGTAGGTTCAGTATTTCAAGCATGAAGGGATAGCATAAAAGGAATTTGAAGATAGGTTCTTTGAGAAATTTTACCCAAATACACTGAGGGAAGAGATGGCTCATGAGTTATTGAGCCTCCAGCAGGGAGACATGTCTGTGATGGACTATGTAGCTACTTTCACTGAGTTTTCACACTTTTCACCTGGTATGGAAAGCGATGACTTGGAAAGGTTGAGTCTCTTCGAGGATGTCTTGTGACACGCCATTCAGATCTAGGTAAATATCTTCAGATAGGGATCATTCTTAGAGGTGGTGAATCAGGCGCTCATAGAGGAGGTTAACCAGAGGGATAGGCCCTAGGGTGGCTGGTAAATATATTTAGGTGATGGTTCGAGCAACAGGAAGTAAGGACGAGATGAGTTCCATCATGGAATTTAGGCCAAGGACTCAGCTAGACCACCACATAGAAGTTCTTCAGTGGTTTTCTTTCAGTGTGGACTGCCAGGGCATGTTCAAACTCAGTGTGATAGGACTCTAAAGGAGTGTCAGGCATGTGGGCAGGTTAGGCATCTAGAGGGGTTCTGCAGACATCCTTCTCAGATGGTTGGCAGGTATGGACCAGGAAAGAATGTGGTATCTGGAGTTAGTTCAGGTGCGGTACCAGGATAGGGTAGCCTAATTTTATCTCCACATGGAAGACGTGACAGAGATTGAGGGACCCATCTAAGGGGTAATTAGCCAGTGATAGGAGTAGCACCATAGGGAGGTCAGGCATCAGGTAGCTGTACTTCATGCCAGGTGCACGTCGTGGAGCTGCTAGGGGCTGAGCGGGCTTGTGAGGCGATAAAAGTTAAAGGTACACTGTGAGTGTGGTCATGATTTTCTTGTTTTCTTTTGGCATGACCTATTGAGGAATGTCCATTTTGAGTGCATGAGGTGCACATGATTCATGTGGACTGACTAGATGCTGGTCGGTGGGATTGGTGCTATATCGGGTGCGTGATACATTTACATATATGTATGAGATGAGTGGCATCAGGGCATCGTGGATTCGGGTTACTATAGGTGACTTTGGCATCGGGGCATCGATGATGAAGGTTACTTGAGGTGCATGGCATCGAGTCTTATTTTGAGCATCCATTAGATATAGGACCTCATGGAGGTGGACACCGATGAGGTGTGGGAAACATTTGGGTGTTGGAAATGATGCGGGATCACCAAGGAGACGTAGGGGTGACGATGCATCAAGCGAGGACCATGAGTCTAGAAATAGGATAGTGAACCCTTTACTTGTCGAGTTTGGTAAAGTTGAGACCGAGTAAGGCAATTCCTAAGGTGGGGAACCCCTTGAGGAATTTAACCAGAGCCTTTGAGACTGGGAGAGTCTGGGTTACTTTGATTAGGGTGGTATGTTCGGTTCCATATCTGAGTTTAGTTTGATAGATCAGGGATGAGCTAGGTTATGGTAGGGAGATTGTAAGAACCCATGTTTTTAGAGCAGGTCAAAATATATACCCTGTTTTATTTTTTTGACTTGTTCTGAGAAAACTGGGAAAATCTAGGAAGTTCTGGAAATTTCCAGACTACACGCAGTGTACTCTGAAGTACACACCGTGTATGGGTTAGGTATGTACCATCCATGTGCTCGCTGAGTACATTCCGTGTGATGACTATGTAGGAATTTCCTACTACACAGCGTGTAGTATTTCCCAACATGCCATGTATCCTCCTTTCGGTGTACTAGCTGAGTTCAAGTCGCGTGTCAACCCATGTGGAATGTACAAGCCATGTGGCTACCTCCACTTAAGTCAGAGTACAGAAAAGGAAACTACACGGTGTGTAGTACTTTATACATTCCATGTATTTTTATTTTTTTTCATTTAAAGGAAAGAGAATTGCGTCTTATTTCATAAAACCACTTCTTCTTCCCCAACTTCAGAGTAGTTCCGCTCCGAAAACCCGAAGAACATCCCTTGCCGTAAAATCTTCATCCTAAGTCTGTTCTTCAATCCTTTAGTGGCTGAAGGATCACAAAAGCAAGGTTAAACCCATGCACCCTGTTCAGTTCTTGATCTTTTTCCTCACATGTTGTAGTTTCCATCTGAGTAAAATTGCCGGGATTTGACGAAAACATATATCTATGAAGAAAAAATTCATATTGGAGCTCGATATCGGATGTTCCTACGTCTACGTGTCTTAGGTAGGTGGTTCATACCTTATTTCATGTTTTCTCAGACTATTGGGTGGTGTGACCTTGGGTGTGTTTTCAGGTATTTTGAGTGAGACACTGTTTTATCTTCTTTTTCATATCAAACTGATTATAAAACCCATTATATGCCTTTGGGTATTCCCTTTTTCCCTTTTTCTTGAGTGAGGCCGGGCGAGGGGCCATTGCTCATCGGTGAATTTTGGTTGAGGAATGAAAAAATGGTTATAATTGAATTTTATGGTTTTAAAATATTGAGTTTAGCTTATTAAACCTTGATATGACTTGTTAGAGGCTTTCAAGATCTTAGTGCGGGTATGGGACATCACCTGGCTAGTGAAATTCAACCATTTAGTGTGTCTTGCATGTTTAAAGTATTTCATTGTGATTATATATGTGATATGTGTCATTGCATATGTTGGAACCGTTGGGGTTGTGTTGGGTGTGGATGGATATTCTTGAGTGATGTTGATCACAGGTTGGGCTTGGTCCGAGTTACATTGGGCGGTTTTGACCACGGGATTGGGCGTCATGGACGTCGACTTGAGGCAGTGTGACTATCAGGTTGGTCATGTCCTGGGTTACTTGGATGGTAAGACCATCAGACTTGAGAAACATGGTTGTAGGGGAACAAGGTGTTAGGGATTTTGTGGATTGGGTACTATTTTGGTGATTTCCTCTCACTTGGAACTTTGAGTAGTGTTCATAGAGAGAGACTCCGTGATGAGGTGGTTTTGACAACTCGTGTGGGTAAAGGACCCCATTAGTTGTGGTTCAGGTACTATGAGTTTGGGGGTGCTTACTATAGGAAGCCACGTGAAAGGTGAGGAGCCTTATGGGGATAGAATTAAGGATATCCGGTTGGGGGTAGAGGCTCACCAATATTTGAGGGCAGACATCACTGTCCCTCTGGTTACTTTATTTGAGGGAAGACATTGCTGTCCCTCCGGTTACTTATTTGAGGGTAGGTATCGATGTTCCTCATAGTTACTACTTATTAGGCATGCCTTCAGGACGTCAGAACTTGAGACATGTGGTGTCAGGGGGAACATGGTGCCGAGCTAAATGACAGAGATTCCGATGTTGGCCGAAGCAAGTGACACTCCATGGTGGCTGTTGAGCACCAGTGATATTTGTGTTTATTTGTGCATCATAATGTTTACTAGTTTTTTTATAACTGTATGCCTTCTTAAAAATTAATATTAGGTATGCACCATTGGGTGGTATCCTAATGAGATTCATCTCACACCCTACACAGTCCCTTCAAGACGCATGTAGACTTTATGGATTTAGGTGTATGAAAGAGGTCAGATTCAGGAGCTGGACTACTTTAGCTGTTTCATGGAGATAGAATGAACCTTGAGGTCTTGCCTAACTAGAGTTTACTTTGTTCTGATTTCTTTCCTGTATCAGTACACTTACTTGTTTTGTAGCTACTATTGGTTATCGATTAGCGCCCCTTTTTATATATTTATTTTATGTAGATGCATGCTTGGTTTGCTTAGTAGTTACAAGTGGTGTTCAATATGCTATTTTGTTTACTTCTGCTATTGTTGTTTATATTTATTACTTCTACTATACGGGTAGGGTTCAAGTATGCTGAGTCATTTATTTCCATTTCATGTTATATATTATTGCTCGGACCAGTATCATTATTGTCCTCCGATGGGATATAGCCTCCCCACTACACCTATCAGAACCTTGTTGTTAGTCGGTAGCCTTTGGCGTTCGGGGAGGTGTGCCTAAGGTAGTAACCCCAACACGTTTATCACTGTTCAGATAACTGTTTGGGTCTGGGTCATTACAGCCGATCCATTTGTTCCAGACCCCATTTTTGGTCTTTCTCATAGGTGATTGCGATAGCTTGGGACTTTGCTAGTGGGGGTGGTTGTCATCGATGCGTGGGTCATTCTTCCTGAGGTTTTCCTGCTTGTTTTATCTGTTGGTTTCTTCTTGTGTTCATCCTCACCTTGGTGTTCTCCTTCATTTTTCTGTGTTTTTTTGTGTTTTTATTGTTTTTTCTCTATTTGTGGTGGTTTAGTTAAAGCTTCTATTATTGCACCAAGTTCGTTGTGAATACAAGATTCGTGGTTTTCCATGTTCATGGATCCTCTTCTATGATGATTTGTTAGTCTGTAAGACTGGTTCCCCCTGATGGTGGAATTTCTTGAAGGTGTTCACAATTTTTTTTATTGTTTTAGTGGATATGTTCAGATTATGATGAAAATATAGATGTTGGATGGCTGTCTTCCATGTGGTTCTTTTCTATGGTGTTTTTGGAGGAGATGATGGATTCTGGACGATGATTCATTCTGGTGTCAATGAAGGGTTTAGTCTCACTGGCGAGACTTTACCGATGTGAGTTGATGGGTTGTAGTGACAGTGGTGATGGAGGTCAGGCAATTGAACCAAGGTTAAATGAAGAAACTATATTAAATTCAAGAATTTCTCAAATGATCAACTAACTATTGGTCATATATGTTTTACTCTATATAATTTAATACTTTTATTTTATGTGACCAATGAAAACTTCTGTAATATTAATAAAATAATTACATTATCTCATAATATATAAATCAATGATAACTATAGTTCAGTGGAGAAATAAAAAACATAATGTGAAACACCCGTGTCACAACTACATGTATGTATTATTTAATTATAGGGTTGTTTTTGAATTTTTAGAGTATTGGGCTCAAAGTTTGGAAATTTTATTGGTTTTTATTTTTTTTCAAGGTTTCTACATGGTTAGTGAAAACCATACAAATTCCATATAAAACCATGAGAGGGAGTGTAGGTTGGCTCTAGTGAGTGCTTTCAGTATTATAAAACAGGCAATATACTACACTATCCTTCACAAGTACTAGAGAAAAGAGATGATAAAGGCTACCACTATCAGTGTTATATAAGCACAAATAAAGGTTTACATTTATCTACACTTTATGTTTAATGTTGATAAAGGTCTTGATACCTCTAATGTGTCCCACATCAAAATAATGCAAGTGAAACCACTTCTTTATATATGATTTTTCCGCATACCAAGTTCAGAAGCCTACTACGGGGATGCGCTCCCACATACACTCTCTACTCACATATATCGGCCCAATCACGAGCCCGCATGGACTTTATCCCACTATATGCTTCCAAATATCTTAGTCTCACTATCATACACACGACCAGGTCCTACATGACTTGGCCCACCAATATGAGCAATTACATTGCCCTTCCCATTGGCCTTGACCCATTTTTTATATAAACCAATAAAAACAAATACAAGTACTAAAACTATTTAAAAATTGAAATAATTAAACAAATAAAAATTAAAAATGAATAAATTAAAAAAATATCAAAATTTTATTAATTAAATAATTATTAAACAATTTAATATATATATATATAATAAAAAACTAATAAATAACATATATTAAATATAGATATATAAAATGAATAAATTGAAATAATTAAATAAATAAAAAATAAAAATGAGTAAATTTAAAAAAAAGATGAATTTATAATTAATGAAATAATTATTAACAACAATGAATAAATTTAATATACATATATACTAATTATAAATATTAATAAATAATACATAATAACTATAAATATATAAAATTAATAAATTGTAATAATTAAAAAAAAATTAAAAATGACTAAATGACTAAATTATTTAAAACATTATTAATAAAACAATTATTTATAAAAAATAATATATATATATACAAATTAATTATAAATAGTAATAAATAGTATATATTAAATATAAATATAGAAAATGAATAAAATGTAATAATTAAGAACATATTAATGTATTATTTAATTTTAATGGTTTTTATACATTATTATTCATTAATACATTTAATATTTTTAATATATATATATATATATATATATAATATCTCACAAAATATGAATTATATAATGAAACATATTTATTCTTACATTAAATAAATCATATATTTAGTGAAGAACGATTTATAATTAACAATTAATATTAAATAAGAATATTGACTAATCGCATTGATTAATGGATATTTAATTTAATTTTTCTTATTTTTTCAATTTAAAATATTTCAATAGTGAGTTACATTGAATTAACACATACATACATGTAATTGATTCAGTTTTATATACAATGAACACACACAAATATTTATGTAATTAATGAAATATTATATTGAAACACATAAACCTAATATTTATGTAATTTATTCAATTTTTTATATTCATTTTAGAATATCATTTAAAAACATGATATATTTAGAAAATTATGTTTTTAATTGGTAAATTTTTTTTTTATTTTTAATATTATTAGAGTTAGTATTATTTATTAGTTTTTAATATTTTTTTAGAAGTTAATCATTTTCCGTTATTTTTTTTATATATTTAGTTACAGTTTTTAATGTTTTCAATATGTTTTTATCTTCATTTAAATATAAATAGATATTTTTTAATAATTTTTGAAATTAATAAAACATTTAAAATTTTTCAATATTTTTAATGTGTACTATTTTTTAATTAATCAATTTTACTCATTGTTGACATGAATTAATTTAAGATTATATATACATTTATAATGTTAAAAATATATTTTTAAATAAATATTTATAAATGAATATATTTATAAATGTTTACTTACTATATTTATAAGATTATATATTAATAATTATAAATAAATAAGTAATATTGTTTTAAAAGTATTTATATAATAATAAATAAATTATTATATATTTAAATACGTATAAAATTATAATAAATATATTTAAATAATGAATATATTTATTATATAAATATTTATTTATATTTATTATATATATATATATATAATTATATAAATATATATAGTGATATAACTATATTTATAATTATAAAATTATAATAAATATATTTAAATATTGATTATATTTACTCACTTGATTATTTTATTGATGTATTTTCATTAAATATATATAATTATATAAATATATATAATGTTATAAATATATTTATAAATTTATATTTATTATATTAAAAATATTATATATTTATAATTATAAATAAATAAATATTTTTTTTGAAAAAGTATTTATATAATTATGAAGAAATAATTATAAAATTATAGTAAATATATTTAAACAATGAATATATTCAATATATTTATAATTATGTTTTTAGATAATTATTAAATATATATATAATTATATCAATATATATATAATTATATAAATCCATTTATAATTATATTCAAATATTTTTAAATATATTTAAAATTAAATTTAATTATAATTATAATTATAAATCTTTATCAGTGCTAAACCAGTGCCGATAAAATCCATCTTTATTAGCGCTAAAGTTTTAGTACTAATAAGATCCCTTTTATTAGTTCTTTTTTAGTGTCGATAAAGAGATATTTTATTAGATCTTATTATTTTAGCACTAATAAAACCCCTATTTATCAGTGTTTTTTTGGAAGCACTGATAAAACCATCTAAGATCTTTTAAAAAGAACCCTAACCAAACTGATTTTTGTTGCGCTGCTCAAGCTCTCATGGAAATCCAGTACTGCCGCTACTCCCCCTCGACCTACTCTCAGAATAGTCAAGGCTTAAATATAAGAAATGTTATTTGTTTTTCTAATCCTCTATCCTTTCCTACTTGTTCAGGGTTACCAGTGCGCAATAGTGCGATGTTATCTTCCATTAGAGGTCTCTTAGTTCCTTGTTCAGAGTATCTACTCTTTCTTCATTTTATCCTCCATCCATGTTATTCTTTCTCCTACCTCACTATATCATGCTACTATGTGACCCATAGTTGGGTTCATGTTCTAAAATTTTAATGTCTCGATCCATAGGGTGTTCAAGTTCTATTTAAAATCATCATATAATCATTTTAAGGAATTTCACCAGCTGTGCTTGTTCCTTGTAGGATATTCCATGTTTTCCCCTTTTTCATTACATACCTTGGATGTTTGAATTTTTTATTACACCCTTAATTAATAATTATGTGTATTTTGTGAGTAATAGTTAGTGTTACATAGAAATGTAAAAGTTTATAAATTTTATGTTTTGTTTAAAAAGGGTGGTTTTCATGTTTTACAATTAAATGAAATTTAAATTTAGTGGTATTATTTTTATATATTTTATTAAATGAATTAATAGGTTCTTTTAGTGATTTTGAATATTTGAAATGAGTTTAGTCTTCTTTATGATTTAGTACAATTTTTTTGTTTTAAGGTTGACATGTGATTTAATTTTTGATTTTAGTTACATAAAAATACTATAAATTTTATTTAATGGGTTTCCCTCTCTAGTCATAAATTATTTTTGGCATTGACCATACATGTGTTTTCGTGTGATTCTTTATACCAGTTTTAATTGAATGAAACATCATATGGTTTAATTTTTTTTGAAATTAAATTAAATTTTAAAAAGGTTTTAAGTAAAAGGTGATTTAAAATTTATATTCCTAATAAATTTTCCAAAGTCTCATTTGGTACTTTAAAAATATGGTTATGAATTATATGAACTTTAAATTGTTTTCAAGATAAACCTTATCAGAAAAATATTTCTATTTGTATTTATTGTTTTCATGTTTATATCTAATTTTTATGATTCCCCTATATAGTGATTTTTAAAAATATTAATTTTTAGTATAAAGGATACTTAAAATATTTATTAATTGATTCTTATTATGCAATTAATTTTTTTAAAGAAAGAGTAGAGGTTGGTTTTTACTTGAGTTAAATTATAAATTATCTATTTAAAGTGAGAAAAATAAATTATTATTGAATAATGTCTAATTTTCATATATTAAACTGATTTTTTATATATACATAAATTTTATCTAAATATATATTTGAATGAGTTTTTAAGTGTTTATAAATTAAATTTATGGATTCATTTATTTTTTGAGAATTTTTATTTGGAATAAAAACTTTTTAAGGCTTTTAAAGATGAAAATTTGTTTTTTTATTTGGTTCAAAGGTTTTCTTCGAAATAAATGTTTTTCCTTATATTTTCCTTAGTTTAAAGTATATCCAATTTTTTTATATAGAAATTATAATGATATATTAAAATCAGGGTATGTGATCACTTGTGATCTGTTGCTCCCTCTGAAAAATCATTGTTTTTTTAACTTTCACAAATGGTTTGAACAGCATGCGCGCAAGTGTTCTTATTTGTCCTCGATCTACCTCACTGATTATCCACCCAATCTCTATTACCACAAGCCATTTTTGGTTCACCCTCTCTCTCGCCTTCACATTCATTTTCACTCATTTATCATTATTTATCACTTTGATTTCCTGGATCTCCTATATGTGCACTAAAAAAACCCTTCCTACTATCATGTAAGGTGTTGAATGCAAGTGATAAATAGATAGAGTTTTTATAGTGCACAACTAGTAATTAGCTCTGAGTACCAAGTATCTCTCTTGATCCCATGTTCCACCTAATCTCTCTTGCCATGATCCATTGTGTGTTCACTCCCTCCCTCTCCTTCACAATCATTATCAATATTATATGAATTAATTTTATATTAATATGTTATTAATTATTATTTTTGTGGAATTACTTATTTTTAGTTTTCGTTCCTTTAATTTTAAATAAAATAAAATATATATGATTTGTATATAAAATATAATTATTTTTAATATAGAATCGATGTACATAATAATAATATTATTTTAATCTATTTTTCATTATTTGTAATGGTTTGAGTGACAATGCCAACTGATTTGTTTTGTAAATTTTATTAATAGAATGAATTTTTAGTGTTTTAACGGAAATTGAATCAATGTTCTGGATATTGTAGATCATGTGAAATATAACTAATATTGATAACTATATTGTTTTTGAAATAGGGGTTTATTAGTGGGTTATATTAAAAATATATATTTTGGTTTTCCTATAATACATGGTCTAAAATAATTTAAAAAAAGAGAGTAACATGGAATCCAACTTCAATCTAGTCGTCAATAATAATTTCATCCACTGGCTTCATTAAATTACATGATCCTTGAACCTATGTCAAAATATGGTGATTACATGACCTTGTATGTTATGAGTAAATATATTTTAAAAAAAGTATAGAAATCCATGTCACAATTAAATGGTAAACAAAAACAAAACTTTCCAAGGGAATTCTTATATCTAATAATAAATCATTTTTTCCAACATATTAATTAGTGATGATTAGATTAATATATGTCTGTAAGTTATTCGGTAGAGTAAAAATAAAACTTTATTAAAAGTTTTAATAATATATATTAAAATAATACCTGAAATAATGATTTGGAACCCCTTGATTTAGGAATTAAAGTGTATCAGGACATGCTAAATGGGGATAAATGTGAGAGGAAAAATTTATTCTTGATGTGGCTACCTATCATTGGTAAGATTTAATAATTAAAGGAAAGAATAATAAAGGGTTGGATGATACTTGTAATTAGTTAAATCTCCCATATGATTTCAATTTCTCAATACTTTTGGATCTTCAAATTAATAATACATGGAATTTGTCCACTAAAAAGTGACTGTCACCTTAACATTATCACTCTTTTAAAGATCCACTTAGGATTTAAATGAAAGAACACCTGGCTGAATACATACCATGTGAATAAATGAACAAACATAAAAAACTCCCACTTATTGGACTCCCACCTAGCAAGGTTATGGAAAATATAGCTAAATTATTGCCTTTTTTTTCATTGGAAGATAAGTGCTTCTGAAATTTAGTCCTCATACCAAAGGCCTTTTCCTTTTCATGGTTTAATTGAAGGATATCTTTGAATATTGAAACTGAAATGAAAATATCAACATGTGTGTGTGAAAAACCATTCAGATAAGACTTCTCATGGTCACACTAATCAAGTATCCCCTTTTAGGGATCAAACTACTACTGCTTATTTTTTTAGCTTTAGGAAAAAAATTAAGAAATGTTTTCTGGTGCTTCCCCAACACCCATCCCATGAACATTTAGATTTATAGATTTAAATATAAACCTTATCATATTCATCCCCAAATTTTTTATTATTTATTTTTCTGCTTTATAATCATCCTCCATCTCTTCTATAAATGAACCTATGTTTCTTTAACTACTATGAGTTGTAGCCATCCCATACCTGGTATCAATGATCATTTTAGAAGAATTTAGTAGATACCACCTACCACCATTGGGGAAATTATTTTATTAAATTAAATTACCCATTTCATTTAATGTGTACTGAAATTAGTTGAAACAATCAAATGATGGGTTCCCATAATTAGATTTATCACTAATTTTCTCCTTTGATCATGAATATCAAATATTTTTTTTCCAAAATGAATATTTTATGAACCTAATAATATGGATATGAGTATAAAATTGATGTATGCCAATCCTATGACAAAATAGTATGATGATGAAGTTAAATAATTCATCAAGTTTACAACAAAGCATGAATATGAACTTTATCATATCCTTTATCCATGTTTATGTTGTTTTTATTCAATAAAAATTCATCCAGAAGAGTTGTAAGAATATTTTATTTTTTACGGAATAGACCAGTGCTATTAATGTTGGAATAAACATGAAAAAATGAGCATGCACACTGATTGGGATATATTTCAATTTATGGACCATTAAATATAAATATTATTGTAAATTAAGATAGATATCCTATGGAAGAAATGATAATGGTAATTAAAGATGACCTTATTGATTGTAAAAATTTGATTGATAAGTTAAATAATTGTGCTAAGGGGCCGTTGTATACTAGTTGTACTAAATACACAACATTTCTATCTGTATTGAAGTTATATAATTTGAATGCTAGAAGTATATGGAGCGAATCAATCTCTATAGAACTACTTGTTATCTTGAATGATATGATACCATAAGAAATGAAATTCCTTGTTGATAATATGATTCTAATCAAATTTTACGTTCAATGAGAATGATATCTAAAAAAAATACATTCTTGTCCGAATTATTGAATATTTCTTTGTAAGGACAATTAACCACTCATAAAATTCTTTAAGTGTGGAAAAAATCGATACAATAATTATTAATAAAGTTATTTAAAAGATGTATGATACTTTACTTCATTGAATGGTTTAGAAGACTATATTGATGTTAGGAAACAGTGATAAAATTTACATGGAATACAGATATAAGAATTAAATATGAGAAACTACATCATCCAGTAGACTATCCATAGTAGATGAAAATTGATTATGAGTATCATAAATTTGGAAATGATCTGAGAAACATCCATCATGCATTATCAACAAATGGAATAAACCCCTTTGGTGTATAGATTTGTACTCACAGTATATAGCTAGTCATGTTGCTAAATTATAACTTTCTACTATGGTTATGCATGAAGGAAAAATACATTATGTGTCCCTACTTATGTCTAGACCAAAATAACCTGGTAATGATATTTATGTCTATTTGGATCCATTGATATAATATATAAAATTTATGTGGGATACATGTGTTACAATATATAGTCATCATAGAAGTGAATAACTCACATTGAGGGCCATATTTTATGGAATGATAAATGAATTTATTTCTAATGTAAATGTTTTAGGACATAACATTAAAAGAATATTGGGGTGTCCCATTTCTGAAGAATAAACACACTCAATTAAGTTGAAATATTCCATGAAGACTGTGGTTTTAGAACATCAGAATTTTTTTTACCTCAATGACCTAAATACCGATGCTGGATAAAAAAAATCAATGGGAATACTGAATAAGGCACGACACCATCTCTACTGATGGGTGATCAATTTTTCAATAAAGTAAAAGATATTGAAAGGGTTTTGTATTTTTTTAAAAACCTTTAAAAACCAGGTTAATAAAAGAGATCAATATTCTTTAAGCTATTGTACTAGAATTGTTTGTACATCATATATTTTCATAATGTCATGTATATAGAGAAATGTATTTGATAGCATTATTTTCATGTTACTAGATGTTTTTAAGAAAAAAAAGATAGAATTAAAGCTGGGTTAGACATGATTGGTATGGGGATAAGGGAAGAGTTGGAATAAGTGAAGAGTAAAGTGATGAATTTTCTTCCTCCAGTAGCTTACACTTTATCCCGAAATGAAAACTTTCAATTTCACATTTTCCATAATAATGTGAACTTTTCAAAAGGTTATGCATAAAAAATAAACAATATTGTGTAAATTAAAAATTTTATGTTACAAGGACTAAAATCAAATAGATTTCATGTTTTGATTATATATTTGATGCCCTTCACTTTACATTTAATTCTACCTAAAAATGTATGAAATACATTAACTAGAATATTCTTCATTTTCAAATATCTATGCTGTAATATTATAGACCTGGAGAACATTCCAGTAATGAATAAGGGTATTATAGTTATATTATGTGAATTGGATATGTTCTTCCCACCATTATTCTTTAATATAATGGTCGACTTGATGGATCACTTGATTATAGAGGTTGAAATATGTGGTCCTATCCATTATAGATTAATGTACCCCATTAAATGATATATGGAGATTTTGAATGGGTACATCATGAATAGAAGTCATCCAGAAGGTTTTATTGAAGAATGATATATTGTTGAAGAAGATTTTGAATCCTGTATCGACTACCTATCATATGTTGATGACATTGGTCTCCTAAAGTCTTATCACAATGAACTCCTTATGGGTGAATGGATTTCTAAAAGATATTTTGTTACAATTACCATCAATGTGTAGGATCAATCTCACTATTAAATTTTACATAATCTAGTAGATGTCGATCAATATGATAAATCCCAGAACTCAATTCTTAGATATTTTAATCCATCAAGGGATAAAGGATGGATATCAAATACACATAATAAAAATTTTATAGGATGGTTCCATGATCATATTTATAAGTATTTATCTAAAAATATGAATTCAATTTCCAAACTAATTCAATGGACATCTAGGTGATCAAATGAAAATATTATTTTTTACACTGGTTTTATAGTCAATTGTTATATGTTCTATACAAAAGAACACGATGACCACAAAATAATGAAAAATGATGGAGTTATACTTATGGTGGAAGAAATGAACATATCTGGTTCCAAGAAGGGAAATCTAATTTATATGAATATTTCATATGTAATCATAATCAAATAGATATATGATTTAGATTATCAATCATTCTAATTTCCAATTTTTTGTTGCTAATGGTTTCACAACAGGAATTTAGTGAATTTTGACAAAACATGATTTGTAAAGTTTAATTTCATTATATAAGGAGAAAAGGATGATCCATCCATAATGGAATTAGAAGTAGTGCATTCATTTTAAATTCAGATAAAAAAAAAAGAATAGATTGATTGTCATTCTATAAACTAAAACAACTATAGGTTTAGATGGGAATTTAATCGAGGAAGTCCCTTTCATTGGGAGATCAGAATCAGTTCATGGTGGTCCTAATGTAGACAATGCCTTGTACATTAGAGGGGAACATAAAGAGGGGATGTGTATTCTCAATAGAGGATCCAAATCCCTTAATATTTAAAAAAATAAAGAGAGTTCAATGAGTATTTAAAAGTGTTTTTAATATACTATTATTTTCCATATAAAATTATGTGTTCTCTACTGTATTAAAATAATCTAGATTAATGTTTTACTAATCGTGTAGACAATGTCTAATTCACATGATGATGTTACTGATCTCGAGGAATAATATGAGTTTGATACTAATACTATAGAATTATTAGGGGATTAACAACATGTTGATGAAAAAAATATGAACAACATATCCTAATAGTTTTAATTAAAATTATCAAGGGAATAAACAAGGGTATAAAATTTTAGGTTTGATGGAATCAACATAGTCGACCTATTGACCCAAATAAGTCAATGTTCTTTAGTTATGTTTGCATCACAATGAGGCTGAATGTGCCGATTGATATAGATTTATGTTTCAATTTCCAACCTATAATGATGGAAACCATTTGGGATTAAATTAATGTAATTGTATGATATACTGATTGAAAATTAATTTTTTTTAAAACTTTTAGGAAAAGTGAGAAACCATGAGTCACTTTGAGGGAAAGTGATAAAACGAACAAAATAACAATCGACACCAACCATAAACCAAGAGCATAAAAACAGATGACTATCCCATATCATCAAAACACTACCAATCATAATATCCATACTCATCACCACACCCAACACATGAGGCCTTCTATGAAGTAGCTGATTCCCATTCAGAAGTTGGCTTATACTACCTCAGGAGATTATTAACTTGGTCCCAACTCCTCATTGGATCCAGTGAGAGCTTCTCTGGACAAGTTTTCTTAGACAAGCTACCTTTTTTTGAAAGCAAGGATCACCCTGTGGTCCCTCTTAGAAGAAGCTCTGGTAATTTCCGGTTGTGGGAGATAAGAATAATCCTTCCTTTTTTTTCTTCTTGGGGTAGCCGAAAACATTCCTTCTTCCTCAATCCTCCTCTTTTCCCAACCTTGCACAATATCACTATAGGAATAGTTGGCCAAGCCACACCAATTTTCTTTATCACCCCTAGAAATATACCCCCTCTTGTCAAGGCAGTTCTCTGAAACAGGTTCCTTGAACCCCTTGCCATTCCCCATCCTCTAGTCAGGTGTGTTATATTCAATCACCGAAAGACACTTCACTACAGTTCCATTGTTTTTAATTCTTTATTCCCCCTCTCCCTCAACTGCTATCCTTAGTTTCTCATCTTTTCATTGTAGTTATTTGGAATCCGGGTTAGGAGGAACCTCCACATCCATAGAGGTCTCCTCATGACCCCAACCTACATCACGGTGGTTCCCTTGGTAGCCCCCATAAAATTCTCTAGATTCTATAGGATCACAGGTCAAACCTGCATCTGATAGACCATAGAACCTATTACTCAGCTAAAGCAAAGACCTATCTAAATGATCAGGTTCCCCAACCTTCCTAGTTCTGACTGGACTGGCCACAACCAAGGCAGACAAAGCCCCCTCTCCTTCCTCCAGTTGCACTCTAGCCTCCGCAGTGCCATTCCTATACTATTCCACCTGATCCTCCAAACCAAACGGGTTGGAATCCTTCCATAGACATGGACTGGGAGGACCCTCCAAATCCTACCTCATCCTCCTAAACACTTCTGACACCTTCAGGTTGTATTTGATCGTCATAGTTTTCATCAAACTGGTAACATGGACGCTCCCCTCAAACATCGTGCGAACACCCTCCAAGCCTTCCTGCTCCAAAATACATGGTAACTGAAGACCCCCACCATAGCCATCAGAACCAAAATCCCTCTAATCTGGACCAACTCCCCCGTGAACCACTATTGTTTTACCTTTTGATACTTTCTCCCTCCTTGTCGAGGCCTAAAAAACCCGACGACAAGTAACCACCTCCTGAGTTGAAGATCTTCTTCAGAAAACATCCGGAGAGTGACCCAGGTGATTGCATAACGGAAAAAAATCAGTCCAATCCTCATAAATCACCCGTTTCTTGCATCTGTATTCCTCGCCGATAGTGATCCAAACAAAATCAAAAGGTAACCGAGATGCATCCACTTCAACACAGACCCATGGATTGACCGGATGAAATAATGCCTCAGTATAGCTATCAACACATAAGAATCTCACGATGAGGTTACCCAACAATTTAATAACATATGGATTTTGAAAAGGTATAGGAAGGTTCGAGAAGCTTACCCAAACCACTGCCAAGGGAAAATCACGCCCCATATAATTTCTCTATTTTATTGAAAAATCATATAATGAAATGTTGATATAATTTTTATTATTCCTTAAAGATATTTTTTTATTTCAGATGATTTTTATAAGAAATATATCTTAATGGCTATTGGAAAATCCCATAGAGGCTTCAAGACTCTTATTACTATGTTTCATCTTTGGGAAGTAGAGGGGAAAATAATGACCTATCCACCAGTTACTTATGGATACATTATAAATCAGGAAAAATGAAATTCTTTAATTAGTATTCGTGATGATAATTCATTTTAGGTTCATTTTAGTCAATAATATATTATTTGACATTATCTTTTTATCCATTTTTAATCAAAATTTTTAATTTATTAAACACTAACGAAGTGATGAAAATAAAAAATGTGCATCATAACCAATGTACCCATATCAAAAAGAAAGGATGGGGTATTCTTCACTAGAGAAGAAATTGTTATGTATTTTAAATAATTTTTTTTAATGTGATATGGAATAATATATTTTCCTTTTTTATATACATATTGATGAATGAAAATTCAAAGCCACTTCCATCCCATGTCATTTGCTAAGGAAGGAGGTTTGTGTAAATAATGAGGGTAAATTAATTGATCAAAGAAAAAAAATAGTATGGGAAACATGTGAATTTATGACATAATAGTAATTCATTATGCATTATAAAAATATTTCATAAACATATCTATTTATATTAATATGTTTTTTATATAGTTTAGACATTATAATCAATAATGACTGTACTAGAAGTAAAACTACATTTAATATCTTTGAAGTGTCTAGCGAGTATGGACACGTTAGAGGAGTACATTTTTGAGTTTATCCTTGAACATATTTCAAGAAGATACATATAATATGATAACAATAATACAAGAGAAAATATATTTTTGGAAATATATTATTTTCTGGTCTTGTTTGGAAGACCAAAATATTCAAAAGGATCAAATTGGATTGGAAGTGGAATAAATATTAGCATATGAACAACCAAATGAACCCACTAGCATTAAGGCTAGTCATTCCCCTTAACCTCATACCATACCTGAGGTAATCAATTTTTGTGATTAATCATTCTCAAATATGTGAATCAAATATCTTCCTATAACTTTATATTACTACAATTGTGAAGGGTAAATTTATATGTGATTATCATCTATCAATACCCACATATTGCCTTGTTGTGAGGGGTAAAACATATAATTTCCCAGGATAAAACTACAAAAAAAAGAATTACCAAAAGATCAAATGAGAGTGGGGATTAAATTACTTCAGGAGTTAATTAATGAGTTTCTTGTTCCTCTTGATTATCTAGATTTTATAATGGTCAATTATGCTATTTGAACCTTCATAAAATGAAAATTTAATCTTATAAAGATACATGAGTGTTGGTCAGAGTGAGTATCTCAATGGGGGGGGGTGAATTGAGTACCCAATAAAAATTTCTCTTCAAAATAAATTAAAATATATTCCCTAATTAATTTAAAAATGACCCAATTAACCAAAATAGAAGATCATTGAAAATTTAAATATTTCAAAATATTTCTTAGAGGATTGGTTAAGTCTCAAATAAAATAATAAAAAATATCACTTATTCCTTTGAAATAAATTTACTTAACTAAAATCTTATAAAAACACAAATTAAGGTTAACTATCAAAGTATTAATTTTGTTTATAGTTTAAAATAATTTCAATTTTTAGATAATAGATTCAAAATAAAACAAAATAAAACATGCAGAGGAATTTTGAATACAAGAGGTTTAGTATCAAGCTGAGACTTAGTCCTCTCCACTTGGTGATCACCATCCACCAATTCATTTATATAAATAAATAGTTTATCCACAACCTTGATCGAGTTTTACAATAGTATAAAGCTATCCAGACCACACAAGACCTCTTTCATTATTATCTATGGGAGTAAAAAATATAATAGGTCACACATGACCTCTTCCATAGTTGTTGTGGGAGTATGTGATTAAAATAGTTAAGATTGTATATATGTATCTTCTAGTTATAGAAGGAGATAGTGTGTTGAGAAATAATTAGAGTACCACACACATATTGTAATGTAAAAACAAATAAACAAACTCAGTTGTATAAAATTATAAAGGGATAGAGATTCTTAGTTTTTTATACACTACAAATTGTGACTCCAGGAAATAATTTTGAAAATTCATATCGAGTTGGGCTCTTGAAACATTACTAAAATAGGGTGTTGTAAACACTTCTGTTATTGAATATAAGAAGGAAAAAATGTCTATTGAGCACTGAATTCCTTAGTCGAGTGTAGTGGGATAAAACAGGTAAGTTCTTCATGTTCTTACAATTAGGTTCCACTATATATGTGAATATATTGTGATTTATTTCCTCTAATTCTTCACATTTCACTTGTGTGTATCACTATTTCTTTTTCCGTGAGAGATTTTTCTTCAATTTTTATCGGTATAATCCATGAGTATCGACGTGAGAATACAAATATTTTTCATCCTCATAATCTTGGCTGATATATCCATTAATGAATTCTTTCGATCCATTAAAAAACAATCATTAAAATAATGTTTGTAATTAAATTAAATAAACTAGTCATTATAGAAATTAATTAAAAAAGATAAGTTTGAGAAACAGTGATGGTGATTCATGCATGGTGGCTCATATTCTGGAACTGTCTTTTTCTAGCGGTGTCTCAAGATGACTCTTCTAGGTGATGAATCTTCTTTCGGTAGGTCAGGTTGGAAGTGTATCATACTTTTTCAAAATTTCTTTCTGATGGCATGACATCCAGATGGTGAGTCATTTTAGTATTTTTCGAATTTTCCATCCTAGAAGTGTGTTGTGTCAATGGTGACTCATATGCGATGATGGTGTGATAAGGATGGCAGTGAGTCATCCTTGGAGGCATATCATACATAGAAATTATCACCAACCATCTCTTATTAAATAATTCTTATAGAAAACAAAAACTTATTAATATTATTTGAATCATGATTTAGTGATCATTAAAATAAGGTGGTCAACAATCTCCCCATTTTTTATGATAAAAAATCATGACATCAAAGGTAAAAAATTCATGGCATCAAATGTAAGATAAAAACATGATATCAAAGAAAAATTATAACAGTGTGCATATATATCAGTATAGTATCAAAGAAATATAAGAAATATTACTAAAGAAATATCACTTTAATAGTTAGAAATAAATGAGAAAAAAATTCCATAATATTCTCTTTCTACCCTATTTGGGATTATAAAAAATGAAAAAATAATAAAAAAAAAGTAAATATAGAAGTATAAAGCATTAAGAAAGATAATGAATAGTTATCCAATGGTTACAATCATAAAGTTATTATAAAAACATTCCCATAAAAATAGAATTTATAGTCCAACTACATTGTAAAGGCTGGGAAAAAGGTTCAATAGTTTATTTTTCTTTTTTCCTTTGATTTTCTCTTGTTTGAGGAAGTAGGTTTAGCAGTAGAGTCTATAGAAGCTCAAAGTATACAAGTAGCAACACCGGTTAGATATTGAGTCTCTCTGGTAAATATGGGTATGATGTGCCTAACATATTCTGCATGAGATAAAGAAAATGGATTGAAACATTCCATAATAGGTGAAAGGGGATATCTAGTTACTCTTATCCAAAGAGATAATTCATCATCAAATCCTAGAGTTGTGAATGGAGTAAATAAATGGTCATTTACTAGTATAGCCTTATCACCCACAATAGATTTCCCATGCACATGAAGAAAAGACCACATAAGATGGATGAATTCCAAGATGATCTTCCCTCCTCTCTCTATGGGACTAAAAAAGTATCCTTTCTGTTATATAAACTGATTTATCATTGGAGTCGTATCCTTCAACTGTCTGACTTTCTCCATAAAGGCTGGGGTAACAAGGGGTATCCTCAAATTATCAGCCAAAAACTTGAAATTGAAATCTATGTAATGTTTGAAATTAATTACTGAGGGATAATATTTTATGTATTTGGTAGTCTTATCTATATTTAAATTCACATACTTAGCATAATTTCTTATTATCAAGTGACCATGTTCACTGATCTACTAAAAATTCCACAAATTTTCTAAAAGTAATGATAGTTTCCCCACTTGAAGGTCCACTAATCATAGTAGTTTCTTCTTCTTTAACCGCATTTTTGATCATATCAACATCAACTTGAGGTAAAATATAGGTATTAGTATATGAAGATAAATTCTCAAGACTTTTAAGGATTCAGTCCAAGGAAGACGTGAAAGAAGACTTTAAATCTTCAATCATAGATTTTATGGATTCCTACTCATTACATATCCTCTTATTTTCAATCTCAATAAATTGAATGTGATGAATCATCTTAGGTTGAATATGGTGGATCAATAATTCAAATAAATACCTTGCATCATTTTCACTCATCTCAGTGAGAATGGATTATTAACTCTTAAAAACCTTATCAAAATATGATAACATCTTCACTTTGAAAATATCCTAGTCACCCTTGGTGACTATATCTATTGGGATAGTAGGGACTAAAGTAGTAGGTGTAGGTTCCTTAATGGAAGAAATGTTTTTTAACAGACCAAAAAAATTAATTTGATGGATCATTAATACCTTAGGATATATCCCCTCACGAAGATCATGTCCACCATCCTTTGGTGGAATCACAAATTCAATTGATAAATTACCCCATTCTTCTGAAATCAGGTTGATCCATATATCTTAAGTCTTATAAAAAAGGTTGCGACAACAAAAGGTATTACTCCAAAAGATACGATAGCAGCGATCTCAACATTCCGAGCTTCTGTACTCTATGTAGCGTCAATAGAATCATCACCAATAAGTTCTTTTTCTATATAAACATCATACTTCTGAACAAAAACAATAGCTGATTCAATTACTAAATGCGTATCAATAGAAGACTCATCAGAAGAAGCTACATCAACTAACTATACATTACCATAATCATGCTGACTAAAAACAATAGCTTTATTCATTTGTTTAGCTATATACTTCTCAACAGAAACAATCATTGACATCTGCTCAGCCACAATAGAATAAGATTAAATCTTATTAGTAGAAATAAACTAAACACTTGGAGATTGATCCCCCTCAAAAGTTGTATCCTTTTCCATAAAATATGGATCCACCTCTATAGGAAAGTAAGGTCTATCTGTATATACACCAGGATAAACAAGTAGTTATGATGGTATTTCAACATATCTTCTTCTAATTTATCCAAATGAGCCATCAAATTTATAATAATAATAATAATAATCATCTTCAGCATCACCATTATTACCATTTATAGTATCTCCATTTCCACTACCATTACCATTATCACTATCTTATTTTCCTTCTTCCTCCTCATCATCATATTTTGAACTTCTTTTAAACTGTTCCTCTCCGGAAACACTAATTTATTCTTCATCACTTTTCACTATTTTTTCTTTTGGTAAGTCTCTTAGGAGGGATGAAATCTCCATAAGTAATAGGTGGATAGATAGAATATAGTCTAGGTTCACTAACCTTATCTACTAGAAATTAATCTTATTCTTTTACACCAACAGAAGATTCTTCCTTTTCATCAGAATATTCAACAACCTCATTAGGTTCTAGAATGAAAAACACGATTCTTAGAAATGTTAATAGAACTTTTATTGTAACAATTTATAGGGACCTGTCATAATTGGGATCCATAGTCTAGTAAAGTGTGTTTTATGAACCAAATTTGTGTACAATAACTACCTACAACTATGTATTCATGTTCAAAAGTAGACAGTGAAATAGAATTTTTTCATCTTACTACACAAATAAAATAGTGACTTTTCAAAAAGTGACATGTTTGAGATGTTATTTTTATATCTAACTTATATAAAAAAATATTAATATGAATAACCAACTAAATCAAATGCTTGTACACTAGGGTAAAAGAATCCTAAATTAGTAGTATATTTGATGTATTTGAAAATTCTTTCAGCAGAAACCAAGTGAGACTTTTTTTGGATTCAATTGAAAGAGAGAACACATACACACAATAAACATTATATCAGGTAAAATAGTAGTTAAACAGAGAAGACTTCTAATCATACCTCTGTAATTGGTTTGATCCACTATTTTTTCAGTTTCATCAAGATCCAACTTACAGGTAGTACTCATAGGTGTATTTCTACTCTTAGTGCTATCCAATTTAAAAAATTTTAAAATATATTTTTTATATATGCATTGATTTAAAGTAAATCTATATTTATTTTGAAAATTTTGGAAACCAAAAAAGAAATTAAGTTTACCCATAAAACTCATTTCAAATTCATTTTTCATCATTTTAGAAAAAGCAGCACATAAATAATTTTTTTGAAGATACAATAATTATATCATCTATATAAATTTGGACAAATAAAACATATTTTGAAATTAATTTTATAAAAATGGTAAGATCATATATACCATTTAAAATAAGAAAATTGTTGAGTCTATCATACCTAGATCTAAGAGCCTATTTCAAACCATATAAAGATTTAGTTAATTTGAAAACATGATTTAGAAAATGGTGATTTTGAAAACTAGGGTTTTTTCAAAAAACAATAATCGATTATATAACAATTCAAGAAATAACTCTTAACATCCATTTGATAAAGTTTTAAATCTAGATGTGTTGCATAGGAAAGTAGGATTCTATTAGATACAAGTCTGGTGACATGTGCAAAGGTTTCTTCATAGTATTTTCGTTATTATTGACTATAACCTTGTAAAACTAGTATATCTTTGTTTCTAAAGACCCATTTATTGATGATAGTTAAGGTGTCATTGAGTATATCAAAAAGTTCCCACACTTTGTTTCTTTCAAAACAATTTAATTATTCATTCATTTCCATCAACCAAAATTAATCATTAATAGCTTTATTGATGTTATTAGGTTCAAGTTGAGAAAAAAAATCTTAATGTTCAAACTGATTTCTAAGAGAAGCTATAGTCTATGTACCTTTATCTAGTTATCATACAATAGTATCTAAGGGGTGATACTTGAGAGTTTTAAAAGCTCTAGAAAAAGCTGGGATTATCAATTTAGAATTATATATAGGTTCAGGTTCAGGAAGTTCTAGAAATTATTTAGAACTGGATGTTTTTATGCTTGTTTAATAACAGAATCAGACAGTTTAGAATTTATGTTCAGAGAATACAAATCATCCTCAAAATTTTATAAGTAAGTCTTAGGATCATGTGGATCTATTTCATTGATTTTTTACATGAAAAAAAATCTCCCATAGTCTTGGTCCTTTTATTGAAAACTTTATATGCTTTACTAGAAGTTGAATAACCTAGAAAAATTACTTCATTACTTTTGAATGAAAATTTGTCAAGATTATCCTTAGTGTTAATTATAAATACATTGTAACTAAAAACCCTAAAGTAATTAACCTTAGGCATTCTATTATTCCAATGTTCATAAAGGGTATTATTCAAGATAAGTCTATTTAAAACTCCATTTATGATGTAGCGGGATATATTCATATCCTTTTACCAAAAATATTTTGGTAAGTCAAAATCATTTAACATGGCCTGGTCTATTTATTGAAGAGTTTTATTCCTTATTTCTTCAACTCCATTCTACCGAGGGGTCCTAAGAGCTGAGATGTTATGATTGTAGCCATTTTTTCAGCAAAAATATTCAAATACTTGGTTTTCAAACTCATGGAAATGGTCACTTATTAAGGTTTTAATTCTAATTCCACTTAAATTTTCTATATATTTAACATAATTGGAGAAATAATAATAGGATTCAATCTTGTGAACTGAAAATAACACCCAATTATACCTAGACAAATTATCTAATAGTACATAAACATAGTTATTACCATTTAAATTCGAAAATCCATATGTTCTAAATAAATCCTTATGAACTAACTCAAGAGGTTGAGAAGTTGACACTTATTTATTTAATTTAAAAGAACCTTTGTAATGTTTCCATTTTTGACAGGGGTTACAAACATTATTATCTGGGAACTCTAGTTTAGGTAGATCCTCGACTAACCCTTTCTTAAAAATATTCCTAAGCGAGTGTATATTTCAGTGGCCTATTATCCATTTCCAAAGAAAATATTCTTTGTGAAAATAACTCAAGTAGAATTTTTTTTGAGAAATTAAATATTTCATATCAACAACATAAACATTACCATTCATTAAAAAAGTAAAAATTAAAGAATTATTTGAATAATAAACATTTCAAGCATCATTCTAAAATTTGACATAAAAACCACCATTACATAACTATGAAATACTAATCAAGTTATATTTCAAACCACCGACAAACAATACTTTAGAAATTAAAACAGAATTACTATTACTGATTTGGCCAAGAGTGATGATTTTATCTTTTGTATTATCAGCCAAGGTGATATGACCACCATCAACCTTAATAAGGATATTGAAAATTGAATAATCTATAATAATATGTCTTGAATAACTAATGTTCAAGTACCATAGACTATTATAGGATTACTTCAAATAGTTTTCCTATAAAATAAAATTTATACAATAAATGACTTTGGTACCCATAATTTATTTGGGTCTAGAGATGTTAGTAATTAATTATTTGGGAACCCACATTTGTTTGATGGGTTTACTATAAAAAGACTAATTTATTTGAAATACATACTTTTTTATATCCTCTAGAAAAAATATTTAGCATTAGAGATTTTATGTTTTTACTTAGATACAAACTTAAACTTTACTACTCTCCTTTTTCCAGGTTGGTAACTTATAAATGTAACATATTTAGGTGAAACTTGTATTTCTAAAATCTATGTGACTATTTTTCTAAAATTAGTGAATCTTTCCAAAAATTTCTTTAGTTAATCATTTTTATGTTTAATCTTAGTATTCTCTTTCAATAGTTGAGAATTATATTCCTTTTCAATAGACAAATCATATTTAATATTTGTAGATAAAACATACTGTCTATTAAGTAATTTATATTTTTCTTTATGCTCATTAAAAGTATTTTACATCATATAATAGTATGAATTTTTTTCCTTAGTCATATCATCATCAGATTGTTCATTCTCAAAATTATCATAAATATGTACAGATTATACAGTTGGCACCTCAATGATCTATGTCATAAACCGCATATTGAATCTATCAGATTTTTCTTCAGGAGATGAGTCAAAATCACTGACGCTGTCCTTATAAGCGCTCCATGTGGCTATCATTTCATTATTGTACCTTCAGTATTTTTCATCATATCTCTTTTTATAATTTAGTTTTAGATAGGATTCCTTGACATGTCCTTTCCCTTTTCACTCATAACAGGTGACTTCATTGTCATCCTTCTTCCAATATTTATTCTGGGTTTCTCTAGAATCATTATTACCTTTGTAATTAAGTTTCCAAAAAAACTTTTTTTCCTATAAAATTTATTGAATCTTCTGGCTTGATGGGTCACCTCCTCATCAGTATCTAGCAGTGAATCACTATCACATGAACTGGAACCTTAAACTTTATCCTTTTAATTTTGTTTAGATGTAGTAGTATTAAAGGGTATAATGGTTTTCTATGGATATTCATCATCTTCTAGGTTAAATTTTAACTCTTCTTCATACATCATCAGTTTACCAATAAAATATTTGATTTATAGCTTGCTGATATCATAGGACTCTCTAATTAAAACAGATGTGCCTATCTATTTTTCAGGTAAACATCTAATTATTCACATGATTTGGTTCTTGTCAGATACAATATTCCTAAGCGAGATTTTTGTGTTCACAATCTCATTAAACCTAAGGTACATATAAAAAATAATTTCAGCAGGACTAATCTTAAAGTTATCATACCTAATAGCATATGTGTTAAGTCTCATATACTTGACATTAGTTGTTTCCCATTGTAAAACAGATAAAGTATCCAAAAATTTCATATATAGTTTCACAAGTAGATATTCTATTAAATTCTTCATCTCTAGAAGCATAGAAAAGTGAATTCATTATTTTATAATTATTATTGTAATCAAGATTTGTAGCATCATCCCAATCATTTATAGCAGTATCAGGGATATAATATTTATCTTCTATAGCAGTCCAAATTTCAAAACCCATACTCTCTATATTCAATTTCATTTAGATTTACAATTGATCATAATTGTTACTATTGAAAAGGGAGTTCTGTTAGTAGCAGAACCTTCTTGTCTAGAATCCATTTAAAGAAATAAATTTAGAAATAACAGAAATTTAAGGCCTTTAAATATTAAAAAAATCACAGCTGAAATGTTTTTAATTCATTTGATACCAAATGTTTTTTAGAGTGAGTATCTCGAGAGGGGTTATAGAAACCCAATACATGAATATTACATTACTTTTGTGGAATAATTATATATGACACAAAAAAATTCCCAAAGACCATATTAGTTTAGTGCCTTTGGAAACTTGGAACATAATCTTCAGAATTGGTGAATGATCTTCTATATCTCCTATAAAGATCTTCCCCTTTTATTTTCTTACCTAGAACCTTTATTTATATCTTGGGGAAAAGAAAACATAAAAAGGGTGAGATCAAATGATTAGTATGTGTAAAAATTGAGAACATAAAACAAACCATAAACATAATAATTTAAAAAGATGAACATAAAGTTTAAATATTTAAATCTTGAGTCATGAAATAAATCTTGGAATTTCGTAAGACATAGATCATAAAGAACATTAACCATGACAAAATAAATTTGGCATAAAAAATGGAATTGTGGAAAGAAATTAATCACATAATATTATTTCCATAGTATCCAAGGCATTGTTTCCAAGACCATCATAGTGGACAAAGTCCATTACTGAACAGGGTTTACTTACCGTTCTATCCATGTATTACTGAACCAGATTTACATTCCGTTCCAGCCCTATATTACTGAACCAAATTTACTTTCCATTCCAGTCATTTCTTTATCATGAGATATAAATCATTACCCAATACATTGGAGGGAGATATAGGTCCCACCAATCTCATAATTAAATCATTCTTACATGTTCCAAAAAAACATAATTCATTTATCATAGCATAACCCATGAAATAAAATGGGATTCTTAAACAACATTCCATCACAATTCATATAGAATAAATGTATTTTATAAAAATAATTCCATCATAAACACAATAAAATAAAAGTATTAATATGGATATAAACATAACTCTATGTCATCTTAGATGGAATATAATTTTCGATAAAACACTTGAACTTAATTCCTGATGAAAATATCCTTTCTTATTGAAAAACGTTTTATTTTCTAAAAATTCAACGCAATTTTAAAAGAAAATAATTTAGGTTAAAATAAAATTGAAATATTTTAGGGAAATGTTCATGGAAATAAGATTTTATGAAGATGTAAATAATTTTTCATTCTATATAAGTTAAAAAAACATTCTTCTTGTACTTTTGTTGGAAAATTCAAAAAGTACCTTGTATGGTAAACGAAAGAAAGATCTCTTCCAAACCATGTAGTAAAACTAAAAATTGGTAAAAATGAATTTAAAAATACATATAAGAATAGTAAAACATTTATGATTATATTTTTTAGAAAACATGGAAATGGATGATAAATATACCCCTAGTAAATACTTACGTATAAACAATCTTAGATAAAAATGATATTGCAAAATAATCCCTTACCAATTTATAATAAGTCAAATCATATGACTCATAAAATAAAGAAAATTATATGCATATTTAAATATCATAAACTTAATAATAAGAATAAAAAAAATCATGGGTAACATAAACATCACACAAAAGAAGTTGATGGTGTATAAGGTATATGTCCCATAGAAATAAAAGTGAGACAAAATAATCCCTTTCCTTAGGTCCGATATGCTTCATATATTTCTAAAACACTTTTATAATGATTTAAACAATGTTATTGAAATCTTCTAGAATAATATTAATTTTTATGACATGATATACGGTTATATTATTAGTGTTTGTGAGTAACATTTCATTATTACTCGTTATTCGGGTGTTAACTGCTTTATGTTCTTATGCATGTTTTGTAGAATAAGTTCTGATTATCCTTCTTTGGCCATAGTTACATCATTATGAAATGATATTAACATAACATATAACATGTTTATTTATTTTGTACATTTATATAATAATTATTTAATGAAGATCATGTAGAATGAATCACATCGCATCATGGAGATGGTAGGCCGTACGTACGCATGATTGACGATATCATTTGAATAGTTGTTGAATAGTTTTAAAGTGGATTGGGTATAAAATTTAAGAATCAATATCATGTTATAATAATGATATATAGTTATTACTTCCATAATTATACCCATCCAATTAGGATGGTGGTGAAAAAAAGAGTACACCACAGCGTGGAGACAGTAAGCCGTACATACGCATGCGTGGTAATTTCATTTTTCATAGGATGGGTAGAATTTGGACTACGGTTATTTCATAATAATAATAACCTATTAGTATTTAATTACTAATGGATTTATTACTTTATAATGAAATAACTCATGAACTGGAAGTAGAAGAAGGAAGAAGTTTTAAAGAATCGGTAAATGATATTACCTCTTCTTCAACGTGCCTTCTTTAAATCTCCCCTTAAATCACTATATTTAGTCTTTAAAAAATAAAATACCGATATAATGTTTATATGTAAATTTATAATAGAAATTATCATGGTATAGATGAAATTTAAGTCATAATGAGTAGTTTATAAAAGAGGAAGGAGGTTCCCATTTATAATTGGGGTGAGGGACACTTGGAATTTCTGAAACTATTAATTTATAATAATTTTAAAATAAATTCAAATACCTCCAAAATGAGATATATTCGAAGTTAATATATGATAATATTTAAATCTCATCAACAAATTGAATTTACACATGTTTTAAAAAATAAAATAGACTAAAATAAAATAGAATAGATAGAATAGGAAGAGTGTATTTGATTTATAAAAAATCATCGAGTGAAAAAAATATTCTAAATATTCTTTAGTTTATATGAATTTTCAATTGAAATAAAAAAATTATAGGTATTAGGAAAAAAAAGTTTTTTTTTCTCTTTGACTAATAACTGGAAGGAATAAGGAATAAATTAAGTTGGTGGGAAATTTGAATTAGATATCCTAAAATAGAAAGTCCTTCCTATAGGTCATTTTATCCATGAATGAGAAGTGGATGGTAAGAGACCAGTTGTTTTAATATATTTTATGATGAAACATATGGATTCACAAATAATAGTTCTAATGAAACAACCAATCCATAAATGGTTAAAGCTTTCATAAAAGCCAGACTCAGTAATACAACACCTCGTAACATTACCTTCACTTCGGCCTGTCTTGCGATACCTTCTATAGCTTGGCATACAACAGTCCCTTGACCCACTCCAGGTCTAATAGAAGTAAGCCCAACGACCAATCTAGTAGCAATAATGGAAGTAGTAGAAATCAGGGGATTCATGATCAATTCCTCGAATAAATTTCTCGCATTATAGTATTTTAGTTAATAATATTCATCAATCAATGTACTTATTCCAACGCTAAATTATCCAGTCATTTTGTATAACGAATAACTACGAATTGAAAAATATGATTGATGATAGAATCATCAGAATTATTTGATCGATATTTTGTTCTTCAATACTAATAATAATGAATAAAAAAGTCCATATCTAAAAAAAATAGAACCCATATTTTTATCGATGTTTTCGATGGTATTGAACCTGATTTGGATGCTCAAGGGGAATTTGGAACCTTCCAAAAAATTGGAGATCCAACTACAAGGCGAGTAGTCTGATACAACATGACTTGAGAATATTTTACTTCTTTTGTTTGGGAGTGTGTAAAGTCAAAGTATATGAGAGAACTCTTTTGATTTGCACTTCTTTTCTTATGGTATGACTACTTGTTAGTTATCTAAAAGAGGATCATAAAAATATATGAAAGGTATAATTTTTAACTATGATCTAACTATGGAAGAATTGGTTTACACATTCCTTTTAGTCTCAACTCTAGGAATCATTTTTTTCGCTATATTTTTTTGGGAACCGCCTAAAGTTCCAATGGAAATGAAATATTTATGATCAATAAATGAAATTTTGGAGGAATCCATGAATGGAAATCCATTCAAATCTTTGGTTTTCAAATTGAGAGAGATATTGAGAGAGATCAATCATTCTCACTATTTCTTAGATTCTTGGACCTAATTCCATTCAGTGGGATCTTTTATTCACATTTTTTTCCACCAATAACGCTTTATAAAACTACTCTTTGACCCCCCAAATTTAGAGTATCCTACTTTTTTCACGCAATTCATAGGGTTCGAAAAGAAATCACACGATCAAGGGTGTTTTACTCTTTGTAGTAGTGGTCCTTATATATCGTTTTAACAATCGAAATATGGTCGAAAGAAAAAATATCTATTTGAGAGGGATTATTCCTACTATACCTATGAATTCCATTGGACCCAGAAATGATACATTAGAAGAATATTTTTGGTTTTCCTATAATATCCATAGATTCATTATTTCTCCCCTGTTGTATCTTCCAAAAGGAAAAAATATATCTGAGAGTCATTTCCTGGATCCGAAAGAGAGTCCTTGTCTTCTCCCAAAAACTAAAAAGTGTATCATGCCTTAATCTAGCTGTGGTTCGCAGTGGAGGAACTGGATCGGAAAAAATAGAGAGAATACTAGTAGTAGTATTTTAAATCATGAAACCATAAATGGAATTGAGATCTCATTCAAAGAGAAAAAATATAAATATCTGGAGTTTCTTTTTTTATATTGTAATATGGATGATTTGGTCCTTAATTAAAAATTAGTTATTCTATTTAATTTTAATTAAGATAACAAAATGTTTCAATATTAAAAGGGTAAAATATATAATTATTTGATTTAAATTATACCATAAATTAATAATTTAGAACAATTTAGACCATATCATAATTATTTTATATTTTTAAACCGTTTTATGATTTTTAAATAATTTTATAAATCATTATTTTAAAAAAATATCAATATGTCAATTTTGACATTATTTATTTCATAAATTTTTAGAAATATCATGATAATGTTTTATCATCAAAAAAATATTTTCTTATATCTCTAATTGATCTAATTCATATATAAAATTCATTAGAAAAATTAATTATACGAAATTATTTTTATGTTAATATTTTTAAGAACATTTATTTGATATCTCCATTATTAAAATAATCACTACATCAAGATTGTGTAATTATTTAATATAGTTATTTGTAGAATAATTTTTTTAAATAAAATACTATGATGAAGATAAATTTACTATATTTCATATGAATATATTTAGTCGAATTTATCTTCTGGAAAATCCAACATTAAAAATTTTATACTAATTAAAGTATGAATGTGACAACTTTAATATCACTTTAAATAAAATAAAATAAATGTCATAATCTATTCTATAAAGATTCAAATGGTCACTTTATCATAAATTGAATGATTATGGTAGATATATACTCCACTAATATGATTTGGTCATGTGTTTAGGACTATTTATGGTTATTAATATTTTAATAAATTTTTTTATGGATTTCTCATCAAATAATTAATTTTTACATCATCAAAGTATAGGACTTTAAGGTAATTATTAATTTTTTAAAAATTTAAAAATAAAATACCATGATGTAGGAAGTTCTTTTATCTTTAAATTAACTAATTATTTTTTAATATATCACATGGTTATCCATATATTAAAATTATTATACTTATAAGAAATGTGAGTTTGACATTTTGTCACTATCATTGGTTTTATTAATATCTATGTCATTTTCATTGTAATGTGGCCCTTAAATGACTAAGTTTCAAACCTAAGATATTAAGGGTAGAATTTTATTCCTCTAATAGTATTTTTAAAGGTTTTAGGATCATTTTACTTTCTTTATCATATTATTTGTTACACTAATTTACGTGATTTACCTTTAACCGCGTTAAAAAAATTACCATAGTTACTATTCATAATATGAAAAAAAATAAAAATAAAATTGACATGTTAAAATAAATTGGAACCACTTATTCCAAATATAGAATCCATTTTTCATAATTCAAAACATATAATATTCATAAATTAATTTAAAATTAATTATCATTGTCAAAACCAAAAAGCAGGTTTTTAAGAAGTAAAAGCTATCAAAAGATTGACATATGTTTATGTGCAATTTTAAAGTGAAATCAATTCCAATGAAATGATAAAAATATATTTTATTTTTTTTACTTTAAAACCATTAAATAATATGATTTAACCATATAAATTATTTCGATGGAAAAATTTGTTTTCAATTAAAATTTAGCATATTTTTACTATTTATCAAAACAAGATAATTATTAGTGAAATATCAAAAATTCATCCAAAGTAAATTTTGATGTTCCTCTTCTAAAGAAAAAGTTTATTGTTTAAAATAGAACATATAAAGGTCTCAAAAACTAAATTTCAAAAGGGTTATCTATCAAAGGGTGGTAAAACTAAATTTTTAGAAAAATAATTCTTTTATCCAAAAAATTGAATTTTTTATTATATCATATCTTGAAAAAATATAAGATGAATTTAAAATATTACATTAAATATATAAAATATATTTTTCATTAAAAATCAATAAATAGTGATATTATTTTATAAACACAATTATTCACTTTTTAAATAGGTTCTCATAAAAACACATCCCTTATATTAAATTGGTTTTTATTTCCATTTATAATAAATTTGGTAACCAATGAATCATTATTTAAACATTTTTAAACCATATTTTCATAATATTTTTGATACAATTCTTAATTTCTAGTTTATTTCCCATAATCATATTTTAATAATATATCATTGTTTAGTGAAACTTAGTATTGCGTACAACACAACCTATTGAGAAAGGTCACTCTTGCATATAATGCAAGCCAAGTCAGTGTTGTGTTTAGAGAAAGCTTAATTTGGTGTTTCTTAAAACATAATCCTAACATATTTCTTTTATACAATGAATAAAATATATACTCATTATTTTTTGAAATAAATTCTATTAAAAGAACTGGAAATTCTGTGTAACACAAGCCAAGAATAGTGTTGCGTATAATGTAAGCTAATACGGTGTTGCGTAAAACACAAGATAATCTTGGTGTAGTATAAAATAAAAGACACCAAAAAAGTTAAAAAGAATCTATCTCATAAAATCTAAGGTTGCTTTATTATACCCCCCTTAAAATGAATTTTCTTTCGAAACTCATCGGGTTATAAAAGGTTTACTACTTGAAAGTTTCTTTCATGGAAACCCTCATCATAAAAAGGAATACTAAAACTTCATTTTAAAAAGAAAAGTTTGGAATATAAGGTTACCCAAAGTAACTCATCACTGGGTTTCCATTTAAGAGAACATAGGTGGGAAGTAAAAACATGGATATGGAAAAGAAATAAAACCATTAAGTTCTGATGGAAAGGGATATAGAAAAAGGTTTGGAGAAAGTTAACAACCAGAAAGCCATAAATTTGTAATTATTTAATGGGCCATCTGATTCATCGGATAGGAAGGTACTAGGATAACATTTTTGGTTTTCAACATCCTTTTCCTAATGTTGGATATTTTTTCATGAGAATAAATACATACGTGATTTTGGTACAACCTTATCATTGTTCGTTCCTTGAAAAATTTCCAATTCATCTCTTATTTAAAGAAATGAAGTTGAATTTTTCATTCTTGAAGTGTTATTAGATCAAGTGATAGAATGATTGGTCATTCCATCTATCTCAATTAAAATGTTATTATATCAATATAAGATATTGAAAAAACTTTTTAACCTATTATAATAAGGGAAAACAATAATAACTACTATCCAAGACTAACTATCAAAGTATAATTTCGTTATTTAAAATATAAATTAAAATAGAGAAGGAATAAATAGAAACACACAACAGATAAAACAAGTGGTTAAGTCTCAAGATGAGACTTAATCCACTTCACTTGGTGATCACCTTCCACCAAGAAGTTTCTATTAATAAACTTGGTCCACACCCTAGATAGGGGTATAAAATAGTACAAAGGATTTTCCAGGTCACATGACTTATTCCACTGTTCTTCGTGGGAATAAATTACTAGGTCACACAAGGAGCTCTTCCATAATTATATGTGGTAGTAAACAGATGTAAGAATATATGAGTGAAAGGATATCTTGTATATTCCAATTTGTTATCAGAGACAATGTGTGTTTTAATACAGACTCACACACACTGCTTGAAAGCTAAAAACAATATAGAATAGGGAAAATATGATGAGAAAGGATTAGAAATGCTCTGAGTGTTGGTCTATGCATCTCTAGAATTGTAGTATGGTGTAGATGAAAATATTGAGTCTTCTTGTTAAAAACAGAGTATTGTGAGTCTCATGTTTTGGTTTCTAGTTTGATGTTCTTTGTAGCTCTTGTTATTTTCAGGGTTGCTGCTGTGAAAATTATTGAGGTTCTGATCTATAACAGTTCAAGCTTTCTAGAATCCAGAGTTCTTGTGTTCTTCAGTGTATATGTTCTTCTATATTTCATGCGGTTCACTTCACAAATTCTCTCTCATATATCACACTCAATATGATGTTCTTGTCTTTATTTCGGGGTACATGTGTTGGAGATGATAGGAAACATGATTTATACACCTTGTAATTCGTACTATCAGGTGACACGTATAGAAAGAAACATTAATTACGTCAATTCCACTAAATGACTCAAATATAACCGTTAGAAATAACATTTAAATTTAAACTACACAATATTGAGAATTGGTTAAGAAATAGTGGCATAGTATGTCTTAAAACTCTGTCACTAGGAAATGGTGCCACTAGGAAATGGTGTCTTCTAATTTTCCTTTGAGCGGTGAGATAGTCATGGTGCCAAAGTTGCATTGAGAGCAGGAACCGGTAACACAGATGCGGTGTTAGGATCACGGTGTCTCGGGTAACAGTGTCTAGTCCTTTGTTAAAACATTAAACGATGTCTTGGTGATGGTAACAAGGAACTGATTTCATAGAATTTATGAACTCTGAAACTGGTTACGGTGTCTGAGTCATGGTGTCAGTGTTACGATGTTAGGGTTATGGTGTCAGGGTTATGCTATATGGGTTACAATGTCTGGATCACGGTGTCTACATTACAGTGTCTGGATTACTGTGTCTAGATTACGGTGTCTGGGTTATGGTGTCTGGGACTTTTCCAAAATCCAGAACTGGTGGTAGACTTATAGTTTATTAGGAATAGCCAAATATCTGTAAAACTGTCTTAAGAAATAATATTTACCAAATGAATTATACTTAAGCATTAGTATAGTAAAACATTATAGAACAAGTTCAAATATATTTTACAAGATTTAAGCATGATTTATAAGATTCTGATTCTTGATAAAGTTTATACCATGAGTTGTAAGCATTAAATCATAGGTAAACCAAAAAAATTTATACATTATTTTTGATAGACTAAAAAATGTTAACATGATTTTTGATCATTAAAACATGATTAAAACATAAAGAGTAAAATAATCTCCTCATTTTTATGATAAAAAATCATGAGATTTAAATAACTTTTCTTATTCTCCCCCTCTTGGGATTATAAAAAATAATATAATAAAAATAAAAGAATAATGGAATAAAGGTAAGTAAGAGAATAAAAAAAAATAGTGCACATTGAATTAGATAGAAGGAGACAGGTCATTACAATCATGAGGAAAAATAAAAAACAACCCTATCAAAATACATTTTTTACTTCTCTTCAACTCTATAAGTCTTCTTTTTTCCCTTTGTAGAAACATCATAAGGGGCCACAAGAGTATAAGTGGAGGTTGGAGAAGATATTGAGACAATTATCAGAGAAGTAAGAGGCATCCTTTCAAAAACAAAAGATGCCAGAGTGGGTTTGGTTGAATATTGAGGAAAGGATTGGTCAAGGATAACATGTTTGATCTAGCTTAGAGCCTGAGATACAGATATGGAGGGAAAAGCAAAGGTATTTTATGAGGGAGGGGTTGAGCCAGGCCATAAATGGGTAAATGAAGGTGCCACAATGGTAATTATTTTCACAGGAATATAAGGCTTTAACAACTTAATGAAATCAGTAATGATCTCACCACCATACTGTATTGCCTTATCAAAATCATCTTTATTGTCCATGAAATTGTAAAACATAGGAGTGAAATATTTTATCTTTTTTACTTTAGTCTTGAAGGGTTGATTGATAGGAGGAATTTTCAAAATCCCTAAAATGTACTTCAAATGATTGGTCAGATCATGCTTAGATTAAATCCTATTAAAGTAGAAATACACTTTCTTAGTAATTTATTCGTGATCATCATTGGAAATATTTGAGTGAATACTCACTAATTAAAGTACTCAGTCACTATTCTTGATGATAACAAATATACTTTCCTTGTCAACCCCACTTAGTGCTGACTGAAGTTCTTCTTTAACAATAGTTTTAATCAGATCACTGTCTAAAGGATGATATGACTGTCCAGAGGAATTTAAATCTGTAACAGCTGAAGTGACAGACTTAAGTTAATTTAGAACTTTCTATAAGAATCCATTATACTCATCAGTCATATTTTTAAGTTCAACAACAAGCTCACACATTTCATTGAATATATTTATGTTTCTCTTAGCCACTTTTTTATATATTGAAGTGAAATTTGGTTGAATCAGAGATGAAAAATTTTATGGGATCTGATTACTAGCATCCTCAATAGGATGACTAATGGAAGCTTGTCCCGTTTTCAATAATTTTTTCATATCTTCAACCATAGGTCTAAGAGACTTCACCTCATCACTCAACTACTTATTCTCAATATGAACTTATTGTATTTCTTGAAGCATTTTCAATTGAATTTTATATATGATTTTATCTAACAGCAAGGTTGCATATCTTTCCATGAGATTTGTCACAAGAGTAGGCTGTGAGTTCATGATCTTTTCAAATCTAGCTAACAAAGTATCTCCAAATGTTTTTAGATCAATTTGACTCATGAAAGCAGAAGGTTCTTGTATTAGTTTAGGAACAGGGGCTAGAACTGGTTCATGCTCATTAGTAGAGGTTAATTCTAGAGCCAAAATTGGATTCAATTGAAACACATTGGAAAGATATATGCCTTTAAATGAGGCCTCTTAGGTATTTTAAACATCGAAATATCTTGGAAACTTATACCAGGTATCCATAGTGCTTTGATCAACATGATTGGGAACTTTAGTACTGTCTAAACTGGTGTGTTTCTCTCCCTCAACAGGTGAATCTCTTCTGGGCATAAGGGATTCAGTCTCTTGAACCATTTCCAAAGTTTCATCTTGAAGTGCCCAGATCAGTGTGAATCACTGAGAGGGGGAGGGGGTGAATCAGTGATCCCTTAAAACTTTTTACTAATTGATTCTTATCAATTAAACTTCTATGGCTGGTTAAAGCCTCGATCCACTCTTCTTGTATCTCTCAACCTTTCCCGAATGATGCAGTAATGAAAAGGCACAGGACACAAGGATTTACAAGGTTCGACACCAAAGGCCTACATCCTTGCCATGCTCTCCCAGCATGGATTCTCCCATTATAATATGTTAGTATTACAATGGTCGATACAGCTTCCCACCGTATCTCTCCTGAGTCCCACAGGAGGGTCTTTATACTACGTCCCACAGTGTTACCAGAGTCCCACTGGCCTGCTCCAGAATCCCACTGAAGACTTCTTCTCCCTGAGTCCCACAGGGTCTTCTCCTGGCTCCTCGAGTCACACGAGTAGCTCTTCTTCACTTTAGATCTTCAAGTATCTTCAGCAGCCTGGGATAAAGGCTGCTGGCCTTGCTCGGTACCTCTGATCACTTGTGATGATCAGGTCTTCTCTTCTTGCTCAGGCTTTATCTCCTTCTTCTCAGGATGACCTGGCTTCTCTCTCCAACTACTGAATACTCAGACAACTAATATCTTTAACTTCAGTCTGGTCCAGTCTCACTTCACTTCAACATCATGCACTGAGTGCATGGCAACTCTTCATCTTCATGCACTGATAGCATGGGTTCTCAAATCTCTTCAAGATCTTCAAGTCTTGGACTCCTCAGATGCACACCACTGATTTAGCACTGTTCACGTGTGCACGTGCATGCATGCATGCATGCACTCCCCTTCTTCTCTTCTTGGTGCAGTAAACCCTCAAAGGGTGTAAACTGTTTAAGCACACACCTTTCTTCTTTTCCTTCACACGTTTAATTCCTTTTGCTTACACACTTGAAACGTGTGTTATACTTTGTGTGGGTCTCTCCTTCTTTCTTCTAAGTGTATACACACTTCTTAGTGCACACACTTAGGTTTGGCCTTTTAGTTCTTTTGCACACACAAATGCCTATGGCCTTTCACTTCTTCTTGCACACACACAAACTATTCTTTGTTCTTCAAAGTGTGCACAACCAACCCGTAGGGTCTTCCTCACTTGGCACACACACAAGGTGTGGTCTCAGCCTCCTCTTCTTCTTGCACACCTAATTGGATACGGCCTCTTCACTTGTTGCACACACACAAGAGATGTGGTGGCCTTCCTTCTTTACTATGCACACACAAGAGGCAAAGCCTCGGGTCTTCTTCCCCACTTTAGCACACAAGGCACTAAGGCCTCGGCCTTCTTTTGCTCACACCCGAACACCAACCCAAAGAAGCATGCAAGGTGCAGCTGGCTACTGCCTTGGGTCGCGTAGGTCCTCAGGTGCAAGGCTCCACGGGCGCGCAACCCTTTGAGCGCGCAAACTCCTCTTGCCGCGGGGCGCACAAGTGCTGCACCCGCGGGCACTTCCTCTTGCCGCACAAGGGTGCAGGCAGAGAGGGAACAAGCCTCGGGCGCGCAGAGTGTTGCGGCCACGAGGTCTTCCTGCCGCGCAAAGGATTAGCACGCAGGGGACTTCAGTCGCGCAAATCTTTGCACGGCGGCTTCTTCTTCGCGAGGCAGAGGCACTCACGGGACACAAATCTTCAACAAGGTTTCAGCAGCTGTCACCGAGGTCTCGGCCTCTCTTTATATAGGCGAGGAGAGCCTCTGTCCATCCGCGTGTTGAATCTTGAATCACCGAAGATTTAGGATCTTCAAAAATCTTTCAAATCTTTATTTTTATCCTCTGTTTCACGCGGGCTCATTTAATTTTTGTTCCTCTACGTGCATGCGACTCAGAACGCATGCACGACCTTCGGTTTAGGTCCAAACCATGCAAACCACCAACCACGTGGCCTCGGCAGCTTTGCTTGCCTCGTCCGAACATCGAAAATCTTCATTTGTTGCATGCAGGCTCATTTTAAACCATGGACGAGTTCCATAGGGCCAGACGATCTCAATGGACCCTTCAGCTTGATCAGAGGTGGCCGGGAGCTCGAAAACCATCGTCGGGATGCCTCTGGTTCAGCGGCTGCTCGCGGGAGGGCTCAGTCGAGCTCGAGGTAGAGGATGGTGCGGCAGCCGTCGGATCAGGTGATCGAAAGACATCGGATGGCTGGATCAGATCGCGGCGTGCGGCAGATGAATCGTGCGGCGCAGATCAAGCGCGCGATGAGACGGACGGCTCAGATCTGTCCCGGGTGAAATTTCCGCATCCCACATCGAATCGGATCGCGGTTTTGCCGCGGTTTATCAATATGCCGCTCCCCCAGCCCCGTCAATTGAATTCTCTCCCTCCAAGGTGCCGCCCCGCACCGTGTTCTCCCTGCGGGCACGCTCTGCGCCCACTCTGCTCCCTGCGGGCGCGCTCCTAGCGCCCACTATGCACCTCGGGCGCGCGGGCTTCACCACCGCGTGCCCTCGGGGGCTTATGCACGGCCCCCCTGCCTCTCGGGCTGGCCACATGGGATCCCCCCCTTGGGCGTGGCGCCTTAGGCCCACATGTGCCTTGGGGGTTGAACCCTTAAGGCTGGCTTGAGATGGCTAATTTTTTGCAAGTAATAGAACAAGTACTTTGTTAAAAAACAAAGTAACCAAGTTCAAGTGCCAAATACCACAACTCTTCTTCTAAGCCATTCTTCATCTTCTTTATTTCTTCTTCTTCATTAGAATTCATCATCCTTCTTCAACATATAATCATCTTTTAAGAATGGAATTCTATAAGGTTCTTCCATCAACCGATGCTCTTGAATCAAAGATTTCTTCAATGTGCTTCATTGATCCAATTAGAGATCAATTGGATCATCTTCATGTTCACATGCACTAAGTGATAGTGCATGGACTTATTTAATCCACTTCATCCACTTAGTACTTATGGATGGATCACTTTCATCTCCTCATGCATTGTCACTACAATGCATGGTCTTCTAATCATGTTGTGACTTTGTATCCAATTGATACAAGTACTTAGAACTTATAGAGCAGCTCAGCAATCGTCAGATGTCCATGGAGAATGTTTCAACCACAATTTCCAATACCACTTAGTGAATCTCCTAAGTGACATGCATCTTAGTACCATGGCCATTCTCCTTCACCACCAACACCATCACAACCTTTGGCATTCACATCTTGACAATTCTTGACATCCATTCATTCTAAGACAACAACATGTCTCATTGACAACAAATGCAACACAGTGCACTTCAATCTCCCCCTTTGTATTTGTTGTCAATACACTCCTTCAGCACATATGAATGGGTCAATATGTGTGCCAATATTTTCTCCCCCTTATTGGAAATCAAATGCAAAGGTGTGGTGTGGTTCTCTTTCAAAAATCTCTTCCTCCCTTTGAAAAGTATTTTCTTGAAAAACACTGAGAGAGGGATGATGTCACATGTTCTTCTTTAGCAAAGAACCTTTAGTAAATAAACTCTAAGTCTACTTGGGCTAACCCGGTGTAGAAAGCAAGAGTGATGTAACCAAGGAACTCAATGCTGTCCACATTCACTGTAAACATGTGAGATCATGCTAAGGGGTTTGAAATTTTTCAGATATAACAATGAATTTGCTAAATCCTGCACAACTTCACAAAACACATTAGAATGTTCAGGTGCAAAGATAAAGCTCCCCCTTTCATCTACTTTCTCAAGATGATATTAATTTCAGAACATCATCTTCTCCAGATTGGCTCCCCCTCAAGGGGTGCACTCTGTTCTGTCCAAACCATCCTCCAGATGAGAATGATCATCATCTTCAATTCCCTGCAATGTTAGCACATGTAAATACCAATAGTATAAGGGAATAAGATGGAACCTCCTTGGTTCATCAATGTGAACAACAAGGTTGAGAAGATTCTCTCAACCGAGATGTCCCATTTTCACCAGTCTTCACACTTGCACATTTGATCTTCATTGATGATTGTGCTAGTGTGGTTCTCAAAACATCTTCATGTGAAACCTTCTTCTTCCCTTTTGCTTTAGCAATTGCCAGAACTTCATCTTCAACTCTCTGCAGATCTTTGGCAAGTTGCAACTGATTTGGCCATATGACTGACGAGTCATTTGGAAGTGTGGCCTCAGTTCTGGAAGTTTCACATGGTTCCTTTGATGCTGTCAAGCTACCTCTCTTAGGCAACTTGTTTTCAATCAATCCCTTCTGCTTCTTTTGGATTGATTGTCTGTTTGAGTTCAGTTGGCTTCTATTGATTTCCATGGCTAGTTTGCAAAGATCCATGGTATGACCTTTCTTTCCACAGTAGAAGCATGTCTTCTTGGTGGTCCTTCTAGATGACTCACCCTTCTTGGATTTAGACTCCAAGGACTTCTCTTCCTTTTTCAACATCTTCTTGGGAGCTTCTTCCACTTTCTTATGATTGCTTCCCAAGGATTATTTCTGAGCCAGGTTCTGTGATCTTTTCTTCTTTCCAGCTTTGGATACAGTTGGAGATTGACATGTATCATTCTTTTGACCACTTTTGCAATCATCCCAGATGTTGTCAAGTAATCCAAATCTATTTGCAGTAAACAGATGTCTCTGGACCTGTGGATGTTGCTTATTTCCTTCTAGCTTGCTCCCCCTTGGCATGGGCTTCCTCTGTGCTTTGGCATTCAGTGGATTGTACCAACAATCCTTTGCACAATGCCCATACTTGTTACAACACCAGCATTGTCCCACGAATCTTGACCTCTTCAGTCCTTCTGATTGTAGGGTACTTTTCTTGACCTGTTGTGCTATTTCAGGAGAGCTCTGCTTCTTTACTGTCTTCATCCATATTTGTTTGGAATTATCCTTCCATCCTGCACTTTTTGTGGAAACACAATTAGAAGCATCAGTACAAGATGGTATGGATGGTACCTTCTTTCTAGAAGATGTTGCACTTTTATTAGAGGATGTCTTTATCTTAGAATCATCCTTCTCAAAGCATACTTGAGTAGCAACATTTCTCCTTTCAGTTGACTGGGAGTCTTTGGCTTTGGGTGATTGCTGATTTTTCAATATCACCTCTAGTTATAAGCACTTCATGTTAAGGGAGTTCTTCTCATCCTCAACAGCTCTTAGCTTTCCTTCCCAACTTTCTTTCAGCTGATTCATCTGGTCATCATGCACTGTCTTCAATTCAAGCAATGAATTGTCAATCCCCTTCACCCTTTTTGCTTTGTCTTCAAGTTGAGCATCTTTGACAACCATTGAAACTCTGTGTCTCTTTTCAAGTGCACGGAAAACATCTTTGATCATTATCAAAAATATTTCTTTCTCAGAAGAGCTCCTTTGCAATTCTTCACAGGTATCTTCATATATTTCATTGCAAAGGGAAACTGTTTCTTCCTTAGCCTTCACCAGCTTTCTGAGAGTGTTGGTTATGCCAACCCTTTTAGCCAATTGATCTTCCATTGCATTGGCTTCTTCTTCTAACTGTGATTTTTCTTCATGAAGATCATGGATGCCTGTAGCTATACACATTGCCACTTCCATGGGAACTGTATTCTGAAGATATTTGAGTGCACTCTGAAGATCATTCATTGTTTCAACTTCATCACAGCTAGGACAGGCTTTCTTCATCTTCTTGGCCTGTTTCTTATTTCTATTTTTCTGAGTCTTGGCAGATATCTCCATTTGAGGCTGGTTGCTCATTTCCTCAAATCTGCACTTCATGTAGACTCCCTTGGATCTTTTAGAGGTAACCTCGCTCTGATACCAATTGAAGTGCCCAGATCAGTGTGAATCACTGAGAGGGGGAGGGGGTGAATCAGTGATCCCTTAAAACTTTTTACTAATTGATTCTTATCAATTAAACCTCTATGGCTGGTTAAAGCCTCGATCCACTCTTCTTGTATCTCTCAACCTTTCCCGAATGATGCAGTAATGAAAAGGCACAGGACACAAGGATTTACAAGGTTCGGCACCAAAGGCCTACATCTTTGCCATGCTCTCCCAGCATGGATTCTCCCATTATAATCTGTTAGTATTACAATGGTCGATACAGCTTCCCACCGTATATCTCCTAAGTCCCACAGGAGGGTCTTTATACTGCGTCCCACAGTGTTACCAGAGTCCCACTGGCCTGCTCCAGAATCCCACTGAAGACTTCTTCTCCCTGAGTCCCACAGGGTCTTCTCCTGGCTCCTCGAGTCACACGAGTAGCTATTCTTCACTTTAGCTCTTCAAGTATCTTCAGAAGCCTGGGATAAAGGCTGCTGGCCTTGCTCGGTACCTCTGATCACTTGTGATGATCAGGTCTTCTCTTCTTGCTCAGGCTTTATCTCCTTCTTCTCAGGATGACCTGGCTTCTCTCTCCAACTACTGAATACTCAGACAAATTATATCTTTAACTTTAGTCTGGTCCAGTCTCACTTCACTTCAACATCATGCACTGAGTGCATGGCAACTCTTCATCTTCATGCACTGATAGTATGGGTTCTCAAATCTCTTCAAGATCTTCAAGTCTTGGACTCCTCAGATGCACACCACTGATTTAGCACTGTTCACGTGTGCACGTGCATGCATGCATGCATGCACTCCCCTTCTTCTCTTCTTGGTGCAGTAAACCCTCAAAGGGTGTAAACTGTTTAAGCACACACCTTTCTTCTTTTCCTTCACACGTTTAATTCCTTTTGCTTGCACACTTGAAACGTGTGTTATACTTTGTGTGGGTCTATCCTTCTTTCTTCTAAGTGTATACACACTTCTTAGTGAACACACTTAGGTTTGGCCTTTTAGTTCTTTTGCACACACAAATGCCTATGGCCTTTCACTTCTTCTTGCACACACACAAACTATTATTTGTTCTTCAAAGTGTGCAAAACCAACCCGTAGGGTCTTCCTCACTTGGCACACACACAAGGTGTGGTCTCAGCCTCCTCTTCTTCTTGCACACCTAATTGGATACGGCCTCTTCACTTGTTGCACACACACAAGAGATGTGGTGGCCTTCCTTCTTTATTATGCACACACAAGAGGGAAAGCCTCGGGTCTTCTTCCCCACTTTAGCACACAAGGCACTAAGGCCTCGGCCTTCTTTTGCTCACACCCGAACACCAACCCAAAGAAGCATGAAAGGTGCAGCTGGCTACTGCCTTGGGTCGCGTAGGTCCTCAGGTGAAAGGCTCCACGGGCACACAACCCTTTGAGCGCGCAAACTCCTCTTGCCGCGGGGCGCGCAAGTGCTGCACCCGCGGGCACTTCCTCTTGCCGCACAAGGGTGCGGGCAGAGAGGGAACAAGCCTCGGGCGCGCAGAGTGTTGCGGCCACGAGGTCTTCCTGCGACGCAAAGGATTAGCCCGCAGGGGACTTCAGCCGCGCAAATCTTTGCACGACGACTTCTTCTTCGCGAGGCAGAGGCACTCACGGGACACAAATCTTCAACAAGGTTTCAGCAGCTGTCACCGAGGTCTCGGCCTCTCTTTATATAGGCGAGGAGAGCCTCTGTCCATCCGCGTGTTGAATCTTGAATCACCAAAGATTTAGGATCTTCAAAAATCTTTCAAATCTTTATTTTTATCCTCTGTTTCACGCGGGCTCATTTAATTTTTGTTCCTCTACGTGCATGCGACTCAGAACGCATGCACGACCTTCAGTTTAGGTCCAAACCATGCAAACCACCAACCACGTGGACTCGGCAGCTTTGCTTGCCTCGACCGAACATCGAAAATATTCATTTGTTGCATGCAGGCTCATTTTAAACCATGGATGAGTTCCATAGGGCCAGACGATCTCAATGGACCCTTCAGCTTGATCAGAGGTGGCCGGGAGCTCGAAAACCATCGTCAGGATGCCTCTGGTTCAGCGGCTGCTCGCGGGAGGGCTCAGTCGAGCTCGAGGTAGAGGATGGTGCGACAGCCGTCGGATCAGGTGATCGAAAGACATCGGACGGCTAGATCAGATCGCGGCGCGCGGCAGATGAATCGTGCGGCGCAGATCAAGCGCGCGATGAGACGGACGACTCAGATCTGTCCCGGGTGAAATTTCCGCGTCCCACATCGAATCGGCTCGCGGTTTTGCCGCGGTTTATCAATATGCCGCTCCCCCAGCCCCGTCAATTGAATTATCTCCCTCCACGGTGCCGCCCCGCACCGTGTTCTCCCTGCGGGCGTGCTCTGTGCCCACTCTGCTCCCTGCGGGCGTGCTCCTAGCGCCCACTATGCACCTCGGGCGCGCGGGCTTCACCACCGCGTGCCCTCGGGGGCTTATGCACGGCCCCCCTGCCTCTCGGGCTGGCCACATGGGATCCCCCCTTGGGCGTGGTGCCTTAGGCCCACATGTTCCTTGGGGGTTGAACCCTTAAGGCTGGCTTGAGATGGCTAATTTTTTGCAAGTAATAGAACAAGTACTTTGTTAAAAAACAAAGTAACCAAGTTCAAGTGCCAAATACCACAACTCTTCTTCTAAGCCATTCTTCATCTTCTTTATTTCTTCTTCTTCATTAGAATTCATCATCCTTCTTCAACATATAATCATCTTTTAAGAATGGAATTCTAGAAGGTTCTTCCATCAACCGATTCTCCTGAATCAAAGATTTCTTCAATGTGCTTCATTGATCCAATTAGAGATCAATTGGATCATCTTCATGTTCACATGCACTAAGTGATAGTGCATGGACTTATTTAATCCACTTCATCCACTTAGTACTTATGGATGGATCACTTTCATCTCCTCATGCATTGTCACTACAATGCATGGTCTTCTAATCATGTTGTGACTTTGTATCCAATTGATACAAGTACTTAGAACTTATAGAGCAGCTCAGCAATCGTCAGATGTCCATGGAGAATGTTTCAACCACAATTTCCAATACCACTTAGTGAATCTCCTAAGTGACATGCATCTTAGTACCATGGCCATTCTCCTTCACCACCAACACCATCACAACCTTTGGCATTCACATCTTGACAATTCTTGACATCCATTCATTCTAAGACAACAACATGTCTCATTGAAAACAAATGCAACACAGTGCACTTCACATCTCTAATAGACTCACCCATATATTTTCTTGCTATCTGAATGGAATGTTTCATTCTTTCCTCACCAGATAGGATTATTTTAGGATCAACTTTTTTTTTTATTTTTTCCACAATAACAGTCTCTTCATCAATATGAGGCTCTTCTTCTAAATTCTCCTTAGGAACAACTTGTTCTTCTACACTAAAAGTAGGTTCTTATTCATAAACAAGTCCTTTTTGAAAATAAGGTTCTTATATTGAGTCAATACTTCTTTTAGTAACTTGTACATCCTTTTTAACTACATCTTGTAGAATAAATATGCCCATGTATTCTTTATCTAAGACAGTTCCTTTCATAGGTGAAATAATTGAATCTTCTAATTCTTTATCTGAATACACAAAAAATTCATCTGGTTCCAAACTAGGATCATATATGTTTTTAAGTCTTGATGGATTCTCAACTAGATTAAAATTTTCATACAACCTTTCATTTTCATCCACCCAAGATTTTTTCCAAGGATTCTAGCTTAATTTCATCCTTTTGATTGTATACTTTGAGATATAGAACTCATAATATTCAATGAACTCTTCATTCTGGCCAACTACTCCTTTAGTAGATAAAATTTCTATGATTAATCTTGAAGAAAACAAAGAGGTAGATTTCTAAGTTGTCTTGATCATTTCAAACATGTGAAGTATAATATAGTTACACAAATTATTCTTGTTCCCATTATTCATAAAATGTATCAAGAATATATCTTGATACTTAATATTAGAAAAATATCATTTCCTTGGAAAAATAAGATATTCAATAAACTTAAATAGAAACCTTTTCTCACTATCCAACTCAGCAACAATTTCCTTTCTTTTCTTATTATTTCTAGTCAAACTTCCTAGGGAATATTATAAGATAAAAAAGTCACTAAGATGAGGAGGACCTATTTTCTAATCCTCAAATATTCCTTTATGAAGTATACCTAGGTAACCATCCCACAACCTTGAGAAAAAAGTACACCTTTGATAAATAATTCAGTTTCTTATTACAAAGTCATCTTCAGCATTTAATGAAAACTAGACATAATTATAAAATTGAGAAAGAAGTTTTGGATAAATCATACTTTTCTCTTTTGTGAACCAGTTTATCCATCTCTACTCTTCCAGTACTCTCAAAATGAGCGACTTACTTGTCAACAACCACTTCAGAAAAAATTCCTTTTTTGGTACTACTATTATATCATCAAGATTCAGATTCAACGGTTCCTTAGGCATTACTTTCGGTGCCTTTTTTACTTTATTCTATGATCTTCACTTCAAAAGAGTCAATGAATATGGGTGCTTCATCTTGGGCACTCAACGAGGGATCGAGAATGGTGGAAGGATGAATGAGGACTAAAGGTTTAAAAGAGAGGGGTTTCAATTTTGAGAGAAGAGAGCTCAAGTGAAGAGTTGAGTGATAGATATTGAGTCTCTATCATTTAGGGATTTCAAAATTCAAAAATTTAAAAACACAGTATGGAAACAATAAAATAATCAACACATCGATATGGGAAATAAAATTCTAAAAATAGTGAACTGAGTCATTATGGTAAGACCAGAACATGTTCTCACATTTTCATCATTACAGTGTGACTCTAAACAGTGTGACCATATCATTGAGATAGTAAGTGTAAGACAATAACCAAGAGACAGTAAACTGTGAGACCATAAAAGTGATACAGTAACTTTAGGACAGTAACTTGTGAAACTGTAAGTCATGAAACTGTAAAATGTGAAACAATAAGTGTGAGAAAGCAACCAAGAGATAGTAAACTTTTTTACTAAATAATTATCATTCCTAATTCATGAATTATGTAATTTATCCTTTTATAATTTAATGGTTTAGTGAACATATCAGTGAGCTGATATTCAGTACCAATGAATTCCAAAGTGATATCAGATTTTTGATAATGATATCTCAAAAAGTGATTCCTTACATCAATATGATTTGTCCTAAAGTGTGAAAAAATATTCTTTTAAATGTTAATACCACTTTTATTGTCACAATTTATAGGTACGTGTCTAAATTGATATCCATAGTTTAGTAATGTGTGCTTCATCCACAAAAATTGTGCACAACAACTACCAGCAGCTATGTATTCAGCCTCGGTAGTATATAATGAAAAATAATTTTGTTTCTTACTACACCATGAAACAAAAGTCTTTCCAAAAAAGTGTCTGGTCCCAGAGGTTATCTTTCTATCTAACCCGCATCCACTAAAATCAACATCATAATAACTCACTATATCAAATGATTGTCTTTTAGGGTAAAACAAACCTAAATTGATAATATGTTTGAGGTATTTTAAAATTATTTTAACGAAATTTAAGTGAGATTATTTGGGATTATCTATAAAACGAGCACACATATACACACTAGAGAATTTATTAAACCTTATGGCCAGATGAGCCATCTCTTCATCACTATCTGATGTTAATTCATCATTAGTAGAGCTTTGAACAAAGGATATCACCTTATATTTTTCCTTGTTCTTAGAGGTAGTAGTCTTGAATGCTGCATATTTTCTCTTAGGATCATCTAATTCCTCTTTGTTGACTTTTTGATCTTATTCATACATCATAAATTTTCTAATGAGTTCTTTGACATGTAATTTTCTGATGTCACATGATTATCTAATGAAAATATAAGTTCCTCTCCATCTATTAGGTAAGAATTTAAGAATCCTCACAATTGTTTCTTTGTAAGTAACATCTCTTACCAAAGAGATCATAGTATTCACAATTTTATAAAACCTAAGATACATGTTAGAAATAGGCTCATCAGGCTTCATTTTAAAATTTTCATATTTAGTAGTATATGTGTTAAGTCACATTTACTTATCACTCGAAGTTACTTCAAGTGAAACATACAAAGTATCCCAAATTTCAGGGGATGTTTTACATGCAAAACTTCTGTTAAATTCTTCATCATCTAAAGAACTGTATAGGAAATTCATGGATTTTCAATTATTATTATAAGCAGTATTAGTTGGGTCATCCCAAGTAGTTTTATCCATAACAGGTATCTTATATTAATCTATAATGGAAGACCAAATTTCGAAACCCATAATTTCTAGGTGCATTTTCATTTTAATTTTCCATTGTACATAATTTTTTCTATTAAATAATGTAGGTCTGTTAATAGAAACACCTTCCAATATATTATTCATAGTTAGAGAAGAATGTGTATATTTTTTTAGATAACTAAAAATTTTATAAGTAACAGAAATTTTGAGATCTTTAAAACACAATTAAAATCATAGTTGAAGAATATTTTAAACAGATTGACAAATTAAAATTTTGAAAACCAAGATTTAAAAACTCCTCTGATACCAAATTTTGGTCAGAGTAGGACACTAAAGAGGGGGGGGGGTGAATTGGGTTTCGATAAAAATTTATGTTTAAAAGGTTCACTTAAAAGATTCACCAATTAAAATTAAAACATGCCAGTTAATCAAGGTAATAAGATTATAAGAGTTTGACTATTCAAACAGCTTCTCTAAAGATCAATTAATTCTCATTAGTATTAATATTAGATATTGAAATAACCTTTTAAACTATTCTAATAAGGAAAAAACTATTATAACTACTATCCAAGACTAACTATCATAGTAGAATTTAGTTTTCTAAAATATAAATTAAAATAGAGAAAGACTAAATAGAAAAACACGACGAATAAAACTAGTGGTTCAGTCTCAAGAAAATAACTAATCCACTCCACTTGGTGATAAAATACCACCAAGTAGTTTATATTAATAAACTTGATCTAAACCCTATATTTGGGTAAACAATTGTACATAGAACTATCTAGGTCACACAACCTCTTCCACTGTTCTTCTTGGGCATAATATACCAGGACACAAAAGGAACTCTTCCACACTTATCTATGAGAGTAAACATATGTAAGAAGATATGAGTGGAAGGATATCTTGTATCCTCTAGTTTCATGTAAGATATAGTGTGTGTTTTAATACAGACACACACACACTACTTGAAAGCTAAAAATAGTACACACCATATAAAAGATGATGAGAAAGGATTATAAATTCTATGAGTGTTTCTCTATGCATCTCTGGACTTATAGGATAAAGCAGATGAAAATATCGAGTCCTCTTGTGAAAAACAAAGTATCTAAAGTCGCATTTTTTGGTTTCTAGTTTTATTTTCTTTGTAGATCTTGTTCTTCTTGGGGTTTCTACTATACAAATTCTTGAGGTTTTGATCTACAACAGTTCATACTTTTTGGAATCCAGTGTTCTTCTTTCCTTATTCAGTGAATATGTTCTTCTATCTTGCATGAGGTTCTATTCATGAATTCTCTCTCATATACCACCCTCAGTCTCATGTTCTTGTCTTTATTTCAGGGTGCATGTGATGGAGCTGATAGGAAGCATGATTTCTACACCTCATACCTCGTAATATAAGGTTACATGTCTACAGATAAACATTAATTATTTCAGTGCCATTAAATGAATCAAATATGACTATTAGAAATAAAATTTAAATTTAAACTACTTAAGACATAGAAGGGATTAAGAAATGGTGTCACAGTCTATCTTGAAATAGTGTTAGTAGGAAACAATATCACTAGGAAACAATGTCTTCTCTTTTTCCTTTGAGCAGTGAGACAATCATGGTACCATAGTTGCATTGAGACTAGGAACTAGTAGCACAGATTCAGTGTTAGGATCATGGTGTATCAGGTAATGGTATCTAGTCCTCTGTCAAAACATTAAATGGTGTCTTTTTGATGGTATCAAGGAACCAATGTCACAGACATTATGAACTCTGAAACTGGTTACGGTGTCTGAGTCACAATTTTAGGGTTACGATGTTAGGGTTATGGTGCCTTGGTATGATTTATTGGTTACAGTGTCTGGATTATGGTGTCTAGATTACAGTGTCTGGATTGTGGTGTTTGGATTACAGTGTCTGGGTTACAGTGTTTGAAACTTTTCCACAATCTATAACCGGTGTCAGACTTACGATTTCTCAGACCTAACCAAATATCTGTAAAACTATATTAAGAAATAATATTCACAGAATGAATTAGAATTAAGAATTAGTATAATAAAAAATTATATACCAATATCAAATATAGTTTACATGATTTAAGAATGATTTATAATATTCTGAATCTTGAGAAAGTTTAGACCATGAGTTGTAATAATTAAAGCATAGGGGAACCAACAATTTCTATACATGATTTTTGATAGAGTAAACAAGGTCTACATGATTTATGACTATTGAAACAAGATTAGCACATGAGAAGTCCAACACTAACTAATATCATCTGAAGTATAACTTAAAATTTCTATAAATTTATAACCTTACAGTCCTTATAAAAGCTGTAAATCCAAAACAATAGAAAATAGTTCACTTACTCAGATTAACATTTATCCACCATATATCATAATGTATATCTGGTTGGTCACATTCCAAAAATGTATATACCTTTATCATGTATTATCATGAGTCATGGTAACAACCTGGATTATCAGATATCATTATTGAAAACATGCATGTTTTCTTATTCCAAAACTTATTGGATATATTCCTTAAGTCCCAAAAAGTAGTATACTTTATCCATGATAGCATAACCCTCTTATTAAAAAAATCCACAATTAGTTCTCAAGAAACTATCATAATCCAATTTTGTTTTTCAAATCCAACATATCTTTATCCAAATATCATTATATTAATATAATAAACATATTAATGGTTATCTTTCCCTTAATCACGCGTTCTCCAAATATTTCACCCGAGCCTTAAATAAATTTTTGGATCATTATAACAATTAAACATATCCTTTATAATTGTTAAAGAAAACATATACTAAAATCAATTATATGTTTCATGATTCCTATAGCATAATCCTTGAATTCCAAAACATATACACCTCAATCATCTAACTTTATTCTTAAACCATTACTCAAGATCCATCATTTTCATCTTCCATAGAATACGAATCATGTCTTAAGATTTTTAAACCTCAATCTTCTTATATTTAATGTAAACAATAATTTAATAACACCACATACATTTCACATGTTGTTTAAAATATTTTTATCCTCATCATTATGACTAATAATTGTACCATCATCATGATATTTCTACTTATAAAATAATCTTCATAATTCTAATAATTTCCACATCTGAAATATTTGATGGTTGGTAATGTTCTATATAGTTATGTCTATTAACTAGTCCAGAAATAAAATTGTGAGAAATACATATATGAGATTAGAAACACATATGTATGGTAATTTACTTATAATATTTCAATCTATGATATATTTAGTTTAACCCTAGGTTATTCATGGTTATCACAAAAACCCTAGCATTATAACCTATACTTGAATTATCCTTATGATATCCCTAGGCACATACTTATAAATATCTCTAGGTATATCACTAAAGTTTTCAAATCCTAGTTTCCAAAGGGTTACTAAACCTTCACTCTGATACCAACTATAGATACCCATGCTTGATTCACATAGACATTACATTACTTTTGTGGAATACTTATTCATGAAACAAACATTTGCCAAAAGACTGTATTAGTTTAGTGACTTTAGAAACATGGAACAAAATCTTCTAAATTGGTGAAATATCTTCATCATCTCCCATAAAGATATCCCTCTTTTTTTTTCCTACCTAAAACCTTTCTTTATATCCTGGGAAAAAGAAAACATAAAATGGGTGAACAAAAATGCTCACTAAGGGTAAACATTGAGAACATAAAACAAACCATAAACATAATAATGTAAAAATATGAACATAAAGTTTAAATATAAAAATATTGAATCATGAAATAAATCTTGGCAGCTCGTAAGGCATAGATCATAAAGTAACATTAATCGTGATAAAATAACATTGGCATAAAACATGGAGTTGTGGAAAAAATTAAGAACATAATATTATTTCCATAGTAGCAAAGGAATTGTTCCTAATACCATCATAGTGGAAAAAGTCAATTACTGAACTGGGTTTACTTGCCATTCTAGCCATGTATTACTGAATCAGATTTACATGCTGTTCTAACCAAATATTACTAAACCATATTTACTGTTTTTTATATTCATGTCTATCTCATGATATATAAATCGTTACCCAATGCATCAGAGAGAGATATAGGTCCCACATATCTAATAATGAAATCATTCATACATGTTTCACAAAAAAATAAATCATTCATCATAACATAACCCATGAAATAAAATGGATTTCTTAAACATCATTCCATCATAATCTATATAGAATAAATAGATTTCATAAAAATAATTCCATCATAAACAAAATCAAATAAAATTATTAAATGAGATATAAACCAAACCCTATTTCATCTTAGAAGGAAAATAATTTTGTTAAAACACTAGAACTTAATTCTTGAGGAAAATATCCTTTTTCAAAAATGTTTTATTTTCTCAAAAATGACATGAAATTTTAAGAGAAAATAATTTAGTTGAAAATAAAATTTAAATATTTTAGAGGAATATTTATGGAAATAAGGCATTATGAAGACGTAAATAATTGTTCATTCCATATAAGTTAAAAACATTATTCTCGTACTTTTTCCGAAAAAGTAAAAAAGTACCTCATATGGTAAACAAAAGAAAGATTCATTCCAAACCATGTAATAAAAGTAAAAATGGATAAAAATGAATTTCAACATATAAAGAAGAATAGTAAACATTTTATGAGAATATTTTTTAGAAAACATGGACATGGATGATAAATATACCCCTAGAAAATACTTACATATAAACAATCTCAGATAAAATTGAGATTACAAAATTATACCTCACCGATTTATAATTAGTCGAATCGTATGCCTCATAAAATAAATAAAATTATATACATATATAAATATCATAAAATTAATAATAATAGTAATTAAAACATTTATGGGTAACATAAATATCACACAAAATAATTAGATGGTGTATAAGGCATATGTCTCACAGAAATAAAAGTGAGATAAAATAACCCCATAGCTTTGGTCCGATATGATTTGTATATACGTGAATCACTTGTATAATGATTTAAATAATTTCACTGAATTATTCTATAAGAATATTAATTTTTATGATATCATATATGATCATATTATCATTATTTATGAGTAACATTTCATTGTTACTTGTTATTCAGGTGTTAACTGCTTTATGTTCTTTTGCATGTTTTGTCGAATAAGTTCTGGTTATCCTTCTTAGGTCATATTTATATCATTATAAAATGATATTAACATAATATATACCATGTTTATTCATTCTGTACATTTATATAGTCATTATTTAATGAAGATCACGTAGAATGAATCATATCGCAACGTGGAGACGGTACACCGCACGTACGCACGAGCGACGATATCATTCGAATAATTGTTCAATGGTTTTTAATTGGATGATGTATAAACTTTAATAATCAATATTATGTTATAATAATCATATATAGTTATTACTTTCATAATTATTCCCATACAAGTAAGGTGGTGGTGAAAAAAAGAGTACACCATGGCGTAGAGGCGGTAAGCCATACGTACACACACATGGTGATTTCATTTTTCATAGTATGGGTAGAAGATATAATATAATTGTTTAATAATCATAATGAACTCTAATTATATAACTAATAATGTATTTATTACTTTATAATGAAACAACCCATGATGTTGAAGTTGAATAAGAAAGAAGTTTGAAATAACCGGTAAATGATATTACCTCTTCTTCAACGTGCCTCCTCTAAATCTTTTATTTGAGCACTAGAGTTGGTCTTTAAAGAAGACCAGGAACTATAGAATGTTTTTTATGGAATATTATTAGAGAAATGGGTATGTTATAGATTAAATTTAAGGCTTAACGAGTTTTAGAGAAAAGAGAGAGGAGGTATCCTTTTATTATTGTGGTAAGGGACACTTGAAATTTCTAAAACTATTTATTTATAATAATTTTAGAATCAATAAAAATACCTCCAAAATGAGATATATTATAATATAAGATATTTTAATACTGAAATATAATAAACCAATATAATTTAGAAAAGTTTTTATGTCAATTTAAACATTATCATTTTAATTAAAAATCAGTTATTCTATTTAATTTTAATTAAGATAACAAATATTTAAATATTAAAAGGGTAAAATATTTAATTATTTGTTTTAAATTATAACATAAATGAATAATTTAGAATATGTTAGACCATATAATAATTATTATATATTTTTAAATTTGTTTTATTATTTTTAAATAATTTTATAAAACAATATTTTAACAAAATATCAATTGTGTCAATTTTTACACTATTCATTTCATGGATTTTTAGAAATATCATGATAAAGTGTTATCCTCTAAAAAAACATTTTATTATATTCCTAATGGTTCAAGGTATTCTATAAAAATTAATTTGAAAAATAAATTATCCTAAATTATATTTATTTTAATATTTTCAATAACATTTATTTGATATCTCTATTATTAAAATAATCACTACATCAATATTTTGTAATTATTTAATATAATTATTTGTAGAATAAAATTTTGAAATAAAATAATATTATGAACATAAATTTACTATATTTCATAATAATATATTTAGTCAAATTCATCTTATTGAAAAACCAACATAAAAAATGTTATACTTATTAAATTATAAATGTGACAACTTTAACATCACTTTAAATAAAATAAAATAAATGTCAAAATATCTTATATAAAGCTCAAAATAGTCACTTTCTCATCACTTGGATTATTATGGTTGAGATATACTCTACCAATATGATTTGGTCATGTGTTAAGGCCTTTTTATGGTTATTAGTATTTTAATAAAAATTGTTTTATGAATTTCTCATCAATTAATTAATTTTTAAATCATCAAAGTATAAGACTTAAAGGTAATTATTAATTTCTTAAAAACTAAAAATAAATTACCATGATTTAGGTAATTATTTTTTTATTTCCATGGACTATTTATGTTTTAAGATATAACCTGATTGTCTCTATATTAAAATTATTATACTTATAAGAAATGTGAGTTTGACATTTTGTCACTTTCATTGGTTTTGTTAATATCTATGTAATTTAAATTTTCAAGTGGAAGTTAAATGAATAAATTTTGAACCTAAGATGTTAATGGTATAATTTTATTCATTAAATATGATTTTGGTAGGTTTCAGGATAATTTTATTCACTTTATCATATTATTTGTTACACTAATTTACCCAATTTACCTTTAACTACGATAAAAAAATTACCGTAGTTACTATTTATGATATCCAAAAAAATAAAAGTAACCTATTAATATAATTTGAACCCACTGATTAAAATTATAGAATCCATTTTTCATAATTCAAAATTTTTAATTAGTATAAATTAATTTAAAATTGATTCTCGAGATCAAAACTAGAAAGCGAGTTTTAAGAAGTAAAAACTATCAATAGATTGACATGTGTTTATGTCCAATTTAAATGTGAAATTACTTTCCATGAACAAAATTGGATTAAATGATAAAAATATATTCCATTTATACTTTAAATCCATTAAATAATATTATTTTACCATATAAATTATTTGGATGGAAAAAATTGTTTTCAATTAAAATTTAGTGTATGTTTACTATTCATCAAAACATGATAATTATCTAAAAAATATAAAAAAGTCATCCAATATAAAATTTGATGTCTATATTATAAAGAATAAGTTTATTTTTTCAAATAGAACATATAAAGGTGTCAAAAACTAAATTTAAAAAGGGTTCTCCATCAAAAGGCCGTAAAACTAAATTTTTCGAAAAATACTTCTTTTATCCAAAAAATTGAATTTGTTCTTATATAATATCTAGAAAATATATAAGATGAATTTAAAACATTAAATTAAATATATAACATATATTTTTCATTAAAAATCAATAAATATTGATATGATTTTATAAACACAATTATTCTCTTTTTAAATAGATTTTCCTAAAAACAAATCCTTTATATTCAATTGGTTTTTATTTCCATTTATACTAATATTTATAACTAGTGAATAATTATTTAAACATTTATAAACCATATTTTCATAATTCAGTTGATACACTTCAAAACGGCTAGTTTATATCCCATAATAATATTTTAATAATATATCATTGTTTAGTGAAACTCGATATTTCATATAGAACAAGCTATCAAGGAAGGTCGCTCTTATGTGTAACGCAATCCAAACAAATGTTTCTTGTAGAGAAATATTCATTTGGTATTGCATATAACATAATCCAAACATATCTATTTTATTCATTGAATAAAATATATACTTAGTGTTGCGTGAAATGAATTATATCAAAAGAAATTGAAATTTTGTGTAACACGAGACAAGAATATTGTTGCTTATACTACAAGATAATATGATGTTTCATATAATGCAAGATAATATTGGTGTAACATAAAACAAAATACATAAAATAAATTAAAAATAATCTATCTCATAAAATGTTAGGGTGTCACGGGTGGGGGGGTGGGTGAATTGAGTACCAAATAAAAATTTCCGTTTTAATTAGATTAAAATAGATTCACCCAATTGATTTAAAAATAACCCAGTTAACCAAAACATTAGATCATTGTAAATTAAAATCTTTCATAATATTTCTTATCTGATTGATTAGTTATCTGATAAAATAATATACAATATCACTTAATCATTCGAAACCAATTTACTTAATTAAAATATCGTAAAAACACTAATTAAGGTTAACTATCATAGTATTAATTGTGTTAACATTTCAATACAATTTCTAATTTTAAAAAATAGATTCAAAATAAAAAAATGGAACATGATTTTGAATAAAAAAGGTTTAGTCTCAAGCTAAGACTTAGGATTTTCTACTTGGTTATAACCCACCACCAAGAAGTTTATATAAATAAATAGTTTGATCCACAACCTTGAACAAGTTTTACAATAGTATACAACTTTCCAGACTACACATGGACTCTTCCATTGTTATCCATGGGAGTAAAGAAAATAATAGTTTACAATTGACATCTTCTACAGTTTCCATGGGAGTATAAGAGTAAAAGAGATAAGAATATATCCTTGTATCTTCCAGTTATAGAAGGAGATAGTGTGTTGTGAAATAAAAAAAGTATCACACACGGATCGTATAATAAAAAGAAATAAAAAAACTGAGAAGTCTAAAAGTATTAAGGGATAGAGATTCCTGAGTTGTTATGAAGTGTAGCTCACGACTCCTTGAAGGCGTTTTGAAAATGTATCTTGAGTCAGAATCATGAAACTTCAGTAAAAAAGAGTTTTTTAGACACTTCTGTTCTTTACTGAAGGAAGGAAATAAATGTATATTGAGCTTTGGATTCCATAGTCGAGTGTAGCTTGATGCAGTAGGTATGTTCTTCATGTTCTTGACATCATTCTTGGATCTATATGTGAATATTTTGGAATGTACTCCCTCTACTTATTCACATCACACTTGTGTGTGCCACCTTTATTTTTCATCAGATAGTTTGGTTATAATTTTATCAAAAACATGCATCAGTATCAACATGAGAATTTGGATATTCTACAACCTCATACTCAGGGATAAAACATCCTTTAATGAATTATATCGAGCCATTAAGAAACGATCATTACAATAACACTTGTAATTAAATTCAATAAACTAGCCATTAGATAAATTAATTCAAAAAGTTAATTTTAAGAAACCGTGACCGTGAGTCAGGAATAGTTAATCATAGTTTGGCAGTGTCATGTTCTAGTGGTGTCTTAGGCTGATGGTGTCTCATTATGATGTCTATCATGTTGTAAGTGTGACATTTTTTACTTAGCCAAATTTCTATACGGGCATTGACTTAGTTAAAGATGATTCATCCTTCTAGTGGTGACTCCTCTGATGATAGGTCAGGCTGGCAGTGTATTATATTTTTTCAAAATTCTATTCCGATGGTTTGGAAACTTGATGGTGAGTCATTTTAGCAATTTCCCAATTTTCCACACTAGCGGTGTGTTATGTTAACGGTGACTCATAGGTGATGGTAGTGTGTTATGATTGGTGGTGATTCATCCTTGGCAGTGTCTCATATTTAGTAATTTTCATCACCTGTCTCAGATTATAAGATGCTTACAGAAAAAATGAAACTTATTAATATTTTTAGAATCATGATTTAGTGATCATTAAAGTAAGGAGGTGAAAATGAGTTATTTCCTTAGAGAAATATTTATAATTAAAAACTAATAATAGTTGATGAAAAAAGGTTTTAAGTGAGGTATGATATTTTATACGGATAAAATAATGGGGAAATGAATGGTTCGATCAAGGAAATAAGGTGAATCCACCAAGAAAATAAAAGGACCTTCCAAGAGTACGTTCCTCCCACCAGATCCACTGTAGAATATATTACCATTATAACTTTATGAAGAAATCACATACAAATATGAAGATATGTCTTCTATTCCTTAGGAAGAATAAATATTTGTAACTTTCATTACAGATGAGGTTGGTCTGAAGAGTGTAAATAAGATTATCAAGTTTGAATGGTTGGGGATTTCAATTTTAAAGACATTCATAAAGAAAATTTTTATAATACATCTTCCCAAAAAATGATCTAATATGTTCCTTAAAGTTAATAATTATCCATATTTTCTATAGGACTCTATATTACAACTATATAGAAGGAAAACCATGTGAATTATTATTTGGATTCATTAATCATTTTATCATTTATATGGAGTTGGAATAAATTGTTATTATAAAAGTGTTCTAAATGATACATTTGAGAATAAAATAACATATGAAAAACACTTTTTATGCCTATAATGTAGGGGAAAACTCTTTAATCTAATCACATAAAATATATATTTATTTTTCTTCATTAATTCTTTGTTTCTATATTTTAGGAATCACTAGACATGGAAGAAAATCAATTTGGATACCTAAAATATTTATTTTTGGGATCAAATGAATATATTTAAAAAAAAGACCACACATGAAAAGTATTGTGAATTTTTAATGCAATAAAATAAACATATTATAGATAAAAATAGAATTATATGTCTTATTTTGTGTTTTAAAAGGAATTTTGTTATAATAGGGTTATTTTTAAATATAGTTTAAATCATGGTGTGTGGTCAATGCCTAAAAATAATAAGCATATTGATTACTTCAAATGGAAATAGATTAAGGTATATGTATAATTATTTAACTATCAAAGCTTATTTAAAAAAATTACTTATTTTGGTCAATGTTTTTGTAATGTCTAAAGAAATATAATGAAAATTATTGTGGATATTATATTGGAAAATTTACAAAAGATATCATATACCATCAAAATACTAGCATCCCTGAACTGGTAATTACATAAGGTAATTACAATTTCATTAAAAATATTTATTAATAATTTGTTTTTCAATATTTTTTCAGTACTACCAAGATTTCTGAAAATCTATGTACTCAAAAGAAGAATTATAATTTTTAGGGATGATTGGGAAACATACATGGTGTTGGAATGTTTTCCAACATAAAACTTAGGTGATTACCAACTATGTCTATGTTCCGGTATAGGCTATGAACTTAGAGATACTATCTGTATATTAATCATTAGTATCAAAATTATTATATATTATTTTTGATCTATTTCTCATGGAGAAGTATAATGGATGGAATCAATTTGTTTAGAAACTAATGGGAATAATAAATGGTGTCAGAATGTATGCATACACGATGAATATGTGAGTTATTACTACTTATTTAGTTAATTTTATTATCATTTTATATAATTTTTTAATTAATTTCCTTATAATTTTTATCTTATAACTATTTTTTCAAATTTACACATTAGTTCAAAACACAGGTAACATGATAAAAACCCGAAAAAAATCAGATTGTTTTGATACTTCATGACATGGATTCATAAGTCATTTATGACATGTAGGAATTAACCATACACTAATCCAACACACAATGTGGTCATTATGACTCGATGTTTATGTTTCCAATACAAAAGTGTAATTTTATTTAAAAATAAGTTTTATATATTGAAAATTGAGTAAAAGAGCTTGGGTTATTTTAAAATATTAGGAAAATTATCTATAATTCATTTTTCACATATAGGAATTGACCACACACCAATCTGACACCCAATGTGGTTGGTATGACCCTAAGTGCATGTTTTCAATAAATTAGTGTAATTTTAGACTAAAACACACATCACATAGAAAAAAAGAGAAAAAAAGATCATATTATTTTCAAACGTTAGGAAAAAAATTCAAATTTCATTTTTCATGTCTAGGAATCAACCGAACATCATTCTAACAACCAATGTTGTTGGTATGACTCGAATAATGTGTTTTAAAAATAAACACATCATTTTAGTCTAAAACACACATAAAATAGCCAAAACTAATCAAATGAGATTAGATTGTTTTCAAGCTTTAGGAAATTGAAAATAATTCATTTATTATGTTTAAGAATCAACCACTAATCAATCCGACATACGATGTGACTGATATGAATAAAATTGTGTGTTTTTAACAGAATTGTTCCATTTTAGTTTAAAACTCATGAAACATCATCAAAACTAATAAAAAAATCTTGGGTTGTTTTCATCCATTAGAAAAATTATCCATAATTCATTTTTCCATATAGGAATTGACTAAAATTAATCTGACACATGATGTGGTCTATATGACTCTAAGTGTGTGTTTTCTATAAAAAAGGTCTATTTTACTTTAAAACACACATAAAATAGAAAAAATCAATAATATGAGATTATATTGTTTTTAAACATTAAGAAAATTGTCCATAATTCGTTTTTGATGTGTATGAATTGACAGAAAATCACCCTAACACCCCAATGTGATCAGTATCACTTAAAATGTGTGTTTTTTTTTATAAAAAAGTGTCTTTTTAGTTTAAAACATGTTTCAAATAGACAAAAGAAATAAAAAAATCTTGGATTATTGTCAAACTTTAGAAATAAATTCCCATAATTCAATTTTGGCATGTACGAATAGTCCAAACTTCAATCTGACACACGATGTGACAGATATGACTCAAAGTGTTTATTTTCAATAGAAAGACTAAATTATAGTTTAAAATGCATTCCATATCATCAAAACAATCTAAATGATCTTGGATTGTTTTCAAACATTGGGAAAACAATCCATAATTTATTTTCCCATGTGTAGGAATTGACTTCTTAAGGCATAAAGTATGTAGTTTCAATATAAAACTATCATTTTAGTTTAAAATTAATCATATAAAAAAACAAGAAAATGATCTTATATTTATTTCAAACATTAGTAAAATTAACCATAATTCATTTGTGACCCATAGGAATCTAGCGCACATCAATATGGAACCTAATGTGGTTGGTATGAATCGAAGTGTGTGTTTCTAATACAAAAGTGTCATTTTAGTTTAAAACACGTATCAAAAATCAAAAATCAATAAATTAAGTTTGAACTATTTTCAATCATTAGGAAAATGGTCGATAATTCATTTGTGATGTGTATGAATGGATTGATGATGAATTCAAGAAACGATGTGGTCTATATTACTCAAAATGAATGTTTTCCAATAGAAAGGTTTTATTTTAGTTTAAAACACATTCTCCATCACCAAAATTGAGTAAAAAGACTCATATTGTTTTAACAATTAATAAAAAATTTCAATAAGTCATTTTTCATTTGTAGGAATTGACTGAATTCCAATCAGACACATGATATGGTTGATATGACTCAAAGTACATGTTTTTAATTTAAAACTATCATTTTAATTTGAAACACATAACATAGTAAAAACTAATAAAACAAGATCGGGTTTTTTTCAAACATTAAGACAATGGTCCTTAATTCATTTGTGATGTGTATGAATTGATATCACATCAATTTGACACACTATGTGACCGATATGACTCAAAGTGTGTGTTTTCTATAGAAATGTTCCATTTTAAATTGAAACACATGTCCCATCACCAAAACCAAGAAAATAAGTTTGGATTATTTTTAAACTTTAGGAAAATGGTCCATAATTCTTTTTTGATGTGTATGAATTGACCGCAAGACAACACGACACACAATGTGGTCGATATGACTCGAAGTATGTGTTTTTTACTATAAAACTATCATTTTAGTTTAAAACACATATTAAATAGCTAAAACTGATAAAATGAGATCATATTTTTTTTAAACATTACAAAAATGATCTATATTTTTTTTTTCATGTCTAGGAATTGAGCGTAGATCAATTTGGCACATGATGTTGTACATATGACCCAAAGTGTATTATTTCATTACAAAAGTTACATTTTAGTATAAAACACACATCAAATGAAAAAAATGATTAAATGAGATTTATTTTATTAAAAAATTAGGTTAAAGGACTATAATTTATTATTCACAAGTAGGATGGTTTTTGAAAAGGTTGGGGCTGAAGCCTCATTTATTATTTAAATCAAAGACCTCTTTCAAACTAGGTAGAGGGAGACCCATTAAATAGCCTGAAGGCTCAATAATAAGTGGTCTAAATATGAGGCCCAAAAGACCATTTTTTGGCCCAAAGGGCCCTTCAGTGAATATTACTTCTATAGTACCCGGGATGCTACAATACCTGCTACAATACCTCTATCACTACAGTCCTGTTACAGTGCCTCCACTACTACAGTACCTGCTATAGTGCTGCTCCAGTACCCCCCAAAATTCATCCCTGTAGGTATTTAAATTACATTAATTCAGGAGATTATGTAATTGATATGACTCAATGTTCTTGTTTTCAATATAAAGACGACAATTTAGATTAAAACATGCATCAAAAAGACAAAACTGAGGAAATGATCTTAGATTATTTTCAAACATTTGAAAAAATATCCATAATTTATTTTCAAATGTGACCAAACATCAATATGATACATGATGTGGTTAATATGACTTGAAGTGCATGTTTTCAATACAAATGTTCCATTTTAGGTTAGCTCACACATCAAATAACCAAAACTGAAAAAACGAGATCATATAGTTTTAAAACATTAGTAAAAAGATCCATAATTCATTTATCATGTGTAGGAATTGAATGAACAATAATCCAACACACGATTTTGTTGATATCACTCAAAGTTTGTGTTTTTAATATAAATGTGAAATTATTGTTTAAAAAACAAATCAAGTATCCAAAATCAAGAAAATGATCTCATATTGTTTTAAAACTATAGGGTAATGATCCATAAACAATGTTTAAAATTTAGGAATTGACCTCACCTAAATTTGATACATTATGTGATCGATATGAAAAGAAGATCATGTTTTCAATATAAAACTGTCACTTTGGTTTATAACATATATGAAAATTTCCAAACTGATAAAATGAGGTCAAATTATTTTTTAATCATTTTATCTTCTATTACTTAATTAAATTTCTAATCATTTTTTACCTTCTATTGGTGCATTATATTTCTTAAGATGGGGTGTTTTTTTTGGTAACTAATATCCTGAATAGGTTTCAGGGGCCAACTCATGTAATTATATAAATCAATGTTTGAAATGTGTATAATATAGTATTTTTTACTTATATTTGTATTGTAAATTTTATTTCAATTAAATTAAATATTTTCTCCTGTATTTTCTATATATTTTTATTCCTTTTTATGTATTTTGATTTTCTTTGATTTTACAAGGTTGCTGCATGGCTATAGTTGTGCATTAGATGGAACCACCTTTATCAGAGCTACATAAAGTGATGATAAAGGGTCCCTTTATTAGTTATTTATCTATAATTAATAAATATACCCTTTATTTGATATTCATTTATCATTGTTAAAGTTTCTATTTAGTATCTCTTTATCTAGTGTTGATAAAGGTTCCCTTTATAAGATGTAAATCAATAGTGCTGATAAAGATAACCTTTATCAATGCTTTCAAAAAGAAATGAAAAATTTTCCTTTATTAGTGTTTTTTTGAAGTACATATAAAAGGTACCTTATCAGTTCCATTTCTAGTGTTGATATAGGCTAGGTTATTTTAATATCGCTTATGTAGTCATCCCAGTTAATCTCTGAAAAAATAATTATTAGCACTATCAAAAGTGTGTTTTGTAGTAGTGTTGCACAATTGGCACACATCTCTTCAAACCATGTTGTGTCTCTAGGTAATGGTTTGAATCCAATAGATGTATAAGTGTTATGTACCTGATTAAATTTTTTGAGTGGAATCATTATTACTTAACTTTTTGATATATGAAGGTTTCATTTAATGGATTCTACATGGTTGGAACATAGTTTGGAAACCCATATAGCCAAATCATTTATCCTTCTAAGATTAAATTGTGAAGTTAATTTCTAGTTATTATCGTCTATATTTATATCCTTTGGATACTCCATTTCCACCAGTTTTTCAATTTCTACCCTTCTTATATTCGTGAGGATATATTTACCTACATCCTCTTGATGGTTTCCCAGTGAATTATCTAGAAATTACCTCTCTCTTCCTATTTTATTTTCTCCTATCTTCCCTATTCAATTTCTCCTTGATTTTACTTAACCCCATAAACTTAATGGTTAGGTATGTGAGATAAATTTTTTGTTTTATTTAAATATATATATTTTATTATTTAGGTACCATATATAGTTGATCCATTCTTGTTTGGGTTCTATATATTAAAGTGGACAAGTTGTGGATTTATTCTTCAGGGGTTGAGGTCGGTGTTTCTATGGTTTTATATTATTTTTTCAGTTCATAAACTGAATGGGTTTTAGAAAATTAATATTTTTTAGTTTTGATATCTAATATAGGTTTATAAATTGTTTTCCATATAATTGAGGACTGATATAAAGGGGTTAATTTTTTAAATTTTTATTATTTCATTGAAATTAAATTTATATTAAAGCTAAGAATTTTCATAATATCCCATGAAGTAATTTTAAATGTTTTCATGGGAAAATATATAAAATTTCAACTCTTTCATCATTAAATCATGAGAATAGTGTTTTTGGAGAAATGTTTTGTGATGTGAGATGTGATTTTTTCTTATCGATTTATAAAGTTTATCTTATTGTGAGATATTCACAGATGATAAAGTTGAGATATAATTTCAAGAAATATTTTTTCTAAGGACCAATTTAAAACTTTATAAAATAATTTTTTTAATTCTTTTGATACCCTCCTATAGCCCATTTTTCTTATTTCTCCCCTATATGGGGTTTTTAAATTGTTATGTAAGGATTTTATAAAGTAAAATAGGTTATTTCATATGAGGATATTGGGAATTTGGTGATATTATTTTTAATTTTATCACTCAAGTTTCATGTAAGTAACCCCTAATTTATTTATTTTAAGTATATAAGGTCTTTGTGTGAAGTTTGGGTGGGTTTATAAACCTTTTGTCTTGTTTTTGGGGATTTTCTAAAGGTTTATGATTAGTGAATAGTTAGTGGAAACCATGAAGATCCTATAAGAAACCATGCACAATGAGACATAGGCTAAGTGGTTAGCGCACGAGTAGGCACATGGATTTCCTAAACCGTGTGGCCTCCTAGGAGAAAACATGAATTATGGGATAGTTGTATTTTTCACAGTTGGTGCACGGTTCATCTAGCAGTGCAGGACAACAATGCGAGGTGTTCCTTGAGGCAAAGGCTAACTCATGGTTAGCATATAATTTTCCTAACTGTGCGACTAACCATGCACAATTTAAAAACAAGATCCACAAAAGTGGAGATAGGTCAGGATTTTGTTTTAACCCATCATTTGTTCTCAAAACTAATCCTGACTCTTGATTCATCCATATATAATGCTATGGAACCCTTTTACATCTATTTAGAGGTGATTTAGAGGCGTTTCATGGTGGGTTGAAGCTTGGATATCATGGTAAGTCATCGTTTATAGTGTTTTTACCAGGTTTTCCTTAGATCCACTTCTCCCTCTCTCTCATTTTCTTATATATACATCTGCTATGGATAGATATAAGGTTTTTATGCCAATTATTATTATATTTGGCCTTTTAAATGATGGGGAAAGATATAAAATGTTGTATTATAGAGATTCAACCTATTTTCATGGGTTTTTAAGTGTCATTATTCGTTTCCTCCATAAATCCAAAGGTCGGATTCAACCTCGAATCCTCTATTTATAAATTGAAGTATTGATTTAAAATTAGTTTGTTTTTGTAAAAATGATTGTGATATTTTTGTGTAATGTTTTTTGGAAACCTTCCTTGGTGACAGTTTGTGGTATTATGAAAAATAGGGTGTATTTTACAAGGGTGAATTTGGTAACATGATTTTAAAATAATGATTTTAAAATGGTTATTTTGTTTTCATTCATGGAAAATTGTTTTTAATAAAAGATGAGTTTTATTTTTTTTTGTTAAATAAATGTTTTTCAATAAAAGGTTTGTTTTATAGAATTGTGTTGTGGTTATGGTTTTTAATAAAAGTGTGGTTTAATTTAATTTATTGACTTTTGTGGAAACAATTTGATTGGCATGTGATATGGATTAAATGGTTAAATATGTGTGGAATTCATGGATATTGGTCTTCCAGTACCACCCTCAAAGGGTATTGTTTATGGATGTGTAGTTCTACCATAATTGTGACACCAAGATTGTGTGTGGGTGTATGTGGATATGGGATATGAATGTGGAATTTCCAATTGAATTAATTAAATGGTTATAAGGACATGTTTGGTTTCTTTCTTAAAAAATTAGTTTATTTGAGAAAAATATATTTTTATGAAAATTTTTATCTTTGTGAAAAATTATTGAATTGTATTCCAATTGTTTTATATAATTTTTTTAATATAATTGCGCTAACTTGTTTTATCCTAGTGGCATGAGTAGGGAAGTAATTTGGGGAAAACATACCAAGTTTCATTACTCACCCGGGCAATGGCACCTTAGTGATTTTGAAGATATTGTCTATCTTGACATATGAAAATGTAGAGTATCAAACTTATCTAATAGAGATTAGTGGTAATTTGGATATTTTTGGAGTTGAAACATGTAGTTTGATGGATATTTGGAGTTATGTGGTTATCATTTATATTTTTTAGTTTTGTTTTCTTTCATTGTGTGCATGGTTGTTTTGTAGTCTTCCACTGTAGTATACTTTGTACTTAGTTTTGATATGAATGGAATGTTTAAGTTGTCTTTCAAAGTTATCATGCATCATATAGTGGTTTCTTTGGTTATTACATTTTTGGTTGGATTCTTATTCTCAAAGGGAAAATCATCCCCCACTATTTAATGAATCCCTTGGAATTTATTTCCTAACTTTGGAATCTTGGGGTTGTCAATTAAGGCCAACTAACATCCTTCCTCATCAATCCAATGAGGAGGGGTGGGATGTTAGAGTTATGTAGTAATTATATTTGAGTTAATCTTTTCTTGATTATTTTCACCTCTTTATTGGTTTGGTCATGGGTACCTATTTAACTATGTATGAGATATTTATTAATGCTATACTAGTTATCTCACACACTATCTAGTGTCCCCTATTTGATAATTGAACCCAGAATAGGAGTCCCCTTAAGGAGGCTAGTGTGAGAGGATCTGATATTTTTTGATTTGGGTTGGATGAAATATATTCCTGAAGTTTTTATCATATTATAGTACTATTTGGATGATGTCACATCAGAAGATACATTGTATCCCATGAAATTTATCCTTGATTTTTGGATTTATTTTATGGATCCACCATTTATATGTATACCTTATACCTATTTTTATTATGATACCATATACTTTATCACTATTTATTTCATCATCTTTTATTTATATAATGGAACTATTTTGTTTAGAGTTTCTATTATTTATGGCTAGGTTGTTTCCTAATGGAATTTAAAATAGGTTTTGTGATGTCTCCTTAAAAATAAGAATAATGGTTTGTTTTATGGAAGAGATTTTTTAAATGGATTGAGATATGGGAAATGGATTCTTTTTTTTATAATTTATTCCCTAATTTTTAGTTTTAATGTAATTTATTTCTTTTTAGATATTTTATTTAGTTTTTTATCCAAAAAAAAGTTTTATTCTCTATAGATAAGAGAATGTGATTTGGTTTCCATTTTGGAATTATGAAAATTTATGAGATAACTTTATAATATATTTTCAAATGTTCATGAATGAAATGTTTTATTAATGAAATTAAATAAAATACATATTGAGATCCTACTGGTATTGTATGCTCAAACCCACCATACATAACAGTGTGTCTGTGACTGCTGCTATTGCATTCTATACATTTTCTAAGTTGGTTTCTTATATTTTTCTTATAGTTTATCATTATTTTGGATTCCCCTAAGTGATTTGGGATGTGATGATAAACCTTTGGTTACAAAATAGTGTTCTTGTGGTTTGATTCATGTTCTGTATTATTTTCTATATATTGATCTATTGGCCAATATGGTTTTTTTGTATTTATTTTATTTTTATTTGATATAGTTTTACATTTATATCTAAATGATGTTTAATTTTGATATGGATGAGTTGAATCTAAATTTTTGGTTTTAGATAATTTGATTATTCTATTTATTTATCCATTTATACCTTTTTATCCATTATTGTTCAAATTATGCGTGATCTATGCTTGATTATCAATAAAAGATACATTGTTTTATTTATTTTTATTTTAGGGTGAAAAAATTCCCAAGAATTATATTCCATGATACCCAGGTGAAATTTAATAGTTGTGGGGATTGTGAACTCCCTTCAAAATTAGTTGCATAATAAATTGGGTGATGTTTCTGGACTGTTTAAGATGATTCATTATAAATGGTTTTCAAACATATTTTTTCTGAATTTATTAGGTTTTGAATAATATATCATGTTATTTGGGGAGTATATTAGCACAAAGATGAAATTTTTAATACTTTATAGGTAGGTGTGGGGATTTTCTAGTAATCTCTTTCAGATTTGGAACATCAAGTCTCTATGGGTAGTTAAGACATGAGTCTTAGTTTTTTATATACTTATTGAATTACTTTTGTTTATTTTGATAGGATAAGATGGTATGATTCCATAATGAGTTATTAAAGGGATGATATGTGTTCTTTTTGAGTTTTTTTTTGTGAAAATAGATACAGAACTAGGGCTGTACAATTATCTCACAAGTTCTGGTAAACCTTATTGGTATTATGTGTGTGGTTCTGAGGACATCATAGAGGTTATTTCAAGGAAGGTACATGGTCCACAAAACCATGCATCTAAATCCTGAAAAACCATCTATCCATACCAAATTTGTTTTTATCAATATTGTTTTATAATTTATTCTAACATGGTTTCTATTTATTAGAGATGAATTAAAAAAGATTTCTATGTTTTTTTTATTTTTTTAGAAGGGATTTTGTTAAATTTTTTTGTATTATATTTAGGTATTTATATTGTTTTAAAGGTATATTTTGGGTGAAATAGAAGAATTTCATAAAATATTTTATTTCAAAACCTGTTTTGTTGGGTTGTTTGAAACATACTTTCCTTATTCAATTTCATATATTTCAAAAAATTGTAAACATTGTTAGGCTATTTAGAAAAATGTTTTAAAATAATTTTGTGTTATTATGTAAACATATGAGACTGAAAAAATTAAATATATAAAGGGTATTAAATTCTATCAAATTCATGGCATAATTCATTTTAGTTTTAATAGTTGGATATAGTAGTTTACAAAGGGTAGTTTGTTTTCAAATACTAATTATTTTTTTCAAAGATATTATCTGGTACAAGAAGTTTTAAAATTCTATATTTGATAATATATATTTTAATGAATAAAAGATATATGATATGTGAATGATTTTTCTTGTTTTTTTTGTATTTATATTTTTAGATGCATTCCTTTATTAATAATGGGACTATTTCGTATGTATTTAAAGGAATGGATTGTTAGGGTTCAAATATCATTTTATTTAGAGCATGCCTAAAAAATGGTCAATAAAGATGTTTTGGGGTTGGTTTTTAAGGATGACCTTCTTAGTGAATACCCTTATAACTTAGAGAAAATATATTCTATTTTGGACTATATGCAGACTCTGAGTAGAGTGGTGGAATTAGAGCTTTCTCTGATCTTAGACCCTATCTCTAACTTACCGATTTAATATAAACCATATTTTTAATATATGTAGGTTTTTTGTAGTAGCTGAATGGATAGAGAATAGTTATTGAATCTTAAATATCTTCAAACACCAATGGATTCCAGGGTAAGAGCCATTGTGAGATTCCTTATTGGATATAGGTGGGTGAGGTAGGAATCGATGGTTTCTACTCAATTTTGTGGTGTCTTTCCATGGGAATTATTTCAAGATGATTTTTATTCAGTGATTATATATATGTAATGGGAATGTTTATAAATCGCTTGATTTCCTGATCCTTCATCTGGGTAATAAAACCACAAAGGATAATGTCTTTTAATTTTTAGAGTTTGTGTTATTCTCTCCCCCACTAGTCATTAATAACTTAAGGAAACATTATTTAATTTAAGGAGGTATTCACTCAAGTATTGGATTATTTTTGATCAGATATATCCTAATATATTTTTAGAGGTTTTTGAATGTTCAATTACAATGTAAGAAAATCACTCTAGGCATCCTGGGATGGGTAAAGCTTTTGTTTATCCATGTTCAATCGAAGGCATTCCATCCAGTGTGGAGAAAAAGATAAAATAGGTTGACCTGGAAGTATATTTTGATGATGTAATAGAACTTTTCTGTTCATAGTGTTTATAAAAAGAATAATTTTCCTCTCATTTGTTCTAAGTTGGGAGATATAAGGAAATCTAAGACCTCTTTCTTGAAAAAAGGACCGATCATCACTATGACTACATAGGTCATTTAAAAAATTTTATTATCAAAGTTTTTAGAATAAGTATCAGGTTTAATTATAGTTGGGATGAATGATGATTTTTTAGTTTTTTCAATGTTTTTATCTGATTAAAATTTTGAGGCAGTCCTTATTGGTTGAACCCCTTTGGAATCACAGTGATGTCCTCTTTTAGGATGTCGATTGGTTTTGCTCGTGCTTATGTTTGGTTGTTGGAAACATGATTTTTATAGTTCATGTGTATGATTTTTTTAGTTTTTATGATTTAATTAAATTACATGGGAAAACATTGGATCCATTATATGGTAACTATTATGTGCATCATACCCATTCAGAATCAACAATGGATGGTTTTTGGTTAGATTTTTATGTTTTCACTATAAGTTGGTGTTCTGGGTTAAGGACTTAGGTTACCCTCCTAATTTTTTTGATGACGCAAGATGGGAGACCATGTTTCTTGATATGATAGACTGTTGGTTGTGCCAAAAATATTTTGGTTAGAAATGGTTTGGTGCATTCATTAATGGTTTTTATGGGAATATTTTTTATATTTTTGAATGTTTTTATAGGTTACATCTCCTTAAATATTTGACTAGTAATTTTTTCTATAGTCATTTGTTAGTGGATGAAGATTTTATTTTATTTGGTATTTCATAGAGGTCATGTTCTTACATGGTAGTGTACACCACATATGAGTTTTTCCTTTTATTTCCAAAATTTAGATGAATTCTTAAGAGTGAGAGACCTATAATGAGTCTTCTTCCTTTTAGGATCTGAGTTAGATGATTGTGGTTGATCTATGATTAGAGATGTTAGTGTTGTTTTTAGATAGGGGTTTTTTATTTTTAAGACTTCAAAGGGATAATTTTAATGAGGTATTGTTTCAAGAGGTATACAATTTATAAGGCCATTTCTAGTTTTTTCCACAACCCATATCTTACATAGGGGTGTAGATGTTTCGATATTATGTTTCATTCTAATTTTTATTTATGAATTTCTATGGGAAGAGTTGTGACACCCTTGTGCCACTGTTGTTTTTTATAATATGTATTTCCAATGTTGGATGAATCACCAAGAGGTGGAGGGAGTGATTCAGGAATATTTTTTCTTTTTATAATATATTACCTTTTATCCAAAAATCTTAAACTTGTTAAATTTCATGATCTACTCACTATTATTACGTAGACTCACCTCATTTGAATTATTACTAAAATATTAAATAAAAAACAATGTTTACATGGTTAGATAAAAAATCCTACTACATTCCATGATATTTAAACACCCCATCATGTATTCTATACTATAAATACAAGTGGTTAAAACTGTTTATATGCCCCAACTACAGTTCTCTAGAAATTGGTTAGACACACCAATTGTAGTTCATTAGTGATTTTCTGGAAACCCCAATCACAAGACTTGTGAAATTGGTTAGACTCCCCAACTCTAAGATCCATTTTCAATATTGATACAAAAATTAAATGGCCCACTTATCAATATGATATTACTCTATAAAAAAGAAAGATATACTTTACTTTTTTAAAATTCTTCAAGTTATTTTATTTTTTTTAGAATAATAATATTGGACTTAAAACTCGTTTTATATCTTTATTTAGGTGTAATTTATTCTTCAAATACCCAGAAACTTGTGATCACCTTCTGGAAAAATTTCCTGATATTGACTCGTTCTTTCTTTGATATAATGAAGTATTAGGATTTTAAAAACTATCTAGAATAATGGATTAAAAATCTCTCACAATTTTCTACATATATTATTATTCATCCACATTCACACATATATCAAAGACAAAAACAATATTATGAATATAATATCACATTTATTACATGATTTAAAGTTTTAATAAATAACACATTTATTTTCTATAAATTTAAATAACTATAAAGGTCCTTGTTTATTTATTTATTCTAAAAATCAATTTAAATTCCCATTTTAATATACTCAAAGGGTATCTTCTTCATTTAAAATACCCAAATATCCTGGGTAATATTCTACTTTAATTTTTTAAAATATATGAAGAAATCAGGTAAATTATTCCTCATTTCATGTAACATCCTTGTATTTTTATCATGCATTTGAAATACCCATAACATTATTTTATGATACTTTAATGATTCAGCCATCATAATATTCACACAATGTTACATATTTCATCATGGTTTCTTCACTATTTACCATGCGCTAATTTATTATTATAATTTTTTTAAATTAAGACTCATAGGGATAGGTTATTAGTCTTCCATATAGTTTTTATCAGACTTAGTGGATTAAAATGAATTCATGAATATCATTTAAAATTAACACGAAACTTGGTATTCTCTATTTTAATACCTTACAGTTTTTTCATAGATAAATAGTATCTTGGCATGGGACATTAATGATGTAGACTTCATTTAATTTTCTATATTTAATTAGTTTTCATGAATTAAATGCCGAGCTATATGAATGAACATTTTGATCTCACCAATGAATTTAATACAGATTTATAAATGGAGAAATCCTAGGATAGATCTTTTACAATTCATTCATGAGGGATTGTGTATTATTTAATCCCCAACATTCATCATTTCATAATTATTGACAATATAATGTTCTTATATTTATATAATTCACATGGGATGTAACTTTGATCATGGAAGTACATCTCGGCTCGGTCAGGGTTGGAAAATGCTCAAAAATGGTGGGATAAATGCACACAGATGAAACCTGAAATGAGGGATAAAGATGATGATGCTCTATTCTAAATTGTATAACACAAATGGAATAGACATGATAACCCCACTTCATTATATATATTTTTTTGGTGGGTGAAAAATTCTTCACTTTATGTATCCCACATTGAATTTTTCCTCATCTTACCTCCTCTTAATAAGTAAACTCATTCCCATAGCTTAGTAAAAGAAAGTAACATGGTCTGCTCCGAGATTCCACTAGCACTGACTCCTGCTCACAACCTCTACCATTGTACTGCCCTGCACAGTGACGTCACTTATCTTGTGTGCTTTCTCTATGCTCCCCCATGAGCTCCATGTGGGTGATATGAATTCCCGGATTCACTTAAATCAAATGGTTTTCCAGGTTTAATTTCCTCCCATGTGGTTGACCTTTTCCTATATATGGTTGAAGTGGGTATTTGGTTCACCTACGGTTGGCCATTATTTTTTATATTTGGACAACTAATAGGTAGTAAAAACTATCTAATGAATATTTCCTCAAATATTCCCAATAAATATTTTAATTATCTAATGCTTCAAAAATTTATCCTAGAGAATATATTTTATATTTTTCGTGGAATTAAAATAATCTTCCCATGAAATAATAGAATATTTCATATACTTTTTTAAAAACATATATTCCTGAAAATAAATATTTTTATGTTCTTAATCTTTTTAAATTGTGTAAAAAATGGTCACTACCATATTGTAATTGAAACATGTCATTAAACATTAATAATAATTTAAAAATTGATAGAATTGATGGAGGATTTTAAAAACATGACATCCAATGAAATTTCAGGAATTCATAACAATAATACAAGAATCATCACCTCATCTATACTCTAAAAACTTATTGAATCATTGATAAAAATACAATACTTTCTTAGGCACAATAATCTCCCCATTTTAGTTTTCTAACAATATCTTCTCACATCATAAAATTCAATATGCAGTGATATCTTAATTTCTTTCCATTATTTACAATTATATTCCAAGCATAAGTGGGGGTCTTCTCATCTCATCAATTTTCCCAAATATTTTTTATCTTACCTAATAGGATTATTTCATGAACTGTTCTAAGAGAGGGATAAAATAAAATGGTTCTCCTTGAGAATTGACTAATGTTAATCAACCCTCAGAATACATAGGTGAGTACCCTTTATAAATCAAGTGAGATATAACCATAGTTTTCTATGAAATCCACAAACTATCATGCATGTGATATCATGGTAAAAAATTATAAAATATAGCGATGATCAATATTTTCTATAAAAAATATATAACATCCCCAAAATTAATAAACATATCAATATTGTTCATATAAAATGAATAAAATCTTCCTTTAAATGATCTTTTCATCAATTATTAATCCCTTTAGTATATATGATTAATATAATCAATAATGAGGGATGAGAGTTTGATAATTATAAGCCAAACCCATTTTTACTGGACTGGCCAGAAAATTTAAAATTCCAATAAAAATGTTTAGCAGCATTCTTTCTCAATTTTAATGCTCCCCAAGGGATTTAATTAGTTAGTTTTATTAATGGAAGTAGAGAAACTCCATGAAAATTTTTATCTCATTAATATCATTGAAATTATTCCCTCAAAATTTTTTATTTATTTCCCTACAATTTATCTTATGTAAACAAAAATAAGGATAGGGAATAAGAAGGGAACTCATTATATCTATAAAGTAACATTTAGGTTGAGAGTTTCATATCAACCTACGCTATTATTTTCTACTAATATCAGCACAATTTATTCTCTTATAACTTTTACATTGAACATCTTATTCATGTAAAATATATTTCTTAGTCTTATTAATTGTCATGTTTCTAGTTCATGATAAATTATAATCAATTATCACCTTTACTCCTGAACGTAATTGCTTTAATTTATCCAAAAAATATTATTTATCTTTATCTTACTATTTATCTAATTTCTATTTATTTGACCAAACAACTAGGAATTGTTTCTTAAAATTATTATTATTTTTAGAAAATTCACATGACATCACGTTGATTGTATTTTGAAACATATTTCCTCCACAAAAAATGAAATGTCTCCTTCTAAATCTTGTTATGAATGCCTCAATGTTATTATATTGCAGACTATATATGCTAAAAAATTCTTCTAGGATTTGGAATTTGTTTTCTATAGATAGTTGTGGTGGATGTTTGGTTTCATATTTTTTCCTCTGAGATTTTTCCTCAAATTATTACTAAAAAACCCCTTGGTTCATGACTCTATAGTAAAGACTTATTAGACTAAAGATAATGGGATTTTGTTCCCATTCTTACTATAACACCAGAAGAACCATTCAATGTTTTTTCTTCTAGAATAGTTATAGAACTATATAGATTTGTGTTACTGCCATCTTATTGAAAATAAAGCCTCACATTTCCTAGGGGGTTGTAGCCTCCTTAGAAAAATCTTATCTTCCATTGATGTGGAAGAATGTCTCTTATTTAGCTTGGTCTAGGCCTCCCCATATTTTTTTTATAGTAACTAAATTATGAGAAATAATACATTTCTTTTCAAATTGATTATGTGTATATTTATCTTTCACATAATCTTGAGAAGATTCAACTTTTTTTAAATGATTTTTAAAATCCTTCTATTATTTTATTCAACTCATTTTGAGCATCAAGATATATTGACATCATTTTGGACAACTATGGTTCATTTTAAACCAACCTTATTTCATGTACACTCATAATATTTTCTTCTATAGACACATTCAATATATTATTCTTGTTATCATAAACAAGGTTTTTTTTCTATTTTATAATAAGCCACCTTCTCATCTGCCAACATATTTTCCCCTTATATAGATTCTTTTTCTTATTATTGAGTTGATTATTGTTCTCAAGGGATGATTCTATATTTTAATTCTACATCCATTATAGTTATATTTTATTATCTTCCTCTTAACTTGATGAATACAATAAATTTTCTACTTGAGAAATGTAGTTTACCTAGACATGTAATGATCTAACTTATTATGAATGAGGTTTCTCACGATTCCTCATCATATTATTCATACTATAGATATTTATAGGAAATTTTTATTTGATACTAATTATATATCCCATGTCAAATGAATCACTGAGAGGGGGAGGGAATGAAGTAGTGATTTATTTATCATTTTTTAAGATATCCACATCTATTATAAACATGGGATATCTTTGATGTTCTCAATCCACTAACTTTTATCACCTATCCATACCTCATGTGTGGTAATAATAAAATAAAAAACAAGACATAATGTTTACATGTTTTAAAATAAAATACTACTAATTTACATGTTGTTTAGACACCCAAACATGGATTATTCACTATATAAACTAGTCTTTTCAAATTTTAATACACACTAGTTATATTTACCTTGGAATTGGTTTAAAACCTCAACTTCAATTCTTGAGTTTTTCTGGAGACCTCAAACACAAGCCTCTAATAGTTTGTTAGAAAAACTAACTCCAACCTACTTCTTCAATGATGATAAAATGATAATAATATCTTATTATTTAGATGTCCTTGATCTAAAAGAAATATATATATCTATTACGTGTTTAATATTCTTTATGTTCAAAAATAGTTGTTTGAAATAATCTTATTATCCTCAACACTCATTTCAGACCTTGAATGATATAAATTATCTTCTTCAAATTCTTGGGCACATGTGGTCACCTTATTTCATAATTTTCTATATTTCAATCCTTTTTACCTTGATATAATGGTGTATTATGATTATCAAAATTATTTTTCACAATTGACTAAATATTACTCACAATTTTATACAGATTTTATTTATCACCATCATGAAAAAATATATCAACAAGAAAAAAATATTATGAATTTAATTTCTCAATTATTCTTGGAATTAAACATGTTATAAATAACACATTTATTATTCTCAATTTAAAATGCATTATATGTTACTGTATTTTTATTTATTCACATATCATTTTAAATTCCCATTTGAATATACTCGACGAGTATCTTCCTCATTTGAAGTACCCAAATATCATCAGTGTTCTTATTCAATTTTTAAATACCTAAATAAATCATGAAAATTAATCCATATTTTATGAGGCTTCATTTTTTTGATCATTAATTTAAAATAATAATAGCCTCATTTTATGACATCTAAATTATTTGGTAATCAAAATATTTATTCTTTATTTCATTTTTTATCATGTGTTTTACAAGAGTTATCATAGCCTCATTTATTTTTATAATATGATATCTAATTTAAGGATCATAGGGGTTGGATTATTACTTATAGTCATGGTTTTTACAAGTATATATGGAAAAAAGTCATACATAAAACTGATTTGAAATTATTGTACAAATTTAGATTCTCTATTTTAATACCTCTCATTTTTTTTGAAGAAGGTGGTTCCTTAGTGCAAAGACCAAGGAATAATTTATTGAATATTAAAGAAAGGAGTTATATGAGTCTGAAGGATGGGAGTTCCTTACAAACTTTGTCATACAAATGATGAAATTTAGGAGGCAGGGTATCAGACCATGTTAATTCATGGTTGATACCTTTGTTAGAAAGAGCATCTTCAATCATGTTTGCCTCCCGATACACATGAGTGACAATGTAGTTGATATCCCGAAGCATATCAAGACATCTCATCCAGTAGGTGGTAAGTGGCCAAGTAAGATGAATCTCTCCATTACAGATCGCCTGGATGATTGTGGTCGAATCACTCTCGATCCAGATCTTTCTCCATCCTTGTTGAAAAGTAAAATTGACAGCATGTATTGCAGCCAGCATTTCTGCTTCAAGGGAGGTGGCCATGCCACAAGTACCATAAAAGCATCCATGGAATTGATCCAGGTAATCTCTGAAAATAGATCCACAACCCACAGATCCTGGATTTCCTTTTGAGGTTCCATCAATGTTCACTTTAATCCATATAGGGAGCAGAACTTTCCAGAGAACTTCAAGGGTATGTTTTGGTTGCTTGAAGATTCCAATAATTCAAAGTTTGCGAAGAATCTCGAAGTCATTAACAGAGTTGTTGCAGTGCACTTTTTTGGATTGAAGTTGCTTCTTGCACCGTAATTATAATTCTATCTTTAACTACATTGAGATTTAGTGAGCCTTTGTTGTGAATAAAATTATTTCTATCATACCAGATCACATGCATCAATTCTGCAACTGTAGTAGATAACATGTTCTTAATTTGATGAGAGGAATCATGATCAACACATCTTTTAATCTGAGAGATGATAGAGTCAGTAAAAGTCTATCTGCAATTATAAATGTTAGAGATGTAATTCCAAAGAGCAAAGGCATTGGCACATGAAAGAAAAGTATGATTAACATCTTCCCTGTGTTGATTTCATAAATTAAACATTGAGGAAAGATGAATACCAAAGTATTGGAGAAAAACTTCAGTAGGAATTATATTGTGTGAGATTCTCCATATAAGAGTGAGTCTCGAAGGCTTGATCCAAGTCTTGTTAAAAGCAGTCATCCACCCAAAACCATCAGTGGAGTTCAAAAAACTGTGATTATAAAAAATTTTAGAGTCAATAATTCCATTTTGAGCTGGTTACAAGATAGGGAAGTCATCAGAAGTTGAAAAGGGGTAATTTTCAATTATGAAGTTAATGTTATCATAAATATCCTGAGTGTTCGAGTGAATAACATCTTTAATGGAAATATTTATTTTTTGAGGAGAATGGTTGGGAGGAAACAAAGAAGATAAGGAAGAACCCATCCAATTATCAGTTCAGAATTTCAAAGAAGAATCAGCATTGACTATCCATCAAGAATTGATCAAGATTTTATGATAAATATTTATAATAGAGGGCCAGATAGAGGACTGAAAATAATTCAAGTTTCATTTTGGATGATTTTTGAGAAATATTTTATTGAGAAAATCAATAGCATTATTGGAATTATGAATCATTCTCTAGACAAGCCTCGCTTGCAAATAATATTTAAACATTTCAAGATTTTTAATTTCAATACTGGATTTCTCTAATGGTTTACAAAATTTCATCTAAGGAACCATTACAAGCCTTCTTTAAAGGATATTACCGGTCCAATATTTTTTTAATGAAAGTTTTAAGTTTTTTAATGCTACTGCTAGGCCATTTGTAAATCATGAATGAGTAAACCATTTTAGAGATGATGGTAGATTTAACCAGGCATATTCTTCCAGCCATGGACAAAGATTTACCTTTCCAAGTAAGGAGATTATCTCTGATTTGATCAAAAATGTTGGAAAAGTAACTAGATTTGGGTCTTCCACAAAATATTGAAACTCCAAGATAGGTGAACGGGAGAGAACCCTCTTTAATACCGAGGCTATCGATAATTAGAGTTTTTCTTCTCGAAGGGTATCTTTTCCCAAAAAAATATATGACTTATTCTAACTAATAGCTTGTACCGAGACATCTTCATAATGAGTAAGCACGGTTTTTAGCACTTGCTTATTTATTTTGTCTCCTTGAAGAAATAGGATGATATCATCCGCATAAAAAAGATGAGTGGGCACATTCAAGTTCCTAGAGGCTTGAATAGGTTTGTGTTTGTTCTGATCCACAAGTTATAGAATCAATCTGCTGAGGTAGTCTTCAGCAATATGAAATAGAATGTCTAAGAGAGGATCCCCCTGTCTAAAACCTTTGGAGCACTTAAAGTAGCCTTTGGGAGAACCATTTATCAGAATGGAGATGTGAGTGAAGTGAAATAAAGTATTGATTTTCTTGATGAAATCCTCATTGAAGCCAAAATTATAAAGAACATTAAAAATAAATACCCAGTTAAAAGTATCAAAATCTATCATAATGTCCAGCTTTATAGAAATGGTCCCACCTATGTTAGTTTTGTTTAAAATATTAGTATATTACAAGGTAATACAAATGAAATCTTGTATAGATCTACCTTTGATAAATCCAAATTGATTCCAGGTAATAATCCCGTTGCATATAGGAATTAGACGATTAGAAATAATTTTAGTAATGATTTTATGTAAGGTATTGATAATGGAAATGGTCAGGAAAAGATGAATTTTAGAATCATTATCCACTTTAGGTATTAATGAAATAAATTGAGAATTAAGGCCATGTGGGAGATGTCCAGTGTTGAAAAAAGTCATAACAAGTTTACAAACATCAGTGGGAATAATGTCCCAATAATGTTGAAAGAAACCATTGATGAAGCCATTAGGACCTGGGGAACTGTTGGGTTTTAAGCTAAAAAAAATATCTTTTATTTCATGGTCAAGTGGTATAGAAGCAAGGTAAACATTATCATCTTCCTATAACATTGGGGGAATGACATCATGTATAAGATATTTATTTACATCAGGTCCATTAAAGATGTCATGAAAATATGATACGACATGATTAAAAATTATCTCTTCAGAATCTATAAGAATTTCATCATGTCAAATTAGATTTCTTATTACCTATAATTTAAATTTAAACTCATCCTAGTAGTTGTTCAGATATGATTAATGGGGTATGATCCTATCTTCCACTGGCACTGACTCGTGTTGACACCCTTCGTCGATGTGCCTCCCTACTCTATAGTTCCACTGCTCCTTTAAAAACTCTCTATGCTCCCCCATGCTCTAACTATGGGCTATATGTGTGAACAGTCTCACCATCCACCCATGGTTGGAAAGAATGACTTATCTTTCACATGGATGACCTTAGCCCTATATGTGGTTGAGTTGGGTACTCCGTTGGTCAATGGTTGGCCATAATATTTTTGGGCCAAATTATATGTAATAAAAAACAAATATTGAATAATTATTAAAATATTATAAAAAAATCTATAATTTTTTAAGGATTCAAAAAAATTTCATGGAGAATATATTTTTTATTTTTCAAGGACATCAAAAAAAATTATCATGAAATAATAGAATTTTTCATGGACGTATTTAATTAATTTCTTCATTAAAATAAATATTTTCATATATTTCATCCTTTTAAATGTTGTAAAAAACATAAAATATCCTAATTCAATTGGAAAATGTCACGAAATAGTGATAATAGTCAAAAAATGATTAGAAATGATGGTGGATTGATCAATAATTGAATCCAATGTATTTTATGAATCTAAAACAACACTCTAATCATCATAACCTCATCTTTACTTTAAAAACATATTGAATAAAAAAATGAAATACTTTTATGGTCTCAAAATAATATATAATTATATGGGTTTTTTTGATTTTAGGAGTCAATATTATAAAATAGTGTTTATCCAGTGCAAGGGATTTTACATCGTTATATAAAAGTGCTGTTAAAGACCCCCGTTGTCAACGCTAAAAAAATCACCATTATAGGCCTCTTTAATATATATATTTTTAGTGTTGTTAAATAGAATCATTAACAGCTCTAAAAATCCACTATTAAAGGGGGACCTTTATTAGTCCTTTTAAAAAAGCACTGATAAAGGGGGGATTTTATCTCACATGTAAAAAAGCACTAATAAAGGGTTGGTATTTATCATCACTTTTTTTGAAGTGCTGATAAAAACCCCACTTTATCAAAACTTTTTTACTAGCACTAATAAAGGGTATATTTAAAAAAAGAAATTAAAAATATTATAATAATATATAAATATATTTATATTTATATAAATACTATAGACATTTTTTAAATCTGTTTTACATATGGAAAATAGACATTTAAACTTAATATATAAGAAATTTAGTGAATATGGCTTATAAAATAATGTAAAAAATATTTTTAATTAATAATTTGAAAATTATTACCGAGTAATAGTCATTTAATATCAATTTGATGATAAAAAACGATAAATTAATAAAATATCTAAAATAATTTGAAAGCATAACTCAAAATTAAAATGACCATAAATTTTGATTCAGGTGTATATTTTTTCTATACCACATATAAATTCAAATCTTGTGACGAGATCTATTCCATAGAAGCCTTTGGGATCCACAATGATATTTTTAAGGAAAAAATGCCTAAAAGGCCTCTAAAATTGAGTTTTCAGTTAGGATGCCCCAATTATTTAACATTTGATGGATTTTATCCACATTTATGGGGTTTTTATTGCCCTTTTTAGTGTAGATTGAATTTATTCCCAGGGATTACATTCATATTGATATTATGGTTTTAAAATTTTATCATTTTTCACTTTGTAGTTTTATTTATAATTAAATATGTGAATATTTTATTATATTTACTTATAACAAATCCCTTTTATAAATAAATATATTAACATATTAATTTAAAAATGTATTTTTAAATATATTAAATAAATAGTTACTATTCATTATATTTATAGTAAAAAATTATCAATTTTATTTACCTTGTAAAAATGAAATAATATATATATACCTATACAATTAATGTTTATATATAAACATGTGTGTGTCAATAATTAAAAAATATATATGTATATGTATATTATAATATATTTAAATAAATACATATTCCAAAAAATTATTTAAAACAACATCTAACCATTTTTTACATTATAAAAATATATTTATAATGCTTATATATACATATAAGTGAGTATTAATAAAAGGATATGTATTTATATTATATTATATTATATATAAATGAAAATAATATATGTTATATTTAAATAAATATAAGTATATATATATATATATATCACACACACAAATATTTTATAAATGTATTTAATAATAATTATATAGATATATAAATATAACATTATATATATATTTGAATATATATATATATATAATTAAATAGACAAAAACAACAACATGGTGTAGTGGTAAAGGAGTTCCATCTTCAAAGGAGAGGTGCAAGGTTCGAATCCAGAAAGGCACGCATGAGGACATAAATTCACTAAGTGCTGATAAAAGGGGTGGTGGGGTGAAAATTGCTAATGGGGGGGGGGGGGGGCACTGTTAAAGGTGTCATAGAAGAGTTGATAAAGGACTTAGGCTCATAAATGTTGGGAAAAAATATAATTTTAACCACTTTAATAATGCTTTTTTTCACACGCTATTAAATCCAACCCTTTAATAGTGCTTGTGTAGACAACACTTTGTAAGCGCTATTAAAGGACTTTTACTAGTGCTGTTAAAACCCATTTTTATAGCGTTGAGTTTTATGCTATAATTGTTTAAATTTTAATCCTTTTTCATTATTCCATGGTTACTGCATGATTAGGGTATACCATAAAGATTCCATAAAAATTCCTATAGGGGATTTCATATTGGGTATAATGATATTTTGTATTAATAATGTATGGTTCTCCAAACCATTAATCATATATAGTATACTATGGAAATTTGTTTTATGTGTAGGGGTGACTTTCATAGTTTAACCATGGATAGGAGAAACCATGGGGCCAAACTATGCATGTTGTGCATGGTTCATTCAGTGGGTCTCACATGGTTTCCAAATGGTTTGGAAAAGAATGTTTTCAATCCATGCACCTTACCAAATTCAATTAAAAAGTGAATTTATTCTAATTACACTACTTAGTTTTAGACTTTGTCTCCTCCTTTCCCTCTTATTTCACACGAATTACCCTCTTTGGAGTCATAGAGAGTTTTACAACACCTTATTCCTTTATTTTTGGCCTCCGATTCAATATTTCCTAGAATATTCTAAAGGTAATACATCCTTTTAGACCTTTCATTTATCATCTCCCCTCATCCATTTCCCATAGTATTTTCCTTATCCATAGAACCGAGGTTAATTTGTATGTGATATTTTGTGTTTGGGTTGGTTCAAACTTAAGGATTTGGTAGTTTAGGGTCCATAGAGGACATTTCAATTCTTGTCTAGGTGTTCTCACTATAACATGACACATTGTAACTTGATTCATCTTGGGTTAAAATAGGGGTTTCTATTCCATTCCTTTATTTTGAAATTAATGAAATTACTATGTTTTAGGAACTCATGTTGAAATAAATTATAGATATATTTGATATCCAAAATATATTTTAAGTTTATATTTCTTGTAATTGATCATTTTTATAATGCATTTTATTTATAAGTTTCAACTATTTATTTTTAATTAATGACTATGTATCCCAATGATTTTTTAAAATTCTCATGAGGCTTGTTCAAATGATGTCAATTAAAAATAAATTTCATTGGAAATTTTTAATTTTTAAACCATTAGAGGGTAGTTTTAATGAAATATTTTAGGGTGGGATTAATATTTATTTCGTATCAATTTATAGTTTTTTATAAATATTAGATATTAAAAGATGCGTAATGTGAATTTTAAATTTTAGATTGATTTTTTCTGAAGGCTTGTGAGACACTCTACCTTCCCTAAGTTCTTGTCTCTCCCATTTATGAAAATTTTCATTTTTATGTGATGATTAAATAAAATTTAAATGGGGTTTTTAATGTGATGGTGTTATAGATTTGTTGAGATGAATTTTTTATAACTTAGTGATATATATTCTGATCATTTATTTATTATTTTCTCCCCTTAATATTGTTTTGGTCATGATAACATTAGTTACTATATGGTAGATCTTGATTTATGCTATATAAGTTATCTCACACATTGCCTAGTTTCCCATAGATAACCATTATGATATGACTAGGGATTCCATTGAGGTATCTAGTGTGGGATAATTGAGTGGTTTGTGATTTATTTTAGATACAACATAGGATAGTAGTTATTAATATTTTCTATTACTATTCTGATCATCTCATATTATAAACTATGGTTGATCCCATGACACATATCCTTTGATTTATGGTTCTATATAGGTGATTATCCAATTTATATTTATCCCATTTTTAGTTTTTTTTCTTATAGAACCATTTTGTTTATCATTTTTTGTTTTTAGATAATTTCATTAATATAATTTTTCTTTTATTATTCCATTTTATGGTTGGGTTGTTTTATGATGTAATTTTAATACAGTTTTAAAAAGATTCGTTTTAAATAAAACTGAAATGTTTTTTTTATTGATGGGATTTTGAGAAAGGTTTTAATGAGGAAAATGGATTCATTTTTTTAATAAAAAATAAAGTCCCTAGTTAAAAATTTTAAGTTTTTTCATTAATAAGTGGATATTTTATTTTGTTTTTTGTAAAAAATAATATTTTTATTCTTATAGATAAGAGAATTCATTTTGGTTTCATTTTTAACTAATGAAAATTAAATACCTTACTTACTAATATATTTTAAAATGGGAATGAACATAAGTCTTTATTATAAAAATTATATAGGCACCTCGATGAGTTCTTACAGGGACTATTATCTCATACCATGGATACACACTTATGTGTGTGTATGAAACACTTATGTTTTATAAAATTTCTATTATGTGTTCTTATAATTTGGTTATTTCATATATTTTTTTTGGGTTTTTTATGGGTGATTTGGGATATGATGAGAGACCTTGTGTTTCACAGATGTTTTCTCATGGATGTATTTGAGTTTTATTTATTCTTTCATGTCTAAGTATCATCCCTGAGAATAAGAATTTATTTTTACCTATTCCATTCTCATTGAATCTTATTGTATATTTATCTCTAGTTACTGTTTTTTTGATACTAATGAGTTAGATCATATTTTTTGTTTATAGATAATTTTATTAATCTATATATTTGTCCAAAATTACTTTGTTTTGTAGATATGTATAACTTATTGATGATCCATGTTGGATTCTTGGTAAAAGATTTATTATTTTATTTACTATGAAATGTGGTTAAAAAATCTCCTTATAAGATTATTCTTTGTACCCAGTAACTTGTTTTCATCCCACGGGGGTTGAGAATTCCCTTTTCTCCTTTTAGTGAGAAGACATAGGTGATATAGAAGGTCATCTCAGGTAGTTAATTACACATATAAAATTCCATATGATGTGCTATAACACGTGTAAAGATTTAATCCTATAATTTCTTATTATATGTGGGTTTTAAGTGCATAAAACATTCAATATCCCTCTTAATCTAATGTCTTATAGAATTAATGAATTTTATAAAGAATTTTTTAAATTTTATCCATACTTATTTGAAAAAACTATCATAAGCTATCTCATTTTGGAAAAGAACATAGTGATAAAATTAATCAATATTCCATAGAATTTTGTTCTACCTGATAGGCCTTTATAGGTTTAAAAATTATTAGTAATTACTAATATTAAAACATAAATAAATGGAATCCTCTTAAAAATAATCAATTATACTCAAGAATCAAATGTATTTGGAAAGAAATATAACAAGCACATGTATCTTTATATAAACAACTCCTATGGTTATATCCTCAATGTATTCTGAGAATAAAATCAAGTAAATGGATTCCCAGAGAGGGGGGTTACTAGTTTATCAAATCATTTTTATCAAATATACCTTCAAAAATGGATGTTGTTTCCATTTTAGAAGAATAGAATTATTATTCACCTACCACTTATGTTTTCCATGCATGATACCATACTAAAAATAAATATAAAGTATACTAACACACTATATTTTAATTTTTTTCAACAAAAAAGGCTATATGTAAGAAGAATATTCATAGAAACATGTTAGTGTACTAATTATTCATAATACCATTAATTTTTGAGTATAATAATTAATATTTTATACTCTAAGCCTAAGGAAACTACCTTTACAATTTTTAGGTCATGCTCACTAATTACCAAGGGTCACTCTTTTTTCCACTATCAGTGAATTATATAATGAATAAGAAATATTATATATTTTCAACAAATCCATAAAATTAATGCGGATGAATTTAGAATAAACACTAGAATAATATGGATGTTTTTATATTAACACATAGCATGATCCTTTCTACTAATGGCTGAAAAAATCAATATTTACACACCTACCACTACCTAACAAGTAAAGAAGTGAAGGGTTATATCCATGAGGAATTAATGCTTCCAACCAAAATAAATTATAAAATCAAACATATAAAAACAATAAAAAAAATATAAAAAACATTAAGAAATAATAATCTTTTTGATTAGAGGAGTGGACGTTATTGAACTGAAATAGGGATGAAGTGGATAAAAAATTGAAGATGTAAAGACAACATATATGAATATAATTATGAAAAATGGTTGAACTTGAAAAAACTACATAAAATGTAATTGATAATAATATTTTTTTATTGTATTAATATTAATAAAAGTTATTGTAAAAAAACTATAATAAAATGAAATTGAATCACAACAATGTCACAAAGTTGTCAACTTTATTTCACCAACGGAACCTAAAGAATTACTTATCAAATAAATAAATAAATAATGAAAGATTTTGTCATGGAGATGATAAGAATATAATTTCTCAATATTAATCAACTAAATTGATATTTATAAGCTAATAAACCTTTATTCATCATGTAATGAAGTAAATCGAGTTGCCATCCAACTTGACACCTAACCCGGTCTGAGACAAGGCCCGGAGGGCATTCCAGATCCCCATGATACCAACCATATATTTATATCACGTTAATACATTATTTAATTACATAAAATTAAACTTAATACAAATAGAAATTTTGGTAAGTCTATTATCATTTGGAATTAGGTACATTTCATTATAACTTTAAACATAAATTACAACATCATTATTGAAAAATTTGTTAACATGCTTGAGCTTAAAACTGCATTGGATGACCTGGGGAAATAGAAAAGGGAGTGGTCGTCTATAAATCCCAGTAAGGGAATAAACATGGAATAAAATTAAGATAATAATACATTTTAGACAGGGAATATCAATGAGTCATAGAGGAACGCGAATAAAAAGTCATTATATATCATGATAATCATAATGTGTGAAATGTGCGACAACATAAAACACTGCATCATAAACATAAGACAAGGATAAAACACCCAAAATTAATGGTGGGAAAAGTTACATAAAGTAATCATGTATAACCCTATACCAACATGACATATCATGATACTAAAAATTACCCAATGCATTTGAGTGCTAAATAATTTCAGGCGCACCCATCACTTTAATTTCATTCTCATGCTTAAGTGTGCTTTATAGATCATAAAACATGGATTCATTCATCATCATAATTTATTCCATGATCAAGGAGTTTAGAATAAATAAATTTTATTCATAAATAAAAATATATATGTTCGTAAAAGTGAACACCCTTTATAGGAAATAGGTACGACATTCACTACACAATTGTTTTGGTATAGAAAATCACAGTTAAAATTTAGCAGGATAATGATGTCACTTACAAATTCATAAAATGGGTTGATGAGAGATAAATGTGTCTATAATATTATTTATATGAAGTGTAATATAATAGGTACAAGGAAGTACATTTACATACATTTATAATAATAAAAAATAACGCATATTATTACAAATAAGTTTGAATAAAAAGAGAAAGGAAAGGATTCTTATAAATTTTCAGCATGGTAATGGGAGTACATGGAAATGATTAATGAGAGATAAATGGGTATATAATCATTTATAAATAATAAGGTATGTATGGTGGAGGATTTAAAACATACCCCATAATTATTAATTGAAAAAAAGGCCATAACATGATAAAGAAACTTGGATAAATATTAGAAAGGAAAGAACCCTTACATGAATGTGTGGATCCAAAATCTTGAAAGGGGGATTTTTGAGAGCTTTGGGTGCCTTAGGAGGATTATAGAGAGGTTAGGGTAGAGTGAAAAGTTTATAAAACTATTTTTATTTAATATAAGTGTGATATTTTGTGTGTTTATATAGGAAATGAGAGGGTAATTCTTTAATATTTCACAAACTTAGGTTTTGGACTCTATATAATATAATATTCAAAACCAAAAACCTTCCAAAGAGTTTTTATCCTAGGTTTTTACAAAGTGGGGATGTTTTAATTATTTTATTAATAAAATTACCTAACATATTAAAATAATTCCCTTTCTTATGTGTAGGTGAGCCCCACTTTTAAATAAATGAATTTAATACTCCAAAATATATTAAATGTATTGGAGGATTCATAAAGGATTTATAAAAATAATAATGTAAAATTCATATAACATTATTTTAAGATCTAAAACATATATTTAGTTGATTATACCCATTATAGTTTTTATTACATCATTTTTTGGTCATTATGATGTCATAAAACACACTATATATTTATATGGTATTTGATTTTTACCCAAAAAATTCGACTGTCTCAGAAAATTATGAAAAATTCACCATTGGAAAATTTCAGCATCATTATTACAAAATTAATATTTATTTTATCTAAATAATTTTCTAAATATGTTCAATTTCACTTTTAAAATAATATTCTACATTTATTTAAAAAATAATGGATTTTCAATAATAATAGTTTTTTAACCCTTATAAAAAGTACTTTTGACTTCATAAAAATTATATGAAAATGTTATTATTAATAGAAAATTGTTTAATAATAAAATTTTATTAAAGTAATAATTATTTCAAAATTACATTAATTCATGAAAATAAATCCCTTAATTGAATTTTAATATTACCCAAAAATACAATTTGTGTTTAATTGAATCAAAATCAAAATCAATTAAAAAGTAACAATAAAAATGAAAATAAATTCATTATAATATAAAATATACATATTAATATTATTAACGTATTGATAAATATACCTTTATTACATCAACGTGAACCCTAAGAGTAATGTGTGCTATGGTGAGACTTTCATGGGGCCATTCAGCAAACATAGTTTGGGTCCTGATCTCAATGAGTTTGAAATTCCCCTGTAAATGGTTTTTCTCTTGCTTAAGTTATTGGATCTCAAATTGGGATTAGTCAATGTAAAATACTAGTGATGCTATCTCCCTTGGAAGCTCTAATAAATGGGTTTCATAGGATACATTCCTATTGGGTAAGGCCATCACTTCCTTTGTCTGTGTCAATTGGATTGGTTAAATCCCTATACTTATATTAATCATGTGATCAATATTTAATGGATATATTATTAATGATAAATATTATTAACGGTATTTTGAATAAAATTGTAAATAAAAAAAAATAATCTCTTGTGTTTTCTATAACCATATTACATAATAAAACATTAAATCATAAGGGAATTTATTTATAACAGTCCAGGTTAGTACACACATGGGCTGGAAACAAGTGCCTGGGAATTAACCTTACACATTGGAAATTATTTTATGCATTTATAATCACAAACAAATAGTAATAATAAGCATCAAAATAACTGATAACCCCAACCAAATGAGGTACAATAATTTTTAGATTCAATGTTTTACATCTTTATCCAAAAAAAAGTACTGCAATGGAAATGTAACAACAAAACTATCCTTAAAACCACTATGAAAAAAGAGGGACATCACCTTCAAGCCACCACCACCAACACCTATATGAAGTGGAACACTAGAAAAAATTTCTACCACCACAACCACGATACATATTTCCTTTAACTAAGTTATTCATAAGAAAGTATACATAAACCCAAAGGTGTATGTAGGGTGTGAGACACAGCCCAGTAGGATGCCACCAAAAATAAAAATTCCATGCTATAACATTAGAGGACAAATCAAAATTCACATTTCCATAGGAATATTTTAAAACATTAATAAGAAAACATTTTATGGAAAAACTTTTCAAGACACACTTTTTAAGGAAATATTTTTTCACAAAAAATCTTTCTTGAAATAAAAAAATGTACACATGTTATACCGTATGAAAAATTCTAGAACTACTTCACACGAGCATCATGTCACAAAAGAAAACCATGGGAAAAACCTATTGGTATCTATCAAAAGTGGTACCCTAAAAACCTCATACCCAAATGATAAAAATCACTCAACTCAACCACCAAAAGTATTCCCATGAAAGGCATACTAGAGAGGAGTCAAATCCAAAGTTCTAGTGGTCTCCATATCATAAGACAAAAACCAAATGGTGTTCCCGTGCATGTAGAACTAGAGAGGATTTAATTCAAAGTTCTAGTGGTATCTGATAATATCACCTATTTATCTAGTGTTGTAATTTTCAATCCTACCAGATGAATCTAAGCCCCAACCACTTCCAAATCAACTAGCATACTAGTTCTAGTTAACCCACCTAGGTATCCGAGATTTCCTTTGTGATCAAATTCCATTTCACATATTGGATAAATCATCACTTTCACATACACATACCAAGTATCATAATCACACAAGTAAATCACCACTTTCACATTTTCACATAGATCAAATGATCAAAATCCACATGGAAACTACCCTTTTCCATAAACAAAACCACTTTCCATTTCAAATCACACCAAAACCATTTGAAAATACATTTTTCACCACATGAAAAATTTATAAAACCCGTTATGAAATGAAACAAGAAGATCACATATGGAATCAAATGACTTCTACAGAAAAATCCCCTTTCAAATTCTTAGTCACATCAAAAAAATTGTATAACATGATTCACATCACTTTCACAATTCAATGACACATTTAAGATGAACAGAAAAGAGTCCAACAAGCAACAAAACACATTCCTCTTAGAAAAATAAAATTTCAAAACATTCCCACCATTAAAACTCTTTTAAAACAAAATTATAACCTTCCATACAACATATAAAACCTATTCAAGAAACATCACAATGAACCACACATGAAACATGGATAATTTACTTTATAAAACCCATTTTCATCATATGTGAAACTCAAATATTTTCAAAAAAATATTTCAAACCCCAAAACATCCATAAAACACATTTAAACAATCAATAAATAAATAAAAACATATATAATAATGTAGAAACGTGGAACCAACTACCTCATACCTATAAACATCAGGAGTCAAGAGAGAAACCACAATTTCACCACTGCAAGACCCTATAAAAAGAAATATCGAGCAACAAAAATAAATATTTCTACCAAAAACACAAGGTAAAACGCTCTTTAGTTCAAATAACCCATTAGAAAAAAAGAACCCAAGAAGTACGGAAGAAGAACCATTGAAAGAGGGAGAAACTAAGGGACAAATTACATATTTGATGATTCTTTGTATAACCAAGGACAAAACCACCCAAATATTGATACTCAAGGGCTCCAAGATTTCTTGGAGGAAACTCCCATGAATGAAAATCATACTTGGGGTGGATGGGAGGTTATTTAGAGTAAAAATCAAAGAGTCAGAAAGGTAATTTCCCAATTTTTAATGACCTAAAAGGTCGCACACACTAGTAGAAAAATGGCCTTTGATGTTGAAAATATGACGTCAGTTTCTAATAAGCTGACAAAAAATATTTTTGTAGAGAATTTTGGTGTAGGTTTTATTTAAAAATGATGGAAAAGAGGATATATATTCGTTTTTTGGAATTGGTTTTTTACAAAATTAATGCCAAAAATACACATCGATATCATTTTTGGTGTCAGTTTTTAATGAAAATAACACAAAAAATGAAAAATATATATTTGGAATTTGTTTTTAAAAAAATAAACACCAATAATTAAAAAAATATTACTACCTTTTGGATAATTTTCTAAGCTTATATTTTTCTGGTGAGGGATCTAAAATGGAGTTATGTATTAAAATTATGGTTGTCGAAAGTTGAACTTCCCTAAGAGAAGTCTTAACGTAGTCCAACCTTTGAAGGCCAAAAATTTCAATCTATATCTCTGTTTTAGCTAAAAAAACCATCAAATAAAATATTAGAAAATTATATAAAACATAGTAAGTTTTTTAAAAACTGAGGCTAAAAATATTATATTTTTTAACTTTTGGGGTTAGTTTTGTTAAAAACCGATGAAAAAAATATTTTTTAAATTATTGGCGTCATATTTTTAAAAGAGGATGAAAAAAAGTATGTAAAAATATAAGGGATCGTTATTTCAATTTTTTTTCACAATATGTGTTTCCCTATTTAAAATTCCACCTATGATTTTATAAAATTCTGTAGAAAATATTTTCATTTAACTAATATAAATCTATTTTCCCTTTCATTCATCATTTTCGACCTCTTTGATTCCTTAAAATTTTCAACATGACTTTAAGGACTGATTTTAACATGGTATCTATTCTAACAATTTAATTTACTTATTATTATTTTCATTCATTTCTAAACATCTTGATAATATTCCTTATAATGATGATTTATTCATATGATTGAGTTATGAATATAAAACATCTGGATGAGATTTATCACCGAGGTAAAAAATTCATTATCGATCACCGTTTTCCATGTCTCATGATTTCTACCATAAAACTATGAAATATGATGAAAAAAAACATATAATTTTAATCTTAACTCCTAAAAAATTTTTAATATATTCAAATATTTAAGTTTATTTCATTTAATTTGGTTTATACAATTTTCATTAAAGTTTCTCATGTTTTCTTTGAAACGAGTTGTATCTATAAAAACTTTGAAAATACCAACTTATAAAGACCATAAATTTTTATCCATAACTCCATTTTAGTTCCACTTCTTTTCAAATCAAATATTATGAAATTATCTAAAACCTAGTATTTTTTTTAAATTATTGGAATCATTTTTTTAAAAACATGCCCTTTTTTAAATTATTGGTGTCTATTTTTTAAAAAGCTGATGACAATTTTTTTAATTTTCTCATGTTAGTTTTATAAAAATATGATGTCAAAAAAAAAAATTTAAATCATTTTTGGAATCAGTTTATAAAAACCAACATCAAAAGTCCTATTTTTTATGTCGGTATCTTCAACATTGGTCAAAAAACGATGTTAATTTTTTTTAAAAAACTGACATTAAAGACTATTTTATACTTTTGACGATTAGCCTACACACTTTTCCAAACCATACAGCAACCATGAATCCATCACTATCTAAGAGGAACAATAAAAATGTTTAGCCCATGCGGTTTGAAAAATCATGCACCAACCATGCGGTCGCCATTGTCCAAAATCAACGTTTTATGTGCAGTTTCTGAGGTGAGGGTGTATGTTTTCCCCAAACTATGATTCAACTGTGCGCCACCCACTTTCAAGAACAGAATCTATAATTTTCAACAAAAACTCGTGGGAAAACCTATGGAAAAATTCAATAAAAAAAATAAACAAAAACATACCTCAAAAAAATCATGGATGTGATAATTCTCCCCAATATGTTAACTTTTTATCATAAGAAAGTCAACTCGATGCCTGATCAGAGAACAAAAAAGGATGATAATTATTATCCCAAGATTTCTTCTCCCATGTATTATGTACATCATTACCATGTGTCCAAATGACTCTGACCAATGGAATAAACTTCCCATGAATCACTTTCTTCTAATAATCCACAATTCACACTGGCCTCCCAAAAACAGACACATCAGGATCCCATTCCAACTCATCCTAATTCAATACATTAGATGGATCGAGATTATAAATTTTCAATTGAGAGGCATGGAACATGTCATGAATTGACATCAATTGGGAGGGAAATGACAACTAGTATGCCACATTACCAACTCTCTTGGTAGTCTCAAAATGTCTAACATACCTTGGCATTAGCTTCCCCTTTTACCCAAACGATGATGACCCAAGAAAGGTTCCAATTTTAGGAACACCTGGTCACCTAAAGAGAAATAAAAATCATGATCCCTTTGATCAACATATAAATTATAGTGACTCTATGCTATCAACAACTACGTCTTGATCAACATGAATTTATCATATGCTTCTTGCACAAGGCTTGGTACCAACAATGAGGTCTCACCCACCTCATCCCAAAATAAAGGCAACCAACACGACCAACGATATATAACCTCAAAGGGATCCATTTTAATTGATGATTGGTAACTATTTTTATATGCATACTCAATAAATCCCAAATGGTTATCGCACGAACCTCCAAAATCCAACACACATGGCTAGAGTATATATTCCCAAATCTGATTTTCATATTCCATCTAACCATCTATTTGAGGGTGGTATTCCATGATTAACATGAACTGAAACCCCATAATGTTTTAAAGGACTTCATAAAACCAAGAGGTAAAATGATGGTATCTATCTGAAAAAATTTCCAATGGAATAATACGAAGCATGACAAACTCTGGAACATATAACTGACCCAAACTATAACATGCTTCACATCACTTTAACAATTCCAAAAGACATTTAATATGCACAAAAAATAATACAATAGTAAATAAAACCATTGCTATTTAAAAAATCCACTTCCAACACATTCATATCTTTAAAACTCTTCGAAAACACATTTCACACAAGGCATAAAACATATTCAAGAAACACCGCAATAAAGCACACATGAAACATGAGCACCTTCCTTTTGAAAACCAATTTTTATTATATGATCATCTAAAAAATTTTCAAAAACATGTTTCTCACTATAAAAATAATACATAGAACAAATTTAAACAAACTTGAATTCCATACAAACACATATAATAATGTAAAAGAATAGAACCACCTATCTCACACCTATAAACTTTCAGAATCCAGTGAAAAACCACAACCACAACACCAAAAGGCCCTATAAAGGAAATATCAAGCAACAAACATTAATATTTATACAATAAAAAAATAAAACCCTCTATAGTTCAAAAAAATTGATGGAAAACAAGAACCCAAGGAGGTAAGAATAACCCTAGAAAGAGGGAGAAACCAAGGGATACATAAATTACCTGATGATTCCTTGAACAACCATGGAAAAAAATAACCAAATATTGATTATAAAAGGATTGAATAAGGCTTTTAGGAAGCTCCCATAGATAAAAATCTTCTATGGGGTGGATGCAAGGTGATTTAGGATTAAACTTGAAGAGGAGACATATGTAATTTTCCACTTTTTAATGACATGGACAGATCACATGGTTAACACACAGGGTTTTCCAAACCATGCGGTGACCATGTTCCCCTCAATATCCAAGAGGAAAAAGTATCATAGTTAGCCTTCTTGTTTTTACAAACCTTGTACCAACTGTGTAGTCACCACTATCCAAAATGAATATTTGACACACACTTTCTTCAGTGAGGGCATATGGTTTCCCCAAATCGTGCGCCAACCATGCACCACTTTCTATTAAGAAAAAATATCTATTTTAACCAAAAAATCAAGGGGAAACCCAAGGATAAATACAATACCGAAAATAAATAAAACAATACCTCAAAAAAATTCACAAATTTGAAACTTCATTAGTTGGTTTATAGAATAGTGAATAGATGATTCTCTCAAAAAATTTAAAAAGGAGGAAATTTAAAAAAAATTATACACTACCAATATTCTAATAAGAACCCACATCATTATATTAATCTATTGGATAATAATTAATGATTTAATATAAATAATTAATTGTATGTTTTCTAATTTATACATGATGATTTATCATAAAAATTAAAATATAGAAGCAATGAGTGAAAACACAATAAGAATAATTGAAAAAAATATAAATATTGAAAAAATAGTAAATATAATAAACATTATTTACTTATATAATATAATTCAACTACAAATTTTCAAAATATAAAAATTAAACAAAAATTAAATCATAAAAACGGTAAAAAAATGAACAAAAAGGTTGAATTATGATAATATTCTCTATTGAGATAACTCCTCTCTCAATGATTTTCCTTCCTTTGAAGATGATACTCTCAGTCAAAACCTATTTTTATTTAATAAGTATCTACCTCATCCTATCACCCCCATATATTCAAGATCAATAATCCTATAAAAAAAATCTCCCCAAGAATTAAACAGATTTATAATGATTTTTTATAGTCATTTAATATTATATTTCAATAAAAATAGTCCCACAACCCTTGTACCTAATCACTGTCAATTGTGTTGTGACTTGAGATTAAACTTCTTATAGAATATGATCCCCCATGTGCAATTGACATCTTTTATAATAAAAAAGAACCCTAATGAATTCCCATATTGATAAAATCATTGTATTTCTTATCTTAATAAAATCTATATAGTGTTGTCTTAGAATCCTCATTCATTGATTTCATAAATTTGGTAAATGAGTTCCATTTTCTATTTTTTGGGATTTAATAAAAGAAACTCCACAAATGTTTCAAATATGAAAAAGTACACAATATTTTTTAGAAACAATTACTTTTATGTATTGGGAAATTACCTTTTTTTACATTGTCCTCCATCAAATTTTACAATTACACAACTTCTTTTTCACCTTTTCATATTTTCTATATTCTTTTATATATTCATTTTTTTAGTTTTACAAATGAAATACCTTTATGAATTGGTAATTAGGAGAATTCACACTTATAAATCTATGTACTCATCTAATTTCTATGTCTGTCTTCTTAGAATTAATTTTAGATACCCATATATTTCAATTATACATCTCTTCCCTTTTACAAATTATACTACAACTACCTAAAAATGACTTTTAAGTATCCATCCACTTACTTTTATGTATTATTTTTTGAAAAATAGAACACATGTAAAATTCCTAAACATAAAAACAACCTTATAGAATATATAATGAGTTTTAAAACTACAAAAAAGAGAGATTATAATTTACTCCAATAAATTAAATTTGAAATTAAAATATAGATTATTGAAAATATTAATTCCAAAAATATAAAAAAATAACAGCTATAAAATAATATTTCACAAAATGTATCACATAAACTTTGACCAATTTTTTTTGAAAGCATATGAAAATAAATGTTTAGGATATACTTCAATTTTCTACCAAAAAATCATAATTTCACATAAAAATGAAAATAATAATATTTCTAATAAAAATTATCATGGTTATAAAATTTTATAATAAACTAAAAAATTAAACAAAGAAACAATATAATTTTATAACTTAAATATGGAAAACAATTATCAAAATGTGTCCACATAAGATTACCTAAAGCTTAATATATTTCATACCTCAAGAAATCAATTGAATATAATCCATAAATTCTAGTTAATCATAATAATGAAGGACTATTCTTACAATAATGAAGTTATTTTCAAAATTTTCCCCCCATGGAACATCTAATATATAAAATGAATCATCAATCCCCCTTAAAAATAAATTGTTTAGTAGAATGTTTCTTTATAGTTTTCAAAAGGATTATTAAATTTGAAAATTTTGAAAGGAATTTATCCAACCACATTTTATCGTCAAATATTCTTCCAAATGCCTCTTTTTGTCCGAAGTGAATACATACACAACTAAAAATTTGTCCCATTACATAGCATCTCACATAATTATATATAAATAATCTTTGGTGAGTGAAAATAATAATAATTAATAGATCAACATAATTAAAACTCATCCATCATTTTCAAAAAACACTTGAAAACCATGATTTAGTTTTCATTTTTTACTATTAAAATGTATAGTATACATGTTTAACCCCAACTAATATATTAAAATTCAAATGAAAACATAAAATATACTCCCAAAATTTCATTATGAAAATGTTTTTAGAATTAAATTGAATAGAATATATAAACATGAATCCATGATGGAATAAAAATGATTAACTACATCAATTTTGTAAAATAGTAACTATGTTTTATATAAATTTAGTTCCCTTAAGTATAAAATCAGTGGCAGTAGAAAAGTTAAATTTTTTAAAATTTCACAAAATGTTGACATGGACTACAAAAAAGACACTTCAACATATGGAAGGAATCATGAAATCTATTACATAAAGACACCTCTATCATATATAAATCCAACAATTTTCTTCAATCATAAACATCAACATGGATGAAGCATTGAAAAAATATATATTGAAAATGATTTTCCAATTCATTAGTCAAAAAATGTAAAAGTTTTATACTATATGTCAATATTATTTTCCCCAACAACAAAAAATAACTAAATCAAAACATATTAAATTCATTCTATCTAGACAGTAATTTATTTTTCTATGAACATTCATTGTTTTCAAGGTAAAGTTGAGGATTTAAGTCAATGCTGAAAACTATTTTCAAATATATAAAAATAGGCATGAAAATTAATTATTTCATAAGAAAGAGATATAAAACTATATCAGTAAGAAACATAATTTTTTTTAAAAGGTTATAAATTGTAGGTCATTCAATGAAATTTAAAACATTAATATAAAATAAAATTTAGTTTTAGGGTGATAAAACAATATTTAAATACCGATTGATAATGATTTTGAACAATATAGACTTAATAAATACTAAAACCATTAGTTATGAAAAATATTCAAAATTAAAACATATTAAAATATTATTAGAATTCAATTTTAGATAAAAATTAGTAATTTTTTTTGAAAAATACCATATTTCTCTATATATATTTCAACTTTAAATTGATTTTTACCATTTTTTAACAAAAATATTTAGAAAATTTGAAGAAAAAAAATATGAGAAATATAAAATAATTTCGGATATTAAAATCTTAGAATTGAATTAATGTGATAAATCCCATGATATTTGGTGTTCTGTTGGTGAAAAACCAATTGATCACTCTTCTTTATAACCCTTCAATGTCCATATTAGTTATCATATTAAAAGACTCATTAGATTTGGGAAAATATTTTTTTAACTGAAATCATTCAAAATTAATAAAATGAAACCATGTTAAAATTGAGAGGATAAGGAAATTATGTTATATTCATATAATGGAATAAGTGTAACTATAGTGATTCAGGTTAATAACATGTTTCTATTTCATTTTAGAGAATAGGTGAGTAGAGGATACTCCTTCTTTTCCCATAATGTGTGGTTTCATGGAACAAAAGGGAGGTGGATTTTTTATTTCAGTATAAAATAAAAAATTAATTATTAAACCCTAGTTTACCTCCCACGTTGTGATATATTTAAAATACCCCATCAATAATTTATCTCTGTATTTATAACCATGATATCATGGAATAATTTATTTCTCGTAGAAATTATTTCATTATTTTTTATGGAAATGTCATCATGATTAATTAAAATTTTCAATACACTAGTATTAATTAAATACTCCTTGAATTACCCCATAAAAATAGGACTAATTCAATTATCCACCACTATTTTTATATATATTATGTAATAAAAAACTTTAAAAATATGTGACATCATCCTATAAAAATATCATAGATGAGCATCAATATCCTCACATCTCACTCCATTGAATTTTTATCGAAGATATTTTATATGGGTGAAACTTTTTTACAACTTGATAACTATTTACCAAATAATAATTCCTATAATTTATTCTTTTTGTAGAAACAAATCCCATCCTCAATCAATCCTAATAATTCTATATGACCAATGAATGAAAACTATACTCATAAAATATTTTTTGTTGTAGAAATTTACATATTATCACAATATGTAATTCTATTCATATTATCACTTACAATTCTCCCTAAATTCTTATAACTATTGAATTTAAGTTAAAAATATAAAATAACTCTTTATATTTTCCATCAAATTTAGAGGCTTTGAGAAATACCTTTTCTGGATAGAACGCTCTTCTGAAAATATCATTGTTCTCGAGATGGAAAATGTGTAACTTTGACACCATGTAGGGTTCCTTTGATTGGGAGATTTCAAAAATAGAAAGTCCAGAGTGTTGAATAATTTCTTGAGAAAAAGTTTCAATATGTACTCTTTATTTATGCTAAACTAATTCTAGATTCTTAGTAATTATTTTACAAAATTTTCCCCCAAAATTCAATAATATTTTAATTTCAATAGTAGAATTGGACTCTATAAAGATGATCCCTACAACGAACCTCTCTTTTCGTACATTAACATTTCATAGAATTTACATAATACTTAAAAAACATTATACAAATAGATGACCAAATACTATATCAGTCTAGTGCCTTTGGAAGCTTGGAAATATAAACACTCATACATAATTGAGAAACATCATATCTTACTAGGACCTTCTTGACTAGCACCCTTCTTAGAAACATCAAACATACTTCATATTTTCATAACCCGGGGGAAGTAAACATAAAAAGGGGTGAGATAAGATGCTTATTAAGGGTAAAAAATGATACATGTGAGCATAAACATGAGTATATGGGTATGATAATGTGATCATGAAAATTTAAGATCATACCACTAATATCAAATATCATAAAATAGAATCATTCCAAAAATATTGGTAGTTTATAAAACATGAATCATAAAGCAATAAAGAACATAATCCATGAAAGCATAATATGGGAATAAAACATGGAATTATGGAAGACACATAAGTATATATAATGATTTCCACAGTAGTCAAGGTATTATTTCCAAGTCCATATTAGTTTAAAAATTCATTTACTAAATTGGGTTCACACCCCATTATAGTCTTGTGTTACTGAACTAATTTAACTCCTCATTCTAGCCATATAATACTAAAAAATTTCATTTCCCATTCCAGACCTGTAATACTGAAAAAGTTCATTTCTAATTTCATTCATTTCTATCTCATGATATATAAATAATTAACATATTCATTGGCTTGATATATAGATTCCACCAATATCATAATGATATCATACATACATGTGCCACAAAATCCTAAACAATAATATCATAACCCATTAAATGAAATGGGTATTATTAACATGTAAAAATATCATGTGAAAGATGATACAAGTTTCATAATCATTCATCAAAATAATAACCTATGAAAGTGAAATTTATTTCATAAACATATAACCTATGCAAGATAAACATGTTTCATAAAGTTCATGACATTAATTATACCCAATTTATATAAAGAATATGAATGAAACCTTTAGATAATTTCTTATAAGGTCATGAGTAACATTAATGAATGTCATATTATATGGAAAATAGTTTTGAAATATATTTTTAAAAAATTTCTTAAGGAAAATATATTTTATTCTTTGAAAAATGATTCTTAAAAAATAAAACCATTTGAAAATTATTTTCATAGAAAATACCATTAAAACATATAAGTATGACTTGAAATTACTTTTAAAACCTTTTTACTTGAAAACATATGAAAACAATCATGAATGTTTATTGAAAACCATTTATTTTAAAATAATTTGAAAACGTACAAATAAGGCTTGAAATAATTTTGAAAAAAAATTCCTTTAAAATTACTTTTAAAATTTTTTTGCTAAGAATTATATATTTAAAAATGAAAAGTAATCTTGAGAGAGATAATGGCGGGTAAATCTATACTTGTCATATGAGGTAAAAAGAACATTCCTTTTACACGATAAAAGGTTAGAAAAATACCTTGTTCAGAAAGTGGCAAGAAGATTCATTTGAAGATATTGGTAAAATAGAAAAATGGTAAAAATTTATTTGAAATGTTATAGTATAATTGTATAATATTATTGGAAACCCTTTTTAGAAAATATTATTTTGAAGGAACATATATTTCTGACCAAAGAGAGTGTCAAGTCGAGCTTTCTTAAAAACACCTTATCAACTATATTATGTAACAAAGAGTAGAAAAATGGTACCAATAACTGAATATATCATGAATAACAAGAGTATAATATAATTAATTAATATTCTTAATATATTGGTTATATGTTTTCAGAAAAGGAATCATTAACATAAACAATCATTAAAAGTGATGAGATTGTTTCAATAAACTCTTATCACTTGGTAATTTGGGATCATACTATCCATATAAGAAAAGGAAATTACATGAAGATTATTATATCATGAAAATAAGTATATTCATGACATATCATGTAAAATAGAACTATACACACCTCAAAATTAATTTAGGTGGATTACAAAACATGAGTCTCAAAGAAGAAAAATTGAGACAAAATTATTTTACTGATTTCGTAACTTTTGAAACTTAAACCTCATAAAATAAAGGTAATAGAATATATATGTAAATAAATATAAATTTATCTATAATAAAAATTGAATACATCAATGGGACGTATTCACACCACCCAAAGTAATGGGTGGTGAATAATGAATGTATCTCACGAAAATAAAAATTGAGATGAAATACCCTTACCTTTTGTCTTGAATCTCTTCATACTCATACAAGACTCTTCTATAATAAATAAAAATTTATTAAAAATCTATAAAAGAACTATATTATTACTTCTAATGTCATATATTGTTTTATTATGACTTTATATTACACTCTTGTTAACAATCCTATGTTAAGGTTTCACTTTGGGTAATATCCTCTTTGTTTTTCGCATGTGAGTTAATTTGTTTTATATTTGTTCATTATATTTATGTCATGATTTATATTATTTAAAACATGATTTAGATATAGTTTATATTCAGTATATTTTTATAATAATAATATAAATAATATATAAGTATTAAATGGAATACATCGTTCATGGAGACGGTAAGCTGTACATACACATGAACGCTATTTCCGTTTTTATTATCGTATTGAAAGATGGAAAGAAAATCAAATATATATATATATAGGTATATAATATAATTAAATTATAATTAAAATTTTATATATATCTTATAAGTTCACTAAACCATCCTTATTATATTCTATGTAGTGTGTGAAAGAATCACATCACTTTGAGGGGGCGACAGTCCACACTTCCTCAAGCTAAATTATCATATTTAAACCCAAGGAAAAGTAAAAATATATGTTTTTTAAAAAGAATAAATAATATTAAAAACATAATAAATATAATATATGGTGTATATAAACATATTTTCCATCATAATTTCTATCATGAGAGGCAGTGAAGGAAAAATGAATAATCATTATTTAGTAAGGCGGTAGTTCGCCATACATGTAAATAGTATGCTCGTTACCCATTAGATGGAGGTGTGTGTAAGTGTATATAGAAATATGAGAAAAACAAATACTAGTATATTTAGGATATTTTTTGTACCATAATTTAATAAATACAGTGGAGGTGGTGGAGAAAGAAAATAAAATAATGGAACCTGAGAGATGATGTTACCTCTTAATCGGGAAAGTCTTTTTGGTTTGTGAAAAAAGTATTACTTGGGTTGATTTATTCCCAATGGGAGATTTTAAGGAGAAAGTTAGGGATGTTTTTAATTATATTGGGTAGATCTTGGTCGAACATAAGTTGTATAAGAGGTGTTTAGAAGATAGATAGTTGGTGGCCTTTCATAGGGAAGGTAAAGGACTCACTTGGTACTTTTGAAAACAAGTTTGGTGTAACCACATTTTTACCTAACATAAGTCATAAAAAAAAACAAAACTCAATAATTTAAGTTGAATGGTTGGATAATTTCAATGCAATGGGTGTTTTACAAGTGTATAAGTTGTTTTGGGTCTTAAATTTAATAGTTAGTCCTCAGTTAAGCTTAATTTCACCCTAATTGATATAATTAATTTTAATTAATTTGAATAATATTTTTTTGTCAAAAAATAAGTTGAATTTATTAGTCATTATAAATTATTATGATTCCAAATTTGGAATCCATTTTTCTAAATTATAATAGTGAGGTTGACAATACCGGTTTTTAATGTAAAACATTCAAATAATTTCTATGTCTTTATGCCCAATTTCAAAGTGAAATTGATCTCAACGAACCAAATTATATTAATTGGTAAAAATATTATCTAATTAATCTTTCAAACCAATTTAAAATATAATTTTACCTTATTAATAAATTATATGAAAAATCTGTTTTGAACTAAAAATTATCATTTTTAACTATTCATTAAAAAATGAAACATTACAAAAAAACCAAATAATTATCCTAACATATTTTTTATGTTTCTATTTCAAATATGAAGTTTATTTTTACATATTAAGTCTATAAAATTTCTATAATTGAGATTTAAAATTGTTTCTCCATTAATTTTTTTTTAAAAATACATTTATAAAAATATATATTTTTAAGCATAAAATTTTGTTTGTTCTTATCTTTAGTCTATAAAATATATTGAATGAATATAATTTTTTTTATTGAATATATAAAAAATATATTACATTAGTATCACTAACTAATTTTATTTAATTTAATTTAATAAGTTAAAATAGATTTTGTCCTTAATAATAATAATAATTCCTTTTACATTCAATCAGTTTTCATATTCATTTATAATTAATTGGTAACCTATGAATTATTATTATATTGTGTAAACCATATATTTTCATAAATTAGTTATTATTATTAATAACCTCTAATTTAACAGGTAAGTTATATCTTATAATATTAAGTAATAACATTTTAATGATACACTACTTATCGATAAAACTCGGTCGTGTGTTACACAAGCCATTGAGGAAAGAAATTATTGCGTGTAACACAAGATAATCTCAGTGTTTCATATATAGTAGGCTAATGTTTATGTTATGTTCTATGCATGAATAACTTGGTGTGGTGTATAACGTAAGTACAACATAGTTCTTTAATATAAAATAAGATATCTTCAGTGTTGAGTAAAATGAAAAATATAAAAAAGAATAAATTAATTTGAAAAAAAGTAATTCAAAAAACCCCATGGTGTTTTATTCTACCCCCTAAAATGAATTTCATCCTCAAAATTTTTCTGGGTTATCAATGGTTTAAAACTTGATAGATTCATTTATAGAAACTCACATCGCAAAAATGGATACTAAAACTTACCTTAAAAAAGGAAAGTTGGAACAATAATGGTTACCCTAAGTAAAATATAAATAGGTTTCCATGTTGGAGAACATATGTTGGGAGTGAATATTGGTCATGGAGTAAATTAATAAATATTTATATGGAGTGATTGAGGTCATCAATAATAAACAAGGGAATGACGAAAGAAAAGTTTAGCGTATCAATGTCATAAATTTGTGATGATTTAAAAGGCCATAGATGAAAAAAAATCAAGGTATTAGGGAAACACATTTTATTTTAATCATTATCCTAACATTGAGTAATTAATTTATTGACCAAGTGTCATGGGTCAAATATTATCATCAAGATGGAAATGAGTGAGACTTATGACTGGATGGAATGTGGTTTCATAAACAGAGTGCTGATTCACATGGGGTTCTCTGCTTGGGCATGTAAAATTCTATTTCGATGCTTCAGTTCTCCATGGCTTTCAGTTTTTTTCATGGGGAGATCCTACTAGGGTTTTAAGGCTACAATTAGGTTGCGCCAAAGAGATCCAATTTCCCCAAGATTATTTGTCTTAGTACAAGATACTCTAAGTCGAATGATAAACAGAGGAATACAGAATGAAGACATCCACCACTATCGAAGGAGATAGAGACTCCCACCTATTTCACATATCATGTTTGTTGATGATTCCATATTATTCATAAATGTTGGTAGGAGATCAATTCATTGAATCATCAGAATTCTTGATAAATTCTTCTATTCGAGTGGCAAATCCATTAATAAGGAAAAAATAATGTTTTACATCTCAAACAAATGTGAGGCCAGAAGAGCTGAATATTTAAGTAGCAGGATGAGCATGCAATGAGGCCAGTTCCCTCTAGAATACCTAGGTACTCCTATCTCACCAGGCAGAATGTGCATCAGGGACTTTGATCATGTGGTGAGTAAGATCCCAAGAGACGTTCTCAACTAGAAAAACTACCTTCTATCTTTCGGGGGCCACATCGCTTTATTGAATAGCATACTGTTAGTAATTCAAGTGAATGAAATGGTGTCCACCAATTTGCAATAGGGGATATCAGAATAATTGATCAAATAATGTCTGGTTTCATTTGGGTTGCTACTTCAGATGGGAAAAGAAACTGGGTCTCATGGGGAGGAACTTCCAAGCCCATATATGAAGGACCTATCAACATGAAGAGCTTAGATTTCACCATTTAATGGATGCATACAAAGTTAGCGCAGGAAACTATTTAAGGGAACATCGTGTGGCATAATACCATGTAATTTAATATGGGAGGTATTGCGAGCAGCCAGACCACCAATGGATCTCTTCTATGAGTATTGATTAGCTCCATCATTCTGACCCTTCAACAGAATTCTCAATTGATTGTAGGTGAGGCTAACATCCAGTTCTGGTTCCATAACTAGGATGAGGAGGTGATAGGGTATCCGGGTTTCATTTACCCTAACATTTCCTTTATATAGTGAGATGTTATTCTGAATTCATCTCGATGGCCTTGGATGAGAAGAAGAAAGAGGATTTCAATCTTATAAGGACCAACTCGGAGCCAGATAGATGTGTATTTTCTCCTTCCTCCATGAGGAATTATAATGCCAAGGATTATCTAAGGTTCTATACTCCTCAGCCTCAATGTGATATATAGATAAAATAGTTGTGGTTTAATATGATCCCTTCTAAATATTGCTTCCTTAGTAGGCAGATCAAGAACCACACCATTCCTACTGACGACAATATCAAGAAGTTGGGAATCAGTATCACATCATATTGCCAATGTTTTATAATTAAAAGTTAGGATAATGTGAATCACATCTTATTTGAGGGGGAATAGGCTCAAGAAGTCTGGAGTTTTTTCGGCATGTTTATAGCTTAATATTCACAGGACCTTCGAAATGAATCGTTCTTAGAATGATGGTTTTAGGATCCGGATAACGTGGCCATGGGAAGAATGGCTCGAGCCATTATTCTCAATATAGGGTGATGGTGATTATTGTAACTTCCCAGCCTTAATTAGGTATGAACCATTTTTACTTTATTGTAGTCTAATTAATTAAGCGACCCAGGGTGCATGCCTGCGCACCTCGCTGCAGGTCCCAGACATATTTTTATTTAATTTAAATAATTGCAGATGTTTCCTGAAAAATGTAATGTCACACTTTGGCACAGTTTTCGGGTTGTAAATAATTAATTAAGGATTGGAAAAGAGTAATATGATATTTAAAGAAGATTTAAATGATAGAAAAAAAGGATAAAAAGAAATTATGAAATAAAATAAAGACGGGGTTACATGAAAAAAGAATATAATTAAAATGGGGGATTCTAGTTTTTAATTATTATTTTTATTTTTCATTCCATTATTTTGTTTTATTTTATCTTTTTCTTTTATTTACTTTTTCCTTATCTTTTATTTTCCCCTTATTTTTCTTTTCTTTTCTTTTTTTCTTTTCTCTCTGTTATTTTTTCCCTCTCCACTCTCCCTCTCCCACTCATCACGTCGCACCCCTAAATTCCATCACACCAACTAGAAGCCCCTTCAGAAGGCCACTTCTCCTCTGTTCAACGTCTGATTCCTTCACCATTAGGTGCGAAGTAAACTTTAGGGAAAGGATAAAGTTGCGCAATTGGAATTGTGATTTTTTGTTGACTAATTTGCGTGTAGTTCATCGCCGAAGATTGTTACCCTATTTTGGGGTTTTTCTAAAATCCTTCGTTTTCAACCATTTTAGTTCAAATAGAAGCCTACCGTAAATATTAGAGTCATATAAGACTACAAGGTAAGGTTCCTACTCTATTTCCCTCCATTTCGTTGTGATTTATAAAAACACACTGTTGTGTCGTAAGTCGGTGCCTACCGACTTTGTGCAATTTTACCCATTTAAATTAATTTAACGGTTTTACTTAATTGTTGAATCCTTAATCATCTTAAATAAATTTCTTTGAATGGTTGCAACAATATTAGACACCCCTTTGGGTGTGCCGACATAGTCGGTGTACTTTTCTATTAGCTGGGTTATTAATTTAATTAGCTTCAGGTATTGCACAACCCCTTTTTATTGTTTTTAAATTATGTGAATAGTTTTTTGAATTATTACATCAATGTTGGACACCCCTTTGGGAATGCTGACATGATCAATGTATTCTTCCATTAGTCAAGTTTACTGTTTGATTAATTTCATGTGCTGTGAAGCCCTTTTTATTATAATTAAATTAAATAAATAGTTTCTTTGAACATGAACTTGAATTGTTGGATCATTGGCACTTGTTTTGATGAACTGTTTATTATTTAAAAAGTGCAATATCCGCTAATGTTGATATGATATGTATATTTCCTTGCATGTTGTTATGATCAACTGATGATTATTTAAATGTGCATTATCCGCTGAGGTTGATAGGATATGTATATTTCCTTGCAAGTTGTTATGCTATAATGTAATATTTATGACTTGTGATGCGGGTGTATCTGGTTTGTTTTCAAGATGTGACTTTATATGTTGATTATATCATATCTGCTACTGGGAAAACTTTAATTAAATTCAGGGCGGTGAAAGGGGGTGTGTCTCGTATTAAGGGCCACACATAGATCCTCTCTTTCTGACGGGTTACCTTTAGGTGTCGGGGGGCGGTGTCGTTGGCTTTTCCGGACCGAGACTTCCCTATACTTTCTAATACTTTTGAGTGATACCGGTTCCAAAAGGGACCATCGGGATGGATCCATTGGTAATGTGGCTAAGCCATTCTCAGATGACACTCGACCCCTTTTTTCAAGTTCGGTACGGACTCAGGGTAAAGCAATGCCTCAAGCGATACTTGGTCTTTTGAAATATTTCCTTGGATGGGCTCAGTGGCATTGGATAAATTGACGGATGTTCCTTAGTGATGCCTTCAGGATGGTCTCAGACTCCAACTCTCAACGTGAACCTTAATAATGATGCACTTAAGGTTTATATTATTTCCATTTGAGTTTTCTTGAGAATTGAGATATCCTTCTGATATGTGAAAGTGCACCTGGATTACACTGGACTTAAACCCCAAGTTAAAGCACAAGCTTGGGGTACACATCTTTCTTGTTTAACTTGCTTTTATAGGTTTTATATATATACATGTTCGTGAATTCTGCTGATATATTCCCTTTCAAAATATCATCTTAGGCTGAAGAAGGTGATTAGGAATGGGTGCCATTTGGAACCCAATCCATCTTTTTTATTTCATTGCATTTAAATTAATTATCCAAAATTATTAAGTAATGGCACACTACATTTTTATTAATGCATGAAATGGAAAGGTTTAGACACCATGGGTGCTGGCCTACTAATATTTTATCTCACACCTTGCTCGGGAATCATCGACACTTGAGTAGATTACATGCTCGCTGGTATTGACAAGGTGAAGTGTGATGCTTCTCACGATTGACTCTTCATTACTACTTAGGATGGAGACTGGGGCAGAGGATCAGGCCTTGCTCACGATGCAGTTTCTACTTGTGTCTTTTGTTTTAGTTGACTGTGTGTTTGAGTTCTATTTTCCGTACTTTCAGTTTAGACTCATAGATGGCATGACACTCTTTTTTGAGTTTCCGCACTTGGTTTTTATCTTTTTGTTGGATTTTATTTATATTTCTTATGCTGTAGTTTATTCATTCACATGCTTCCCCTATTTATTAATTGTTCCTGTTTACTTCTGTTGTGATATTATCTATTACCTATGAGGGAATAGTCTCTCCCATAGACACAAAAAGGGACCTCGATGCTATTCAGAAACCTCTGGTGTCTGTGGAGATGCGCTTGAGGTTATGTGACCCACCGGTCCAGCCACCATCTTAGAGGTGAGCCGATTCGGGATGTTACAAAGTGGTATCAGAGGAGTTTTTCCTTTTTCCTTACTTTTTGGGTTAGATAGGTGACTAGGATATAAGAATTTGGAATGTACCCTATGCTTGGATGTAGGTAACCCATGTATAGGGGAAACCCAAATTCATGGGATGGGATTGCAGTTATTGATTATGCCAGTTATTGTTGATATTATTTCACCTTGGGTAATTCACTTGTATTGCGTTGTTATTGTGCTGGTATTATTGAAATAATGGGTTTACCATTGCAGCCCGATGATATGAGGGCAAAACATCCCATGCATCATGATAGGCACTATAGGATTTAAATTCCATGCATATTTCCATGCTATATCTACTTTCAGTGTGCATTTTCCTGTTGAATGTGAGTGTTGTTATACCTAGTGGTAAAATTTTGAATTGTTGGTTTATTGAATATAAGGTTCTGTTAGTCTGTTATATGTTAGCCTGACTCAAACTAGGAGTGGACTGTAGAACTTGTTTAGTAATCCTTTTCTGTTGTCTCTTCCATATCGAAACCCAGCCTTTGAGGCGGGTTGTCTGTTGTTTAGTGCTCCGAGGTAGGCTATGTACCTAACCTATTTTGTGCCTTACTTGTTTTTTTCACTTTCTTTACTCCTTGTATAAAGGTGTCTATTTTTCTGTTGTAGAAAAATTCCACCGCAACATCTTTGTGATGTGCCTTAAGAGAGTGTAAATGAGCACATTCTAGAGATGGTGGGTCCTGAACCACCAGTGGTACCTCTCGTAGAGCCTCATGTGGAAATACCTCTTGTTGATCCTCTGAGGGACCCAAACACTTAGTTCAGGGATAGTCTCCTAAGGTTTATACAGTCGGTTTTGAATATCCCCAGACCTGCCTCGTCTATGGTAGACCTTACGTGAGACTTTCTGCAGTAGCACCCTCCCACCTTCTCAGAGAGTGGCGGCCCTCATGCTGTAGAGTCATGGATAGAAGCTACAAGTTCTATCTTTGACCACTATGAGTCACTTACAGAGTGAAGGGCCAAGCTTGTAGTCTACATGCTCCGTGAATCTACGAAGACCTGGTGGGATGTTTCTCAGGCTGAGCAGACCAGTGACATGGCTTGGGATGACTTCCAAGTAGCCTTCTATGACCACTTTTTCCCACAGACTCTGAGATATGATCGTGCATAGTAGTTCCTACATCTTTAGTAGGGCTCTATGACTATGTTATAGTATTCAACTCATTTTACGAAATGTCAGAGTTTTTCCCCATCTCTGACTAGGTATGTACAAACTACTGCAAGGCATTTTGAGGACGGACTTGAGTATACTATCCTCTCAATGGTGAACGTCTTACGTTTGACTACTGTTACGGAGATCATGAACTAGGATCTAATCTCAGAGTAAAATGTCAGGGAAGCTAAAACAGTGAGCTTGGGTGGTTCAGTTCTAAGATGGGTTGATGGCTCTTCTGGTAGAAGTAAACACCATTTTGAAAGTGCACACCGGGGAAATCCTAGAAAAACAACACATCTTGATAGCTCTGTCACTTGTTATCAGTGCGGTTGGGATGGTCACAAGAAGCTGCTTTGCAAGAGGGATCCAAAGGAGTTCCGAGCTTGTGGTAGGATGGGTCACCTTCAACGTTTCTGCTATTCCGTCTCTTCATCTTCTAGTGGTAGAGGATATGCACCTGCACCTGCTTCAGGTATGGAATTTATGACTCCACAGTAGGCTGGAAGTTCTTTTTCCACCACTCGATCAGGCCGAGGTAATGGTGGAGGTCTTTGTTGAGGAAATCAATTGCTATATTATCAAAGTCAGCAGAGTGGACCTGCTTAGGCCAACCACGCTGCGTATCAGGGTCGTGGCTTAGGTCCCATGTACGTAGTGCAATCAGCACCAGAGGAGTAGAGTGCATGACCATTTATAGTGTGAGGTACTATCATAGTAGCCTCTACTTTAGTTTCGGATATTTTTGATATTGGCACATCACACTCCTTTATATATGCTTCTATTGTTTAAAGTCTTGGTTTTCCAATTGAGTTCTATTGCATTGTCATGTCTCTCGACACTCCACTTGGGGTTAGGGCAGAGGGCATACGCCTGTTCCAAGAGTGCCCCTCAAGATAGGCGGGTACCATTTTGTTTGGAATTTCTATATCCTCGATATGTCTGGCATCGAAGTAATTCTTGGTATGAACTGGCTCACCCCTTATCCTCCTCAAGTAGATTTCTATTGTCATCGGGTGTCCTTCACATCTTCTGAGGGCGACACATATCATCACAAAGGAGAATGGGATTTAAAGGCAGACAGAGCTAAGACTAAATATGCAGCGTTGGGTAGAGTGACCCCTCAGTTGGCAAGTCTATTCATGAGAGATCAGGGAACAAAAATAGTTGAATTACCTCCAGTGGTGGATCTTTTTAGGGACATCTTCATTGGTTATTTCTCTGGATAACCTTCTACGAGAGACGTGGAGTTCACTATCGAGATGGTTCTAGGTCCAGCTCCAGTGTCTATTCCTCCCTATAGGATGGCACCAAAAGAGCTACAGTAACTGAAAAAGAAACTTGAATACCTTGAGCCTAAGGGTTTCATCAGACCTATAACATCGCCATGGGGTTCAACTATCCTTTTTTCCAAGAAGGCAGACGATACCTTATGGTTATGCATGGATTATTGTCAACTCAACCAGTTTACGGTAAAGAATAAATATCCATTTCCTCGTATAGATGATCTCTTTGAACAGATCCAGGGAGCAACTGTTTTCTCCAAGATTGATCTGAGGTCAGGATATCACCAGGTTCGTGTGTGACCATATGACATACCATGTATAACATTCTGATGTAGGTACAACTTGTATGAGTATCTGGTTATGCCATTCGGCCTCACGAATGCGCCAATAATATTCATGTCCCTGATGAACTGAGTTTTTCATCTGTATCTTGATTCCTTTCTAGTAATATTCATGGATGACATCTTATTGTATTCACATTCCAGAAACTACCATGCAACCTATATTGATATTGTGATGCGTACATTGAAAGAGCACCAGATATACACAAAGCTCCATAAATTCCACTTCTAGATTGAAAAGGCCACTTCTTGGGTCATATTATATTAGAATTAAGGGTATCGGTTGACCCAGAAAAAGTGACCGCCGTGGTTTCATTGGAGCATCCCAAGAGTGTCTTCGACATCCTAAATTTCTTGGGACTCACTGGCTATTACAGACGATTCATCCAGGATTTCATCCACTTAGCAGCACCTCTTACGTCCCTAACTAATGTGTGCAGTTCATCTGGTCAAAATATTGTGAAAATTCTTTTCATGAATTGGAAGGAAGACTAACCTTATCCCCAATCCTGATTCTTCCTGAACCTTGTAAGAGCTATAATGTTTATTGTGATGCTTCAGGAATTGGACTGGGTGCAGTTTTTATGCAAGGTGATTGAGTCGTGGCTTATAGATCCTTCTAGTTGAGACCTCACAAGCAGAACTATCCTACATACAACCTTGAGTTGGCAGCTGTGGTTCATGCTCTACACTGTTGGAGACACTATTTGTTGGCTGAGAGATTCATTGTTTACACGGATCATAAAATCTTGAAATATATATCCACTCAACGAGACTTGAACTTACGGAAACTTAGGTGGGTCGAATACTTGCAGTTGTTCGACTTTGATCTTTCTTATACCCCGGGTAAGGGTAATGCTGTGGCGGATGCTTTAATCCACAAGACACAGGCACAAGCCGTGCATGTAGCCAGCAGTGAGTGGAAAATGATGGCCTTGTTTTTAGAGATGAATCTGGAGGTTCAGAAGCAGAGTGGACAACTGGTTCTAGAAGCTCTTACAATGTCATCCTCTCTGCTAGAGAAAGTACACAAGAAACAGTTGATTGACCCTGAGGGTCTCATTTTTAGGGAAAGTGTTATAGGAGAGAACCCACCTCCTGGTTGGGTTGTTGATGGCAATGAAACTATCCTTTACTGTTGTCGTGTATGGGTACCTTCAGGTATGCAGGAAGATATGATAAAGGGATCTCACACCTATGTTTGAAAAGTTCATCTTGGGATGACCAAATGTATAGAGACACGTGTCGACAATATTGGTGTCCTGGTATGAAAAAGAAGATAACATGTTTCATCACTTGGTTCTCCACCTGCCAACATGTAAAGGTTGAGCACCAGCGACCTACTGGACTCCTACAACCTCTAACCATTCCCGAATAGAAATTGAATGACATAACCATGGATTTCATTATAGGCTTTCCAAGATCTCCTCGATGCAGCGATGCAATATGGGTGGTTGTCGATAGGTTGACCAAGGTTGCGCACTTCTTACCTATCCAAGAGACCTTTACGATTGATGAGTTGTGAAGGATGTATATCTGTAAAATGGTGTGAATTCATGGTGTACCTCATTCTATTATCTTAGAAAAGGATTATTTCTTTACATCACGGTTCTGGAAAGGGTTGAAAAAGGCACTGGGATCACAGGTACTTCTGAGTACATCATATCACCCTCAGACCGATGGGCAGTCCGAGAGAACTATACGAGTGTTAGAGGATATGTTACGGGCCTGTATCCATGATTTTGGAGGTTCCAGGGAGAAGAATTTACCTCTTGTTGAGTTTACCTATAATAACAGCTTCCAGGAAACAATTCAAATGGCTTCATATGAGTCTCTCTATGGTATACCGTGTCTTTCGCCTTTATGATAGCTCGAAGTAGGTGAGATAGCTATGTTGGGTCCTCATCTTGTTCAAGAGACTTCTGTCCAAGTTTAGATGATTTAGAAGTGTATGACTATAGCTTAGTCCAAGCTAAAGTCTTATACCGATCATCACCGCAGACCTCTGGTGTTCGAGGTGGGACATTGAGTCTTTCTTCATGTTTCTCTGAGTTCGGGTCACAGGAAGATCAGAAGGCATGGGAAGTTATCACCGAGATACGTCAGACCATTTGAGATAGTGGAGAGAGTTAGTCTGGTAGCCTATCAGTTACTACTACCTCATAGGTACCGTTCCATGCATGAAGTTTTACATGTAACTCAGCTCTGAAAATATCATCCAGACCCATCTCATTCTTTTGACCCTGACGGCATCGAGCTTGACGTTGATGCATCCTTTGTGGAGCATCTAATCTATATCGTTGATCATAGCATGAAAGTCCTCCCAGGAAAGTTAGTCCATCTGGTCTGGGTGTTGTGGCCACATAGATGCATTCAAGAAGAGACCTAGGAGCGAGAGACGGATGTACATGCACAGTGGCCAGAACTATTCTCTGGTGACGTCCCACTACCCTCGAAAGGGAAAATCGGGGACGAGTTGTCTTAAGGAGGGGAGGTTGTAACATCCCGGCCTTAATAAGGTATGAATTTTTTTTAATTTATTGCAGTATTATTAATTAAGCAACCCGAGGTGCGCGCCAGTGCACCTCACTGCGGGTCCCGGATAGCTTTTTTTTTAATTTAAATAATTGCAGACATTTCATGAAAAATGTCACGTCATGATTTGGTACAGTGTTTGGGTTTTAAATAATTAATTAAGGATTGGAAAAGAGTAATAAGAGATTTAAATAAGATTTAAAACAAATTAAGAAAGGATAACAAGAAATTTTAAAATAAAATAAATAGGGGGTTACAAGAAAAATGAAAATAATTAAAATGGGGGATTCCCATTTTTAATTATTTTTATTATTTTACTTTCTATTAATTTGTTTTAGTTTATCTTTTTCTTTTATTTAATTTTTCATTTTCATTTATTTTTACCTTATTTTTATTTTATTTTCTTTTTCTTTCTTTTCTATATTTTATTTTTTCCCTCTCCTCTCTCCCTCTCCCACTCATCACGTCGCTCCCCTCAATCCCATCACACCAACTAGGATCCCCTTCGGAAGGCTGTTGTTCCTCCGTACAACGTTCGATTCCTTCATCGTCAGGTGTGTAGTAAACCTTAGGGAACGAATAACATTGAGATATTAGAATCATGTATTTTCATTGAGTAATCTGCGCGTGGTTCGTCGTAGAAGATTATTACCCTATTTTGGGGTTTTTTTAAATTACTTCACTTTCATCCGTTTTAGGTCAAATCGAAGCTTACCATGGATCTTACAGTCATCTACGACTACAAGGTAGGGTTCCTACTTGCTTTTCGTCCATTTCATTGTGATTTATAAAAACGCACCGTTGTGCCATTAATCTGTGCCTACCGGTTTTGTGCAATTTTACCCATTTTAATTAATTTAATGGCTTTACTTAATTGTTGTAGCCTTAATCATCTTAAATAAATTTTTTTTTGAATTATTGCAACAAGATCGGACAACACTTTGGGTGTTCTGACATAGTCGGTGTATTTTTTCATTAGCTGGGTTATTAATTTAATTAGCCGCAGGTATTATGCAACCCCTTTTCATTGTTTTTAAATTAAATTAATAGTTGATTGAATTATTGAGACAAAGTTAGACACCCCTTTGGGCATGCCGACATGATCAGCGTATTCTTTCATTATTCGAGTTTACTATTTAATTAATTTCTTGTGTTGTGAAGTCCTTTTTATTGTAATTAAATTAAATAAATAGTTGATTTGAACATGAACATGAATGGTTGGATCATTGACACTTGTTTTGATGAACTGTTTATGATTTAAAAAGTGCATTATCCATTGATATTGATAAGATATGTATATTTCCTTGCAAGTTATTATGCTGAACTGCTGATTATTTAAATGTGCATTATCCGCTGAGGTTGATATGATATGTATATTTTTCCTTGAAAGTTGTTATGCTATAATGTTAGATTTATTCCTTATGATGCAGGTGTATATGGTTAGTTTTCATGTTTTGATTTTATATACTGATTATGTCATATTTTATTCTATGAAAACCTTAATTAAATTCAGGGTGGGAAAAAAGGGAAGGTCCCGTATTAGGGGCCACACTTAGATCCTTCGTTACTGACGAGTTACATCTAGGTGCCAGGGGCCGGTGTCATTGGATTTACCGGACCAAGACTTCCCCAGACATTCTAATACTTTTGAGTGATATCAGTTCCAAAAGGGCCTATCGGGATGGATCCGTTGGCAATGTGGCTAATCCAGCCATGGATGACCCTCGACCCCTTTTTGCGAGATCATGACGGACTTAGGGTAAATCCATGCATCCGGTGATACTTTGTCTTTCGAAAGATTTCCTTGGACAGGCTCGGTGGAATTGGATAAATTGACGGATGTTCTATAGTGATACTTTCAGGATGAGATCAGACTCCATCTCTCAACTTGAACCATAATAATGATGCACTTAAGGTTTATATTATTTCCATTTAAGTTTTCTTGAAAATTGAGATATCTTTTTGACATGTGAAAGTGCACCTGGTTGACACTAGACTTAGACCCCAAGTCAAAGAACATGCTTGGGGTACAACTTTTTCTTATTTACATTTATTTTCTAGGTTTTATATATATACGTGTTCATGCATTCTGATGAAAGGTTCCCTTTTAGACTACCAGCTTAGGCTGAAGCAGGTGATTAGGCATGAGTGTCGTTTGGAACCCAACCTGTCTTATTTATTTCATTACGTTTAAATTAATTATATGAAATTATTAAGTAATGGAAAATTTAATTTTTATTGCTACACGAAATGGAAAGGTTTAGAATCCATGGGTGTCGGTCTATTGGGATTTTATCTCACACCCTGCTCAGGCGTCGTCGACACTCGAGTAGATTACATGCTTGCAGGTATTGACAAGGGGAAGCGTACTGCTTCCAATACTTGACTGTTCATTACTACTCAGGATGGGGACTAGGGTAGAGGATCGGGCCTTCCTTGCGATGTAGTTGCTGCTTGTGCCTTTTATTTTAGATGAATGTGTGTTTGAGTTCTGTTTTCTGTACTTTCAGTTTAGACTCATATCATGGAATGACTCTCTTTTGTGAGTTTACACACTTGGTTTTAATTTTTCAGTTGGATTTTATTAATATGACTTCTGCTGCGGTTTATTCATTCATGTTATTCCACTGTTTATTAATTGTTTCCATTGACTTCTACTGTGATATTATCTATTACTTATGAGGGAATAATATCCCCCACAGACACAAAAAGGGCCCTTTCTTCTAGTCGGCAGCCTCTAGTGTTCGGGGAGATGCGCTTGAGGTTATGTGACCCACCGGTCCAGCCACCATCTTAGAGGTGAGCCCGGTCGGGATGTTACACTTATGGAAAGATAGGAACCAGGTGATATGTGAGGGGATTCCCTATCCAGGGTTATCCATCATTGTAAGGACTCACGACTTACTGGAAGATCTGGTTTCCTTCTTAAAAAACTAGAATGAAGCACCATCTCTCAGGTCGCTCTGAGCTTCATCCACTATGGTCCATTCTCCTTACTCCAGGTTACAGGGATAATGGGTGTGGTGGCTCCCTCCTAAGAACGAATTCAAGATGAATATGGATGGTTTATGAAAAGAGGGTATTTATTGGGGAGGAGGGGCCATCCAAGACCAGAGGGGGAGTGTTGTTATGGACTTTAAGGCCCACTATGGCATGAAAAAAGAATCCAGGAGGAGGACAACACGTTTTTTATAGGGATTATCTTGATAATTTAGAAGAATATTCCTTTATCCCAAGTGGAGATAGACTCAATGATCATCCACAACTCCTTACAAGGTAAAGGCCATACCCCATGGTCGATTTCAAATATATTCAAGAAATGTAGATATCTTCTCAATAATGGCATAAAGATCACTCATACTTAGAGAGAAGGAAATAATGTAGCGGATCATCTCACCTCCCAAGCCGAACAAGTCATCAAAGTCATAAGTTCTCCAAACATTTTCTTCTTTAAACCTAAGGGTGTGTCTTTAATCCGAGGGGATTACCTTAGCCTGCACTATTTTAGGCCTTCTTAGGCCCTGTTTTTCTTTCTTGTTTATTTTTCTTATATTTTCCTTTCATCCATCGACAAAAATGGTTCTTATGATGATTATGAAGTCGTCTTAACATTGATCCCCCATATACTAAAAATTAGCTATTGGTTTTCACATTCCAACTATGTGAATACCCTCAAGGTAAATTATCTTGGAACATGGTAACAACCTAAATTACCATAATTACTTTGTGAAAAAGGAATTGTTCCTTATTCCATAGATTATTGGATATATTCCATAAATCCAATAAGTTGTAAACACTATCCATGATAACATGAACTACTTGTCAATATGTCCTTAATTAGTTCCACGGTAATCAGTACCATCCACTTTACATATTCATATCCCACATATATTTATCCAAACAACATTTTCATAACACAGGGAATATATTAATGGTTATTTTCCCTTCAATCATGTGTTTTCAAGGGACATAACCTTGACATTATATCAATTTTACATTCTATTAGATCCATTCAATGTATTATTGTAAATCATTAGCTAAAAAACATAAACTGTACAATCCTTAAATATTTCACCATTCATAATTCTTGAATCAAAATACATAAAAACTTCTATTACTTCATCCTTAATCCATTTACAAGGATACCTCATAATATTACACAATAACTCTTACCATTCACATTTCATCTGAAGTCTCTTCATCATCATAAATGTTACTATTACTCGTACCACCTTGATAATCCTATTTAGAATCTTTCCAATTGGGGAATTGATCTCAATAATGACAATTTAATCCACACATAAAACATATAAAGATTGATGATTTCTTAGGGCGGCCAATATTGTCATCCATTTTGTTAACTAAACTCATCAATTTTTCCTTGCAGTCACTTGCTTCATGTCCTTATTTTCTACAGTCAAAACAAATTCTTGTTCCTCTAAGACATTCACTTAGGTGATTCTTTATACATCCTTGACACAAAGGAAACCTAATATTCCTTTCTCCTTGTTATCCATTACCCCAACTCATAGTTAACTCATTATTTATCTTCCTTGTTGAGTATGATAGTTGGATAAGGTATACGTTATCAATCATCTTCAATGAAAATTGATTAGGCATGATCACAACATCTCTCACTCCAGTGATCATCCCTCTTAACTAATCATCAACAAATAGTCCATCACATTCAATGTTAACCCAGTTCCATCAAGTTCCGACCATTTAATAAAAACAAAAGTATAGTGTGAGCATTACTTATCATATAAGAAATCCACATAGTTATGAAAATAATTACTTATATAAGGTCTAAATCATGAAACCTTCCTTAATCTATGAAAACCTAGGTTCATACAAGGTTATTCATAGGAAACTTATTTTTAAAGCCTTCATGATGGTTCATGAGGAGTTTGTGAATTACCAAAGCATATACCTTGGGAGTGTCATACCGGGTGTGTAGCAAGGCTCGTTGTCATGTACCATAATACCCCAAGTCTGGCCTGAAACATCTTTTCGAAGTTGTTACTCCTAGATACATCTGTTCCAGAGCCACATTCACTTGTAGTATCTACATGGGATGTATTTCTAGGAAACCACTCAATCTATCCTTTACCAAAATTCTAGGAACTTTTCCTATGCTTTTTCTTATCCTTAAAATTATCCTTATACATGTCCTTAGGGTTCTCACTAACATTTTCTCATAATAGATTACAAAGGTTAACTAAAACTTTTCTCTAATACCAACTATAGAGACCCTTGATTTTCATACATTAACATTACATAACATTTTTGGAATACATAAAAAAATACAATTAGATTCCCAAAGACCATATTAGTCTAGTCCTTTAGATACTGGGAAACATAAACACCAGTACATAATTGAGCTACATAATCTCCTACTAGGTTCTTCTTGACTAGAAACATTTTTAAACACAAAAAAATAATACATATCTTCAAAACCTGGGGTAAAAAAACATAAAAAGGGGTGAGCTCAGATACTCAATAAGGGTAAACAAGGGAGGCATTTGATCATAATAATGAGGAAAGGGGTATGAGAACATGATAATGAAAATTAAATATCATTCCCTACATATCAAAAATCACAGACTGGAATCATGGAATAAAGATTGGTAGTTCATAAGACAATAATCATTAGTAAATAAAGAACATCAGCCATGAATATATAACATAGAAATAAAACATGGAACTATGGAAGACACATAGGCACATATAATGATTTTTATAGTAGTTATGACATTACTTCTGAGACCATATTAGTGGACACAGACCTTTACCGAACTAGGTTCACACCCTATTCCAACCCACGTATTACTAATCCGAGTTCACTCCTCATTATAGATCTATAATACAAAACCAAAATCATTTCCTATCCTAGCCTTGTAATACTGAATTGAGTTCATTTCTTATTCCATCCATGTCTACCTCATGGGATAAAAATCTTTCCTCAATGCATTGGAGGTAGATATAGGTCCCACCCATCTCATAATTAAATTACAAATATATGTGCTACAAAATCATAACCAATCATATCATACCCCATGAAATAAAATGGGTATCATAAACATATAAAAATGTTATAACCTATGAAAGAATATATAGGTTTCATAATAATTTCTTCAAAATAATAACATGTGAATGAGAAATGGATTTTATAAACATATAACCCGTGAAAGAGAAAGAGGTTTCATAAACACCATGAAATTAAGCATAACACATTCATAGAAAGAATATAAATTAATCCTTTAGATTATTTCCTATAATGGAATTAGTAACATCAATGGATGTCATCTTAGATGAAATAGTATTTTTAAATATCTTTAAAAAACATTTCTTGAGGAAAATATCCTTTATTCTTTGACAAAAGATTTTTAATAAATAAAAACATTTGAAAATAATTTTTTTATAAAATACATTGAAAACTTATAATGAAGACTTGAAAAAAAATTTAAAAACTTTTTACATGAAAAAAATGGAAAAATATTAATTTCATTTAAAACCGTCGCTTTGAAAATACTTTGAAAACATATAAATGAGGGCTAAAAACATTTTAAAAACAATTTTCCTTAAAAAATTATAAAAGAATATTGAAAGAAATTAAACAATTTGACATTAAAACTAATTTGATAAACATTTTATTAATAATTATACATTTAAAAACGAAACTGAAGCTTCAAAGTGATGATGGAGGGTAAATCCATACATGTCATAGAGGTAAAAAGAAAATTTCTTTTCCAAGGTAAAATGGTTAGAAAAATTTATTTTTTGGAAAGCGATAAGAAGATTCCATTGAAGATATTGGTAAAATAAAAAAGGGTTGAAATTTATATTAAATATTACATAATAATGGTACAATTTTCATGGATACACTTTTTAGAAAACATTATTTGAAAGGAACATAGATTTCTGACCGAAGTGAGGGAAAAATAGGGATTTCTTAAAAACTCTTTCCTAACTATATTATATACCAAATAGTAAAAAAATGGTAACAAAACATGAATATATCATGAATAAATAGAGGGAAATAAAATTCATGAATTTTTATGAGATATGGTTTATCATATTTCATCAAAGGAAGCATAAATATATATAATATTGAAAAGTGATGAGATTATTTCAACAAATTTTTATCACTTAGTAATTTGTGATCATAATCTTCATGTAAGAACATAAAATTAAATGAATATTATAATATCATGAAAATAAGGATATTCATGATATATCATGTAATGTATAATTATATACACATGAAAATGATTTTAGGTGCATAATAAAACATGTGTTTCAAAGAAAGAAAATTGTGACAAAACTTTTTTATCGATTTCGTAAATTTTGAAACCCAAACCCCATATAGTAAAGGTCATATAATGGATATGTAAATACCCATAAATTTAACTATATGAAAAATTTAATAAATATATGGTCATTATACATAGCATAGAACGAATGTGTGGTAAATAAACCACGTATCTCACGGAAATAAAAAGTGATATGAAATCCCCTACATTGTGTTTTAATTCTCTTAATAATCATAAAAAACTTTTGTAAAATAAATATAAATTTACTATAAATAAATAAAAAAATCATATTATTACTTATAATTTCATATATTGTCTGATTATGACTTTATATTACCCTTTTGTTAATAATCCTATGTTAAGGTTTCCCTTCGGGTAATATCATCTTTGTTTTTCACATATGTCTTAATTTTTTATATATTTGGTCTTTATATATATATCATTATTTCTAGAATTTAAATCATGAATTAAATATAATTTATATTCAGTATAATTATATTATAATATTCTATTTAATATATATGTATGAAATATAATACACCATTCATGGAGACAGTAAGCCTTGCGTAAGCATGAACGTTGTTTCCATTTTTATTATCATATTAAAATAAAGGAAATGAAATATATATATGTATATAATATACTTATAGTATAATTTTAATTATATATATATATATCATATAAGTCCACTAAAACCATCCTTAATTAATTCTATATAGTATGTGAAAAAATTACATCGCTTTGAGGGGGCATCATTCCACACTTCCTCAAGAGAAATTGTCACATTTACACCATATGTAAATTAAAAATATACATGTTTTAAAATGAATAAATAATATTAAATAAATAATAAATATAATATATGACATATATAGATAGATTTTCTCTCATAATGCCCACCATGAAATGCGATAAAGAAAAAAGAAACAATCATCGTTTAGTGAGGCGGTAGTTCATCGTACACGTAAACAGTATGTTTGTTAACCATTATATGGGTGTGTGTAAGTGTTGGGAAAACAAGTGGAAGCAATTTTACATGTCATTCCCAACTAATTCCAAGAGAGGGTTGGGTATTTTTTAAAGGCAAGTTTAATTTTTTTAGGAAATAATAATTTTTTTCTTCCAAAATATCACTATAACAAACAAATATATCATTTTCATAGGGTTTTCAAATCATATCAAAATTCATATATAAGTTTACATTGTTTCCATATATCTCATAATGAGAAAAATATTCCCAGATTAGGCGGTCCTGATTCTTATAAGAAAATTTATTTTCACCATGGTTTATTATTTTCATGGTAAGAAATAGAAATATTTACTTAGTTTTGTAATTAATGAACCCACTTATATAATTTAATCATTTTTTTCCTCATCCATATTGACCATTATTATCTTATTTAATCCCCATTAAGAATTATTTTTATGAATATTGTATATTTTCATTACTTATACATTTCTTTTCTTAGTATAGTCCTATAGAATATTGATCAATTAAATTCAGTGATGGCAGAAAAATTTCTCTGTATCCATAAATATTCAATATGATGGAGGGTATTTTTGATGCGGAAAACCGGAAAACTCCCTTAACCTATCTCAGGATTCATTAAATTCCTCTTCTTCATTATTAGATAAATAACTTATTTTATTTATATGTACTCCCTTCAACAATTTTGGGTAATTTCTTGTTATAAATTTTTTATATATTGGTTCCCATATTTAAAAAATGTTTTCATCTAATTAGAGGAATCGAGACATATCATTCCCATTTATAAATAATGAAAAAACCGTCATTTTATTCTCATCCTCACCCAACCCTTATTTCGGTAGCTACTTCTCTATAATGTATAAATCTCTAATGAAGGTTCTGGAGTCTGCATTAGTAAGACCATTAATGGCAGGTTGCAGTTATTTGAAGGATTGTTAGAGCTTATAATTCCAAGATCTCAAGGTTATCATTAATTAAGAATTATTGAAATAAATGATAATAAGTTGGTACTCCCACAATATAGTCTTCTCTATGCCCTCTTTCCCAATATTACATTAGATTATCTCTTTATTATTACCTAGGTATCTCTCCCTATCTATAAGTTTCCATTAAAATTTTAATCTATTTATTTATTGAAATACAATGTTTATTTATCTTTGAAATTAAAATCTCTAAAATATATGTTTTTACCTAGTTATCATAGACTATTCATTCTAATATTTTTAACTGGATTTTATTTTTATGATATTTTTTCATTTTCTGGTTTATTTGTTTCTCTAAAACTGGTCAACTTCAACTGTAATGCCCCTAATTTTTGAACTATTTTTCAATATCAATGGAAAAAATTTATATACCTACACTCTACCTAACTATTATAAAAACGAAGTTTCATATCCATAAAGAAGTAATATTGTGTAACTAAAAAAATGAAAAAAATAAAAAATAGAAAAAAACAAAATAATAAGTTGAAATATTTTTTATAATTAGAGATATAGAAATGAATGAAGTGAAACAATGATGATTTTTTTTATAAATTTACTAATATTAGAAAACTAGATAGATGATAACATAGGTGAACAATGAATGATCTAGGGGAGAAAAAATTAAAATTAATTGAAAACAATATTTTTACTCCTGTATTAATATTAATTATAGATATGCCAAAAATTTATGAGAAAGTATATTTGAATCACTTAACTATATCTTGGTAATAAACATTGTTCTTGGAAATCACACTAAATACTTATTTCTCATCCAAAATTTATAGAATGTATTATTATTTCTTGTAGAATGACAAAAACATAATTTTCTAGATTACATACTTTGATTGATATTTTTTAGTTTAGGAATCCCCTATTAATATCCCTATTAGGAAATTGAATTGTGTACAAATGATTCACTAGAGGAATTTAAAAAATGGTGTAAATAGTAAAAAAGGCTAAGACTACTATTATTTCAATAAAAAAACCACGTATATTTATAAATTTATTATTAACTAATGAATGAATCACTTAATATAACAAAATTTGATTTATTTAATTTTCACTCATCTATTTGTCATAAAAATAATGAAATGAAATGTAGAAACATTAAAAGTATAAATAAAAATAGATAAAAATATGAAACATGAGCTAAAATAGTAAATAGATTCAACTCATTTCAATATAAATTCACCAAAAAAATTATAAATATTTTTTCCAAATAGTAATTATATTTAATAATTTTACCTCAAAAAATATATATGAAAATGAATAAAAAGTATATAAATCTTATCCATCACGATAAATCATCTCTCTTGGTTGAGTCACCCTCTAAATCTACAACTCTCAATCACCAACCCTTGTCATTTGGAAGGTTTTTAACTCAATATATTACCCCCATGTCTCTGTGACCAATATCCAACTTAAATGATGTATCCTCATGAATTAGAATGATCCCCAATACATTCCTCATGGTCACTGACTCTTAGATTCTCATATAACTTCTCATCATCTTCCCTGATATGAATCGAGAAAAAGTTTTAGGAAAACAAACTTATCCATATAAATTTTTATTTGGATCTATGTAATAAACACCTGGACCCATTCCAAACATGATTTAATCTCCAAGATACATGACATAAAAATCTATTAAAAAGTCACCTCATATCCACCTTTTAAATGATTTCAGAATGTGAGGAAATATGGATCACTATTTTTTTACAATGATTTAATCTTGGTAAATCCATAATTTTTTAAATTTGGTAAAGTCTAAAACTTTTCAAAACATGAGTTACTATTATATATTGGAAAATTAATTTTAACTATTGGTCTTTTGCAAATTTGACTCTTGTGCAACCTGTTTTTTCTTTTATGTGTTTCTTATATACATTTATGTATACACATTCTCTAAATTTTACAAAGTGATGATATTTTCACATTTTCCTTTGGAAAATTTACTCTAAAGTATTTTAGTAATTAGATAAATTCTACACATGTTTTCCCAAAATTAATTTTACTTTTAAAAAACAATTGAAAAATTATTTTAATATAAAAACTTAAGAAGAGAACCAACAGTTAATTTACAGACTTAATCAAGAGAGAATATAATTTATTCAAAAAACATTACATTTAAAGTAAAGTTAGAGGGAATTAAAAATATTAACTCCAAGAATATAAAACTAGTAAAACATTAATAAATTAACATTTTAGATAAAATTTAAAAAAATTATTTTCTTTTTTCTTAAAACACATGAAAATAAAATTTCAAAACAACCATTCATTAAAATAGAAAAACTAAAATTTTACAATAAAAATTCATTGAATAAAATATCCAAAATAAAACGATCAAGGGTAATTATTTTACTAATAAATTCACATGTCAAACATATAAAAAGAAAAATTTTATAACTTTGATGTTAGAAACTACTAAAAAAACAAAACCACATCAATAAAATAAATCCATGAACATCATGTTAATCATATTTTTAACTCTAGACCTCAAAAATAATTTACAGAGTTCATCATTCTTCCTCTCATTCTTATTTCATTATAAATTGTTTTATTTAACATTCTATATTCCCATTTTTTCTTTTAAACTACCTAATACTCATTATTATGATCACAAATATTTATTACTTGAGTAATCATTAAAACTAATTCCAATATATTATTTAATAAGATCCCATATATATATATTTTATATTCTCTTTATTTATGAATAATGTAAAAATAAAAATTCTACGTAATATTTCTCTATTTATTCTATTATTTCAGAACTTTTGAAAAACAAAGATTACTATTATACAAATTAAGATTAACTATCACATAATAGGTTTACTTACCATGTAAATATTATTCTATCAATTAAAATTTTAAAATTTAATTATTAATTTATATATTATCACTTTCACCCTTAGTTATTTCCCAAAGTTAACATATGTATCCATTGGAAAGAAACTTTTTACCCTATACAGACTTTAACATTTCCTTATTTTCACTATATAGTAAAATCATAAAAACTACTTGGTAGTTTTTGAATTAAATAATATAAATAAACCTCATTAAAAATATCATGATCATTAAATATTTTTTTAATTCATTTATGTTGATAATAAATAAACTACCAAATATAATAAAAAACATACTATATCCATCAATCCCCAAACAATTTGGATTTTTATTATCAATTTCTTAACCAAGTATTATCCATGTACTTAATATCATTTTATCAAACGTTTCTTCTAATAATTGTTATATTTCTGTAGTAATATTCTTACAACATTTACTTTAATCCATCAATCTCAACTTTCTACACATTAATTCTATCTCTTCCTTTGATATTATTTTATAGATTTATTTTCCTTTATTAGAATCGTGATTTCTATGAATTCATTTAATTTAATCCTTTCTACGTTCTAGAAAAAAATATCCAAATTTCAATCTCTTTAAGTCAAATTTAAATTAAATATTTTTTTCCTGTTACATCAATTTTAAAAAACATCCAAAAGTTAATTTTTTTTATTTTTAATAGAAATAAATCCCCAAAAAATAAAAACTATGAATCTACATTATCACATCATGACATGTATCAATTGATTATGGGTAGTAGGACCAGTTCATAAGCTAGACTCAGGCACACCTTCTTGTATACTAGAGGTTGATGATTAAGAGGGGGATATACCCTGATAACAGATCACACGAACATTGAAAATAACCAAACAGAATCCATAGAAGTATATAATAAGATTTTATAGCTATTAATATTTTTTTAATGATGAACAAAATTTTTTAATAATCATACAACCATTTCAAACATAAATGACTAATATCCAATTGGTTGGAACTCATATACATGAATTAATAAAAGAATAATTAATAAATTACAAGGTTCTACAGCCCACACTAATAAATACCACATACTGTGATCCATGTACACATTTGATCCATCATGCTCAATGAGTCTCAAGCCTCAATTCAACCTGTTCCTACAACCAAGTGAATATATGGTTAGGTAACCCTATGTAATGGATTCCCAAGAAGGGTGTGAGTACAGACTCATTTGGGAACCACCATCATAGTCCCATATAGCTAGTAGATATAGAGTATGTATATCCGAGATACTTAATTAAACAATAAATTAAATTTCAACTACTAAAAAAATTGATAACCAATATTGTATCTAGGGAATGATATCTACATTGGTCCTACTACACCTACTTTGACAAACATCAAAATGTATTTGAGAAATCTATAATACCACATGGAGACACAATTCCTATCCCTAGGATAACCCATACTCACCTATGATGAATATTAGTAGTATACTATGTATTAGATGGGCATCTCATAAATAATGAAAAGAGATAGATGCTATGCATCCAAGGAATACTACTCTAGCTGTGTGTAAATAGTAGAACCTAGATGATGTTTTAATGTTCCTTAATCTAGTCCATTTTTTTATTTCAAGGTCCCAATCCTTATAAAATTAAGAAATTTGAGTAGGATAAATCCCTAAGGGGGGATGCACTTAGGCATTAAATAATTAATACTCTCTAGATATGAGATATTTACTTAGCATAATTCTATCATTGGATAATCAACCCATTCCCAATTAGCTCTAAGAAATGTAATAATGGTGAGTCCACTTGATCCTAGGGAGTATCCTACGAATCTGTTAAGTAGATCAACATTAATCCTTAGGGATGACATGAGAATCCAGTGCTTAGGGGAAATGTAGCCAACTAGAAACCTCTGGAATCACTTGGATCCTAGCAAGCTAATAATATTGAGAAACACAATAACCTATAGCAGCTCTGAGATATAATTGGAAACAAAAAATGTAATCCCTATATAATAACAAATCTTAGTGAAACTATGATTTCTATAAATAATATCACTCAATCAAATAAAGATCTTAATAAGGATCCCAGGATATAGTTTTTTGTCTATCCTATCCATACTATAACATCACATCAGGCCCATAGGCCAAATTCTAGGAAGAAATTTTTTCATTAGAAACTATATCAATAGTAACTTGGTAAAAACATAAATAACAGAGTGTGGTTTTTCGAAGGCCTAAACATATCTCTACTACTACATCCCATTATACCAAAATGTTTTGTATAGGTTCCAGGGTGATACCTACTACAATCACTAAAAAAACCCATAAAAACTATATCTAGGTCAATTAACCACTAGGGAACCCATTGGGGTCCCCTAGGTCAATACCCATGAGTGGTGTCCCCATTGGGATTTTCTATATTAGTGTATATGCATAGGGATCTCTCTTGGGACCCTTAGAATTAGTATAGAAATAGAGGCACCCCACTTGGTATCCTTTAGGTCAAGTAATGGTCTCAGATCAACACCTAACACATCACAACAACATGTCCCAAAACATCATGAATATAGTATTTGATCCTTGAAATCTAAAAAGGTCCTAACAACTATGAGAACCATCAGAAGATGGGTTTTGAACTATTTCAGTTCCCAAGGTCACCCTAGGACAATCTAATAAGATGACCTAGTCTCAGTTTACCAAAGGTATATCCACATAGGGTTGTATAAGGGTAGGAAAACATAAATAGGTATAGAATCAACTTCCAGGAGGAATGAAGGGTAATATGTCTCCCTAGGGTCTAGGTCTAATATATTTGGAGAAAAGGAATGAGTCTATAAAACATGGGTGGTTAGTGACCCCTAGTAACATTACATATAATTAAACAAATTAATTTAATTAATCTAGTCAATGGAATAATTTTAAAATTGGTATTATAACTTTGGGATGAGCCTAAGAAATCAGATATGACAAAAACATGCATAAGATCCATATGGAAAGTATTATATACCACCTATCTCATGAGAAGATTTCCATTTATTTTACAAGGGATGGTTAGAGATGCCAAAGTCTATCCAAGATCATCCAAGAAATATAAGGTCCACTCTCACAACCAAACCAAAGAAATTTAATTAATTATAATTATATTGTAATCAATTAATTAATTCTCATAAATAATAAACAATTTTTTTACTTATTAATGAATAATTCCCAAACCCTTACTAAAAAATACAGTCCCAAAAGACCAATGAACTACTTCCCACAAATAACCTATGAAAAATTCTTAAGATTTAGCCAAGAATAAACCCTATATAATGACATCAAACTAACTATTGAATCAATTTAATTTAATATATACAGATTTGGAAAATTATTTTGGCGACATTCTTCAATGAAATGAAAATTAGAAAAGTACATATGGTTTTATAAGATGTACACTTCTTGGGAATAAAAAAAATACCAATCACCAATATCTGATTCTACCATGATATTGTATAATTAGAATTAAAATATCTTACTAGGGGAACCAAATTTATAGGATAATATAGGAGAAGAGTAAAAAAGGCTATCAAAGCAAGGATCTTATATCAAAATGTCATAGAAATCCACCATTGACACTCTATTTAAAATTTTAAAATAATTGATTGAAGTGGAAGGAGAGATGACTCACATTAAGGATGAAAATGGATGAAATAAGGGGTTGAACTATTAGAGGATTAGAAAGGAAAATGGTAACTTGTTGTCATTTAATGAGTTTCTCAATTTAACTACATGGTTGAACAAACTGTTCACTAACCATTCACCCCATTTTATGAGGCACACTTACCTTTCATGATTATACTACATAGATTAATAGGACATGTGCAAAATGCGAGACATTATTGTAGTATAATTTATTATCTATCATGATTTTATAGTCCTACAATATAGTTTTACCAAACCTTGTTTCTATTCAAACTGGTTCGCATGGTTAGGTCGTAAGGTTAGAACTAACTGTGGGTCAATTGTTTTCCACAGGATGTAATTTTCCAAAACATCGACTCTGGGCCCAAAACCCACAGTACGCTCCCAAAAACTACAATACACCTTATGAGTCTTATAACATTTCTAAAAACATTATTTTTTAGAGTTTAATGCATTTTTGTTTCCATTACTTATATCTGATAAAAAACTAACCTTTTTAATAAAATTTAATCTTCTATATGTATTAGTTATTTCTATAATGACATGTTAATTGTTTTTATTTTAACCTGAATGATACCTTATTTATGTGAAGAAACTTCCTTTCATCAACACCAATGTTAAATCCAATAAGTTGTTTAATGTAATCCTCCTCTACAATCATTCCAATCAAGATAATATTTGATATCCGGTTGGTAGATTTTATATCTCTTATTTATTTTCATATCCTTGAATAATATATTTTCTTAAAATAATAAAATTTATTATAATTCATTAATTATAGGTATTCTTATAGTTATTCATCTTCAGTTTCATGTTTTATATCAAAGGATATTTATTTCCTTTTATTTTGGTTTCTTCTCATGTGTGTTTTGATAATAGAGAGGCTTTGTTCATTCTCATCCACATCCATTTCATACACTCCCATCATATTAAGCCCCATAATGAATGAACTAAATATTATATTCAATATCATGGGACTACATCATAGTAGTTCCAGGTTGGGTGAATTGACTTCTCTACTTTTTTGGTTCTTTATTCAATAGTATGAGTTACAATAATTAGTCAAAATCCCATATTATTAATAGCTCCCCTCAAATATTACTTCTATATCTCTCTTAGTTAAACCTAATATATTCGGTTGGATAGATATTATGGTTTATTAGGATTGTGTAAATGGGAAATTCTCCAGGGGTTACTATGAGTCTGAGTTTTTTGTTCCTTTATATTATAGTTTTACAGTATAATTCAAGTGGTTTCATTTTTATTTTATTTTATTAAAGTCTTATGGTTGTACCGAATATTTATCATTTATCACATATAGTTTCTAAACCCCCATTTTCTATATACTCTTTGGGTGTGTTTTAGATGGATTATCTAATGTTTTATTTTATAATAGTGGAAGTGGATACCTTTAATTTTTTTGACACTACATCAAGATGTTCAGTTACAATGGGGATGAATCATAGACTATATATTATAACATTAAGTGGCCTTCCACTCATCCTGGAATATTGGTGGGGACATTTATAGTAATATAATGTTGAATATTTAGTGTTTTGGTGTTTATGATATTTATTTTCCTTTTTTTTCAATGTTTATTTAAAGTGATGATGTTTGTTTTTTCATGATGGTTTTGACAGTGAAAAGACATCGGTGATGAGGATGTTTATTATTGGATAGTGAAGGTTAATGAGTGTGATTTTGGGTGGTTGAATCAATCAAAGAATAAAGTGGATTGTCCTTAGAATATTACTTATTCATTTCGTTCTTGCACGGATTTCATTCATTCAAACATGTTGGTTCTCCATACATGGCGTGAAGGTAATATGCTGTCAGACTTCCTGGCTTCTAAAGGCAATCAAGATGAAAGGCTTCAGATATTTTCTAGCACAGGCTCTCTTCCTATTGAGTGTTCTATGATTTTCCGAGGGGATGTCCTCGGTCTTCATCATTTTCGGCCCCCGTGAACTTTTTATCTTGTGTTCTTTCCTATATCTCTCTTTATTTTAATAAAAGTTTATAATTTTCAGTCAAGAATATATTTAAAGTATTTAGGAAATATCAGGTGACCCAACTATTCCCAGTGCTTCCACCTAGAAAGAAGAATGAATTTCAATTTTTTTGAAATTTATTTTTTGTAAAGTTGTTTTATTTTCTGGTGTAATGCTTGCCGCTCAACCTCAATGTGGTTTATTGTAAAAATAATAAAAATATAATTCAAGACAATTTATTTATCTTACTAACATGTCATTCCACCTCTCTTATTACATTTTTAATACCATTAGTCTAATATTTAAAGACCAACATTATCCCTAAAACAATGTGTTCAAGAAGTATTTTATCAGGATTAAATATATCATTATTACCATGTTATATTTATATTTATTTGTTATATATATTAAAAAATTATCATTTATAAAGTGCAAGTATAAATCCCTTAAGTATTTACCCTCACCACCAAAGAATCTGCACTAGTTTATATATCATGATGACAAACTTTAATCAATTTGTTCTATTCAATATGAAATCTCATTAAATACTTAAAATGTGTAATTATCCTTGTATCATTCTTAATAATTTTGATATCCCATATTTTTGGATGATGTCCTCTTATTTAACCAACCACATCAATAATCTTATTGAATAATTTATCAATAGTTTTATTAGAAATATTTTCCAACTATTCAAATTTATTTCTTAAAACATTTTTTATACTTTTCCATTTCATTATCCATGAAAAATACTAGAATATTTTTACCATATTCATTTAGAGGAAGTATAAACCATTATATCTTATAGATTTTATTTTTAGGAGCTCTATATTAATAATGGCCTTCCTCTACAACTATATTAATCGACTTCATCTTTGATTCGGTTAATGTTATATCTTTTAGATCACTAACTTGAAAAATATAGATGGTAGAATACTAAACATAAAAATTATGTTATTTAAGATTTTATCTTATCGTATTATTTTATAAATTATAATTTAAAAAAATAGTATATACACTTTTTAATTAATAAAATTCATTATAATAGAAATATTTAAAAAATGAGTCTAAACGTGTGAATTTTCAACAATGAAAAATCATTCTGGTTATGATTCCACTTTTTAAATCCAAGGTCCCACAATGATACTATAGGGGGGTATAATTAGAGTTTAGGGCAGTATTTTATTAAATATTTATATGCAAAAAGATCTTATTTCCCTGTTAAAATAAAAAAATTTCTATTGAACTTTAACATATATATTTCATATATGATACAATATTAGAAAAATAGGAAACAAAATAGAACATAAAATTATACTTGGTTAACTCAAATAGGATATATAAAAGGATCATATATATGGTAATATTTTGGGGTAAATAGTAATCGCTATCTCACTAATGTATTCTTAAATGTTTTGTGAATGTGAATTCCAAGCTAAAAATCTTCTACATTTAAAAATTTTAGGGATTTATCATTAGTTCCCAAGGGTCACTGTATTTTCCACCAATAATGTACTCTTTAAAGAAGAATGAGGTTTCTACATTTTAATATTGTTCATAAAATTAATTACAATGAATTTATAATAAAAAATAACATGGTTTTTATTAAATCCCAAAACAAAACTCATGAACGTCATATTTATAGTTATCATAACTCTAAATATGTAGACTATTAAATATAACACGTGAATCATACTTTCTTTATTCTTCCATGATAGTTTTCACTTTCCCATAGGTCATATCACTTATCCATTTATATTTAAAAATTTCCTATAAACTCTATTTAAAATCATAATGATATATTAAAAAATTATTCATCAAAATTAGTCTAAAAATTATATTTTAATAATATATCATAAATATTTTAGCTTATATATCCATAATAAGAAATAAAAATATTTCATTTAAACATACCTGAATTTCATTATATATTTTTAATATATACTCTATATTTAATTTTATATAAAAATTATTCTTCTAGTATTTCAATAATTCAAATTATTTGAAATAAAAAATCATTACATGATAATATTTGAAACTTACATAGACTTACAAAAATTTAGATCCTTATTATGCATCTTACTACAATGACATACTTAGATTTTGTGTTAGTGTCATTTATTCCTTAGAAATATATATTTACTCATACACATAAAAATTTTATACTAATAAAATCTTATTAAGAACACTTTACAACATGTCTCCATTTATTCTTATCTTATGTAGGTTTTAAAAAAAATTAATATTACAAAAATTTATTTTGAATTTTTTATAATGAATTAAATTTTTATGTGAAACTTATATAGACAATTCATTCTTAAAAATTCACTTATTTAATGGAATATAAACACTAATATATATAGTAAATTTAATATACTTCACTTACATATCCTTTGATAAGTATATATCACCATCTTATAGACATCAAATTTTCCTTTTTTTAATAGAAATTAAATTCTCAATAAGTACTTGTTAAGAGTGAATTCAATTAAATCATTAAATATAATAAAATAACTTAATATAATTTAACTTTTTAGGTTACTTTAAGATAAAAAAGTAAAATAACCAAATATAATATATGTCTCACATGTTTAGTGCAATGATTAATTATTATTTTGAATTATTAATAGATAATATTGAGAAAAGAGAAGCATCCTGAAACAAATTAGGGTTACTTATCCTGTAAAGTGATCTAGATTGATTTTCATAAAAAACATATATTTATATGTGATCATTTATACATGATGTATTTCTATATAATATAAATATCATATAATCCATTTTCCTACCACATAGAGTGAAACCACAATAATTTTCAAAATTTCAATCCGTACATTGTTAATTCACCTAAAATTGATAGATAAATCCTCATGAACACATCAGATGTCATTTATCAAAGTATATGATCACATGAAATGTCACTCAACTATATTTTTATATTAATTCAATTATTATAATTTGATAATGGTAACATATATCATACCCATCATACAAAATGGAAAATACAATATTAGACCAGAAAAACTGATAACATGATCTGTAAAATTACCAGCCACCCCTGGTTAGATCAATCATAAGTTTAGTTCAAGATAATAATTTAAGTATAATGGTATATATGTAGGATAAGTATTTAACATCATGAAATGGGGATTCATATAAATAATTTACCCATAGGTTTATTAGATATAACATTTATGATGCATAATGGGATATACTATAGCAGGTTGTTTTCTGATAACGAGACATAATTATTTCTCATTAGTGAATTTTTTAATCTATATGTACCATTACCCATGAAAAAAAATCACAAAAAATGAATTCATTTGGAAAAAATAATGAAATTATAAAACATCGGTTTACATTGATGATTTAATACCCATTCTACTCCTACGTAAAAATATTATCTTTCAAGAATGAATGAAAAATCATAAAATTTACTTTAATAATAAAATAATGATATATTTTATAGTCCTATAATTTATATCATCATAATTTTATTTTAGTTATGGGAGATATAAAACACTTTTATATTTAGTCATCGATGTACCTAATTCTTATGAACATAACATATCCATTATGTTTATATTGTGTTACTGTGGTTTTCAATGAATATGGTACATTTTCATCTATAATTACCTAATAAATACTCACATAGAAACTTTAAATTATTCATAAAATTACATATTATTAATAAATTATTTTTGTTCCTTTCATTCCATTAACATTTTTAGCTCACATGATAGCTCTATATCCATCACAAAGCAACTCTATTGGATGAAAAATGTAATGAAATTATCGAAGTTTAGAAGTAATTTTTTCCCTCTATAAAAATTACATGTAAATTTTTTTTTTGTGATGTACTCTGAATTTTATATGGAATCATGAACCGATTATAATTTATATATATTATAATTTTTAACACCACCATTAATATTGAAAAGAAACCGAATTAAGATCTCATGTAATATTTATAAGTTTGGTAGATATCATTAGTGTAACACTTTATAATGAAATGTTCCTTACCTGTAATAATAAATTATATATTTATAATTATTCTCAAGTACCTAAGGATATTATTTAAAATGATCCAACCACTCTTACAAATAAATTTTAAGAATTGAATGGTTATGATTATAGAATAAGACACATTAGCATGAGTAAAAAACATGATAAACATGATTAATCTTATTGTTGAAGAATAATTAATATTAGTCATTCATTTACTATATATTTACATATAAGGGATTTGAGCCTTTGTATGACTGAAACTATTTAACACTAATAAAAAATTTATTCACTATATTCTCTAAAATAAAAAAATTTCTCACAATAATAATATACTTGTTAAAAATAAAACTACGTAACATATTAAACCTATCTCTTTAGATCATCATTATGATGACCTGACCAACCAAGTCCTGTTTGAATGGTGAAAATTTGAGTTTGAATACCCCAAGACCACCTTTAATAGGCTTGGATCTAGTTACGAGGGTTGAGTAGGAATGTACCACACTTGGGAGACATTAAAAAAATGTACATGCACACACACACACACACACACACCTCTCCAAGTCCATAAAATGATGAAATGTAAAAAAGATAAAAATTCCTGCATATATATATTATCATAAAATAAAATCATGATAATAAATTACTAAAATTGATAAAGGGTAAAAATAGAATCCCAAACAAAAACTAAAATTGAGTGAAACCTACTAAGGGTAAGGGGATTATCATAAAATGAAAAACATGTATACACCTCGGTCTATCTAGGAAAAACTATACTCCACATGATTTTGGTCCTCTAAGGACTCTTTAAAGAGGTCAATCACATGCATAAGACATGACATGTGTGGGTAGAGCCTATGAATGGATGAGTACTCCAATAAATTGTAGGAAACCATAATATAAACAAACATAAAGAACCAAGAGTATTCATATCATCAATACACAAGTATATTAATCAAGATATGAGATACAACGATAATAGAAGATAACCTAGATAAACTCATAATAGACTCAAAGTCTTAAAATATCACAACTAAACTGAAAGACATATGATTACACTAGAGGCTTCAAGGGAATGCAAATCTGGGAGAGTTTACTCTATGAAATATTGTATCACTAATGACACTCATCCAAGATGTCATTCTTATTGGGGATCGTGTAACAACCCCAACCCCATTATCCCATAGTCAGAGGTCGTTTTATTACATTAAAATATATACAGGATATCAAATCACTAAGTATGGATTAGTTTAGTAGTATTTAAGAAACTGAATATATATATATATGGTTCCAATATTACATTTGTAATTAAGCATAGTACATAAAAAATGAAAATAAAAAGCTTCTTGTCACTTAATCAAAGATTCAATATTCAAAACCCGGGAAAGGAAAATAAAAAAAAGGTGAGATAAAATTATCAGTAATGGTTATATGAAAAAATTATAAGTGAAGAAAATTAAATAAGAAATAAGAATTATTGAAAGGTAAATAATCTGAAAAACGAATTCCATCAATAAACTGAGAATGAAAATGAATCCATAGATTTTATCACACTGAAAATATTATGGAAGGTAATAATTGAATACTGAATGAAGAAAAATGATTATTTTTGGACATCATGTATATGGAAAAATAACCACTATACCATGAAGATAATTTAATTCTATGGGTAAAAATTTGTTTGATTCTATTTGGAAACAAAAATAAAGAGTTTTCCACCAACTGTTTTGTCTCAGGAGACCTGTCTATGCATCAAGGGGATATCTATAATTTTCCCCCACCCATCAATGAAAGTCTAAATAATTATTTATACATATATTAAATTTAATAAAAAAATCCGTATGTAAAAATGGTATCTAGTTAATACAACCATAAAAATATATGATACAAGAAATATGGATATTAAATGAATCATGATCATAAATAAAAGGGAAATATACATACACCACACACAAGGAATAAGTGCTTAAAGGGAATATCATAATAGTTTCCATAAAAGAATGAATTTAAATCATTATTAGACATTAATAATGTAATATAGTAAAATATCATGATAAATTATGTCTAATTGAAGTGAAAACATGTAAAAATAGTTTTTAAGAATCTTTAGAAAAGATTCACTTTAGTGTAATTAAAAGAAAAATATAAAAGAGTCTCTAAAGTGGGAAAATGGATAATTTTTACCATAAAAACAGATATTAACAAAGATAGTTTTTATGAGAATAATACCGATTTTAGAAAAATATTGGTGGATTTAAAAATATTAACGAGTGTACTTGAAAATGGGTATGAAATTGAAAAATTCCCTTCAATAGGGCTTTCTTATGAGGAATAATTGAAAAAGAAACATTATAAAAAATGAATTTGTCCATCAAAGGAAAAAAAATGAGCTATTAAAATATATTTGGAACATAAAAATATGATTTATGTGTTGTAAATATTAATATTTAATAATTATATTGGTGTAAAGGGAGATAAAGCATAACTTGAATAAAAAATAGAGGTTCATGGAGAACCCTCTACCATTTGTATGAAAGTGTTCTTTATTTGCACTTAATGTATATGATAATCATATTAAATACCTTAATTAATTAATTTAAAACATTTTATACATATAATTGATTTATTAAAATTTTATTAATTTTATTTATGAAATTTTACGAGTAATAAGATATAATTTTACCATTTAGAAGCATTCATTTCCTGGGTATTCGTGATCAGTTTACTTGTATACATGTATGGAAAATCATGTAAATGAGAATAGTTTTCCAGAACATAAAATATATTTTTTTAATGAAATTATATAATATTAAATGTTTATATATTTTATTTGGTTATATGGTATGAGGATGAATCATCAGATAAAATTTTAATGATGGATGTTAGTTTATTTTGGTAAATATTTTATTATCACGTACTAGTTTTGTTTTATTAATTAATATTATGTACATATAATTGTTCTAGAAAATTATATGAATTATAATATTTATAATAAAATATTATTTAACCATAATAATGGGTTTATGACTAGACTTTAAGGGGGTAATGGAAAATTGAAATGCATCATCCACGATGGCAATAAATCGGCACATCACGAACAATATTATCATTTTTAGAATAAAAGGGAGAGGAGAAGGGGATTGATGATGTATTTTCCATTAAAAAAATAAATTTAAAGTATATATAATATAATGGAGTTATCACATATGTTTTTATAAATAAGGTGATGTAATTATACGAATAAAAATGAAACTAAAAAGAAAATAAAGGAAAACAAAAAGGGATTTTACCTCCGGAATTTATTCACCTTGAGAACCTCCTTCATGGGATTGGGATTGGTCTTTTGGTCAGAAAAAAGAATCCTAGACATGTGGAAGATAATTGAGTTGGAATTGGATGAGATTTAATGATTAAGAGGTGTGAGGGGAAGAGGTGGCGAGGGGTGGTTTTTATAGTGGTGGAGAGGGGTGTTTTCTCATTATTGTATTCATTAGTTTGTTATTTTTCTTCATGAATATGAATAGTTTTAGAATTATCACTAAATATATTAAAATTATTAATGAAAGTTCCATAATATGGTTCTTACATCATACATGACTTAAGGAATACTTTATTTTATTTATAATTTATATATACCATAAATTATCATATTTTATTGTTCACCAATAACTCAAGTATTTCAGAAAAATACTTAAAATTCACCCTAAAATTGTTCTAACATGTAGAATTAAAAAATTAACTCCATTTTATGAAAATAATTTTCTAAATATAATAAATTTATTTTTTAATTAAAATCATCATTTAATTTGAAAATACCAATTTTAAAATTATAACTGATTATACAATACTTTGAAAACTTAATTAAGGTCTCATAAAATTATATTATAATCATAAGATAAAAAAAATATTAATTTATTAATACATTTTTTGAAAATAATTTTTTTGAATCATTATATTAATTATAAAATTTAAAATAAACATTTATGTTTACAAAAAAATCAATACTTAATTAATAATTTCTAAAACATATATTTGCTTGTACTATGATATAATTATATTATATTTCCATTTATTAGATGCCTAAATTTTATTTATACTTTCATAGGTGAGGTTACTATTCTACTGGAAGAATTACTATTCCTAAGGTTCATATTACAATTACAAAGGTAAAGTTACTATTTCATTGATAGATATTCTGTAATTTCTAGAAATAACCTCTTATTTCATTTATTATTGATTTATAATGTTTTTAATGTTATCTATGTGATTTTATATGATTTATACTATATGTTTTTTTTTTGTGAAATGTAATCTATCTAATGAATTAAATTTATTTAATAGGATACATAGTGTAAAATCTTAGGGTGTTATATTCTTCCCTCCTTCAAAAATTTCATCTAGGAAATTTATCATGGATATTTCCATATAAAAGGATGTGGGTAGTTCTTCTTCAAAACATCTTCATGTTCCCACATTGCTTCTTCCATTTTATGGTTTATCCAAAGAACCTTTACCAGTCAAGTCATCTGATTTCTCAATACTTACTCTCTTGTGTCAAGAATCTCGACATGGTCTTTATAGTAAGACAAATCAGGTTCTAATTCTATTTAATCATTGGTGAGTACATGGGTTGGGTCTGCCATGTACTTCTTTGATGATGATATGTGGAACACATCATGAACATTGTAGATACATGATGGAATTTCTAATCAATACACTACATATTCAATTCTTTCTATAATTTCAAATTGTCTGATGTACTTAGGGCTCAATTTACCTTTCATACCAAACCTTAAGACACCATTAAAAAGTGATAATTTCAAAAGGACATGATCTCCCACATTAAATTCAAAATATTTTCTCCGGTTTACAACATTACTCTTTTTTCTACTTTGACTTGCTTTAATATGATCTTGGATAGTCTTTACCTTTATTATGGTATATTTAATAATTTCTAGGAATATATGTTTCCACTCACCAACTTCATCCCAACAATTTGGAGTTCAAAATCTGTTGCCATATAATTCTTTATATGGAGAAATTTTAATATAATAATGGAAACAATTATTGTTTGAAAATTATAATGAAGGTAAATAACAATACCACTTAATTTGGAAGTTAAGTGAACATGATATCAACATTTTTTCCAATATTTGAATTTTCCTTTCAGGATATCCATCAATTTGATGGTGATAAATATTACTCAAATAAAGATCTGTATGAAAATCCTTTTGAAGAATATTCCAGATTTTTGATGTAAAACATGGGTCTCGATCAGACACAATCGATATAGGTGCACTATGAAGTCTTACAACTTCATTAATATTGATTATTTCAAGGCTCTCAAGAGGTAAATAATATCTTATAGAAAGTTTTTTTTTTGCTTTGGTAAGATGATAAACAATAAAACACATTGAATCATTTATTATAGGTTTCCTTAGTAGTCTTGTGAAAAAGTACATCATAATTTCATCTCACTTCCACATAGGAATAGTTAGAGGTTGTAAGAATACTCTAGGATGCTTTCTCTTAGCCTTAACTTATAGAAAATCAAGACACATTGACACATAGTCATAAATTCCCTTCTTCATGTTATCCTACCAAAAATGCTCCTTCAGATCTCTATACATATTGGTACTTCCAATGTGTATAATGAAGTTTTACCTATGATCACCATCTAATAGTTTCATTTTTTAGCTTTGGTATATATGAGACATATAAATTTTTCAAAATTTTAGAATTCCATACACACACATGAAGTATGTCAATCTTCCATTCTTAATAGATTTAATTTTCTTTTGAATATTCACATCATTAGATTGAGTGTTTTTTATGTTTTCCGATAAATATGGTTTAATAATCATTTGAAAAAGGAGTGATGATTACATTTCCTTAAAAATTTATATATCCATTTTACTAAATCCATGAATAGAGTATCTTTATAAATCTTCATTTGGGTCATATGTACAATATATTTCCTATTTAATTGATCTAATAACTTACTTTCCTTTCCTGTGTGGTTTTTTATTGAGAAAACATAATATTTGAGTAACTCAAGCCATCTCCTTTGCCTCATGTTTATTTATTTATGTGTAAATATGTATTTCAAACTCTAGTAATGCATATATATCTTACATATTTCAATAATATTATAGTGTCTCCATATCTTCAGAAAAAAAATTATGGCTTCTAACTCAAGATCATGAGTTAGATAAATTTTTTCATGTCTCATCAACTTTATTGACATATATAAAATAAATTTACCATTTTTCCTAATAACACAACCCAATCCATTCTTCGATGCGTCACATTATATAAAAAACCCATCATTTCTTGATAGAAGATTCAAAATTGAATCATTGAACATTATTCTATTTAATTATTAAAAAACTTCTATACATTATTTTTCCCATACAAACATAACCCCTTTACGTGGGATATTGGTTAATAATTTGTCCAATCAGAAAATTTCTGAATGAAACGCCGATAGTAACCTGCAAAACTAATGAAACTACATACCTCAGTTATATTCATTATCGTAGTCCATTCTTGGATTTCGTTTTTCTTTGCAGGATCAACTGAGATTCCATCCTTAGAGAAAATATGGACAAGAAAATAATCTGTTTGAAGACAAAAATCATACTTTTGAAACTTATTATATAACTATTTTTATCTAAGAGTATTCAAAAAAATCCACAATTGGTTCTCATGGTCATCATAGATTTTGGGGTACACCATGATATCATCAATAAATACCAAAAAAATTATCAATAAATTACCTGAATACTATATTCATTAGATCCATGAAAATATAGGGTGCATTAGTCAATACAAATGGCATTATTGTAAACTAGTAATGTCCATACCGAGTTCAAAATGATATGTTTGGAATATATTCCTTCTTTACATGAAATTTATGATATCCAAAATGAAGATAAATATTTGATACATATTGTGTTCCATGAAGTTGATCAAATAAATCATTAAGATAAAGAAGAAGGTTCTTGTTAATTATTATAATATTATTGATTTTCTCTAGTCAATTCATAGCCTTAAGGATTTGTCTTTCTTCTTAACAAAGAGAATGGGGGATCCCCATGGAGAAACACCAAGGTGAATAAATCCCTTATTACTAAAATACTATATTTGTTTCTTTAGCTCAAATAATTATATAGTTTCCATTCTATAAGGATTATTTGATATTGGTATTTGATAAGGGATTAGATTAATGGTAAATTCTACTTTACACACTGGGGGGGGGGTGCCCAGGTAATTCCTTAGGAAATACATCAATGTATTTATGCATAATTGGTATATACTCGATTGAATGATTACTTTCCTCATCCCTATATATTTTTTTATCTTCATCCTAAGAAATTTCATTTATTTGAGCTACCAAGGGTGGATCTAGATAAGAATTAGATGGCGAAGTTTCTACACTATAGATAAGGGATTATACATCTTCCTCAAAAATCATAATTTTCTTCTTCTGAAAATAAATTCTCACATCATATTTTGAAATCCAGTCCATACCAAGGATTATATCAAAGTAAACATTAGGTATAAAGATATGGTCAGCAACTAAAGCACATTTATGTGTCATAAAGGGGACTAAATGACACATTTTTTTGCAATGAGAATTCCCTTTGGAGTTTTAACTGATAACTCCCTTGTTAAATCAAAACTAAAATGTTTATGAATCCAGGAAAACTGTGTATATTTAAAAGAGTGCAATGATATATAATCAAATAAATCATTGGATAAATTTTAGATAATATTAATGTACCTTACCCTACATCATTGGATAATTCTTCTTTAGATGTAGTGATCACATAAACTTGGTCATCTCCCCTTGGCCTATTATATGGTAGATTACCATGTCAATTGGGAAATTGATTTAAAAATTCCCCTATTTCATTAAATTTTATGCATCGAACATCATTGATTTGTTTCTTCCCCTTTCATTAATTATCTTGAGGATAATTTTCTATGCACTATAGAAAAATCCCAAGCCTTTCAAGAATTTTCCTGGTTGATTCTTTCCAAAAATTTTACATAATGGAAATTTATTTATTCTATTCTCCTTATTTAATGCTTCACCTTTTCCATGGTTATTATAAAAACTATTATTCAATTGATTTCCCTCGAACAAATATGATATAGAAAACTCCTTATCTATTTTCATGTCAATTAATACTATTTCATCATGTAATGAAAATGTTTGAGAATCCAGTACCCTTAACAAAATTGGTTTAAGACCTTCAAATAAATGAAAAGTATTCTCATCCGAATCATGTATGTAATCTATATAATATCTTCAGAGTCTTTTAAAGGTATCCTCATGCTTTGAAACCCCTATTATTATATTTTATTTAATATAAGTAATTTTCTCTTCATTTTAGTTCATTTCTCATGAGGAAATTATTTCTTTTATAATTTTTCCTTAAAACTTCTCAATTCAATGCCTTATATTTCTTCTTCCTCCGTAGTATTCTAGATTAAAGACCACTATTGATCTGTATATCCCTTGAGGCAATATACTACCAGTACTACCTTTTTATTTTCATTACATCCAATTGCGAGAAATATTTTTTCAAGGGACTTGATACACTACTCAACTACCACTATATTAGTAGTCACACTTAAATATGGGGGATTTTTCTACATGAAATGATCCAACATAGGTATAGTGTGTTTATTATTCATACCCTGAGGAAGTTATCCTAATATGTTTATAGTTTTATCAGCTCCAAAACTAACTATATTGTCTTTCTAGAAGGAAAATACCGATATTTTCAATGCGTATTGATTCATTTCCTTCCATTAGGCACCATTTTTAAACAATGGAATAAACTAAATTATTTTATTAATCATAAGAAATAATTTTGAACTAGAAAAATCATAACATAAATTGAAAATTTATGCATATATATTTTCATAAACATGGTTTCTTTGAGATATATTTACTTTTAAATCCTTAATAATGGTTTGTAAAGAGAATGTGAATTATCTTAAGGATATCCAACAAGACTGTAAAACAAGGTGTGTGGTAAGGAAAATTTTCATGTACCAGGTTACTTCAAGTTAGACCTAATTCACATTTTCCCTGTTTTTACCCCTAGGTACATGTTTTCCATAACCATTTCCACTTATAGTATCCAGACAAGGATTTATTTCTATGAAGAACTACATAATCTCCACCAAAGCAAAATTCTAGGATGTTCTTATATGCTTATACAAAAATTCTATAATAGGTTTATTTTCCATAATCTATTATCCAAGGTTAAAACTAAGCTTCCTCTGAACCCAACTATAACAACCCCAACCCTAGTAACCTAGAGTCAGAAGTCATTTTATTATAATGGAATAGATACAATAGATCACGTTACCAAGGATTGATCAGTTTAGTAGTATGTAAGAAACTATATATACTTTATTCCATTATTATATTATTAATTAAACATATTACATTAAAAAACTACTTCTTGTCACTTATTTAAACATTCCTTCTCTACAACCTGGGGATGAAAAAAAAGTAAAAGGGTGAGATCAAATGCTCTGCAAGGGTTATATGGAACATTAATAAATGAAGAAAAGTTAATAAGGAATAAAAATTATGGGAAGGTAAATAATATGAAAAAGACATTCCATCAATAAAATCAGAATGAAAACGCATACATATAATTTTTCATACTAAAAATCTCATGTAAAGTAATAACTGAATAATGAATAAAGACAAATGGTTATTTTTTGGATGTCATGTATCTAGCACATGAACCATTATATCATGAATAAAATTCAATTATATGAAGAAAAAACTCATTTAATTCTATTTTTAAACAAACATGAAGGGTTTGTCGCTAACTATTTTGTCTCATGAGATATTTCAATGCATTGAGGGGCTATCTATAACCAAGACCTACCCATCACTGTAAGTCCAAAATATTCTTCATATATAGATTCAAAATAACAACACTATATATAATAATTTTATATGGTTAAGATAATAATTATATCCATGATACAAGAAATATGGATATTTAATGAACGATGATCATAAAGAAAAAAGGGAAATATACATAGAGTACACACAAGGAATAATTGGTCAAAGGGAATATCATAATTGTTTCCATTAAAGAATAGATTAAAATCATACTAAGAAAATAATAACGTAAAATAGTCATAGATCATGATAAATTATGTATAAATGAACTGAAAAATTGTAAATATAGTTTTTATGAAACTTTATTAAAGATCCTCTTTAGTGAAATTAAAGGAAAAATATAAAAGAGTATCTAATGTGGGAAAAGGAATAATTGTTAGAATATAACCATAAATGAAAAAAGAAAAATTTAAATGATAATAAGATTGATTTTCTAAAATATTGGTTTCTTAAATCATATTATGGATTGTACTCAGAAACGGGTATGAAATTGGAAAGTTCTCTTAAATCAGGTTTTCATCGAGAGGAATTAAAAAAGAAACATTATAGAACATGCATTTCCCCCAAAAAGAAGAATAATTAAGCTAGGAAAATATGTTTGGAACATACACATATGATTTATGAGGAGTAAATAATAATATTTAAAAATTACATTGGGGTAAAGAGTGAAAAAGTGTAACCTGAATGAAAATTGGATGTTTAGGGAGAATCCCTTACCACATGTCCGAAAGTGTTCTGCACTTGCACTTAGTGTCCGGGATAATCAGGTCAAATCCATTAATTAATTTATTCATAACTTTTTATAAATTTATTTTATTTATAATAATTTTATTACATTCATTTATGTATTTTTTATAAGTTATAATATACTATTTTATCATTCATGAGCGTTCGTTTCTTGGTTTGTATGATCAGTTTACTTATATACATGTATGGGAAATCGTGTAAAATGAGAATAGTAGTGTAGAATGAAAATAATATGTTACTAATGATATTAAATAATATTAAATGGTTATATATTTCATTTGGTTATATGGTATTCAGATGAATTATTAGATAAAATATTAATGATGAATGTTAGTTTATTTTGGTGAGTTTTCGATTATCACAAATTACTTTTGTTTTATTAATTAATATTATGTATATAGACTAGTTACAGAACATTATATTACTTATAATATGTATAATAAAAATATTATTAATAAATAATAATGGTTTTATGACCATCCTTTAAAGTGTTAATGGAAAATGAAAATGCATCATCCATGATGGAGGTAAATCGGCACATCAGAGATGATATTTTCATTTTTATATTAAAATGGAGAGGATAAGTGGATTGATGATGGATTTTACATTAAAGAAATTAAATTATAGTATATATAAGATAATGATGTTATAATTCATGTTTGGATAGATTAGGTTAGGGAAGGATAATAAACTAAAAGAAATTAAAAAGAAAATTAAGGAAAATAAAAGAGGATTTAACCTCTTGACTTTCTTCTCCGTGAGAAAATACTTAAGGGGATTAGGATTGGTCTTTTGGAGATAAAAAAGGATATAAAACATGGGGGGGATACTTGGGAAGAGTATTGTCCAGTAATTGGACAATATCTGGGGCATAAGAGGTGTGAGTAGATGAGGTGGTGAGGGGTGGTATTTATAGTGGAAGAGAAGGGTGTTTTATTATTATTTTATTCATTAGATTATTATTTTGCCACATGATTATGATTTATTTTGAAAATTATCACTAAATATATTAAACTAATTAATTTTAGTTCTATATTATGTTTCTTTCACCACCCATGACTTAAGTAATAGTTTATTTAATTTATAATGTATATATTCCATAAATTAACATATTTTACTATTATCTAAAATTAAAGTTTTTCAGAAAAATCACAAAAATTCAGTCTAACCATTTTTATATATTTATAATTACAAAATGAAATCCATTTTATGAATATTTTTTCTAAATATGAAAAATTTAATTTTTATTTAAATTTATCATTTACTTGGAAAAAACCAATTTTAAAATTATAACATATTTTATAACACTTTTAAAATTAATCATGGTCTTATAAAATTATCTTATAACAAGAATGAAACAAAATATTAATTTATTAATAAATTATTTTAAAATAAATTTTCATTTAAATCATTATGTTTATTATAAAACTTAAAATAAGCCTTTATGTTTTTAAAAAATATCAACACTTAATTAATAATTTATAAAACATTTAGTTACCTTTATTATAATATAACTATATCATATTACCAATTATATGATACCTAAATTGTATTTATAATTTCATAGATAATATTACTATTCTATTGGATGAATTAATATTCCTAAGGGTCATATTACTATTCTAAAGGTTGAATTGCTATTTAAATGATACATATTCCTTAATTTCGATAAAAATCATTTTATTTCCTTCATTTTTCATTTATAATGTATTTTTTGTGTTCTTTATGTGATTTTATATGATTTATACTATATTAAACAATTTTTTGTTTAATGTAAGATATTAAATTAATTGAATTTATTTAAGAAGTTACATACCGTAAAATCTTGGGGTGTTATAACCAACTTATAAATTATCACTGAAAACTGAGAGGACTCATCCGAGATATACAATTTTTTGGGATACACCTAATCAAGAAGAGAAGATACAATATATAGATGATATATCGTTCCTAAGGCCATAGGGTTTAATGATAACGAAATCTTGATTTATCAACTAAGTAGGGGATCGATGCCCGACTATATTGGTCACACCGATTCTTGGAACCCACAAAAAGGAAAAAGATGGTGGAGGATCACAACCAATACCATGGGGTATTCCAAGAACTCTATCCAAGAATAAATCTATAGATTTTTCACATTCTTTTGTTGATTATGTGATACCGCACAATACCCTCGCAGGAAAGGATCAATGAAAAACACTAAACCAATACTAGTTTGGACTAAAGCAATGAATGTTTAAAAGTCTTATTTAGGAAAGTATAAAGCGTATACTAGGTGTACATGAAATATAATCATAGGCTAGGAACATACCTATTCCATATGAACATGCCCATGTACTTTATAAAATGCCTTTGTACATGTGGTCATGCCTGTGTACTAGGCCATGTCAAAATACAGGGCTCATATCATGCATGATAGTCATGTTTGAGTACATGGATTAGCTCATGCACTATGGATATGACCATTAATCATCTGAGTTACAGGATGAGTCATTAAGTCAGTACACATGGTGTGTGATATGTTCCACATGGTGTGTGGCATTTTATTTTCTATAAAAACCCTAGTACCATAGTTTGGACGCGACATTACATGTATCTTCATATTACAAGCTACGAGTTTATGAAATTTCTAGAAACCATGGGTCTTCACATGGTATTCATATTCAATAATACATAACTTTATTTACCCCATAAATCACACCATAAATTCCAAATAAATGGCTAGTAGAGCCTTACTATCATCAATGACTGAAATCAAATAGTTTGATTCACAAAAATAATAATCCCGTAGTGCCTCACTACTAACGCCCACCAAACCTTGCACAAAGAACTATGATTCGATCCTTATCCATCATTAATACTATCACGTATATATATATAATAAATTCCAATCCTATATCCATAATATCAATCTCTTATGCCAAATAACTAGTGTCAAATGACTATTTTCCAAGTTTTCTTTGAATCACTGGCTAAAGTGAATGCCAGTGGTGAATGACAAAATAACAGTGAGAGAAAACCATAATGAAATAATGTGAGTAATTAAACTCTTCCTTTGTTCATTCAGGACTTGATATATTATCATATAATCATTGAAATAATATAGATAAACAACACTACATCAAATTCCCATTTTAAGGAAGATAAAATCCATACCCATAATGCATGTATGATATGCAGGTCAAAATATCAATATAATTCACCTATAATCATAGAAGAAAAAATTTGGATAAAAACTAAAAAAAACATCCTATATTGAGTTTGGATCAATTTATGATAATAGATATCTTTTCTTCATAGTCGATGGAAGGATCTATGAACTTTGTTGGTGTGGATGACCCATTCGATACTGATCCAATCTTTGATCTCGTTGTCATCCACTAACTCTCCTCCACATCATCCTCTAAAATCTCTAAGGTTTTTTGGATAACACTAAGATTTATGCATAACCAAATATCTATAAGTAGTGGACTAGGTCATGAAAATTAATCAATTAAATTAATAATATTCATTTATTTATTTTATAATCTTCCCACTAATATGATCAACCTATTTTCTGGACATGCTCCTAGGTTATGTCATACCTAGGGTAAAACCCCCATTCTATACTCAATGGATGTCTCACATTTCCCCTTATGAGTCCCTATTCCGAATTTATTACAGTTTTTAGGAAAATTTATTATGCATGATATTAAAATATTTAATATTTTATAATATCAATTCACAAATCGCCAATCCTAAAATTCTCACACCGTCTGAGTTCCTAGCTCCAAATAATATTCGTATAATTATCCCAATGTTATAAAAGGAGAAACATAGATGTTAATCTCTATATACCTTAGGTATTTTCACCCCCAAAAGTATAATCATACTCAACATTAGAGGATACAGATCTCTCATCTAGGTCTCCCACTCCCACGATCCCTCCTGAAGGTTTCCTATGTTTTCAATAAAAAAATACCCAAAAGAAATGTCTACCCACAAAGGGTATTTTTGATTTGATTCTCAAAAATCCGAAATTTATAAGATTTCATATGGATCTATGAAAAGGTAACTCCTCCCCTAATGTCTAGTTCCACTCATTTGACATGGTGCAATGATTCATACACATGTCCCTTCATCTAAAAAATGTTGAATACATCATGCACCCTGCCCAAAAGAAGTCATAAGTCTAAGTGGCATGACACCTTGCTAACCCAATGTTGTAACTAGTAAAAAGGTCGTACAAACCTCATTTATATCTTGTAATTTAAGTCAAATCTCCACCATCCTAAATGATTGGAGATATCAATGAACACATGATCTCTTAACCGAACTGAATGGTTGATCTTGTTGGTCCATAAAGATGTCTTAACATTATGATGTAGTTATCATCTTACTCTGGATGAACTGCACCTTTTTCAAACATTGTTATAAAAAACTCTAGGCCCATAAGCATTATCAGCTACATTCTATAACTAGTACAATGGTGATAGGTAGTATCTTATATAAATTGAACTAAATGGTGCAACACCAATGGTGGAGTGGATGTTACTATGATTTGAAAAATCCACCAATTGTAGATGCTCCTCCCTGATATAGACCAAAGCTAACTTGAAATCTTAAATAATGTTCCCCAGAAACTGGATAGTTTACTTTAACTGGGAAACTCTCTAGGGTTGAAAAACTTTTATCAACCTCAAACGAGTCCCCAAAGTCTTCTTACATCCTGTCTATAATTGTGATGTGAATAAAGCATCATAGTAAAAAATAAAAAACGATGAAATTCCATGAATCTAAACTACCTTCTTCATGCACATGTGACCCAAAAAATTTACTAGACTCTTCCATCCTTCACCTATTGATATGTGAGACAGAAAGAGTTAAAATTATCAATAAGCTACAATATAATTCTCCACCAAACCTAATTCAAAATAATCTCAGTACAACCACACCTCTCCTAGGTATACTATAAGGGGACAGAAACCTCCTTAGTACCTTAGTTCATAGTGTGAATAGTGTCATAAACCATCCTTGTAAGGATGAAATACTCCACACCATTAGAAAATCCATCAGGAACATGCCTAGTGGATATATGGCCACACAATACCTCAAACTTGATATCCCTTAACTATGTATCCCAAACACCCTAAAGAAGTGAAGGGGTTACAAACATCAACTAGAGATATGGTACACCATACTCATCCTTAAGTGAAAACTACAATGAGGATAACTACTTCATCACCTCACTCAAAAAATGAGAATTAAAATATTCACTATTATCATCTACTTCTATGATTATTCCCTTGGATGGATCTCAAGCTAGAACTAACTCAGCCTTAACCATGTCCAGTATCACTTCCCTTTTCTGAGAAGACATATCCCAAAAAAGTGTACCTCCTAAATCCATAATTGAATCTATGAGATCTCCCCATAAAACATGTACTCTAAAAGATTGTTTTGGATTTTCCTTAAGTGTGTCATGTTTTCTACCATTGATAATAAATATAAAAGTATATACACAAATAATTCTACCAAAAAATGATCCAAGAGTGGATAAGGATCTGTCTCATAAGTCTCACAATCACTATCGGGGTGTTCAATACACTGAAAATTATCACTAAGAACTCAAATTCACAATTGTGACCTCAGAAAGACACATTTGAAAAAATTCCTCTTGAACCTAAATATTTTTATAACCTAGACTATGTTAAAAATATGAAAAAACAATTTCTCATAACCATTGGTTGAATGAGTCAATTATTTCTAAGGGTGGATATTACTCTATGAAAATCACATGGTTTAGATGACGTAACTCTACACCTAACTTCAAGCTCTTATCTGCCTCATAAGAGAACATCACTAGGATACCTAGAAAAATACATTTGATCTTGTGAATAAATAACTCAGCAGATCCTCCAACTATACCTTCCTCTCTCTTAACTCTATGGGGCCATCCGATATTCTGGAACAAATAACATGCCTCCACTAGTGAAATTCTATGTATAATTTTTTTTGATGGGTTTCTAACATGGAACATCCTCTGGTAATGATTCCATATACTCCTCAAACACTATATGGAACTAAAATCTCATAAAATCAGATACTGCATTGGTCATAATGGAAAAGTAACAGGAAATCAAATGTATATTTAAACACACTAGCTCATCTAGCTCTACATAATAATTACTCCTTACTATAGAAGGAATAATCCTTCCAACAAGCTGAAAACTCTACCAAAATAATGGGAAGAAAACATATGGGAATGGATGGTTGAAGACCAATCTATAAAAATGGAAATAAAAAAGGGTATCCCAATTTCTATAAATAAATTATACATGAGGCTCTCTCTCTCCCACTTTACGTTGGTCATTATTGATGGAAGTGGGTGATTAGTGATCCTCTTAGTAGGAGCCTCCAACATAGGGTTTGATTTAAAAGGATCCATGAGTATCACATAGTCTTAGAAAAGAGTATTTCTTAAGGATATATGGATCATGAATATGTGAAATAAATCATCTGTGGTAGTAAATACACATATCTTACCGTGAACCATACTCAAAGCCTCCAGGCTATAATCTCTTACTACCTGGAACTCCTATTTTCCCTTGTACACATGTTCACAAAAACAATAGAATTATCCATTTCATTATTACACCAAACTAACCCAAACAAAAAAGTCAAAGGGACTCATATTACACACCTCCACACTATCCACTTTGGGAAGAAATGACTCACCCTCATAGTTTTGGATCATTTTTCAAGAATGTGTCTTAGGGGGAGGTATCACTCCATCTTTAGATTTTAAATTTGTGTCAAATATTACCAACACTAGACTCCACTAATTCCCTGCATCACCCTAAGAAACACTTCAAGAAAATAAGAAAAAACAAAATACCACATTTGTGTCTATCATCACTATAATAAAGGTATATGGAGCATATATCGTATCTCGAAACACTCCTTGAACCTCTTAGTCAGGAGCCTCTAGCTCATCTAGATTCTTTAGTTCAAGACCCCCATATTCAAATTCTTGGGGTGTTCTATAATGGGGTGGTAGTGGTAGCATTAAACCAAATATCCAACCACCTCTTTCTTCTCCCTAAACTCTTACAACATGCCCTCCAACCAGTAGAATCCCTTCTCCAGCTGTTGACTCTATTAGGTGGTCCATCGACCGTCTTTTTGACTATATCATGATGGGTAGGACAATATGATGTGGAATTTTATCTTCTAGGATAATTAGAGCAGTACCTCATACTCAGTAGATTGAGATATCCTCTAGGTCCCTATAGAAGATGAAACATCTAGTTTCGTGATATGGATTACAAGTCCGGTATCTGTGGGTCCTACTTACCCTAGATTCCAAGCGATCTATGCCTTGGAATTATATGATATGAGATCAATCCCTATGAACCATCATCAAGTTCCTAAAGTTCCCTCCACAAACTAGCCTAACATGATTATTCTACCTGAACCACTAGAGAAGGGTCCATGAACAAATCAATAGGTCGAAGAGCCACCCACTAAACATCCAAAAGAAATACCACCTCATGAACAAGCCCTTTCATGGAGGAATCATTACCCATAGGATCATACTTGAAACTGTACTATATAAACCTTGATGGATAACCCTCTGAATACATCCAAAATGAAGAAAAGTCGTACCATGGTCAATGATTATATCTAGGGAGATTATTCAAGAAGGACATGGATACCACAACCCATTACTATATGATACTTGTATAAATGTTTTCCTCACAACTAGTGCATACTCATTTCAATTCAAAATGTAGGTAATTAGAGTCTTAATGAATAGATACATTGGATACCACAACAACACTGGAGTCCCTATCCTAAAACAAAAACCCAAAATATATAACACCATTTCCATAAAACTCAAAATAATCTCACTTATTGAAATAACTCTAGACTCTGTTGTTTGATGTAACTGATCTGATAGCACTCTATCAAGACCCGACCCCTATAGACCTACCTAACCAAAGACATTCCAATTGTGACTACCCCATGCCACTCTCTAATAGGCGAGGGTCTAGAGACCAACACTGATTAGACATATCCCACACTATGAGCATTAGCCTAATGCACCTACACAAACACATTTCCAAGCCATAAATTGATGAAATGTAAAAAAAATGATCACCATGCCTACATATATATTTTATCCCATAAATAGAGTATGATAATAAAGTAAAAAAATTGATAAAGGGGAAAAAATATAAGACCAAAAAAAATAGTCCAACCTGATTAGAGGAAGGTAACTTCCATTAAATGAGGCCTTTGTAAATACCTCAGTTTTTATAGCCCAAACTATTCTCGGACTACTCTTAGTCCTCCATGGAATTCATAAAAATGTTCAACATCTACATCAGACATGAAATGAATGGGTAGAAGCCATGTAGGTGTGAGTATAATGATACATAGTCAGACACCCCAAAATAAACAAACATAAATCATAAATATTAGTCATCTTATTAATACACAGTATTTTAATCAAGATATAAGACATAATGATAATCAAAGATAACCCATATATACTCATAACACACTCCACGTAATAAATAGGTCTCAACTAAACTACCATACAAAAGACTCTACTAGAGGCTTCAAAGGAACACTCATCTTGGATAATCCACTCCACGAGGCACATTTTCACCGATGACACTTGTAATGTACGATAATTTCTTTATATATTTTTTTTAAATTATATATAATTATTTCAAGACCAAACGATTTGATGACATGTGATTCTGAGGCCTGATGAGCCTAGAAAATATTTTTTAATTTTTTTTAGTTCACTTTAATAAATGTGTGGGAAATTTTTTCATATTTTGAACTGGTACTCATATCGAAAATCTGAGGGCACCGTTGAACTCAGAATGCTGAGATTCACCTATAAAAGACTTAACTTTGACTGGAAATAGTTGGACAGAAAAGTAATTTTTTGGACTTTTCGGGAAAATTAAAGGAAACTCATAATGGCACGTCTTTGTGAAAGCGTAAAAGATATGCTGTTTCAAAAATGAAACAGCCTAACGACGCGACATGATAGCTAATAGAAATTCTATGATGAGTTTTCTTTTAATAACACGTTGGGGAAATTAGTTGGTGGAGTTTCCTCTAACAACGATTGTGGAACCTCTCTCTCCCTCTCCCTCTGATGAAAAACTCTATCAACGAATGCCAGTGGGATAGATTTGAGAGATGATGAACGATGATGAATGCTATAAGGGAATGGTTTGATGACACCTCGAAGCTTCATCCCTCATAAGTGACGGATCCAAAAACCAAGTAGGGGTGGTTTTGATTAAATTATTTTCTTTATTCTTTTTCTAAAGTGATGAACATGGGTCATCCCACAAATAGGTTGACTCGAAGATCATTAGTTGATGTGGGAGGGTTTCATTTTCTTAGGTTTCTATAGAAGGATTGGTATATTTTTGATAGAAAATTATCCCAAAACCTTCCCCTTCTTGAAGCTTCTAACACAGAGGGCACAAGACGACATGAACAAGGCCCAACCCCCTCCGCCTTGTGTGTTATTCATTAACGAATGCTCAAAATGGTGGAAATAAAAATTTCAAGACCTTCGTAGGGAAGGTGCCAAACTGAGAGGCTCGAGGGTGAAAGAGGTCTTCAAATCAGACCACCAAAGAGGACTCGGTGGCCCACGGAAGGTGTCATCAGCATGGAACCATTGTCGCAACAGTGACCTGCAGTAGCGGCCGTAGGAGAGAAGTGGCGCCACATGTGGGTGGAGCAGTTGGCCCTTGCCGGCTGTGCAGGAGGAGGTGGCACGCCCGGTGCGTGCCATGGTGGAGAAGCCCATAACCCGTCGGTCACGGCTGTTGGCTGGACGTGGTGCCAAACTTGTTCCATGTAGAAGGTAGTGACCTGCTCCTTGCGAACCATGTGTGAATAAAGGGGGGGATGAATCGACTATGCACACCCCAACGGGACCGATGGAACCGCCCAGCCCACCAGGCCGCCCGAGTGGCCCAGCTAAACATTCTAGCTAGCCTGCCTTAGTGAACCAGGCTGGCAGGATAAAACCCTGCTGCACTACAGCCTAGGCTAGGAAAACAGACTGGCCCGCTAGTGCAGGCCGAGTTGGATAAATTTTGGCTCACTGGGTGACTAAGCGGACTCGTCCCATGACCAACCTCGCCCAGGTCTAGTAAGGAACAATGAGCTAGGAAAATGAGCCAAGACAATGGGATAAACCAATGGGTAATGATAATGGGATTGTACAATGGGCTAGGTAGATAAGACGGGTCATGCGGGACCCCGAGCTAGGATTGGTCTGGTCAGTTCAACCGGGTCCGGATGCAAGAAACCCCTATTTACTAAAACACACGTATCATTCAAACTGAGCATCTGTTTGACAATCCATTAGAGTAATTGAGACCATATTGATGTGGAATTTTTTTCAGAGATACTCTACGTGAGTTTTTTTGGAGGTTGGAATATGGCTGGGTTGGATCAGACTTGAATCCAACCAGGCCCTTTTTAAAAAATTCCCATATCGTACGGACTAGGCGTCCGTTCTATGGGTCATCATTGGGTTGGGACCCTTATGACAAGGTGGTCAATTGGGTTACTCTTTCTGGGACTTCGTGGTGGTTTGGGTATGGTTGATGACTTGAGGAGAATATCCTGTGGAAATCTTGTGTTCTATGTGTGGGAATCCAATGGTTGGATGTGGTGTGAAGAATGAAGAGCGAACCTTCATGGATTATCATAAGAGAGACCCTTTGTTTATCAACATAAGACTGACCCTTAGTGTATAATAATAATAGAGAGCCTTCATGGATCAACATGAGAATGGACCTTCCTTGATCATTAGTAGTGTGAACCATCATGGATCAACCATAGAGTGACCCATCGTGGATCAGTAGTAGAGAGACCCTTCGTGGATCAGTAGTAGAGTGACCCTTCATGGATAAAAAATAAAGCCTCTCAATAGAATAAGATGATCTAGCTTTATGAATAATCATCTTTACATATGTAATTAATTTATACCTGGTGTGAGATGTGTCTTTTTGTTTGTGATTTACTTTGAGATATTTCATTGTGGTATTATTCCTTTGTGGATTTCTCTGAGACCTGAGTTGGTCTTGGGGTCCTTACTGAGTATTGTTATTCTCACCCCTACATAGTCTTCTCCCCACACCTATTGTGTCTTGTGTAGACGACATACAACTTTGACTGGGACTTTGGGGAGCCAGGTCTAGATGGTGCTTGGAGGTGGATCGATAGACATGGTGTGCTACAGTGATATTCGACATTTAGTTGTATCTACTCTTTAGGTAAGATCCTTGGAGGATGACCTCTGGAGCTTGTACTTATTTTATTCTACATTACATTCAGTTGGTCTTGTGTTCTGGACCCTTTACTTTTAGTTTACACCTTTTACTCTCAGTGGTGGTACTTTATGGTGGTTGTACTACTTTCTTTCATTTTTGGATTGTTTTTTGCAGTATGCCCTGTCTTCATGTGTACAATTTTGAAGGAAATGCCTTCCATTTTTAGGATATGCCTTTCCGATTCTATTAACCAGCCCCTTGAATATGGAAGGTGGGAATGGGGTAGTCAGGAATGGACCCCAGGGTATGGGTCATGACAAAGTGGTATCAAAGGGTGGCCGGTTCTACTAGAAGAACTAAGAGTCAGTTTTTTGGTGGGGGAAATTGTATTAAGTGTCTTGAGTTTATATTTTAGTCTGGGGAGTCTAGTGTTGGTGCAACGGTTGACGTATCCATACACCAGGACCCTAAATTCTGTTTTTTGGCTGAGTACATGAAAACACTGGTTGCATGTTTTTTGGAAATTGTTTTATCATGATATCTTTTGAGTCAGCTCACGAGGTATAAATTATTGATCGTGGAACATCTATTTTCCTATAGGATGCATCCATAATGAAAACTAGACATGATTCTAGTGAGGGATCACGAAGACGGCCCACCAAGCGATGAAGTGTCGGTGCGAGGACCACTTACAGCGATAGAACCTACGGGTGGTGTAACAGCAACACCACCACCCGGAGAGTAGTAGTTGGTACCTTCCCCACCAGAGGACAATGCATAATGATTGAGAATGCTTCACAAGTTATATATATAGAGGCCTCTAAATTTTTTAGGCGAGATAGATTTTCAGGCAGCAGAGGATTGACTGGAGTCTGTTACATGTAGTTTTCTCCTAATAGAGACACCAACAGACCAAATGGTGGTCTTAGCCACTAGCCTTTTTTAGGAAAAAATAGGGAGATGGTGGAGCTTGAGGATCCAAACACACAAGGAGGCAACCCTTTCCTGGTTGTACTTTGAGGGTCTCTTCAGGGCGTAGTTCATACCAACGACACTATGTTGAGTGCGTAATTAGGAGAAACTACACCAATAGCTGGGTAGCCTAATTGTGGACCAGTACTCAACAAGGTTTATTGGCCTCTACCACTACTCCACCGACATGGTACGAGACCCTTTCTTCAGGGCCTGATCCTTTGAGTAGTGACTCCGAAGGGAGATCAGGGCTTCGATGATTTCGCTCAGCATCCCAACATAGGCTAGAGTGATAGATTGATATCTACTAGTAGAGAGATTCCTAGATGAGCAGGAACCGATGGTGAGGGACACCACTAGATGAACGTTGGAAAATTCATCTATAGAAGGTAGTAGGAATACGACATAGAGTAACAAATGGGATAGACCTTCTGGAGGATGACCATATGATACAGGGTTGGAGGTGTGGAGATCGCGAGGCAGAGGAGGTCAATTGAGTGTCAAAGTTTGTTACTCCTATGAAGGACCGGGGCACAAAGCTAACGAATCTCTGAATCCCCACATGGATGATCAATAGATGGTCGATGGACCACCGTGACAATGACAAAGGTTTGAGCGAGGAGGTCTGTAGGGAAACAGATATAAAAGGGGAGAAGGCCAAGCAGCAGGTGGTAAACGATAGTACAATTTACTACAACGACCACCCCCAAGTGGTCTACCCTGGTCCCATGGAGCTGGAAGACATGAGGGAGGCCAACTTCAGGTGATGGAGGCCAATGACCAAGAGCTCCAAAGATGATTAGAGGTACAATATATTTACTTTCCACCTTAGATGTAGTTCTTATAGACATAGGTTCCAGTAAATCTTTCCTTTCCATAGACCTCATTCGTGGATCAGAGATTCTAGTGTAGTTTTTGGCTTGATACTTATAATTAAAGACTCTTATGAGAGGGGATTCGATGATTGAAAACTAGTTCCAGTAGTGTGAGATTACTCTAGAAGGAGAGATCTTTGGCTGGGATCTCTTAGTAGTAGCGTCGAGGAATTAAGACATCATCTTGGGTATGGACTGGTTATCTACAGTCCTTGCTCAAATCGACTGTTTTAGGAGGAAAGTGTGGTCTGTCCTTGAGGATGGGAACAAGTTTTCCTTAACCGGTGAGAAGGGACCCTTTGCCACATAAGATGAAATTTCTTAGAGGAGGGTTTAGCCGATCACTCACAAATTGTCTAGCCTCACCATCAGTGCGGTGGACAAGAGGATTTCGAGCTTTCCTGCAGTGGTGGATGAGTATATGGATGTATTTCCAGAAAATGTCCTAGGACTACCTATTCATAGATAGGTAGACTTATAAATTGACTTTTACCTAGGGATGATGCTGATATCAACACCTATATATCAGATGTCTCCCTCAGAGATCTAGGAGATGAGATTACTATTGGAGGAATTGCAGAAGAAGGGATTCGTTAGACCCAGTGTTTCCCCATGGGCATCCCCATTATTTTTTTCCAAGAAGGAATACAAGATCTTGAGGCTATGTTTGGAATCCCGATGCCTGAACTAGGGGACTATGAAGAACAAGTACCCACTTCCAAGGATTGATGACCTCTTCAATCAGGTGAAGGGTACGAGGTGGTTCTCGAAGTTCTACCTCACATCAGGCTATCATTAGCATCAAGTACGGAATAAGGACATACCAAATACAAACTTTAGATGCCGATATAGACACTATGAGTTTTTGGTGATGCCCTTCGTCATGACCAATTCCCCAATAGTGTTCATGGTACTCATAAATAGGATCTTCTAGCCTTACCTCAATCATTTCATGGTAGTCTTCATTGATGAGGTATCAATGTAGTCTTCGTCAGAGGAGGAGCATGCTACACACCTGTGGATAGTTATGGATACCCTCTGAGAGAACCATCTTTATGGTATTCTCTCAAAGGGAATGTTTTGGATTCAGGAGGTCCACTTTCTAGGACACATCATCTGGGAGGCTGGAGTTGTAGTGGATCTGACCAAGATAGAGGTAGTTATTTCTTGGGAGCCACCCATAAGTGTGAATGAGGTGCCGAGTATCTTGGGGTTGGTCAGATAAAACCAGAGGTTCATTCCCAACTTCTTCAAAGTATCAGCACCATTGTATGCTTTTAAAAAGAAGTGATAACCCCTCGCGTGGAAAGATAAATGCCAGCAGATCTTCTAGAAGCCGAGGTAGGGCTTGACTAGCAGTCCCATCCTGAGGTTTCCAGAGTATGGCATCGACTACGTGGTATACTATGATGCATCAGAGACCATACTGGGTTGTGTCTTGATGTTGGAGCGAGCAGTGATTACCTATGGCTAACAGAAGTTGAGTCAACATGATCATAACTACGTGAACCATGACCTTGAGTTAGCAGCAGTGGTCTTTTCCTTGAAGATGGGGTGACACTACTTTATGGGTGAATAATTTACCATCTACTCCAACCACAAGTGTCTTAGGTATATCTTTTTATAGAAGGAACTAAACTTGAGATATAGGTGATAGATGGAGTTTCTCCAAGACTATGACTTTGAGATAATCTATACTCCTGGGAAGGGGATCTTGGTGGTAGAAACACTCAGCAGGAGGTCTGGTTTATAACTGCTGAGTGAGGTAACAGAGAAACTATCCATGATGACACTACTGGAGAAGGAGGATTTACCAAAAGTTGTGAACCATTGGGAAAGGCCAGAGAACCGTTGGTAAGTAATCCGTTGGGATAGAGTTTCCCAACAGTTTACATAGAACCATTGGGAAAAGTTTTTCCCAACAGTCTCTCCTGAACCGTTGAAAAAACCAACATTTTACTATGGTTCCTAATGGTTTCTAAAACCTTTGGGAATGTATTTTTACTAATGATTCCCTTCGAACCGTTGGTAAAAAATTTCTATGAATCCTATGCCAACGATTTGGAACAGTTGGCATAGGATATGCTGTGAAAATTTCACAGTAGCCTGCAATTTGCATAGCACTGGTAATTCTCCAATCTCATCCAATATCCTTTACCTACATTAACCAACTAACACATACATATACAGAACAAATTCATACACATTTAGCATACAATGCATCTAGAACTATACACATCCATAATTAAATCATAATTCCTAACTTAATTATAAACATAAATAATTCATTTAAACATGCACATTTAAATGTGTCTTTTCTAGAAATGATGTCCATTTTAAATAGAATACATACACTTGGAGTGATACCAGCCACACCATGCCTCAGATTGAGGCGAGTTTGAATCTTACATGTCACAAATGACCCAAGGATCATTTTCCTAACGTATCAACATATTCTGAAATCATATGGTCAGTTTTCCGTATGTCATTTATGGTCACTTAAAATGTTGTTCATTTAAAAAAAATGAAACTTTGAGTGGTATCGGCCACACCATGACTCAGATTAAGGCAGGTTTGACTTGTACACATCACATATGATGCATTGATAATTGTGGTAAAGTTTCAACACATTCCGAATGCGTTGGGTTAGTTTTCTGTATGCTAGTAGTTTTTAATTAAAATGTTGTCTATTTCAAATAAATGTGACACTTTGAGTGGTTCCGACCACATCGCTCCTCATATTGAGGCTAGTTTGACTCGTACACGTCACATATGATCCATGGATCATTGTACTAATGTTTCAATGGAATCCGAATGCGTTAGGTCAGTTTTCCGTATGTTAGTTGTTGTTTTAACTTAAAATAGTGTCCTTTTGAAATAAAAAAGAGACACTTTAAGTGGTTCTGGCCACACCACGCCTTGTATTGAGGAGGGGTTGACTCTTACATGGAACATATGACCCATGGATCTTTGTCCAAAAGTTTCAATAGAAACCTAATTTGTTTGGTCGGTTTTCCGTATGTCAGTTGTTGTTTTCACTTAAAATCCTGTCAATTTTAAAAAAAGAGAGACACTTTGAGTCGTGTCGGCCACAACGCACCTTGGATTGAGGCGGAGTTGACTCGTGAACATCATATATTACCCATGGATCATTTTTATAAAGTATCAACACAATCAGAATCCGTTTGGTTGGTTTTTCATATGTATTTAAAATGTTGTCCATTTTAAAAAAAAGAGAGACACTAAGAGTGATCCCAGACACAATGCAACTCAGATTGAGGCGCACTTGACTCTTAAACGTCACATATGACCCATGGATCATATTCCTATTGTTTCAATAGAATCCTAATTCGTTTGTCTGGTTTACCGTATGTCAGTTGTTGTTTTCAATTAAAATGAAGTCCATTTTAAACTATAGAGAGACACTTTGAGTGGTGTCGGCCATTCTACACCTCGTATTGAGGCTGGTTTGACATGTAAACGTTACATATGACCCATGGATTGTTTTCCTAAAGTTTCAACAGAATCTGAATGCGTTTAATCGGTTTTACATATGTCAGTTGTTGTTTTCACTTAAAATGTTGTCCATTTCGAATAAACCTGAGACACTTTAAGTGGTTTAGGCCACACCTAGCCTCATATTGAGGACGGGTTGACTCATACATGTCAAAAATGACTCATGGAATGTTTTCTTAAAGTTTCAACGGAATATGAATGCGTTTGGTTGGTTTTCCACATGTCAGTTGTTGTTTTCACTTAAAATACAGTCCACTTTAAACTATAGAGAGACAGTTCAAGTGGTTCCTGCCACACCGCGCCTCAGATTGAGGCTGGGTTGAATCGTACACATCATATATGACTCATGGATACTTTCCCTAAAGTTTCAACAGAATAAGAAAGAATTTGGTCAGTTTTTCGTATGTCAGTTATTGTTTGCACTTAAAATGACGTCCTTTAGAAACAAAAGAGAGACAATTTTAGTGGTGATGGCCACACCGAGCCTCGGATTGAGGAGGGGTTGACTCGTACATGTCACATATGACTCATGGATCGTTTTGATAAAGTATCAACACAATCCGAATGCGTTTGGTCAGTTTTCCATATGCTAGTTGTTATTTTCACTTAAAATGTTGTCTATTTCAAATAAACCTGAGACACTTTGAGTGCTGTCGGCCATACCATGCCTCAGATTGAGGCGGGGTTGACTCGTACACATCATAAATGACCCATGGATTATTTTTCCAAAGTATCAACACAATATGAATGCGTTTGGTAGGTTTTACATATGCTAGTTGTTATTTTCACTTAAAATGTTGTCCATTTCAAATAAACTTGAGACACTTTGAGTGGTTCCGGCCACACCGGGCCTCGGATTGAGGCAGGGTTGACTCATACACATTAAAAATGACCCAAGGATCATTTTCCTAAACTATAAACACAATACAAAAGCGTTTAGTAGGTTTTCTATATGTCAGTTTTACATTTCACATAAAATGTTATCCGTTTCAAACAAAAGTGAGACACTTCGAATAGTTCTGTGCACACCGCGCCTCAGATTGGGGCGGGGTTGACTCTTACACGTCACATATGACCCATGTATCTTTGTGCTAAATTATTAAGAAAATCAGAATCAATTGGTTGGTTTTCTATATGTACTTAAAATGTAGTCCATTTTAAACATAAGAGAGACACTTAGAGTGATCCCGACCACACCGCAACTCGGATTGAGTCGGGGTTGACTCGTACATGTCACATATGACTCATATATCGTTGTGATAAAGTATCAATATAATTCTAATTAGTTTTTTTGGTTTTCCATATGTTAGTTGTTCTTTTCCCTTAAAATCTCATCCATTTTAAACAAAAGAGACACAGTTAGGGTGTTACCGGCCACACCGCACCTCAGATTTAGATGGGGTTGACTCGTATATGTCAGAAATGACCCATGGATCATTTTAATAATGTATAAACACAATTATAATGCGTTTGGTTAGTTTTACGTATGCCCGTTGTTATTTTCACTTAAAATGTTGTCTATTTCAAATAAACCTAAGACATTTTGAGTAGTGGAAGCCACACCTGAGGCATGGTATTACCATCTTGAAAAACAGACATTTCCTTGGTTTAACTTCAAGGAACCAATATCACTCATGAGTAATAGAAACCATCCTGGAAGCCCTCACCTAGAAACCAAATCATACATCCTGGAATTTCAAGTCTAAATTCCCTTAGCATGACGAGTCCGTCGATGAGTCCTTAACATGTAACCCATGTCTTATACTAACAATTGACATGTAAACCAAATCAAACAAGGCATAATTAACATAACATAGAGAATGTACAACAAGGATTTGTCTTCAAATTATAGCATATCATCACATGCATTTGATGATCATGAGCTAATAAGCTTACCAAGACATTCATATAATTCAAGACATACAAAAATGGAATAATCCTAAATAACATTGCATGATCAGAGAAATAAAAAAAGGCATGTGAAATCAAGGAGGGTGGGGGGGCTGTCCGGGGGTCTAGGGAGGCGGGTGGGGGGGATGTACGGGGGGGGGGGGGGGGGGGCTGTCCGGGGGGCTGTCTGGGGACCAAGGAGGAGGGTGGGGGGGGGGGCTGTGCGGGGGGCTGTCCGGGGGGTGTTCCGGGGGCTGTCCAGGGTCCAAGGAGGAGGGTGGGGGGCTATCCGGGGTCCAGGGAGAAGGGTGGGGGGCTGTCTGGGGGGTGTCCGGGGGGCTATCCGGGGACCAAGGAGGAGGGTGGGGGAGTTGTCCGGGGAACTGTCTAGGGGGTTGTCCGAGGGCTGTCCGGGGGGTCGTCCTGGGTCCAAGAAGGATGGTGGGGGGTTGTCCAGGGTCTAGTAAGGAGGGGGGATGTCTAGGGAGTTCCCAAACACACAAAACTCCATAAACATGCTCAAGATACACCACAACCACTAAAATACATCAACATCTATGAAAACATACAATATATAAAAATAACTCAACTCCAATACTATACTACGGGTCTAGATATAACCGACAACTAGAATAGATTAAACATAAAATCTTATTAATATTAGTCAAAAATGTAAAGGATCAATTTGTCCCACATCATCATCACTATCATCACCATCATCATCACCCTCGCCCTCGTCCTCGCCCTCATCAACACCCTCGTCCTCGCCCTCCTCCTAACCCTCTCCATACTCCTCACCCTCATCCTCTCCCTCCTCTTCTGAATCAGACTCCTCTCTATCATCATCATCAGGATAGACATCATCTTGACCACCACTAAAACTGTCACCTAGTGCACCATATATAGAATGTATTGACGACATATATTCATCAAAAGCTGGTCTGGCATCTGGTTGAAGTGATGGAGGTAGAACTTCAATAAATTTCATAAATACAATGTTTTCCCTAACAGACTGTTCTTCGATCTCTATGGTCCTTTTTTCAGCCTGTTCTGCATGTACCATAACTTGCTATAGCTTGGTGGCACTACAACGCATACCTGAGGAGGGCCAATACGTCTTCGGAACTATCCTAGGTCTGCAACATACTTTTCTAGGATGCTCATTTCCCAACACCTGATGTAAGTGATCAGTTGGCCCAAAATTGTATGGTTCTTGGGAATCGAGGGCCTTTATAGCAACCTATTAAAAATATGGGCAGTGTATGCGACCACTATCTGAAGCATTGTGAAATGAAAAATCTATAATGCTCTCCAAATTGTTTTGAAAATCACTTGAGATCCAATCGGTTTCATACATCCCACTTCTGTCCATTCTGTAAAAAGAATTTATACAAGTCATTTTTTCATAAACAATTCAATAGGATTGAACATTAATATAAAATACATTTAAGTAAACGATAAAGGAAGAAGTTTCTAGTCGATGTAGTTAACTATTAAAATAATGTAAAGAACAAGTACTAAAAAATTAAATTAAAATTTATTTATATTCATTTTCATTAGGTCTATAAGAGGAACATGCCTCAGGTCTCACTATCAGTTATAGGCATCCCAAATCATTCAATCAAGTTCAATAACTCATTATTGGAACCTCTATGGCCATACCTTTCATTACCCAGTTACTTCCCCAAGTGACGCGCACCCCATGGGTGAATAAATTTTAGGATTCTACAATAATAGGTTGTTCATGGCTTGTAAAAATATTTAATTTCATAAAGTATATACAAAAACATTTTTTTTTAAATTTGAGATTAATAATAATGCATGTCAATGATAACAACATTACTGAATTAAACTTGTGACTTATCTAACATTTTTATGGATGTCTACAGATGCCAAAATGGGTAGTGAAAAGCACCCCACCCTCATAAAAGTGAGTATTGGACAAGAAGGACACATAATATAAAACGTACAATGAGAACCCTATTTAATTGACCCTAAAGTTATATTAGTACAATCATCTTGGGGGGAATGGAATATATGATCATGGTTAACTGATGAATTCAAAAAATCGTATTCCATATGTTGGACACTATCTAAGGTAAGAAATCACGTGGGGATGGGTATATATCATTCAATTTCTTACATGCTAGTGAGAATGAAGGATTGAATTAATGACTTGAGTTCACTAATTAAATGAGGGTAGAGGTTGCATAGGCTATGTAAACAGAATGATTAAATAAGAGTAGAGGTTGCATACACTGTGCATGGTGGGGGAGTCTCAGCCGATTTAGAAACTAAAATAAATTCCCACCATAGGTATCAATAAGAAACATCAGCATCAAAATAAACTCCAAATAAAAAACGACTAAAAACATCAATAATTTCAAGAATTCACTACTATGCATGGTTTATCCAAATGTTTAGCAGTAATTATATGTCTTAATCATGAAACACCTCTACAACTCCCAGTTTTTACCAATAAACATAAGGTAAATATCTCAAAATATCTTAAAAACAACTCATTAATAGGCTCAAAAAATAAATATAATCTTGAACCAACAATGTAATCTCTTTCACAACACATTCTCACACACCAGTTATCTTATGTGTTATTAAATACTAAACACAGTCACATAACATGTGTACTATAACAAATTACATTACACAAGCCTTATTAAAAATATTCTCATTTTAATAAAACACTTTCGTCAAGATTAAATCATTTCTGAAATATCTTTTGAAATCCATTTAAAATCACCTATGTCTGCCTTTACCAACTGTTTTATGAAACCGTTGGTAAAGGCCTCCTTGATGAACTATTGGTATAGGAGCATTGGGAAAACCCATATTTCCAGTAGTGGATTCCACTAGATGAGGTATACGTCCACTAGTGAATCATAAATCTAGATTTTCCCATCTAACTATCTAAGTCACCATGACTAGTCAAAAGAGGTGAGTAAGATAATGAAGTTATGAGGATCACAATGAGGAACCTTATCAATATCAATCATATTATTCAGACCTCAAATCATATCTCAATCTCACCCCAATCTCAATCGATTTGAATAATCCCATTTTCAACATCCATCAATTGTAATTACATGATTTGAGCAAGTTACATTAATGAATTATTACAATTGAGGATCTTTATAAAGTTCCAACAGAGTGGCAAAAAATCTTCAATTCATTTCAAAACCCCTGATTTAATTCAATATTTAGAAAGGTTATCTATACCAACTTCCTTAAAAAAACTAACATGTAATTCTAAATAGGCCTTTAAAAAATCATTTATTTCAAAACATCCCAAAGGCATTAAAGGATGTTTTACAATTAAAAATTCTCAATATTAATTCAAAACATGGGATTAAAACTTATTTCCACATGAATTAATATCTAATTTAAAATTACCAAAGAAATCTCATTTAAAAAAAATCATTCCAAGAGGGTTCATTGTCATTTCACAAATTAGATCATTTTAAACTACTTAGAAAACAATAAATACGTCAACTCATTTCATCCAAATAAATTTATTTCATTCATTAAATAAAAACAAGAGACAAAGACTCAATTTCACCAATTCATTATTGAAATATTCTTTGAAAATGAGTATAAACACTCATGGAATTGAATAATTCATAAATACTTGAAATATGTCAAAATTATAGCCATCAAATTCATGACTTGTTCAATTCAATGAGAATAGGGTTAAATAATATTTTATAAGTAATTTCAAGGAAAACATTCATAGAAACTTTGCTAAAAATTAATAAACACATATAAATAAATTTCTAAGTAACAATTAATTACAAGATGAAGAAAAAGAATAAAAATACATACTTAGAAAATCTGGAATCCAACCACAATGAATTTGAGATGTTTCTTCTTCGATGGAGAGTTAACTATTTAATTAATTAAATGGATTGGAATGGAGAAAGTCTAGATTAATCAAAACACAAAAGAAAAATGATATACACATCAAAATCCAAAAATAAAACTAAAATATTATATGAATAACAATAAAAACAAGGTAGCAGTTAAATATTTTATGAGCATAAAGAAGAAAATACCTGATTGGAGATGAATCCGATGGATTTTCAGCGGTTCAGATGGGGGAAGTCACGAGAGGAGCCATGTCACGACCCGTCCTCGGGGCCCGTTCCGTGACTACCCCAAGCCCGCCTTCCATAGGCCAGGGGCTGGCGACTAGCACCAAAGGCTTAAATCCCGATAACTGGGAAGGCATTGCCTTTATAAAAGTATACAAAACACCACAGAGTAAAAGAGGAAGTAAAACACAAAGTACAAAAAGGAAGTGATGAAAAGTAAATAGGCTAGAATATAAACCCAATCAAAAGTACAGCTACAACTAAAAAAAGTACAATAGAAAAGGCAAACAGCTGGAAGAACGAAAGTAGCTCCTGGGTCATCCTCCTCGGATCCTACTTGAAGGGTAGGTACAAATAGCGCAACTCCTGGATCATCCACCATGGATCCAACCTGAAGGGTAGGTACAGATAGCCTCCACAACGCTCTCACCCATCAACCTCCTCTGAGTGTCGTCTTGTCTTGAAGTCAACCTCCAGATACTGACTCGTCGTGAGGTCCACCTCTGGATACTGACTCATCGTGAGGTCCACCTCTGGGTACCGTCCAGTCCTAGAACACTCAGCCTCTGTCAGCGCTTCCCATCGTCTACAACCAACACAATGAGGTGCGGGCATAGCCCGTGCAGGGGTGAGTATACGATACTCAGTAGGGACCCCGAGACCCTCAAGGTCTCACTAAATCCAACAAGTATAACCACAAATAAGGATCTCAACAGATAACACTTACTTAGGTATAAGCCCATACTTATACCTAAGTTATCAAGTAACCCATCTCAATCATGAGGAAGCAAAAAGATTATGAAATCAATGGATAACCACTACCCAGGTATATTCCCATACATATACCAAAGTTATAAAGTGACACATCTTAATCAAGAGGTAAACACAAGGTCGTAGACTCAGCTCAAACCAAGATTTTCATTATCGAAACCGTAACTGCTGAAGAGCCCCGTCTCTGGAGTGTACAATGGTCCTGTCATGACTCCGAGGTACTTCTCACTAACCTAAGACTGCTGAGGTACTCCTCTTGTCGAGTACTGTGGGTCAGCCACCCAAACACAGTAGTGCTTCCCGCCAGGGTATGCCACCCAAACACAGTAGTGAACACCCCCTAATAGCCTACAGAGGTACTCTCCGGATGAGTACCGCAGGTCTGCACTATCACAAAGTAGTGCTCCGTCCACCATGGGTCTGCACCCAAACAAAGTAGTGCTCCGTCCACTAGGCTAGTCGACTCACTCCAAGTCGAGTCGGTCAAGTAGTTGTCAGGTCTTAGCCGGCTACACGGTCTTCGTACTCCGTACAATCGTCTACGGAAGGGTCCACTCCACGAGCTACAGGTCGATACTCCAAGTATCTCAAAGTCCCACGAAGAAGTATCTCAAAGGACCTCCTCGTCATAGGGGTCTCAACGCAACAGACGACGCGTCAATCGGACGCCCGGTCTGTGAGTTATTAGCCTTTTCGTCCTAGGGGCCCGGTTGGTTTCGTGTGCGAACCAACCCAGCCAAATATTGACTGTACCCCGAACTCTCATATGGTATGATCATAGGGACTGTTTCTCAACGTGATCACCAACGATGCTGACGATTCGTCAAATGGACGTCCAGTCTGAAAGTTATCAACTTTTCCGTTCGAGGGGCCCAGTTGGATTTTGGGTATAATCCAACCCGGCCACTATCCAACTACTTCCAAACCTTGGTCAAAGAATTCCAAAAGTTCCGTCTCATCAAGAGGATTCCAACAAAGTCGATGGCACGTCAATTGGACGTCCGGTGCTCAAGATATATCCATATCCGCTCCAAGGGCCCGGTTGGTCTTGTGTTCGAAGCAACCCGACTGTACCCAAAGTTCTTCAAAACCTTGAGTGTAATATACCAAAACGACCGTCTTGATCCAAGGATCTCACCGCAACAGACGGTGCGTCGATCGAAGGTCTGGTGCCCAATTTATGGGTGTTTGAACGGAAACTGCCCGAAAATAGGGGGTTCGAGCCCGGTCCGACCCGACCCGAGACCCCCCCTGGGTCGGCCCGAACCGGGTCATCCCGTTCCGGGTCCGGGTCCGTCCTGGCTTGGGCACGGCCCGGCTTGGGCACGGCCCGGCCCAGCCTGGGCACGGACCGGCTCGGCCTGGGCGCGGCCCGGCCCGGCCTGGGCGGCCCGGCCTGGTGCTGGCGCTGGCGCGGCGCAGCGCCCGCGTGACCAGCGGGTGCGGGGGGGATACAACCCTCCACAGATGATGAACCGGCGCGGCTTAAAGCCACGGAAGTTCCTGTTCTGGCGGCGCGCCACCACCGCCGGTCGCCGGCACCGCCGCCGCCTTCTGCGGACCACCGAACGCGCTCCGATGGTCCGTTTTTCTCGCCACCTTCGCCAGTGGTCCTCCCGGGACCCGACCTTCACTACGGAGGCTTCAAAATGACTTTGCGGCCCTGTTTGTCGTCACCTTCAATCTACGCACAATGTTCAACCAGCGGAGTTTTCTAATCACCTTCACGGCCTCGACTCCGGCCGCGGTTTCGTTCGGTCTCAACGGCGCCGCGCATCCTTGCCGTAATTCTCCATGTTTCCGCGCAGTGCCGTCGCACCGCGCTGCCTTCGTTCATGCCGCAACATAATCAAAAACAAGGGGGAGGAGGGTCGGCCATGTTTGTGTGGTCCGACCACCTCCCGTTATAATGATAGTAAGTGGCCAACAAATAGAAGTCGACATACATCAAAGAAAACAATTAACCCCAACATCAACCTACATGAATGAACGATCTGCGAATCAACCTGGAAATGGTTGGTCCGCGCTCGTCGTTCTTTTATCAAAGATAAAGAGAATACCAAAGAGATTCCCCTACAACCTGTTAAATAACAATATTCATACCAATATTTCCAACCCGCAAAAATAAAACATTCATGGATCAACATAATGATGAGTTGATCCGGGTTCTTTGTTTTAGAAGGAACAACCAAGGGAATAACACCATTCTCAAAATAATTCCCCTACCTTGGAAATGGTTCGTTCGTCTAAGATGCGGGAAGTGATGTCGCTCCGTCAACACTGGAAAAAAACCGTCATTTTTGGTGATTTTCCCGCAGTTGAGTCTCGTCCCTTGACGTGGAGAAAGATAAGGATTGGAGAAGCGGGGAGCGTTCTTCGCCGAGTCGGAAGGCCGTTCTTCGTCAGAGAGTCGATGTTCTTCAAAACCTCAAGATCTCTCCCCCAAAGTTTTTCCCAACACACCAAAAGCTCCCCAAAATAAAATAATAGCCCATGCTATTATTTTTATTCACACAACAAAGACTCAAAAATTCAAAACTCAAACCACTTTAATTTAATAAAGTGAGTTGGCATGAATAATGAGGAGAGAGGGGGAGGTGAGTAGTCTCACCTTAAGAGGAGTTTAAAGGGGTTATGGGGAATGTAAAAAGGTGGGGGCTCGTGTGGGCCCCACCTCTCATTTATTCTCCCAAGGGTAGTTACCAAACCAACTTCCACACAAAGGATAAAACTACTTAGAAGAAAAATAAAATTGGATTACAAATTTATTTATTCTTCACTTACACCTCAAATTTTAAACAATTCCTCCTGAGAAAACGCACCTTCGGAAAAGGTCTTATTATGAAATTACAGGCACTATGAGTTCATCAGTGCCCTTAGATTTCAATTCCGAGCACCGGTTTAAAAGTTAGAAAAACCCGCTCGTTCGTTCACTGAAAGTACCCGAGCTAAACATCAGAAATTTATTTCGGGCACACCGGGCCTCGGAATCAGGTGCCGTCAGAAACTGCATAACCATAAAATTAGAAATAAATAAGGAAAAAAATTTCCTTGAAATTTATGGGTCTTTACATTATTCCCACCTCAGAGATTTGCGTCCTCGTAAAGCTTTAACACAAACTAGGGATACAAAATTGGTACTGAGCATGCACCAGAGCCTTCCGCTCCCATGTTCTCACATGGAGGTTCACGTACTGCCAGTGAAAACGCACCCAAGGAATCGACCGTCCTCGTAGGATCTGCTCCTGTTGATCCTAAACCTCTACTAGAACCCCGCAAAAGTCACCCCATCTCCAAATTCCAGTTCCCCATGGTCGATGATAAGCGAAGGATCGTGCACGTAACTCCTTAGTTGAGATACGTGTAAGTCATCATGCACCTGGTGCAACTGAGGTGGATGGGTTAAGCAGTAAACCACCTCGCCTACCCTGATGAGGACCTAAAAAGGTCTGCTGAACCCCGGAGATTACTTGCCACCTCGGTCACATCACCATAGACCTCGTCGAGGTGAGAACCGTAAGAAAATGTGGTCTCCATCCTCAAATCCAAGTGGTTCTGTCTCCTATCAACATAAGACTTCTTGTTGGCTCAGAGTTGTCCTCATCAACTCATGGATGACCTGGACCTTCTCTGTCGTGGCCTGGACCATCTCTTGTCCCACAAGAGCTGCTAAGATTTCTTCTTTTCCGATAAGAGAAACTCGTTCTCATCCCCTGGATGAACCATGTTCTTTGCCTAAAACAGTCAATCCTATCATGAATGGCACAAATCCATGCCATGGATGACATCTTAAGGCCTCGACGCTACTACCAAGTGACCCAAATGTTACTCTCACCTCTAAGGGTCGAGTCACACTATAGGCATCATCGTGTGGTCACTGGGTCTCCTCCGGTATGTATCTCAAAAGTGAGGGTCAAGTCAATAGTTTTTAACCGGAACCTCTTAGTATCAGTCAAACCAAAAAGGGAAGGTAAGTAAACGTCACAAAGATAAGTGAATTTTATTACTATAGCTCGTAGTACAAGACACACAACAACCACAAACAAAAACAACAACAAAAAGGAAGCTCGTAGCACCAAGATCATATGACTCTATTCCTGGAACTAGTCCGCTCCTGATTAGAATTGAAACTCAAAACTCCTACTGCCACGTGGGTGAAGTTGTCGATTCAAGAGTGATCGGCTACACCTTCCTATGAAAGAGTTAATCATGTGCTTCCTAGGGTTTCCTTTTCGCTGACCAAGGAAAACCCATCCCGACGTTTGCCTAATACCATAAATTTGTATATGAACTGTGGATCCAATCCATACTCAGATCAACGTCGTAAGGCCTCGACGCTACCACCAAGAGATTCCAACCGAAACTCTCACCTCATGGGTCAGATCACACTATTGGCGTAAGTGTAATTATCGAGTCTCCCCCCAAGGTATCTCCAGACGTGAGGGTCAAGTCAATGGATTACCGGAAACTCTATGTCTGGGACAAGATTCGTGGAAGGAAAGAATGATTCGTATCAACGTCTCTTACTACAGAAGATAATAGTGGACACAGACTGCCCCTCAGATCATTCTTAGAGTCATTGGGTCACTCTCCTTGACCACATGTAGCTACTCTCTTCCCCTTCCATCCAGCTCCATGAGCCTAGCGAGGACAACAAAGGTGGGTGGTTGTAACATGTTGAAATGTACACCACCACATGATTCTCTCCTAGATCTGATTCCACGTCCGCTGCTCTGCAGATTCATATTTCCTTAACATTTCCTCTTTTTGAAACATTCGCACGCCCAAGTCTCGGAGACTGGTGCCAGTTTCCAGCTTTCACACTGCTATCCTTCACTGACTGCATCCATTCAGCAAAAGAATTATCAACCACAAGGGTTCTTTATAGCACCCTAACATAAGTAGGAATGAATAGAGGAAAAAGTGCTGGCTCAAATATCCATAAACACACCACGCTTAGAGGTCTGAGATCTATAGCACTGATCGAATCGTATTCATAGAGTACCCAGAATGTTCGGTATGCCTCGATGAATACTCAGCTTCCGACTCGTCGTCCTGCCAAAGCTGTATAAGCTCAAGAAAACTTTCAGCCACCTCCTCAAGCCAGTCCTCAGCCACCTGTGAGTCGGGCTCACCTCGGAACTTGAGGGTATCTGATGTTAGAACACGTGTAAGGCAGTAAGCCTACATGTGTCACCTACCGGTAACGCTGGTTGTAACTGCAGACCAACAGGTAGTGATGTATAGATGACACACTACCCAAAGGCACTATCTCAGGAATCGGTCCACGTACCGAAGCCTCATCGCTATGCAGACCATCCTCGTGGTCACTCACTAGAAAAACACTATTATCCAAGTCCACAATCCACTCTTCTGATATCTCAGCTAGGTGGAAAACTCTAGCAATCGCCTCCAGCCAGTGCTCTGTTGTCTGGGAATCTCCCTCACCTTGTAACCTCGGAGGCCGCTGCTGCTGAAACTCGTGAAACGCACTCTGCCAGCATGCACAGTTCGCTAGTAAGGCTGGTGGCATCTGCTGCCCAACAGGTGGTGGTGCTGCTGGTACAACACCCGAGGGTGCCAACATAGTAAAAAGGGCCCCGCACTAGAGCCTCGCCGCTCGGTGGGCCGTCATCGAGTACTCTCTCAGAACTCCAACTGACTGTCTGCGTGGAGACATCCTGAACAGATGTGACACAGTCAACGATTTATACCTGGTGAGCTGACCTGGTTTGAGCTGACTTAAAACTTTTGAAACACACACGCAATTAGTTTTTTCATGTACAAAGTCGGAAATCAGTAGTCAGGGTCCTGGTGTACGGATACGTCGGCCTCCACACCAACACTGGACTCCCTGAACTGAAAACCACACTCGGTACCCTTAAAACTATTTCTTCACATAAAAAAATATCTGAGTCCTTAGTTCTGCGGTAGAACCAAACTCCTTTGATACCAATTTGTCAGGACCCATCCTCGGGGGCCGTTCCATGACTACCCCAAGCCCACCTTCCATAGGCCAGGGGCTAGCGACTAGCATCAAAGGTGTAAATCCCGATAATTGAGAAGGAATTGCCTTTATAAAAGTATACAAAACACCACATAGTACAAGCGGAAGTAAAACACTAAGTACAAAAAGGAAGTTCTGAAAAGTAAATGGGCCAGAATACAAACCTAATCGAAAGTACAACTACAACTGAACAAAATTACAACAGAAAAAACAAACAACTGGAAGAACGGAAGCAGCTCCTGGGTCGTCCTCCTCGGATCCTTCCTGAAGGGTAGGTAAAGATAGCACAACTCCTGGATCGTCCACCATGGATCCTACTTGAAGGGTGGGTACAGATAGCCTCCACAACTCTCTTGCCCGTCAACCTCCTTCGAGTGTCGTCTTGTCTTGAAGTCCACCTCCGGATACTGACTCATCGTGAGGTCCACCTCCGGATACTGACTCGTCATGAGGTCCACCTCCGGGTACCGTCCAATCCTCAAACAGTGGGACTCTTTCAGCGTTGCCCGTCATCTGCAACCAACACAATTAGGTGCGGGTATAGCCCGTACAGTGGTGAGTATACGATACTCAGTAGGGACCCTGAGACCCTCAAGGTCTCACTAAATCCAACATGGATAACCACAAAGAAGGATCTCAACAAATAACCCTAACTTAGGTATAAGCCCATACTTATACCTAAGTTATCAAGTAACCCATCTCAATCATGAGGAAACACAAAGATTATGAAATCAACGGATAACCACTACCCAGGTATCTACCCATACATATACCCAAGTTATCAAGTGACCCATCTCAATCAAGAGGTAAACACAAGGTCATACACTCATCTCAAACCATGATTTTCATTATCGAAACCGTAACTACTGAAGAGCCATGTATCTGGAGTGTACAGTGGTACTGTCACGACTCTGAGGTACTACTCACTAACCTAATACTGCTGAGGTACTCCTCCTGTCGAGTACCGCGGGTCACCCACCCAAACATAGTGGTGCTTCCCGCTAGGGTATGCCACACAAAAACAGTAGTACACACCCACTAATAGCCTGCAGAGGTACTCTCCGGACAAGTACCGCGGGTCTGCACTATCACACAGTAGTGCTCCGTTTGCCATGGGTCTTCACCCAAACAAAGTAGTGCTCTGTCCACTGGGCTGGTCGACTCACTCCAAGTCGAGTCGGTCAAGCAGTCGTCAGGTCTCAGCCGGCGACACGGTCTCCGTACTCTGTACGCTCGTCTCTGGGAGGGTCCGATCCACAAGCTACAAGTCAATACTCCTAGTATCTCAAAGTCCCATGAACAAGAATCTCAAATGACCGCCTCGTCATAGGGGTCTCAACGCAACAGACGGCGCGTCAATCAGACGCCCGGTCTGTGAGTTATTATCCTTTTCGTCCTAGGGGCCCAGTTGGTTTCGTGTGCGAAACAACCCAAACGTATCTCTAATGTACCCCTAAATCTCATAGGGTATGCTCATAGGGACCGTTTCTCAACGTGATCACCAACGCCGCTGACGGTTCGTCAAACGGACGTCCAGTCTGAAAGTTATCAGCTTTTCCGTTCCAGGGGCCCGGTTGGATTTTGGGTATAATCCATCCCAGCCACTATCCAACTGCATCCAAACCTCGGGAAAAGAATGCCAAAATTTTTGTCTCATCAAGAAGATTCCAACAAAGTCGACGACACGTCAATCAGACGTCCAGTGCTCAAGATATATCCATATCCGCTCCAAGGGCCCGGTTGGTCTCGTGTTCGAACCAACCCGACCGTACCCAAAGTTCTCCAAAACCTTGAGTGCAATATACCGAAATGACTGTCTCGATCCAAGGATCTCACCTCAACTGACGGTGCATCCATCGGTGGTTCGTAGCCCATGTTATGGGCGTTTGAACGAAAACTGCCTGAAAATAGGGGGTTCGGGCCTGGTCCGACCCGGCCCGAGACCCCCCCTGGGTCGGCCCAAACCGAGTCGACCCGTTCCGTGTCCGGGTTCGGCCCCCTTGGGCGCGGCCCAGCCCGGCCTGTGCGGCCCGGCCCGGCCTGGGCGCGGCGCGGCGCGGCCCGGCTCGGCCTGGCGCTGGCGCTGGCGGGGCGCAGTGCCCACGTGGCTAGCAGGTGCGGTAAGGTTACAACCCCCCGCGGATGATGAACCGGCGCAGATTAAAGCCGCGCCGCTTGGCCTCCAGAATGGTTAAGCCGTTCCAGTTCGGCCCGCCTCCGCGACTCAGCTGCGGCGGTTCCTGTTCCAGTAGTGCGTCGCCGCTGCCTTTTGAGGACCACCGGACACGCTCCGGTGGTCCGTTCTGCTCGCCGCCTTTGCCAATGGTCCTCCTGGGACCCGACCTTCACTGCGGAGGCTTCAAAATGACTTTGTGGCCCCATTTGCTGTCACCCTTCAATCCGCGCACAACGTTCAACCAGCGGAGTCTTCGAATCGCCTCCTCGGCCCCGACTCCGGCCGCGGTTTCATTCGGTCTCAACAGCACGGCGCGACGGTGCCGCACATCCTTGCCGTAATTTTCCATGTTTCCGCTCGGTGCCATTGTACCGCGCTGCCTTCGTTTGTGCCACAACATAATCAACAACAAGGGGGAGGAGGGTCAGCCGTGTTTGTGTGGTCCGACCTCCTCCCGTTATAATGATAGTAAGCATCCAACAAATAGAAGTCGACGTACAGCAAAGAAAACAATTAACCCCAACATCAACCTGCATGAACGAAAGATCCGAGAATCAACCTGGAAATGGTTGGTCCACGCTCGTCATTCTTTTCTCAAAGATAAAGAGAATACCAAATAGATTCCCCTACAACCACTTAAATAAAAATAATCATACCAATATTTCCAACCCGCAAAAATCAAACATTTGCAGATCAACTTAATGATGAGTTGATCCGGGTTCTTCGTTTTAGAAGGAACAACCAAGGGAATAACACCATTCTAAAAATAATTCCCCTACCTTAGAAATGGTTCGTTTGTCGAAGACGCGGGAAACGATGTCACTCCATCAACACCAGAAAAGAACCATCATTGTTGGTGAGTTTCCCACGGTTGAATCTCGTCCCTTGACGTGGAGAAAGATAATGATAGGAGAAGCGTGGAGCATTCTTTGCCTAGTCGGAAGGCCGTTCTGCGTCGTAGAGTCGATGTTCTTCAAAAACTCAAGAGCTCTCCCCCAATGATTTTCTGAACACACCAAAAGCTCCCCAAAATAAAATAATAGCCCATGCTATTATTTTTATTCACACAACAAAGACTCAAAAATTCAAAACTCAAACCACTAAAATTAATAAAGTGAGTTGGCATGAATAATGAGGAGAGAGGGGGAGGTGAGTGGTCTCACATTAAGAGGAGTTTCAAGTGGTTATGGGGAATGTGAAAAGGTGGGGGCTAGTGTGGGTCCCACCTCTCATTTATTCTCCCAAGGGTAGTTACCAACCCAAATTCCACACAAAGGCTAAAACTACTTAGAAGAAAAATAAAATTGGATTACAAATTTATTTATTCTACACATACACCTCAAATTTTAAACAACTCCTACTGAGAAAAAGTACCTTTGAAAAAGGTCTTTTTAAGCAGTTTCCGACGCTGCGAGTTCATCAGTTCCCTCGGATTTCAATTCCGAGCACCGGTTTAAAAGTTATAAAAACTCGCTCGTTCGTTCACTGAACGTACCCGAGCAAAACTTCGGAAATTGATTCCGGGCACACCGGGCCTCGGAATCCGGCACCGTCAGAAACTGCGTACTCGTAAAATTCGAAAGAAATTAATAAAACATCTTACTTTACATTTCTGAGTCTTTACAAGAAAAGAGAGCTGCAGATTTATTGTTCTTTCGTGAATGGGGGAGAGGTGAGGCCGACTGTATTTGGGGTAATAATTTACCAATGGTTTTTAAAAACCATTTGTAAAGGGTGTCCTGGACCTTATTTACCAACAGTTTAAGAAAACCCAAGGTAAAAAATCGTGGGGAAAGCCTTCCATTCTAGTAGTGTGAATATATCCTTTGTGGATAGAGACAAATCATCTTACCTCCATTTTATGACTATCACTCCCCACTCCTTCAGTGAGTTAGGGAGGCACATCTTGTAGATGTTGACTGCGAGGCTTGACGTGCTCAGATATCCTTAGGACAGGCCCCTTCTAGATTTTTTATAGGTGGGGAGAAAATCATCATTTTCATAGGAAACAACATGATACAAGTAAAATTATGGGAGGAGGTGTTGAGGGAGTTCCATACATCCCCTTTTGTGGTACATCCTGGTGTGGCGAAGATGTACCCGGAACTATGATGTCAGTACTGGTGGCCATAGATAAAGAAAGTGGTGGTAGAGTTCATTTTACGATGCCTCACTTTTCAGAAAGTGAAGGCTGAGAATCAGGTCCAAACAGGCTTGAAAAATTTACTTGAGGTACCAGAGTGGAAGTGGGATAGTATCTCCATATAATTCATTATGGGGTTACCATGAACGTCTAGGGAACACAACTCTATCTGGGTGATTGTTGACTGACTCACCATGTCGGGTCACTTCCTACCCATCCAGGAGTAGGGATTGGTAGAGGGATTGGGGTGACTCTACGTCCAGGAGATAGTATGGATTCATGGGGTTCCTTAGATTATCTTCTCAAACCATGACACATGATTTACATCTCGGTTGTTGAAGGGGTTTCAGGAGGCATTCGGGACTCAGCTGCGCTTGAGCGTAGCTTTTCACCCCTCAGACGGATGGTCAAACAGAGCGGACCATATAGACCTTGGAGTACTTGCCTCATGCTTGTGTCCTGGATTTTGGTCATAGTTGCGATGACCACCTACAACTGGTGGAGTTTTCATACAACAATTTATATCACTCCACCACTAGTATGCCATCGTTTGAGGCCTTATATGAGTGGCCATGAAAACCACCTCAATGCTGGATAGACCCAAGGGATTAAACACTCATGGGTCCAAAGTTCGCACGAGCTACCATTGAGAAGGTTCAGATCATCCAAGAGTGGATGAGGACTGCACAGAGAAGATAAAAGTCTTATGTTGATAGGAGACAAATATCATTGGAGTTCAAGGAGGGAGACCATGTTTTCTTTCGGGTCTCACCCTGATGGGGATTGTGGAGATTTGACCTGGGTGGAAAGCTATCTCCAAGGTTCATTAGACCTTTCCAGATGCTTAGCAGAGTTGGTTAGGTGGCGTACCACCTAGATCTTCCCCCGTAGATGCACCAGGTCCATGATTTGTTTCCACTATCGTAGTTTAGGAGGTACGTGAAAGATCCACTGCACGTCATAGACCGAGGAGAGATAGACATTGACGATGGGGTGAAATTTTCGGAGTTACTAGTGGTGATAGATGATCGATAAGAGCAGGTCCTTCTTGGAAGGTCAATTCCTCTAGTGTGCATTCAGTGGAAGCATGAGAACCTCCAGGATAGAATATGGGAGCAGGAGGCTCAAATTCATGCTCAGTGCCCCCCATTTGTTTGATTAGCCTTTTTGTTGTCTTTAGGGGACGTAGAGACCTAAGGTGGGGATAATGTAATGTCCTAGAATTCATGTGTAATTTTTTTAAATTATATGGAATTTTTTTGAGACCACACGCTTTGGCAACATGTGATTCCGAGGCCCGGTGAACCCAAAACGAAATTTTGAACATTTTTCTAATTCACTTAATTAAACACGCATGTGTGTTTTTCTAACATTTGAAACAATGTTTGGATTGAAAATATGAGGGCACCGTTGAACTCATAATGCCTAGATTCACCTAGAAAAGACATAAATTTGATTGCAAATGGTTAGACAGAAAAATTATTTTTCGGACTTTTGGGAAAATAATAAAAGAACTTAAAAAAGTTGTTTTATTTATTTTCTCAACCGTTGAGATGTGGACGACGATGCTATTGTGCGATGACAAGGATGCAATGAGGAACATTAAAGGAAACATATAATGGCATGTTTTTGTAAAAGGGAAACATATACACTATTTCATAAATGATGCAACAAAACGATGAGACATCGTAGAGTAACAGAAATGCTACCACATGTTTTATTTCAATAACACGTTGGGGAAATAAGTTTGTGGAGTTTCCTTTAATGATGAACGTGGAACCTCTATCTCACTCTCCCATCGACAACGAATGCTATCAATAAATGCCAGTGATATGGAATTGAGAGATGAATAATGGTGATGAACGCTAACAGAGTGAGGTTTGATGACTGCTCGAAGCTTCATCCCTCATCCGCGATAGATCCTCAAACCAGGTAGGGGTTGTTTGATTATGTTCTTTTCACCGTTATTTTTCTAAAGCGATGAACGTAGTTCAACCCATGAACAAGTTGACCCACATATCATTTTCCAATGTTGGAGGGTGTCCTTTTCTTGGGTTTCTACAATGATATTGGTATATTGCTGATAGAACGTTATTCCCAAACCTACCTTGCTTTAAGCATCAAACGCAGAGGGTGCAGACCGACACGAACAAGGCCCGACCGCCTCCTCCTTGTGCATACTTGGTCGAAGAATGTTTTAAATTGTGGAAAGGAAATTTTAAGACTCTTTATAGGAAGGAGGAATACCGACAGGCCCAAGGGAATTATTAGTTTTGAAATCGGACCACCAGAGAGGACCTGGTGGCCCAGAGAAGGTGTCGTCGGTGCAGCACCACTGGTGTGACAGTGCCAACCGAAGCCACATGTGGGTGGAGCGGCAGGCCCTCTCTAGTCGTGCAGGTAGAGGTAGTGTGCCTGGAATGCACTGCGAGGGAGGTCTCCACGACCCATCAGCCATGGTGGTCAGTTGGACGCAAATCCAGCCTGGTTCCACGTAGAAGGGAGCAGCCCGCTCCTTGCGGGCCGTGTGAGAACAAAGGGGGACGACTAGCTAAATCGGCCATGCACACCCCAAACGGACCAGGCCGCCAAAGAGGCCTGACTAAAATTTCGAGTCGGTACACCTTAGAAGACTGGGAGGATGAGATAAAATTGGGCCACACGACAGCTTGGGCTAGGAAAAGAGATAGGCTCTCTAGTGTGGGCCGAGCCGGATAAATTTTGGGTCACTAGGTGACCAAGTAGAGTGGACCGACAACAAACCTAGGATGGGTCTACTAAGGATAAATGGGCTAGCCCAATAGGCTAGGCATAAAAGACAGGTCATGCAGGACATCTGATTGGGATTGGTATGGGCGGTCTGACTGAGTCAGTCCAGGCCTGGATGCAACCGTCATCTGTTTACTAAAACACTTGTATCATGCAAACCAGGCGTCCGATTGAGGAAATGTTTGCAGTGTTGTGACCCTATAGATGATTAAGTCCTTCATAGATAATATACATGAGTTTTGGTGGAATTTTTTATACAGACGGGTTGGATCAGAATCAAATACAATTGGGCCCTTTTTACAAAAATGCCTATATCTTACAGACCGAGCGTCCGTTCGATGCACTATCTATTGTGTTAGTACCTTTATGATGAGATGGTCCTTTGGGTTACTCTATGAGGGAATTCTTGGAAGTTGTGGTATGAAAAATTTCTTGAGGATCAGATCCTGTGAAAATCAATCGTGCTATGTTCGGGGATCCAGTGGCTGGTTGTGACTTGAAGAATGAAGAGTTACCCTTCATGGACCAACATAAGTGAGACCCTTAATGGATCAGAATAAGAGAGACCATTCATGGATCATCATAATTTTGACCCTTTGTGGATCAATATGAGAGAGACCCTTTGTGGATTAGTAGTATCAAAAACCGTCGTGGATCAGAAGTAGAGTGACCTATCGTGGATCAGTTGTGGAGAGACCCTTCATGGATCAACAATAGAGTGACCCTTCATGGATCACTAGTAAAACCTCTTAAGATAATATGATGATATATCTTTACAAATAATCATCTTTACTTATGTACTTAAGTTATACCTAGTGTGAGTTATGTCTTTTGATTTTTTCTTTACTTTGAGATATTTCTTTGTGGTATTCTTCCTTTGGGGATTTTTGGGATTCATTATTTGGTCTCAGGGTCCCTACTGAGTATTGTTATGATCACCCCTACATGGGATTATCCCACACCTATTGTGTCTTGTAAAAAATACAGACAAATTTGACTGGGACTTTGTGGATCCAGTCTAGATGGTGCTCAGAGGTGGAATGATAGACATGTTGTGCTGTAGTGACATCCGACAACGAGTTGTACCTACCCTTCAGGTAGGATCCTTGGTGGACAACCTCAAAATAATGTACTTATTTTTATATAATTTCCATTAATATGGGCTTGTATTCTAGCCCCTTTAATTTCAGTTTACACCTGTTACTCTCAATAGTGGTACTTTGTGGTGGTTGTAATACTTTATTTCATTTGTAGTTTGTTTTGTGCAGTATTCCATATCTATTTTTGTACAAGTTTGAAGGAAATTCCTTCCCTTTTTGGGATATTCCTTTCCTGTGCTAGTCACCAGCCCCTATCCTTTGGAAGGTATGCTTGGGGTAGTCACGACACAGACCCCAGGGGATGGGTCATGAAAACACTAATCCAAAAGGTCATGCACGTCAGGACTGACCGAGAAGTACTCATTGGAAACCAATATGACTCATATAAGACAAACACTGGAAAATACTAAACCTCATGAGAAAGAGAATGTATTGATAAATAGATGGGGGATCACACCCAAGGCCATAAGGTATACTAAGAAATTGATCTATATTAACCTTCCAAGTAGGGTATCAATGCTCATGTATTTTAGTTTTAAAAATTCATGGTACCAAACCTATGGAAAAAGATGACAGTGGATCACACCCATGCCCATGGGGTACACCAAAAACTCTATTTGAGAATAATTCCATAGAGTGGTCACAATACTATACCAAGTAAATGAGGCCATAGAATACCCTTATAAGAATGGATCAAGGAAACACTCCCAACTGATACTAGTACACACTGATGAAATGATGGGATCCATGCCTTATTTAGGAAAGTAAACGACATTTTCTAGGTGTAAACGACATGTAATTGTTGACCGTCACCTTGACCATGTCGTCTGACCATTCCTATATACTTCAGGTGAGGATGATGTAAATCTGCCAATGCTTGTGTACTAGGTAATGACCTATTAAATGGATTAACCCATGTATGATGGCTATGTAATAGTACATAGATTATCCCATGTAATTTAGTTATTCCTATGTATCCTACAAGATACACAACGAGTCATTGGGTTGGGTCACACGACATGTGACACGTGTCACAAAGAGTGTTACCTTTTCTTTTCTATGTAAACCCTAGAACCATATCCATGGCCCATATGACATGTATTTATGTATTAAACATTGTGTGTTTCAAAAATTTCTATAATCCTTAGGACTTCGTGTGGTTGAAATATCCACCACTACAACCCTATATTTCAACTTATAATCTTATTGTAGATCCTGAATCTATGGCTAGTTGATCCTTTCCCTTTCCGATGGATGGAATATGACCATCCTATTTTCATAGATAACGGTCCTGTAGCACCTCACCACCACAACATGCCAAAACCCACAAGAACAACTCCAATATAGTCTTGATCCATTGTTTCTACCATCATGTCTCAATCTACAATCAATACCAAACCCTAATACATGTAATCAATTAGTTTCAATAGAAAATGGGTCTGAAATGATTGATTTCCATGTATTCATTGAGTCACATACCAAACAAAATGCTTGTGATAAACACATGAAGAACATAGAGAGAAACCCCTTATATAATCTCATGAAGAACAAACCCTTACTATTATTCATTTCTGCCTCATTCCATTTTCAAATTATCGATGAATGAAGAGGAATAACCAAGAAAAAATAAAATTTATATTTATAGGAAGATAAAATCCATACCCCCAATTGTAACGTCCCGGACCTGGGTGCCACGCAACGGGTGCCCCGAGCCCAGTTCACCACGTGACCTCAAGCTCATTTCCCCAAATGCTAGAGGCTGCCGACTAGCAGCGAGGGCCCAGGTCTGATAGTGGGGAAACTATGACCTCATTTGTCAAAGTGTAGTGCAGCGGAATACAAAATAAACATACAATGACAGCGGAAATAGTAAACATACACAACTGAAATAAACTACAGCAGTGGATATAACCAACAATATATAAATGATGATGATACATGTTTCAAGTTCTATGAAAATAGACAGAACATGTTATACATCAATACAATACAACAAAATACAGAGTACAACAAACAAGAAAAACAGCTAGCAGTGGCATCGCAAGCCTAGGCTCGGTCCCAGGCCCTCATACTCCTTAGAAACAGTCAAGTACCTGTATAGGGACTCTTTCCCCTATCTACACCTGCAGCAACGTAATCTGTTTGGGATGAAAAGCGTGACCCAAACAGGGTGTCAGAAATATATCTCAGTAGGAACCCACTAAAGGCCCGTGCCCAACTATGTTCAAACATGAAACAATAGTGTGCAGTGGTAAAATGCAGTAAAGTAAGCAGTACTACAAAGTAACTAACTTAACAGTTAAATTCCATTTAATTATTCATTTAATCCATTTTTTATAAGAAATCACCATAGTGAATTTCTATGTAAAAAACTAGTGTCCTCAGACACGTAAACTCCTACCCTCGGGTAACGAGTATCCAACACAAGAATCTTCCCTAAGGCATAACAGAGTTTTTACCTCAGGAATAGGTAGTGTCGCCCACAGATATAGAGTCAGCTGCCCACAGGCACGAAAGAAGTTTCCCTCAGGCCAAAACAACTACTGCCCACAGGCTAAATAGTACAGTGCCCACAGGCTAATCACAACAACGCCCTCAGGCTAAACAGGTAACCGGGCCATTCCCAACATATCAAAATGCAGTAAACAAGAAATTCTTCTCAAGGAAATTCTACAATTACTACATTAAAGGCATACCCTCGGGTTCCCTGGCCAAACGGCTAAATAGTGGAACACACCCCCGGGGTGGTTTCAGATCCAAGAAACAATACCAACCAACATTTTATTATCACAATTTAATCACCTATGCAATTGTAGGAATTAAATATAGAAATGGCCTCATCCACATGATACGCCAACATGTGCTCGTGGTACAAAATGCACAAAAATACACGACAGTTGGAAAAATAAACACAAAGCCACCTACCTTATACGTCAATGAGCGTTATACCCGAATGTCGACTCCAGAAACGCCTGAGAATGGCGTAGATCTGACGAAGAACAAAACCCATTCAAACATAAATAATTTCTGTTAGGGGAAGAATTTGTAAGAACCATACCAGGAGAGGAGAGGGCTTACCCGTGCAGTTCCAAAGAGACCATCCGAAGCCGAATCGGATTCCAGGCAAACAGTCGGTGGATCTTCAAAGGTACGACCATCCTCCTTAGCTTCAAAATGGCTCAAATGTCTCCTCTGCCAAATGAGGAGGCTACTACCTATTTTAAGCCAAAAAAAGTACACGGTTTGTACATTTGAGTACACGGCGTGTACTTCCTTCATTTAACTGTTCCTCTGGAAGCACGGACACACTGTTCAGCCGTCGACATAAGTACACGACATGTACTCCCAAGTACATGGCGTGAACTATCGCCTAGCTAGAGGCTACTACACCACCTTACTATTTAGGTCTTTCGAATGACTACATGGCGTGTAAGTACCACTACACGACCTGTAGTCGATTCCTACACCCCTTGTCGCCGACAAGGCTACACGCCCCATGTAATCATCCCCACATGGCCAGAAGTACACGACGTGTGGAAAAAGTACACGACGTGTAGTTCCAAAATTTAGGATTTTTCCCCATTTTCGATATTTTCTCAAAAACACTTAAGGAAAAGGAAAAAGAAGAAGCCCGTACCTCAAAACTAAGAACCGGGTTCTTAAAAACTTCTCCCCTTATAGTAATTAATCCCCAAATTTCCCTTCCAAGGGTGGTGAAGATAAAGCTCAGAATAGCTCTGACCACTGAGCACGTACGTCGGCCTCCCGCTCCCAGGTCTCGTCCTGCACTCGACCCTGCTGCCATAGCACCGGTACGAGAGGAACTGACCGGCCTCGGAGAACCTTCGTGCTCCTGTCAAAGATATGAATCAGATGCTCCTCAAAGGATGCATCAGCCTCTAGCTCAACCTCCTCTTGATGAAAGGTGTTAGACGGGTCTGAATGGTAGCGAAGCAACTGAGACATGTGGAAGACGTCGTGCATGGCTCGGTACCGCTGTGGTAACTGAAACCGATAGGAAACCAGCCCGACTCTCTCCAGAATCTCAAATGGACCCACATACCTCAGTGACAGCTTACCCTGTCTCCCAATCCTCTAGTGTCCCAGCCTCGGAGAAACACGCAATAAAACCTGATCCCTGACCACGAACTCCAAAGGTCGTCTGCGACGATTAGCATAAGACTTCTGACGAGACTGAGCGGTAGCCATCCGCTTCCGAATCAACTGGACCTGCTCAGATGTCTCCTGCACGAGCTGTGGTCCCAGTAAAGCTGCCTCACCTACCTTTAACCAGCACAATGGTTATTTGCATGGCCAACCATATAAAGCCTCGTAAAATGAAATCTCGATAGTCTCCTAAAATCTATTGTTATAGGAAAACTCGACTAAGGGTATATGATTCACACAAGATCCCCAAAAGTCTAGGACGCATGAACGCAGCATGTCCTCAAGCACTTGTATCATCCGCTCTGACTTCCCATCTGTCTGAGGGTGGTATGATGTGCTCAGAAGCACCTGAGTACCCAGTGCCCTCTGAAAACTCTACTAGAAACGAGATGTAAAGCGGGAATCCCTATCTGAAACGATAGAACAAGGGACCCCATGATGACGTACGATCTCTCGGATATATAGCCATCCGAGCCCATCAACACCGAAGGTATCCTTGATTGGAAAGAATTGAGATACCTTCGCGAGTCTTTCCACATCAACCCACATGACGTCATTGCCTCGAGGTGACCTCAGAAACCCCATCATGAAATCCATCGCGACATCATCCCATTTCCACTATGGAATGGGTAACTACTGTAACAACCCAGCTGGTCTCTGATGGTCCTCTTTCACCTGCTGACAGGTGGAACACCTTGTAACAAAAATATCTACATCTTTCTTCATACCAGGGCACCAGTACTGACGCCTCAAGTCACGGTACATCTTGGTAACCCCGGGATGAACTGCCAAAGCTGAAGCATGGAACTCCCACATCATCTCCTCGCATATATCACATGGAACCCATACTCGTCCATGGAAACAAAAAACCTCATCATCACCTATCGTCCACCCGAGAGGAGGGTACTCACTTTCCACTGACTCCCATAGAACTAGGCCTTCTGAAAAAAATAGTTGCCTCATCCTCACTCTGTCCAGGAGGGTAGAAGTCACAGCTAACGAGGAAAGATAAGTCTGCCCCTGACTGTCATTCACCTCCAGATGCATCTCAGAGAACAAAGCCATGAGCTTCCACTCACCACTGGCCTCCTGCACTGCCTGTATTTGAGGCTTCCTACTCAGTGCATCAGCTACTGCATTACCTTTACCAGGTGTATAGGAAAGTTCAAAGTCGAAGTACTGTAGGTACTCGACCCACCTTCTCTTCCTCAGATTCAGGTCACATTGAGTAAAGATATACTTGAGGCTTTTGTGGTTGGTGAAAACCACAAAATGTTCTCCCAACAGATAATGTCTCCAACAACACAACGCATGCACAACTGCAGCCAACTCGAGATCATGCATCGGGTAATTCCGCTCATGTGGCCTCAACTGCTAAGACCCGTACGCAACAACGCGATCTCCCTGCATCAAAATGGCTCCCAACCCAATACCTGATGCATCACAGTACACTGTATATCTCTTCCCCTGCTCTGGGAGTATCAAGATCGGTGATGAGGTCAAATTCCCTTCAGGTCTTGAAAAGCTATCTCGCACGCTTCTGACCAAACAAACTTCACACCCTTATTAGTTAGCCCCGTCAACGGTGCTGCTAAGTGGGAGAAGTCCTGTATGAAGCATCTGTAGTAACTAGCCATCCCTAAGAAACTACGTATCTCAAACACTTTCTTAGGATACTCCCAGGAAACTACTTCTCTCACCTTCTCTGGGTCTACTGCAACTCCTGCCTCTGAGATGATATGACCTAGGAAGTGAATCTGGTCCATCCAAAAGTGGCACTTTGAGAGCTTAGCATATAGACGATGCTCTCTCAGTGTACTCAATACGATCTCAAGATGGGTGGCATGGTCGTGTCAAGTGTGATAGTACACCAAGATTTTGTCCACGAATACTACCACAAAATAATCAAGATACGGATGGAATACACGATTCATCAGAGCCATGAAAATTGTTGGTGCGTTCATGAGCCCGAACGGCGTAACCAAGTACTCGTACAGACCATATCTACTCTAAAAAGCTCTAATCGGTATATCCGATGGTCTCACGCACAGCTGATGATATCCGGATCTCAAGTCAATCTTCGAGAACACTCGTGCTCCACGAAGCTGATCAAAAAGATCATCTATCCTCGGCAAGGGATATCGGTTCTTAACCGTCAACTGGTTCAGCTTCCGATAATCCATGCAAATTCTGAGGGTACCGTCCACCTTCTTCACAAAAAGGACCGAAGAACCCCAATGAGAAGTACTGGGTCGGATAAATCCCTTTGCCTGCAACTCCTCTAATTGCCTCTTGAGCTCCTGTAACTCAGGTGTAGCCATCCTATAAGGAGGAATGGACACCGGTGCTGCTCCTGGCACAAGATCAATAGAGAAATCCACCTCTCGCTCCGCAGGTAGACTGGAAAATTCGTCCTGGAAGAAATCCCTGAAACGATCAACAACTGGAGGGAAATCCATCTGACAAGTCCCCTAGTCATCCAGATATAAGCTCGCTATCTGGGTTGTGACTCCACCTCGCCCATGATGCTCTGGTCCAGCTCGACTCACCTGAACATCCCACTCCCCCTTGTATAGAAACCCTCCGCCCTCTGGTGACGTGAAACACACCCTACGACGATAGCAGTATACAAAGGCTAGAAAGGGAACCAACCAGTCCATCCCAAGAATGACATCATAGCTCATCATCTCCAAGACATAGAGGTCCCAAAGGAAGTGAAACCCTCCAACATCAAGGGGGAACTCCTTAAACTGACGCACTCCATCCATCCTAGTCCCCAACATAGTGTCTAGCATCATGATATCAAAAGAAGAAGAAACACCGAGCCCAAGGATCTCCACAACGGGTACAAATATGAAACTATGTGTAGCGCCCGTATCAAAAAGCACTGAAGATAGGACAGGAGATACTAGAATAATACCTCTGACTGTAGAAGGTCCGGGATCCTGCTCTTGCTGGGTCTGTTGCACTGCATATGCCTGCCCAGTGCCGCGGCCCTGCGACACAGCCTGGCTACCCCGAGTTATTCCACCCTGCTGCCTCTGAGATCCTGGTGTCTTGCTACCACGGCCACGACCCCCATATCTGCCTGCATGCCCTGACGTATTCCAGTTCCCTGACTGGTAAGAATCCACTGGTCATGCTCTCGCACACGGAGTCTGCACAGAACCCCTCTCACTAGCCAATGATGGAAACTCCCTACAAAAGCGCTGAAAATGACCGATTTTTCCGCAAGCTCGGCACTCCACTGGGTCACGTGGACACTGTGGCCTCTTGTGCCCCTCTCTATCACACTGGTAGCACACAACCTGGCCACCTAAAGCATTCTTCTGACTGGTACTGCCGCCCTGAGAGAAGTCCATCTGTCTCTTCCTCTTTCCAACATAAATAGTACCAGTAATTGGTGCTGAACCGCCCTAGCCTAAACCACTAGATTCTCGTAGGTTCCTCTCTGTAATCAACGTCTGGTTCACAATCGCGTGTACAATAGGAAACCTGAAAACATTTACCAGTGCTCAGATGTCATACTGAAGACCATCCTCAAAACGTTTGGCTCTCAACATCTCATCACCCACCAGCACGGGTGCAAAACGCTGAAGCTCCATAAAACGAGAATAATCGTCCATTACCGACATAGCGCCCTGTTGTAGATTCATGAACTCTTGAGCTCTATCTTCCCTTAGCATCTCAGGAAAGGAGAAATCATATAAGACTACCTGAAAATCATCCCACTCCATGTCTCTGTGATTCTCTAACTGAGTGGTAACATCCCACCACCTCTTGGCGGAATCACGCAGCATATAAGTCTCAATCTTGAACCTCCACCCTGGAGGCATCTCAAGATGCTTGAAAATAGTTTCCATCGACCCCAACCAAGACTCCGTAGCCTGTGGTCCGCCATCCCTGGAAAACGTAGGCGGTTTGTGCTGCTGAAAGATACGTGTCAGCTCAGCCATAGATGTGGCAGCCTACGGTGCTCCCTGAAAGGTCTGCATGAACCGCATAAAGCCTTCACGGAACTGTGCCTCCGCGCCTGTGTCCGGTATAGCAGCTGGCGCCGTATCTGGCTCTGCTGGAGGATCAACTAGTAGCCCATGGCCCACCATCTCCAGAGTATAATCGTCACCGCTCTCCTAGCTAACAACTCACGGTCGTCTAGGCGGCATGACACTACAGGGTCAAAAGCACGACTTATATTCAAGATTATTATGACCGAAACAAAGGAAGAACAAATGAACAAGAGGAAGAAGGCATTTCAAAATTTTCAAAACAAGACTACACGGCGTGTACACTGACTACACGGCGTGTACTTGACTTCTCTTCCCCTGCCCGGGTCCTTACACACGGCTAAGCCACACGGCTTCGGTCAAAAAAAAACTACACGATGTGTATAATATCTACACGACATTTATGGTGTTATTTTCCAACTGCCCGTGTCGTCTGTGACACGGTCAACTACTCAGCTTGACACTACATGGCGCGTTACACCCATACACGGCATGTACAGCACCCCGTTTCCCAGCCACACAGCTAATGCCACACATTCTATCCTCGGACAAGACTACACGTTCTGTCCCAAAGGTACACGACGTGTTCAGCGAGAGGTGACACTGGCCCGTGTTGTTAGTTACATGACCGAGTCCCCAGGTCATACTACACGGCGTGTCCATCCTTGACACAACGTGTTCTGTCAAGGAGTTCACCAACCCGTGTTGTTAGTTACACGGCCGGACTCCGGGTCACACTACACGACGTGTTCACTAGGTACACGACGTGTTTTACCCAAGCCTTTCCCTACCTCGTGTCACCGCCCACACAGTTTTGTGACATGGGAAGAGACTACACGGCGTGTACTCAGGGTACACGACGTGTACTCAAATAGTTTATTTTTCTTCCCGAACAGAAGAACATACAAGGAATGTATAAAAATACTACACGGCGTGTATACTGGTTTTCCGGACAGTATGCCTTAGAAACTTCCTCGGAACCCAGAAAATACCGCAAAACAACACTTAAGTGTCAAATTCTGACCCGTGGGGGCCCATAATCCCCAAAAATCAAAGTGTGACATCTTATCTGTGTTGTAACCAATAAATAGTCAATGATCCACCAAATTCTGGTCGATGGGGGACCATACTCCCCAAAAACCAAAGTTTGGAATCCATTCTATAAACAAGCTCACACAAGAAAATACCCTATCAAATAGAAGGTATTTTATCAGAGTAGCTATCACAAAAACATGCTTTATTATCACAACAACTATCACAACAACATGCAAATTCTAATGCACCTACATGGCATGGAAACTATGCATGGCATGGGATATCTAGCATGTGCCTATATGATGCATGAGACGACATACCCTCATATCATTGGGTTGCAACTAAAAAGAACCCATAGATATAATATAAACTACACAATCTCAAGTGTGTCACCCAATGGTGAAAATAAATCAACTGTAAATTGGAAAATCAATAAAATTGAAACACAAGGTAAATTGGATTTTCCCTGTACGCGGGTTAGCTACGCTCGGGCACAGATTATTACCAACTACCGTTCATCCTATCGCTGATTACGGATCCAAATATTAAGTCAAAGAAAAGAACCCCTATGATACCACTTTGTAACGTCCCAGTACCGTGTTCCACGCAACAGGTTCCATGAGCCTAGTTCACCACATGACCTCAAGCGCATTTCCCCAAACACCAGAGGTTGCCGACTAGCAGTGAGGGCCCAGGTCTGATAGTGGGGAAACTATGACCCCATTTGTCAAAGTGTAGTGCAACGGAATACAAAATAAACATACAACGACAGTAGAAGAAGTAAACATACACAAATGAAATAAACTACAGCAGTGGATATAACCAACAGTATATAAATGATGATGCTACGTGTTTCAAGTTCTAAGAAAACAGCTAGAATATGTTATACATCAATATAGTACAACAAAATACAAATTACAACAAATAAGCAAAATAGCTGGCAGCGACATTGCGAGCCTAGGATCGGTCCTATGCCCTTTTACTCCTCAGCAACAGTCAAGTAACTGTATAGGGACTCTTGCCACTATCTACACCTGCAGCAACATAATCTGTTCGGGCTGAAAAGCATGACCCAAACAGGGTGTGAGAAATATATCTCAGTAGGCACCCACCAAAGGCCCGTGCCCAACTGCGTGCTAACATGCACCAATAGTGTGCAGTGGTAAAATGAAATAAAGTAAGAAGTACTACAATGTAACTAACGTAACAGTTAAATTTCCATTTAATTATTCATTTAATCCATTTTATATAAGAAATCACCACAGTGCATTTATAAGTAAACAACTAGTGTCCTCAGACATGTAAACTCCTACCCTCGGGTAACGAGTATCCAACACAAGAATCTACCCTCAGGAATAACAGTGTTTTTCCCTCAGGGGTAGGTAGTGTCGCCCACAGGCACAGAGTCAGCTGCCCACAGGCACAGAAGAAGTTTCCCTCAGGCCGAAATAACTACTGCCCACAAGCTAAATAGTGTAGTTCCCACAGGCTAATCACAACAACGCCCTCAGGCTGAATAGGTAACCGGGCCATGCCCAACATATCAAAATGCAGTAAACAAGCAATTCCTCTCAAGTCAATTCTACAATTACTACATTAAAGGCATACCCTCGGGTACCCTGTTCAAACAGCAAAACAGTGGAACACACCCTCGGGGTGGTTCCGGATCAAAGCAATGATCCCAACCCGCATTTTATTATCACAATTTAATCACCTATGCAAATCTAGGAACTAAATATAGCAATGGCCTCAGCCACATGACACCCCACCATGGGATCGTGGCACAAAACGCACAAAAATACACGATAGTTGGAAAAAATAACACCAATCCACCTACCTTATACGTCAACGAGCGTTATACCCGAACACCGACTCCCGAAACGCCCGAGAATGGCATAGATCTGATGAAGAAAAAAACCCATTCAAACGTAAATAACTTATGTTAGAGGAATAATTGGAAATAACCATACTAGGAGAGAAGAGGGTTTACCCGTGTGGTTCCAAGGAGACCATCTGAAGCCGAATCGGATTCCAGACGAACACCCGGCGGATCTTCAAAGGTCTGGCCATCCTCTTTGGCTCCAAAATGGATCAAATACCTCCTCTGCCAAATGAGGAGGATACTGCCTGTTTTAAGCCGAAAAAACAAAGTACACGACATGTACTTTTGAGTACAGGGTGTGTATTTTCTTCATTTAACTGTTCCTCTAGTGGCACCACCACACTGTTCAGCCGTCGACATAAGTACACGACATGTACTCCCAAGTACATGACATGTACTGTCGCCTAGCTGGCGGCTACTACACTGCCTTACTATTTAGGCCTTCTGACTGACTACACGACGTGTAAGTACCACTACATGGCATGTAGTCAGTTCCTACAGACCTCGTCGCCGACAAGGCTACACGCCTTGCGTACTCATCCCCACACGGCCAGAAGTACACGGCGTGTGGAAAAAGTACACAGGGTGTAGTTCCAAAACTTAGGATTTTCCCCCATTTTCCATATTTTCTCAAAAACACTTAAGGAAAAGGAAAATGAAGAATCCCGTACCTCAAAACTAAGAACCAGGTTCTTACACCAAAGCATGTCTAACATGAAAATTAAAGTATTGGTATAAATGATTTTTGTTCACTGTAAAATAAAAAAATAGGGATAAAACCCACAATATAGAATACTATAATCCGTTTGGATCAATCACTGATGAATAAAAATCTTTTCATCATATTCATTAGTGAGACCATTGAACACTATTGGTATGGACAACCCATTGGCATTAATATGATCTTTTATCAGATTTTCAAATGTTAACACTACATTATGGTCTCCTCCCAAATATCCAAGGTTATGTGGATAACCCAAAGATTTATACATAACTATCTATTTATAATGAGAGGATTAGGTCTTGGATATTGAGAAATAAATAAATAAATTTAATCAATTAAATTAATAACATTTCCATGACTGTCCCCAACATATTCTCCTGATGCGCTACAAGTTTATGTCACTCCTAAGGCAAAACAACCATTCCAGACTCAATGATGGTCTCTTATTTCTTATATGAGTCCTCATTTAAGAGCCATTCCATTTTTTCATGAAAACTAAGATTTTAAGATATTAAGATATTGAATATTTTTATAATAGAAATTCCAAGAACACCTAGAATCAGAATCTCATGAAGTCTTAGTGCTTGTCTATGAAAATATTCCAAGAAATATCTAGAAAACTTACAAGGAAAAACTAATATGTCACATTCATACCCAGTATATAGGGTACATTTCCCATGTTTTTCAAGGAGAGTATTTTTCCTAAATAAGACTTTAAAAAATTTAATACATGAATATGAAATCTGATGAGTAGTATATTATTCACATACAAAACTAGAGATTGAAACACCTGATTTTTCCCATTTTTAATGTAACTAGACAATTTGATTACTTCCTCAGAATATATATTCTAACATTGATATTCCTTTATTAGTCTTAAAATAGAACTATATAAATTCAAAACCATAGAAGAACTATTCAGATCCTAAATAATGTTGTGTTATATCATATTGACATCATCAATAATATATACACTAATTAAATTAGTTTTAACATTCATCAAGAAGATCTCATTGTCATAAATAACATTTATTTTTAAGAAAAATAAAAATATATATTTTTTTAGCTACCATTATTAGGGTTTGTGTATAACAAATACCATTATTTTTTAAAAGTTTTTTATTTAAAATAAAAAAACAATCCATGTTTTTTCTATTAAAAAAACCCCATTACATCCAATGAGTTTTACCCATTATGGTTATTTAATCATGTACCAAAAACAATTCATGTAAATGGATTTCATTTTTGATCTCACAGACTCTAATAATTTATTTTATTAACAAATCCTAATATATTCTTGATGGTTAGTAGGTTAATCCTGCATGAATTCAAACTTATCATCATTTTCTATAATAAATTAATATCTTTTAACCTCAAGATGAATACTACCATATATAATCATTTTTGTGATATCTAAGTAAATTGTGTTTACAAAACTATTTACGGAACCATCATATACATTATCATGGAATAAATTTATATTTTCTTCTAGTGAACTTTACTATGATACATTTTCTGTCAATTTATCCATGATTAACATATTTCTTCTCAAGTAATACTCCTTTTTTTAATTTTTTTATTTAATGAATATTATAAATAATCACCCGTAATTTCTATTATATATCTAAATAATAAGATAGTTTTTTATGGAGAAATTTATCAGAAACATTTTGATTCATATAATCTTTAAAAATACATATATTTAAGAATGAAAAATTTAGGTATTTACCAATCCATGTTTTATATTTTTTATTCACAACTTAGATGGAATGAAATTAATTAAGAAAGTTGTTGTTTTAAGAGAATTTCTATATAAAGGTATATTAAGGTTATATTTATTTAAATTTTTCTGAACCTTTTAAAATAATTTACAATTTTTTCTTTTAGATACTCCATTCAACTAAGTTTTACCTATATGATTGCGTTGGAAAACAAATCTATGATCTCTGAAATGATCAATAAAATAATTATTTATGTATTACTTTCCCTGATCTGATAAAATCATACTAATACATTTTTATTGTTTCCATATTAATTTTTTATTAAACACCTTAAAAATTTAATATAATTAAAAATTATTCTATCCTGATACACATTAGTTCTATAGAGTTTTTATTAGGCTAATGAAATTTTCTAAAACGATGGATCATTTTCTTGGAGGTTTTCTGCTCAAATTCACGGAATATTTTCTCATATGATTCTTTTGTTTCTGTAACATAGTTTATTAATTATCATGTTTGATGATTTCACATGGATTCTTCCCCTTAATTCTTGATTACACTACCATTATTATGGACAATTACCTTCACCCATTGAATTGGAACACCTCTGTTATGGAACCAAAATCTTCTAAAAGATTCTTCAATGCAGCTAGGGATAACTCTGAGAAATATATTCATGGTTCCATATCAAAAAATCTTGGGACATTCTATTTATTTTTATATGAACGAAATCCATGAATATTTTTATAGTCATAAATGTTTTATGGGTACTAATAAGTTTATCTAAAACATGTATGGTTTAGTGATAATATGGAGATATAATTGGTAATATCCCATGGGTCTCTATTTTTAAGAAATTTCTCATCATATTCTTAGAAGATATACATTTATTATTTAGTTTATTACTCTAAATTATTACTAAAGTATGTATAATATAATGTTTTAGAGGCATAATATCCAGAAACACCACTCACATATAAATATATATCCTTCTCCTTTTATAAATAAATGACATAGAAATCTTTCGAACATAGATGGGTGGTGATTATTATGTGTTATATATCTGGGTTGTTTCATGAATTCACTATAGTGTAGGATTACTTGTATCTTCTATGAATGTTATATGGTTCACTTTTATTTTCACTATGTTTGAGATTTTAATTTGGAGATAAAATGGTAGGTATCCCAATTTTTCCTAATTTGAGAAGAGATACCTGGTGTTGGTACGTATGATTTTCAGGGATCAAAAATGAAGAATGTTTGTAACTTTTTTTGTTAGTTATTGGGTTCTAGGAGTCTTTTATTATATCCTTCATATTTTTCCGGAATATTTGTATCTTATAATTCTTATGAAATGAATAAAATTTTTAATTTATTCCATATTTTATAATTTTATTCTTAAATATTATGAAGTACTTATAACTTAAAATTTTATATATATTAATTGTACCACAAACAAAACAATATATTATGTCTAATTTCTAATTCATTTTTTCACCTTTTACACTAAATGATATTCATGTAATTTTTCCTAATAAATAATATTAACATATATCAAATTTTTAAGAATAAAATTATTTCAAAAATCCATATCTATGATGTTTTCAATTTATTTATCATTAATATTTCAATGAATTAAATTTTAAATGTTTTCGGTACCTTAATAATTCATTTTAACCAACTCATTTTTAATATTATTTATTATATTATGCCCATCAAGAGAATTTAAATCATTTAAAATATTTCTTATTTCATGAAACATTTCAATCACATATATTGAATATATATTATTATTAATAAAAACTAAACAATATTTCTTATATATATATATATAAAACATAAATATACTTGATATTTTTCATCATAATATATCCAAATTTCTCTTTTTATAGTTTTAACATACTAATTAGATATAAATTATATATTTCTATATCTAAAAAAATTATTTCAATTTAAAATCCATATATTTTTTCCTACATTAATCAATCATCTTCTATATCCGAGTCAATATATATGATCAAAAATATGTATCACATAACTAGTATGTAATATACATTAGTTAGGTTTTGAAAAATGTATTTTCAAAACACAAAGTAATAATGATTTTCAAAATTTAGAATATATTTCTTTCCATTTTATTTTTCCAAAAATTAAATTTAGGTAGTGAGTATCATGTTTCAAAAAAGTATTCAATATATTCATTTAATGAACATACTAAATATCAAATTATGACCATATAAATCATATAGATTAGTGGACCAATATCTATGTTCTAATATAATTTGTTTCAACTTTACTCATTATATAATTTAAAATTTATTTTATAAAATAATAATGTATATTATATCAAAACACCTTTTCCAAATTTTACTAAAAAATTATTTCATCCTTATACCTCTACATACATAACTATTAGGTTCACCCAACCAAGTGTAACATAAGGTTCACATAAGATATATGTACTTTACCATTATGGATTCCTAGATTCTATCGGGTTCCATGGAATCTAATAAAACTTTTAAAACTAAAGAATAAAATAATGAAACTCAATCTAAGAGTGAACCATTCGAGATAAATTAAATCATACAAAAACTGGAAATGAAGAAAATTTTGTACCACATCAACATTATTCATTCATGAATGATGAATAGTGAAGTAGAGGTGGGTGGATGAAATCCCTCCACCAGTTATATCCAAAGGCTATGATAAATAACTTTTCATATGTGTAGGACCCTTCTTCTTACCACAACTTTACAACTCCTCAATAGAAAAAGGTAGATGAAAATAATATCTTTGGGATGAGAGTGTTTCATCCAAGAATTAATGAGAAAGAATATCTTCCACCATCACATAGTAGTAGGTTTAATGAATCCCTTGAGTATGCTCCTTGGGTGTTGATACATTATATCATAGGAACATATTACTCAAATAGTTCTTGAAACCATTGTATATATTATTTAATATCTTGACCTTTTGAATGTATGAAACTTCTCTTAAGTGATAGCTTATGTGGAAGAAGACTCAAAATTTATCACCAAATGTTTGACCACTATAACTATCATGAGATATATTCACATATTATACCATAATATTGTAACAGAAACAATCCATATTATGTCAACCAATCATATAATATGATTGGGAAATCCTATAATCCAACTTTCCTAATGATATGTCCATTCATACACTAAGAGTTACCTGCCCTAATTTATGATAACAATTTATCATAGGATATTATAAATCTTATTTAGTCACCTAAAAATGGAACTTTAGGTTTTATCTCTTTTAATATCATACTCACACTAAATCAAAAATAGGCTTAAATTCTATTTAACTTAATATCATATCATTTAAAATAAAATTTGATGTCATATTTAAAACACTCTTTAGTATGTTACAAAATACTTTGGGAAATCTATTATTACATTTTCCATGTAGAAAGTCATGTGAGGAACCTTATATAATCCCATCAAAAACTATTTTATGTTAACTATAAAATAGTTTTTTGAAAAAACTCACTAAGTCTACCATAAATTGTCACCCTGGGGGATTTTGTAGTATTGAATAAATATATGATTCATTTAATTAATAAATGTGAGAATAGAGAGTCATATGGAGAAGGATAAAATATAAAAAAGAATATGGAAGATCTCTACGAAACCCTTATATCTCTATTCACGTATCCACAAATAATACCACTTCCTATAGAATATTCTCATACATTAACTTCTTCCAAGTAATCTAATTCCCCTAGAACATCATGTTTTTTAATCTCTTATATCCAAACCATACATTCTCAAAACTCACAGTATAGACTTATTAGGACAATGAATACATGAAATTTCATTCACCTTCATTGATGAAGCCATCATGTTTTCCTCCCTTGAATAGACACATTAGTCATTTTTAATATCTCAGTGTGGTTAAACACACCTTAATTTATCACAATAGAGGACCCATATATCATACATATCATTCAAGAGAGAGAAAATCATCTTAGTTGAGCTCTAAAAAATTTCATGATCAATAAAATAGCCATCCACACATGATTATCTAAGCCTCAAGGATTTCATAAGAGAGGTATCAAAGTATGATGGTTTTCATTCAGGGTATTTCACTAACCTTTGGCAGTGGGGACCAAAAATATGATATATTCACCCCTATCATACCAATGGAATAATTTATGAAACTCCATATGCTATACTTAGTGTTCAATTGAGTGAACAATTTTTTTACATCATGATAATATTTAAAATTTCCTTAAAAATAAACCAACTCATTCTAAAATTAATATTTAATTATAACCTATAATACTTCATGATGAACATTATTCATGTATAACTCAATGACTTACATTGATATTTCAATTACCACTTCATTTCATGAAATTTATATCAAAATATACATATATGTATCCAACATAATGGAATGATAATGTATAGAAATACTTTTTATGACACATTTTATAATCATAAACAATAATAATAATACTTTAAAAATATTATTTAAGAATCTGTTCATCATTTTGTATAATGATCGGTTTAAGATCAGCCTTGTGTTTCTATGTTTTCTTGGATTTTGTTAACTCATTCATTATATATGTAATTCCTAATATATATATATGGGAATAGATAATAAACTCTATAACTATACTCTTTATTGAGTATAATATATGAAGAAATCATGTATAAATAATGGTGAGATTTAAAAATCATATTCATAATGTTCAAAATATTGAATATATATTATAAGGAACCTACCATAAACATTAATATTTCTTGAGAAAAGTCAATAATTTGAATTACATTAACATAAAAGACCTTTTTAGGTTTAGTGTTTTAGAGAATTAAGCCTTAAATCATACATAAAAATAATAATAGAAATACAATGTGGAAACTTTAAATAGTATTAAATTCTTATAGAAATTAAAAAACATTTAAAAAGAAATATGGTTTCTTTTCATGTTTAATAATAACTTTTCCTTGATTCCATACTTGACTCTAGTATTCTTTAAATCCCGTGAAAAACATTTCAAAACATGGGATGAGCATAAAAAAGATCAGTAAGGGATACATAAAGAAGGGAAACTGTTAGTCTTTCAAAAACATGTAAACCATGAATACATTATCATAAAGTAATACTTTTCACCTATAAGAAGTATTAAATAAACTTCACTGAATATAAGCTCATTTCTTACCTTTTTTTGTAATAAATATATTACCTTAAAACTCTTAGAAAGAAAAGAAATATATATCATATAAAGGTAACTTGGGTCATAACAATACATAAATCAATCAACCTCCACACATATCCCTAAATGGAATAGCCAAACGAATGACTTCTATACCCAATAAAATGGAGGTTATAACATAACCAACCATCCTTGGTTTATCACAAAACCACCCATCTTTGGTTTATCACATATCCACCCATATTTAGTTTATCTTGTAACCACCCATTTTTGGTTTATTAAATAAATATCCATCAAATTTATAAGTACTATAAAATAAACACATCAAATATTTCAATTATTAACATTTCACTCATAAAATTTCATTTGAAATCACAAGAAATCATTCAAGATATTGAAATATTCGACACGTTTCCAAAACAATTTAAAACATTTAATAAAGATACTTTTGAATCAAAGTGTTCCATACCAATTTGAAATGTTTAAAATAAATAAAATTTTAAAAAAATTCATGTCTATATAAATAAATTCTTAAAAACAATTTTGAAAACATGTACATGAAATATAAGGTCTTAGAAGAATAAATCTTTAAAAAATATAGAATGATATTTTAGGTAAATATTCCCAAACCACTTAATATGAGATTGAATAAAAATCATTAAAAAAATGTTAAATATTATGAGAATATAGTAATTAATGATATAACATGTCAAAAGGTTTCTATACACACCTTAAAGGATAATAAAGTTCCACAATATCAATATATTCCTCAATGAAAGGATATTGAGATGAAATCCCTTACAAAGATCGTATCATTAGATTTAGGATAAATAAATGGAATAAAAATGTGTGAAAAGTATTTTAATACACCAAATATATGTGGATATTCAGTGTAAATAATCATAGGTAATTCACATATATTCTTGGAAAAACAAAACCAATGATATGGATATTTAACTCAATGGATGGAGATTGAGTTAAGATTTCCCTTACCTTGAGTCTGAATTGTCTTGTACGTTATTTATTTTCCTAAATAATATACTTAATTTAATTTATAATTTCTTGAGAACCTTTTTAAATTTTATTATTACTTTTATATCACTTATTACTATGTTATAAAAATTATATAACTATTTAAGTTCATATCATATATTTTGCCGATATTTGGCACTTTAGTCAAAAATGAATTTTTTTATGAAAATTATCTCTATGGTCAAAAATCCGTAATCTATAGAATATTATTCATTATTTAAATATCACATATATCTAGTATATATGTATTTATAATAATCTATAATATTTAGAGATAAGAAATTAATAAACCATTGATGGAGATGGTATGCCGTATGTACACATGAACACTACTTTCATTTCATTGTCATATTAAAAGAATAATAATGAAATGATATAAATTTATATTATAATTAAAGTATTATATTAATTTTATATATGTTTGATTGGTTTAATAAAAACATCCATTATACATTCCATATATAGTGGGAACAAGTTATATCACTTTGAGGGGGCGGTGGTCCACACTTCCTCAAATAAAATTAGCATATTTACACAATATTAAAATCATAAAGGTATGTTCTAAATAAAAATTACAGAATAATAGAGAAAATAAAAATATAATATATATAATATGTAAAAATATGGTCCATCATAATGGACACCATGATAGGTGGTAGGAAAAATTGATCAATTATCGTTTCATAAGGAAATAATTAACCATACAATGAAATAATATATTCGTTACCCACTAAATAGAGGTGTGTGTATGAAAGATTGAAACCTTATTATAAAAACAACCTAGAATATTTTTTATACTAGTGTTTCTATTTAATCATAGAATAAGAAAATTTTAGGTTGTAGATAATGGAAATGAAACTAAAAATCATGAGAGAAGGCATTACATCTTAATCCTGTAACTTCTTTTAGTTTATACAAAAAGGATTCCTTGAGAGACTTTTATCCATAAGCTATGCTTCTAAGATGATGGGGAATATTCTAGTAAGAGTTTTTTGAAATTCATGGCCAAACCAAATGGTTAATGAAGTGTGATATTTGGAGAAGAATGAGTACCTTTTTTTAGGAGAGGGGAGGGACAACCTTGGAAACTCTTAAATTATTAAATTAATACATATTAATTTTTTAATTAAAATGGATACAAATTGAGACATGTAGAAGGTACGATCAAAATAGATTTAAATATTCTCATCGAATAATTTTTAGACATGTATTGAATTTATTTTAAACCTTATCTTTTAGGTTAACCTTAATGACTATCCATTAATTTTAATTGTGGTTACACCTTTTTAATTATTAAAAGGGTATTAATTTCACTTATGTGGGTTAAATTTACAATAATTGGATAATTAATGAACTTTTAAACCTTATCATAGAAATTTTTTTATTTTAAAATATTTTTAGGATGTTAAAATAATTTAATAAATTACTATTTTTATAAAGCATCAATTATGTCAATTTTTACTCTATTCATTTAACTGAATTTAAATAAAATATAAATAGAGAGATAACTTCGAAAAAAACTATTTAATAGTCTTATAACATGTAATATTGAACTATAAAAATTGTGTGTGACATAAATTATGTCATATAATATTTATTTGAATATTTATAATATCATTTATTTCATTGCTTCATTAATAAAGCAATCACTGCATCATCATTGTGTCATAATTAAATTTAATTATTTAATATCTAAAAATTATAAACAAAATACCTTGATGTAAGAAATATTTTTTTTATTTCTAATTATTATTTATAGTCTAATATATAACTTATAAAAACCGATATTAATTTTTTTAGTAAGAAGATATTTTTTTATAATATATTTTATTTTACTTTAAATTAAAATTTATATGTGTCATAATCATAGCCAAGTGGCATCCAAATCCCAAATTTTCATCCCAAGGGTTTTCTTGGTCGGCCATATCTCATAAAATAATATTAGGAAATGTTTAATGGTAGTTTTATATTATTATAATATTATTTTTCCTTTATTTAACTAATTAACCCTTTAATTGTGGTAAATATAAATAATTACTAAAGTTACTATTCATAATGTCCAAAAATTAAAGGGACCTATTTACATAATTTGGAACTTATGATTAGAAATATGAAATTCATTTTTCCATATTCCAAACCCATAAGTTGTAGTAATTTATTTAAAAATAATCCCCATTTTCAAAATGGGAAAATAAGTTTTTAAGTAAAAACTATGAAAATATTGACGTTCATTTATATCAAATTTCAATATGAAATTACCTCCAATGAAAAAAATTGGATTAAATTATAAAAACATAATAAAATTAAACTTTAAAACCAATTAATAGTACAATATAACTATATAAAAAAATAGATGAAAAGACGTTTTTTAATTAAAACGCAACATTTTTCACTATTATTTAAAATATGATATTTATCAAAAAAAAATACCAAAATATCAACCAAAGTAAATTTTTATGTCCCTATTACAAATATTAAATTTATTTTGTCATATATATCTTATAAAAGTGTCAAAAACTAGATTTAAAACAGGTTCGCCATCAAAAGGCGGTAAAAATGCCTTTTTTGAAAAAAACTTCTTTTATGTTTAAAATTGATTTTGTTCTCAAATCTTGTCTAGAGAACATATAATATGAATTTTAAAAATAAAATTTAGTTTATATTTCATTAATATAATCTAAAAAGTGTGATATGATATTATAAACTTAATTATTCTAATATAAATAGGTTTTCATAAAAACACATATTTTATATTCAATTGGTTTTTATTTCCATTTCTAATAAATTTGGTAACTAATAATCATTATATAAACATGTGTAAACCATATTTTCATAATTTAGTTAATAATATTATTTCTCTCCATTCCAAAGGCTTGGTTATAATGGTAACATATAAATAATAACATTTTGTTGTTCATTTAAGCTCGATGTAGCAGATCATGTGTGCTATTGAACAAATTGTTTCTTCCTTAAAACTCAGGATCTTACTTATATGAACCCAATAACATCACTAAATCATATTTTTTGATATAAAACTACATTATCTACTTATAAATATTTATATTTTCAATATCATAAACCATAGACCCCATTCTATCAAACTTTTCTTTTGAGATATATTGGTAAATATTAGAAATATTTATATTATTACTTACCAACGCATCGAAAACCCCATTAAAAATAAAGTGACATTCACTCTATTATGGAAACTGAATGTAAAACTTTACATTTATTTACTACCATATCCTAATACTATTTTATGTTATTTAATGAAATACAATATTTATTTTGACAATCATAATCCTTTAGGAAATAGTGATATTTACATTATTATAGTAACAAAATGTAACTCTTTGCATTTCCCTTTAACATCATATATCCTACAATTTTTAGGCAATTAAGTAAAAATAATATTAATTTTTTACTTGTATAATTATTTATTTATTATCTTTTAAATTTACTATGTTCAATCATACTCCAACTATCCTCTTAGAAACTATATTTTCTTTATGACATTAAGAAATGATACAAAAACATGTTTTTTGGAAATAAATATTATTTCTTTTTTGTATGATTATTTAAAAAATGATCTATTATTTCCAAATCATATATGGAATTCTATTTGTTTAGATAATTTTTTTTAAGAAATAATACATTATTCATTAAAATATACTATAGATTGGTAGAAAAACACCTTCTATAATATTTTAATACAATTATTGATAAAGAAATCCGGTGAGATGATACTTTTTTAAACTTGAATCCATTTGAAAACATATTATTGAGTCCAATGAATCATAAACCATATCTATTGTTCTACCTCATATTTCTTATAGAAACTATTTTTCAATAAACAAGTTCTCTTATCACATTATATAACTGGGAAAAAAGAAACAAATTCTTTATTATGATCCATATAAGTATGATATATTCCTATATATTCAAATAATTGATATAGGAACTCTTTAAATTAACAATTTAAGGAAAACTAAAATCTCTATCAACTCTTCTCATGATATTTAACTCAATCTTATGTACTAAATTTTTATAGTATAAACTTTATATCACATATCCTTCAGAATGAAAGAATTATTTTTCATAACATGAATATAAAACATGAACATTCCTTGTATTTTGATAATCTTACTCATTTATTATAGATAATTCAAACCTATAGAATCATTACACCATTGTACTAAGTTATTATGGATAATAAAATAAAATATGTGCTTTATTATAGATTTAAAAAATAATATTTTCATCTTCCACATGTTTTTTATTAGTCCAATTTTTTGTAATACTGCTCAAATCAAATATTAGAGTAACAATAGTGTAAAATATATATTTAGTAGAAATCTATATTTTGAAAATTACCAATCAAAGTGTTCATCAAAAATAAATTTATAATATCATTATTACAACAATTGACATAGGACTTATCATCACAATAATTAAAAAGTGACTACAAAGGAAGTTTATATATGAATATAATAGAAGATTAAAACAAAAAATATATTTTTATAAAGATAATAAAACAATACTTTAAAATGATTTTATTTAAACCATAGTTTTAAAAGAAAGTCTAAATTATATTTATAGACCAGAACCAAGGTATCCATGAACTTAAAAGTGTGGTAATTTATTCCAAAATTTATAATAATTAGAATTTCTATAGTCTAATCCCTAGAAGGCCTAGACTTATCCTATAATACGATAACTCTAGTAACTCAGAGTTGGATGTTACTTTTTTATATTGGTACAAAATACAAGTATTTCATCATAAAATATCAAAGAATTTGGTTATCTTTGGATACCAGATACATACATTATTTTCATATTATATTGGAATATAACAATTCAACATAAAATATTCTTGAAAGATTCTAATTTAATTTAGTGAATCAATAAATTTATTCATAGATTACTTTTTTGTACCATTGGAAATGTAAATAAAATAATGGTCAGCTAAAACATGAACCAAGGGTACAAGTTCAACCGAAGTAATCAAAAAATGAATATACCTAATGGTAGAGTAAGTTATAAATAATTTTTTTATATATTCAAATCTTATTAATTAAAAAACTAACCATTCAGAGAAACAAAAATAATCACATAGATATAAATTTAGGAATTAATAGTGATGTAATGAATAATATAGTAAATCATAATCTTTACCATCAAGGCCTCAATTAATATATTTTTATTTTCATCAGGTTCACTACCATGACATCATTCTTATTGTTAAGGCCACATCGATACAATCATAATTTCACTGGGAATGAATACACCCAATATCAAGAACATTTTCCTTGAGAATCTAACTAATGAATCAAGGGGATATATTATTCTATTTTCGACCCATCACCAATTCATTCACTTTATAAAATAGGTAAATATCAGTATATTTGATAATAAACCATACTTAGGAATCAATAGACATGTTTGTTGAGATACCAATATAGGGAACATCAATTAATTCATAGTCAATATGTGAGATACCATGAACATATTCCATCTAGAAAAAGATGGAGGATGGTTAAGAAATTTATAATCAATATTATAACTATGAGATATTATAAATGTAAGAAAAAGTACCATTATCAGTGAAACAGAAAAATAATATTACGGGGAATGGTAATTTCAATGTTATGGGTTATCAATAATGTTTTATAACTGTGTTTAATAGTATTTACTGGTAGGATACCATAAAATTGATAGGATATTCAATCATTATAGTTTATAAAGAGAATGTGAATTATCTAAATCATATAAACTAGGAAAGCCTTGCCTTGCATGTGGTCTTGGGGCTAATAATCATGCATTAGAGTAAATATTGTGGAGAGAATCAACCAATATTTTTTAGTGTGATTACCCCTAGGGTAATACATGCCCAAATCCACTCACTAGAATGTAGAAGGGGATTAAATTTTTATAGAATCCACAAACTCTTTACATTCAATAATTTAGTATTTATGGGCATTATGAAAGCTTAAATAATGGATTGATTGAGAGAAAATATCATTATCAGTGTATCAAATGGTTTATAATCTCATAAAATCACAATCACGATGAAATTAATATAACAGATTGTAATTTAAAATGGATGGAGTAGAATAATAAACATTTTTTGAAAATAATGAGAAAGAAAAAATGTTTTAATTGTAGGGAATAAGTGGTCTCTCATTAACAACATATCAAATATTAGATAATACCAAGAAATTAAAATCAATAAAATATTTGTAAATGGATATATAATTGAATAATTTCACTAAAAAAGGATAGATTTTGATTTTAAACCCTTAATGTTCTAATTAGCCTGTTAAAGCTTTAGATGAATTCTTATTTAACACCCTGAGATTTTGGAATATAATTTTCCTTAAATAATTACTTTGTTCAATATCATGGTTCAGAGGAAACACCAAACCAAAATGAGCTATGCATATTAGATGAAAATTATTAAGAAATTATATTGTCAATAAAACATCTAGTAAATAAAAAATAGTAATAGATTGAAATTATTAAATTGATAGGATAAATAATTAATATTATTTTATTTTAAAAAATGGGTTTTATTTATTAAATAACTATAAAGAGTAATAAGAAAATATATTGACCAATTTTTTATGATTATTTTGATAATTTTGTTTAGAAAATACATAAAATAAACTATTAACATTCATCAAATTAGTATTTTTTATTCAAAAATATCAAGAACAATTAATGTTAAAAAATTATATTTATCAACAAAACACGTTTTATTTATATTATTTATTTTCATTTAAAAACTAATATTATAATTTTTAAATTTATAATTAGATAGAGAATAATATTTTAAAATTTTAAAAGTAAAAATTATATTTTTATAAATTTTTATAGTTTTTATGAAGTAATAGTGAAAAATGTTTTAATGCGTTAGATGTAATAAATTCTTGAAAGAAGTTATTTTGATAAATGTTTTTAATGGAAAATTTAAATAATTTATTCAAAATAGGTATTCAAAATAATTTCTTTTAAGGTAAAATAATTCATTCAGTAAAATTTATAATTTTATCATATAGACAAATTTTTAGTTAAAAAATAAACTTTTTTTATAAAAAACAATTTTATGTGTTAGATGAACTAATGTTAAAATTAAATATTATTTCACATATATGATTTATTTTATAAATGGATTTAATATTTTAAATATTTTTTCTAAATTATTTAATATGGTCAATTTTAGTTTCAGTCATTAAAAATAATTTAATTTGGTAAAAAATATTTACTTTGGTAAAACCAGAAAAGGTGAAAGTAAATTCTAATAGTGAATTAACTGCAAAAATTTTTATAACATGAGTTCAAATTAATGGATAAAGGGTGATCAACCTTATCTAATTACCAATCCATTATTTTCTATTTAAAGCCAATTTAAATGTAAACATGTCACTCTATATTAATTTAAAATATTTACAAAAATGTCATCCTCACCACTTTTAAAAGGGGCCTATCACTATCCAAAAATGAAAACTCAAAGAATAAGGTTTTCCCATGAAAATATTATATTTTTTATTCCCAAGTAACTTCATTTTACTTCAATTATAATTTTTTCACAATAAGTTAGTCGACACCCACCATTTTCGAGATGTATTCCTAGGGGAAACACAACTCGTCAACGAGAGTACTAATTTTTCCTAACTTATTTTACTTTTTTTCACAATATTTCAATTAAAATTTTAAATTAATTTAAAAATATATCATTATTGTTTGTGTTATGAATGGTATTATTCTATATAAATATCTATTAAACACTTTCCCCATTTCTATTAAAAATAATGAAACTGTCGTTTATGTTTCCTATGGACTACCACCTCCAGGATGTGACAACTTCTATTTTTTTACCACCAACTCCATTCAAGGATTATAAGAATTTTATTTATGCATAAATATGATATATAAAAAATTATTTTTATTACAAGGAATAATATTATAATCCACCTTCCTTATCTCCCTTTCATTGATATATTAAAACGTAAACCTTATCCATACTACTTTCTCCATGCAGTAAAATATATTATTTTTCATTTAGAGTATTTTTTTATTTATTAAAAAATAAAAAATATAACTAAAAACTATATAATTATATTAATTAAATAAATATTTTTATTTCGTAATGATATTAACCGAAAAGGATCTGCTCTCATAATGATAATCATCCACTAATTATGGAATGTTTATGTTTGTGTCAGGATAACCACATACATGATAAATGATATAAAATAATATCATGGATGTAATGTCCTGGTTTCGGAAACCGCCCAGAAGTGCCCCATACTCGGTTGGTCACACGACCTAAAGCATATTTCCCCAAACTCCAGAGGCAACCAAATAACATCGAGGGCCTTGGGTTTGATAGAGGGGAAACTATGCCCTCATTGGCAGAGTAATGCAACAGAAATAAACAGATAAAAATTGTAGAAGCAGTAATAACATGCAATAGGTAAAAAGATAAAGACTAAAAGTAATAAAAAATTGGAGCACATATATAAATGATGCATGATACATATGTCTAATAAGATAGCCAAAAAAGTCAAAATGCTGGAATACGGTACAAAACCAAAGTAAAAAAAGGAAAACAAGTAAATAACTCCAACAACATCGCAAGCCTCAGCTTGGTCCCATACTCTCCAGCTCCATAGAAAACAAGCACCTAAAGTAGAAGAGCACTTTACCTTATCTATACCTGCAATAATATAATCTGTTTGGGCTAAAAAACATGACACAAACAGGGTGTGAGACGAATCCCAGAAGGGAACCACCAAAATATCTATTCCCAACAATCAGTGAATATATATGGCAGGAAATAAGAAAAATAAAGTAGTAAACAAGGAAGTACTCAGAAGTAACAATCCTACAGTTTCAATTCCATTCATTTTCATATATAAAGTAAGAATCTAAACAACACAATTAACCCTTTGGGAAGTACTCACAACCTACCTCCAATGGTTCAACTAATCAAACACAAGAAACCCTATGGGAAGTAATCACACTCTAACACCTCTGGTTCAGCTTTAGAAAAGACTATTTGAGGAATCACTCACCATCAATTCCCCCTATGGTCTCATATCGATAACTATATACACTCTGGGGAAGCACTCAACATCCAATTCCCCCTGTGGTCTTGCAACGAGGAAACTGCAGACACTTTGAGGGATCAAGAAGTTGATCCCCCTTTGGTCTAGCAACATAAAAGTAAACAGACACATTGGAGAAGCCCTCAACGTCCATTCTCCCTGTGGTCCACTACACTAGGATCCAACTGTCTTGTGTAAATAAATTGTGCACAAATGATATTTGGCAGCCAAGGTAATCCTCATAAACTACTTAGATAAAACTTATACTGCATATCACAACATGTCAGATAAAATCACTCCATCCTAACAATAATAGGCATGAAAAAAAATCATCTTAATCGGAAAATATAAACCAAATGGTAAATATTAAGAAACATGGGTAACACATCCATATAAAGGTAGATAACCATATTTACAACCATAAATCCTCTACTCAATCACACAAGGCATAGCATGAAATAACATGGCTAATGACCATAAACACGCAATACCCCCAAACAAGAGTATTGGGAACTTTTTCACATATAAATGAAGACTAACTGCAAAAAGGCACAAACCACCTACCTCAGAATTGTATGAACGATATAAATGAACCTCAAGCCCTCAATCGCCCTATAATGCCGTAGATCTACAAATATTCTAAAAAAGTTCAACAAAAGATAACTCACGAAAGGAGAAAAATAAGTAAACGAGGCTCTATAATAAGGAAGAGCTTATCATTGTGATTTCAACGCAATCGACGGTGGTTGATTTGGAGAATAGATGGAGAGTCAGAGGTTCAGAGAAGAATCGCGCCATATCGTCACTCTTGGATGAGACGAACAGAGAAGAAGGGTATTATGTCGATTAGATGCGACCCCGGTACATTTAATGAAATAAAAAAAAGTACATGACATGTTTTCAAGGGTACATGATGTTTACTTTATTTAACTAGCCTCCACTTTTGGTGGTCTCCAGGTCACCCCACATAACCATGTACTCGACCATTACACGGTCAGTACACAATCACTCGCAGAAACTGGGTACAGGGCATGTACTCCAATGTACATGGCCCGTACTCCTTAAATTTCTAGATTTTCTTATTTTTCTAAAAAACACTAGAAAATGAGATTCATACCTAAAAAGAAGATCCAGGTTCTTACAAACTTCCCCCTTTAATAAATTCATCCCTGGATTTCCCTAAGAAGGTGGCGTAGAAGAAGAATCCTCGAATAGTTCTGACCACTGCGATCGTACATCGGTCTCCCTCTCCCAAGTCTCATCCTGTACTCGCTCATGCTTCCATATCACTCGTACCAAAGGAGAAGACCAGCCATAGAGAACCTTCACACTGTGATTAAAAATCCAGATGGGATGCTCCTCAAATGATGCAACCACCTCTAGCTCAACCTCGGGTTGAAAGACATGAGATGGGTCTGAGAAGATACGTCGTAGTTGAGAAATGTGGAAGATGTCATGCATATCCTAATACCTCTAAAGTAACTGAAACCTATAGGAAACCGGACTTTCTCTCTCCAATACCTTAAATGGTTTGACGTATATTAGCGGAATCTTTCCCTGTCTCCCAATCCTCTTAGGTCCCAACCTTGGTGTGACACATAGGAAAACCTGACCTCTGACCTCAGACTCTAGAGTTCATCTCCGTCGATCAACATAAGACTTATATTATGATTTTACAATATCCATCCTATTCCAAATCAACTCTATCTGCTATGTGGTCTCTTGAACAAGATTCGGTCCCAGCATAGCTGCCTCTCCTGCCTCCTTCCAATATAAGTGTGATCAATATGGAATACCATTCAAAGCCTCATAAGGTGCTATCTGAATAGTTTCTTGAATACTATTATGGTTGGAAGACTCCACAAGAGGTATGTTATTATCCCAAGAACCTCTAAAATCCAAGATGCATGCTCGAACCATGTCCTCCAACACCTAAATCATACGATTGGACTGGCCATCTATCTGGGGGTGGTAAGTTGTACTCTAAAGTACCTCTGTACCCAAATCCTTCTATAATCACAGCTAGACCCGAGAAGTAAAACAAGAATCCCTATCTAAAACTATGGAGTGCAGAACTCCATGTAAATATACAATCAGTCAAATGTACAACATTCCCAGCTCATCAACACTAAAGGTATCCTTGATCGGTAATAAGTGTGCAACCTTCATGATTCTGTCAATGAAAATACATACTTCACCACTCCCTCAAGCCGACCTTGACAACCTTGTCACAAAATCCATCGTGACATCATTCCACATCCACTCAAGAATGGGTAACTGCTGCAAAATCCCGGCTAGTCCCTGATACTCTGCCTTCACCTACTGATAGGTGGAACACCTTATGACAAACCCAGTGACATCTTTCTTCATACATGGCAACCAATACTGACAGTGAAGATCTCGATACATCTCGGTGACACCAGGATGAACTACCCAAACTGAGGAATGAAAGCCCCTCATCAACTCCTTGTGTATGTTTGCTGACACCCATACGTGCCCATGAAAACACAAGATCTCATCCTCACCTTCTGCCCATACAGGAATAGGGTCCTCTCTTAACACACTCTCCCATAGAACCAGGACTTCATAATCTGATAGCTTTCTCATTTTCACTCGATCAAGAAGAGTGGATGTAACAACCACAGAAGAAAGAAACGTCTTCCTTTGTCTGTCATGAACCTCCAAATGCATCTCAGAGAACATGACCATAAGATTCCACTCATAGCTAGCCTCATGAACCACCTATATCTGAGTCCTTCTTCTCAATGCATTATCTACTGCATTGCCTTTCCCAGGTGTATAGTAAATCTCAAAATCAAACGACTGAAGGTACTCAACCCACCTTTACTATCTCAAATTCAGATCATGATAATTGATGATATACTTGAGACTTTTGTGATTGGTTAAAACCAAAAAATGATCTCTTAGGAATATAATGTATCCAATAACATAAAGCATGAACAACTGCAGCCAAATCGAGATCATGCGTTGGGTAGTTCCTCTCATGTGTCCTCAACTTCTGAGACCCGTACGCAATGAATCCTTCTCCCTACATAAGCACTACTCCCAGCCCGATACATGACACATCACAGTAAACTATGTAGATTTTTCCCAAATCTGGAAAAGCTGGTATCAGTGCTGGCGTCAACCTCAACTTCAGCTCTTAAAAGGATGACTCACAAGAATATGTCCACAGGTACTTCTCACCCTTCTTAGTCAGGCCCGTCAGTGGCACTGCTAAGTGTGAAAAGTCTTGTATGAAACACCTACAATAACCTGCCAGCCCTTGATAACTCCACACCTCAAAGATGTTTTTTGTTTGCCCCTAGGAAACTACTGCTCTCACTTTATCTGGGCCTACTAATACTCCTGTCTATGAGATGACACGATCCAAGAAGTGAATCTGGTTCATCCAAAAGTGGAATTTTGAGAGCATAGAATACAACTGATGCTCTCTTAGTGTATTCAAAACGATCTAAAGATGGGTAGAATAGTCATGTCGAGCATAAGGGTACACCAATATATCATCCACCAAGACTTCCACAAAAGAATTCTAGTATGGATAAAACACCCGGTTCATCAGTTCCATGAAAACTACAGGCACAATCGTGAGACCGAACAGCATAACCATATACTCATATAGACCATACCTACTCTGAAAGGATGTAAGAGGTATATTAGATGATCTAATGCACAAATAATGATAACTGGATCTCAATTCTATCTTTGAGGACACCTGGGATCCTTGAAGCTGATAAAAGATATCATCAATCCTCGGAAAGGGATATCAGTTCTTAACCGTCAACCAGTTCTACTTTTGATAATCCACAAAATGTTTGAGGGTACCACCCGCCTTCTTTACAAACAGGACATGAAAACCCCAAGGAGAAGTACTGGGTCGGATGAAACTCTTTACCTGAAGCTCCTCAAACTACTTCTTGAGATCCTGTAACTCCGGTATAGCCATCCTATAATGAGGAATGGACTATAGTGCTGCTCTTGGAACATGCTCAATAGAAAATTCTACCTCTCGCTCTCATGGCAAACATGAAAAGTCTTTTGGAATAATATCCCTGAAATGATCAAAAATTATAGGAAAGTCCAAATGTGAAGTTGCCTGGTTATCCAGATATAGATTAGAAATCTGGGCTATAACTCCTCCGAACCCATGATGCTTGGGTCCTTCTCTACTCCCCTGAACATCCCACTCGTCCTTATAAAGAAATGATCTGCCCTTTGGTGACGTGAAACTCACCCTATGATTAAAGAAGTCAAAAACTACCTAGAATGGAACTAACCTGTCTATTTAGATAATGACCTCATAGCCTATCTTCTCTAAGACATAAAGGGACCATAAGAAGTGACACCCACCAACCTCTAGAGGGAACTCATTGCACTCTCGTACACTAGCCTCTCTTTTCCCTAGTAGAGTTTCTAGCATAAATATATTAGAAGAAGAAAATATACAGAGTCCAAGGCTCTCCAAAACAGAAAAAAATATAAATATATAGGAATCCCCTATATCAAAGTGCATAGAAGCTAAAAATGAGGCAACTAGAATAGCACACCAAACTATAGAGGTTCTGGGATCCTGCACATGCTAGGTCTGCTCCACTGCAAAAGTCTGACCTCTATCGTGGCCCTGTGACCTTGCCTAAAAACCCTGAGCTGATCCACCCAATTGTTGCTATACGCCTAGTGACTGGTTACCACAACCACGATCTTCCACTAGGCCCGAATTTCCCAAAGAACTCCAGTTCCCAGACTGATGAGAAACTTGTGGTCCCACTCCTGAACATGGAGTCATAACAGAACCACTACCACCAGTTGCTGGTGAGAAAAACTGATAGAACCACTGAATATGTCCCATCTTTCCATAATATCGGCACTCCATTGGGTCTCTCTGGAAATGTGGAATCACATTCCCACTCTTCCCGCATTGGTAGCACACCACCTGGATACTATAAGAAGTATCCCACGTAATACGATCTCCATGTTTAGACTCCCTGTGGTTCTTCCTACTGTCAGTATGAGGGGTACCCACTCTGGATGCTAAGACGCCCTGGCTCACAGCTCTAGAATCCCTCCGATTGCACTCCATGATCAGGGCCTGGTTGACTATATAGGTGATGGAAGTCAACATGAAGATGTTCACATGAGATAAAATGTCATTCCTGAGACCATCCTCAAACTTCCTCTCTAGGAATAACTCATATCCCCCCAGAATGGGTTTGAACCACTGTAGCTCTGTGAAGTGAGAAGAATAATCCATTAATGAAAGAGTACCCTACTCCAGACCCATGAACTCTTGGGCTCGGTCATCCCTCAATGTCTCCGGGATGAATTATCCATTGAAGGAATGCTTGAACTCATCCCAAGCCACGACCTGCTGGCATCCTGCCTTTAAGATCAAATCCCACCATCTCTTGGTGGAGTCCTGAAACATATACGTAGTGAGATTCACCATCCTCTCTAGAGGCATATCCAGATTCTCAAAGATAGATAGCATGGATTCCAACCATGAATCTATAGCCAGAGTTCCTCCATCCCCTGTGAAGATGGGAGGATGCTGCAGTTGGAAAACCCATCTCAACTCTTCCATATACGGGGTAGAATGCAGTACTCCTCCGAAGGTCTGCACAAACCTCATGAATCCCTATCAGAACTGTGTATCAACACTTGTATCTGAAATTGCAGCTCATGCCAAGACTGTCAGTACAGGAGGATCATCTAGTAGTCCCTGATCATCCATGTCCGGTGTCTGATCACTTCCCTGTAACTGGCGTACAACCGGAGGATGTCTCGGTAGTATGAATCAGCAAGTTCAAGAACACACCTTAGTTCAAGATTATAAGGGATTGAAACTTAGAAGTGCAAGATGGGAATAAGAGAAATAAATCATCCAAGTTATTAAAAAAATGGACAAATAGTGTTTATATACCTTATATGTCATGATCCTTTAATCCTTCACATGGGTGTTTACTCCTTCCAACCCTGGTTGTGTAATACCCTATACACATGACATGTTTCTCCAAGACACGGTGTGTACTTGAATCGTGTTCTCCTGCCTGATTTCTTCTACATGGATAACCTACATGGTTCCCCTAGAACAAGACAAATGACGTGTTTATGCCAGAAATGAAATGTACTAAGAAACTTCACCGACCCGTGTTGTTAGTCACACGACTAATTACACGACTGACTCTACACGACATGTTTGTGCCATACACAATGTGTACTAATAAACTTCACTGACATGTGTTGTTATTCACACAGCCAATTACATGACCAACTCTACATGATGTGTTTCTTATAGACACGACATGTACCAATGAACTTCACCGACCCGTGTTGTTAGTCACACGACCGGTTACACAGCAGAATCTACATGGCATGTTTGCTCTAGACATGACATGTACTAACGACATATTGTCCACCCGTGAAATTGGTCACACGGCTGGACACATGGTCTATACACACGGTGTGTATGTCCGGTATACGGCGTGTTCCACTAAGGATTTCCCCACCCCACGTCTCAGCCTACATAGCCAGTGATATGGTTAGAGACTACACGACGTGTACAAACAATATACAATGTTTACTTAAGAAAAAAATTCCTTCCCGAACAGAAGGACACATGACGTGTATTCCAAAATACACGCTGTGTATTCTGGGTTTTTCCAGACATTAAGCCTCAAAAACAACTCTGAAAACCAGAAAAACATTGAAACGATCATTAAAGTGTCAGATTCTAATCCGCGAGGTCCCATACTCCCCGCGAATCAAATCTTGGAAACTTATACATGTTATATACCTAGAACAACAAGGAAATGATCCACCAAATTCTGATCCATGAGGCCCCATAACACCTCGAGAACCAAAGTTTGGTGTTCACTCAAACTAAACATTACAAACTTCAAATAACCTATAAAATAGAAGGTATTCTATCAAGTAATCTATCACAACAACATGCATATCTAGCAAACTATCTATCACAACATCATGCAATTAGTAATGCACCCTAAAAGGCATGGAATGAATGCATGACATGTGATCTCAATAAAGTTCCTATATGATACATGAGATGGTATACCCTCATATCATCGGGTTGAAACAGAAATAGAAACTCAATAATATCAACAATAATAACACAAAATATGTGAATCACCCAATGGTGAAATCAAATCAACTGTAATAATTACAAAATCATAAAAATAGCAATATACGAGGTAAATTGGCTTTTCCCCTGTACAAGGGTTAGCCACTCTTGGGAACAAATTATTTCCATGTACCTACTAATTCCTATCCCCGGGTATAGGATCCAAAGAGAAATTCAAGAAGAAAATAACCCCTCTGATACCACTTTGTAGCATCCCAATTCCAGAAGCAGCCTTGAGGTGCCCCATACCCAGTTGGTCACATGGATTCAAGCACATTTACCCAAATTCCAGAGGCTTTCAACTAGTAGCGAGGGCCTCTAGTGTGATAGTGGGGAAACTATTCCCACATTGGAAGAGTAATGCAACAGAAATAAACAAATAACAATAGCGGAAGCAGTAATAACATGAAATAAGTAAACATCGGAAGACTGAATGTAATAAACAACTGGAGATAAAATATAAATGATGCATGATAAATATGTCTAGAAATGAAGCCAAAGACGTCACAATTCTGGAATACAGTACTAAACCAAAGTAAAAAGGAAAAAAAGTAAATAACTCCATCAGTATTGCAAGACTCAGCTTGGTCCCATGCTCTCCACCTCCACAACAATCAAGAACCTGAAGTATAAGGTCACTTTCCCTTATATATACCTGTTAAAATATAATTAGTTTTGGCCCAAAAACATGACCCAAATAGGGTTTGAGAGAAATTACAGTAGGGAATCACCCAATTATATCTTCCTAACAATCAGTTAATATTTATTTCAAGAAATAAGAAAAATGAAGCAGTAAACAAGGAAGTAATCAAAATTAGCAATCCTACAGTCTCAATTACATTTATTCTCATATATCAAGTAAGTAGTTAAACAAAAAAAGTAACCCTCTAGGAATTAATCACATCCTAACCCCTCTGGTTTAACCAATAAAACACAAGCAACCCTCTGGGAAGCACTCACAGTCTAACCCCTCTATTTCAAATTTAGAAAAGACTCTCTGAGGAAGCACTCACCGTCAATCCCCCCTATGGTCTCGTATAGATAAATATAGACAATATGGGGAAGCACTCAACATCCAATTCCCCATGTGGTCTCGCAATGAGGAAACTACAGACACTCTAAGGGAGCATAATTTCCATCCCCTCTATGGTCTTGCAATGTAAAAGTAAACAGACACTCTGGAGAATCCCTAGGCGCCCATTCATCCTATGGTCCACTACACCAGGTTACACAACCTTGTGTAAATAAATTGTGAAAAAATAATCATGGAAGAAAAATTAAACCTTATAAATTACTTGGATAAATAGTCTACAACATATCACAACATGTGAGATAAAATCACTGCATCCTATCAATACTAGGCATGGAAAACAAAACAACCTAATAGTCAAAGCTAGACCAAATGGTCAATATCAAGAAAAATGGACAAAACATGCATAGGAAGGTAGATAACCCTATCTACAATCATAAATACTATATTCAAGAACACAAGGAATAGAAGGAAATAATAGGTCTAATAACCAGAAACACGAAATACCCCCAAACAAGGGTATTGGGAACTTTTTCACATGTAAATCAAGACTAACTACCGAAAGGCACAATCCACCTATCTCAGCATTGTATGAACAATATACGTGAACCACATGCCTTGAATCTCCGTAGAACACCATAGATATACAAAAAAAATCTAAAAAAGCTCAATCGAAGATAACTCCCTAAATAAGAAGAAATCAGAAATGAGGCTCTAGAAGAAAGAAGAGCATACTATTGTGATTATAACACAATCGACAACGGTCGATTCAGAGAACGGATGGAGAGTTAGGGGATCAGAGAAGAATAATGCCATATGGTCTCTCCTAGATGAGAAAAATATATAATAAGGGTGTTTTGTCGATTAGATGCATCCCCTGTCCATTTAATGAAATAAAAATAAAGTACACGGTGTGTTCTGCAAGGGTACACAGTGTGTACTTGATTTAACCGGCTTCGGATTTAGGCCATCTCTAGGTTACCCCACTTGAACATGTACTGATCTGTTATGCGGTCAGTAAATTGTCACATGCGGAAACTGGGTACACTTCATGTACTCCAAAGTACATGGTGTGTTCTCCTTAAATTTCCAGATTCTCATATTTTTCTCAAAAACACCAGAAAACAAGATTCATACCGAAAAAGAAGATCCAGGTTCTTATAATGGATGACCATGGAAACTAAATTAATAATGATATATGATATTAATATTTAAGTAATGAATATATATATTTTTATTTAATGGTAATGTTAATATTAAACTCATTAATTAATATGTCATCATTTTTTTAATGATCCCAGAAACATGCTTGTCACATATTTATATAACAAGAATAATGACTAAAAAACTCAGGGAATAAAATTATAACCTTATAAAATATAATGAAACGTCAACTCTAGTAACTTTTTTGATATGGTAATGGTGATCATATAGAAAATAATAAATAACGACACTGCTATTATGAAATTAACTCAAAACGATCAAGATTACCCATAACTGATATTGAAGATAGATAATAACTAACTAATATAATCATAATTAATATTGTAAATATGGTATATAAAAGGTGAAATATACAGATAATTTTTTTAAATTGGTGATTAAAATAGTTTTTTGTTATACCGGAGATTCAATCACTTTTTTGGAAGTCATTATTTATGGTCAGGGTATTCTTTATCAAAAATTTAATTTTTTGAGGCATATTTGTTATTATAAACCATGAAACCCTTGATATGGTTTTATTACTCCCCAATGGATTTATTCTACCACATTCAATTCATTAATGAATGTGTAATATACATATCATATTATTTCTTTAAATTTCTCTAATTAAAATGATACACAAATTTTAATTTTTTAAACTCAATTCCATTTGTTATGTTGTAATGATTATTATTGAACTTCATTATTCCAAGATTATTTTCCTCCATCCAAATATTTTTTTTCATGGTAATTTATATTTATTTATTTTTAAATTCAAAATATTTATTCAAATATTACTCCTTGATTAATTTATTCAACATAAGATGTATATCATTGTTGTGAATAATTCTCATCCTCTCTAATAATGATTTTCCCTCTACATTTTCCTTTCTTCCCAAAATTATCCATTATATGTGGATATAAAATTATGTGCAATCTTATGAGAACTTAATATTTACCTTATCATTTATTAAAAGGAATGTTTTATTACTCCTTTTATGATTTAGTTTTTCAAAAAAATCATTTCAAAACATATTTTAATCCTTCCAAAATCAAATTTTTTATATTCCATTCAACATTTATTATCATAACCTTTTTGTCATTTTAAGGATATGTGGTTGATTTTATTTTTTAAAATTATTTTTTTTCTTATGATTTCAAATAAAATTTATGAAACGATTCTTTATTTTTCTAGCCTATATTATTGATGATTTTTTTAAAGGTAAAATATTTCAAAATGTTTTCACTTCATCTTTTTGAAACCATCAGGTCTTGTCAAGATGTCATTACTAACATTTATGTTCAAGTATTGATCTTCAAAATTCCTTCTTTCCAATTTCAAAAAATTTATCTTTTCATAAATGAATTTTAATGTAACTATAACATTATATTTTTGTTTATTAGTTAAAAAATTTCTAAAATCACTTTTATGATTTATATGCCATTTCATATTTATCTCTGAAGGATATATTTTTATAGAATTTTTTAGTCGAACACCATTTAAATGTTCTCATAAAATAATATTTTTAGGTTATTTAGTTGAGGCTATCAACCATTTACATTCTAGAAGTCAATTTTGGTGATAAAATTTATAAATATTATTGAGAAAATATTTTTCTATATGGGATTTTTATAATGTGGATAATTATTTTTTAAGTGGAACACATATGAATGGATAATGAAAGTTTGGAGACTAAATCTACTTTAAATGTACCATTTATGGATTTAAAAATCATGTGGCAATTATGTGACTTTATTACTGACACTTATTCTTTTATAGAAATCAAGAAGTGATACATAGTACCAAAGTTTTTTAGAATTAAGTACAGATTCATGCTCTTATATATTTATGGGAATTGAGTAGTGATTCATTAGCCACTATGGGGATTGGGTAGTTATGCATGATCCACCATACTATTAGAAACATGTATTGATTTCCTCCCCATGATTTTATGATTTATACACCATTATATATAACATATTTTACTTTTACGATTCATTTATGTAAGTGTAGACGCCGGAAAAGTCCGTAACTCCTAAAGGAAGTTCCGAAATGATGAAGCAAAGTCATATTAGGATTTGGAGGCTCGGTTCAGAGGGCCCGGAAGCGATGCGTGAAATTAAGGAGGACTTGTGCGAAAAAATGTTTCCCGCACGAAGGATGTCCGAGATTCACAGAAAGCCACCGGTGTGGCGCCCAATTTTGCACGCCCGGTTCCGCGAGGTGAGGCATTTCGCACCGACAGGTCCTGGCGCAAGAGATTTCACGTGCCGTCTAGATTCAGCGACACCTGCGGACTATAAATAGAAGGAGACCCCTTCCATTTCGGGGTTGTAGAATTCAGACCAGCTCTCATGCGCGCAATTGGACTCCCGTGCACGCAATATGACTTTCAGGTATTGACCCTTTTGGCGCAGACTTTCCCCAGGGTTCGCCTTTGCGTGCAATCCCACCAGCTTAAATAAAATTGCAAACTCTCCCGGGTTCCTCCTTTGTGTGCAATCACTTCCATTGCGTGCACTCCCTCCTTTGCGCGTAAAACCCAATTCCGTGAAATCCGATCTTTTGGTTTTTCCCAACCTTAGGAATCGGCAGTTGCCTCCCGCGTGCAATCCAAGCCCGTTGCGCGCAATCCCCCTAGCCGCGTGCAACCCCTCTGCCCCAATTGCATGCCGACACGGTGTTTTGCATGAAACCTTCTCTTTGCGCGCAAAACCCAAGACCCCTCACCTTTACTCCCCCCCGGGGTGCCTCCCTGCTTAGGCACCCGATGTCCTCTATACCGAGCATGCACGCCATGCGTTGTTTTCTTATATGGCCTTCCAGGCTCGTACGAAGTAACCTCAAGGTCCCTTGGGTGGTTTTTCCCGTTGCGTTGCTTTGCCTTATGCTCCTTTGCATAGGCATGCTAACAGCTATTGCTTCTTCGCATAGCCATGCTAACGTGGACCCCTCGATGGTTCACCCTGCATCCCCCCTTTAATATGGAATTACCAATGCCTTCCCTCAAACAAGGGGTAGAGAGTGTTGGGCATGTAAGCCATAGGGGTGTGGAGTGATCCCACCTCGTCCGAGCTGTAGGACGTTAAACTGCCAAGCACTTCGTCCTCAACACATGACGTTAAACTGTGATCCGACCCCGTTCTTCGGACATAGGTTCCCCCTGGCTCAGACATTATTTACACAACTTGTCTCCATGGGAATGGAATCTTCCTAACATAGAATGAGATCCTCCTTCTTGGAGTGGCTTTTGTCCATGGGGGAAGGTCTGCCTTAGAGCGTAATACCCTAGCCTCTCCTGCGGAAGGTAACACCCATGCAGCTCTGTACTTCCCCACTGCCAAGGCCATGGGAGGGTGTGATAGGGAACGAGGCATCTCATTTGTTCGGTCCCAAATCCCTCTCCCTCTGTTCTTTGTCACACCATGGGCCTCCATCCTGGAGTCAGCCTCGACACTAAGGGATGCTCAATGCGTAAGCTCCTCTCTGCTTCTCACGGATGCACCCTTTGCGATGTGATCGTCTGGTCCCTGCTGCCTCTTGTTTCTCACACTGAGCATGACTCACGTGGGCTTAGAGTGAGCATCGACCATGACATCCTCTTTTGGACCACCTCAGAGCGTAATCCCCATCCCGATAAATGACGAGGACTTTGGTCCGTGCTAAAGCATGGTACGTAGGAAGCCTCCACGAGGTTCAAGCCCACCACCTGGTCGTTCCAACTTATTCATGTCAGTTTGCCAACACTTTGGGCCGCCTCAGAGTGTAAGCCCCAAATTGACCATCCAGCACGATGTTAAACTGTATGCCCTCGTCCCACATGAAGTTAAACTGTATGCTGTCCAGCACGACGTTAAACTGTCTGCCTTGTCCTGCATGACATTAAACTACACCACCCGAACTACGTGGACTTTGATCCATGGTAAAGCATAGTATGTAGGTATCCTCCATGAGGTTCAATCCCATCACTCGGTTGTTCCGACCCCTTCGCGTCGGTTCGCTAACTTTGTGGGCTGCCTCAGAGCGTAAGCCCCACATCCACCATTGTGGGATGGCTCAGAGTGTAAACCCCATATCCATCCATTCTGGTCCACCTCAGAGCGTATGCCCCAAATTCCCTCATCCCGCCTGACGTTAAACTGTATTCCTGAACTATGTGCACTTTGATCCGTGCTAAATCATGGTACATAGGAAGCCTCCACGAGGTTCAAGCCACCTTCACTCCATCACCCATCCTGATTCTTACCCGGGACGCCACATCCATGTGGGATCATCCCACCTCATTCCACTCCATAGTATCCAGGAAGCTGCCCACGTGCGGGCCCCAACATCAGTGTTCCCCCCCAGGGGATTCTTCAATCTGATCCACTCAGTGTTCTGATTTGTCCGACCCATCTCCTCAAGACGTTAAAATCGTGGCAAACCCCGTGTAAAACATGTGAACATGAGGAAAACCTTAGATACATGCCTATGGCATGCAAGTTCCCCACGTTCGATGTGGGTTTCCTTGGGAATACGTGCCCTCAAGAAGCCCTATAATAAGGGATAGAAGATAGACATGACAATCCCCCAATGTCAAGACATGCCAACGACACTCCACCGTAACCATTCTCACACTGAAGGTTTCTGCCCTGACCAGACCCCATGGAGATTCTTAACAGAAGCATCATAATTAACTGGAATCCATGAAGACATGGCACCGGGAAAGAGATTCACGAACCCGTCTTAAATATATGAGGGAGACCCGGACTAGGTGACGAGCTCTGAGGAGGAATCCACGGAAGGAAGAACTGACATCCCATCATCATGGTTTCGATGAAGGAGAAAAAGTCCCTGAACAAGGAATAGATGCCGCCCACCTTTGGAAAGCAGGAATGCGGGGCAACAAGCCGCACATCCTCCCCTGTGAGATGGACACACGCGCGAGCCCCGACGTAGAGAGTCAGAAACAGAAAATGGTGAACCCGACGTGAATCTCTTCTCCTCAATATGGGGACTGATAGCATTTGGGGTGTCAAAAGATTAGCATGTCACCAGGTCCGGGCACCTAGCACCAGGACGTGAAACCCGCTAGGGGTTGGGGCAGTCAGGATGTTGAGAACTTCATTCTGTGATGTCATCATCGTGGATCCCTCTCACTGACCACGAAAGAAGGAATGACGCTGGACTATTGGTTATCGATTCCTTTTCCTATTAGTGTTAATGGGTTCATCTCCCTACTTTCAGGAATACGATCGCTGCATCCAGAGCTCGACCACCACCTACCCACTGGCGTAGGGGCAAGGGCAGTACCGACGCGACCACCCCGCACGGTCTCACCTTTTCCAAAGCTACTCCAACCTCCACGACTGCAGGGCGCTCACACCCCCTCTCCACATTAGAGATTCTCCAACGAAGGGTGATCAACGAACTTGTGTGTAGGTACGAGAAAGAAGGGGTCATCCTGACCAGGGACATGGACCATTTGGATCTCGAGGCAGCTGCGCCTCACCACCATCGCCACCCCCAAGGGCCGCACAAGGAGTCACTTCTTCCCACACCGACGTTCAACCGTTTCAGGAGCCTATCCCCGGAAAGCCTCGACACCTCCCTTCCCTATGCTTATGAGGTGGGGGATGTCCGGGTTCACCCGATCAGGGACCCGCTCCAGGGGTTCACGAAAAGGGCCCCCATCGGGCCGTGTCGACACCGTCGCCCAACACCCCAAGCTGAAGAGTAGGCAATCCGTGTGCCCCGCACCACTGGCTCCAACCCATCTGACCCGACACCAGCATCGGGCACGAGCGGAAGAGGATGCCCGCCCTGGGGAATCAACGTCAGCAACCACTGTGTCCCGAGCCACTGATGACTCCTATCATCAAACCCCCGCATATGTTGATCATGGGTAGTTACATGCTCTACTCAGATCAAGGCCTCGAATTCCCCACAAGCAGGTTGGGTCGGCTCTCCTGGTCGTTGGCACATGAAATGGCCACCACTGATCAATTCATGGTAGTGCCATCCAGCGTGAAGGCCTACTCCGTGCCACTGATCTGGAAAGCAGAAGGCTTCCCCGTGACAACAACACTCTGGGTATGGATCTTTCTAGTGCCCACTACACGGGGTATAGGGTCACTTCCCCTATCGCTGGCCGCGAGTATGGAGCCATTACATATCAGGTCGCTCACCCACATGGAGGTCCTCCCCATGTCCCTTTCTGCATCTTTTTCAGTGATCCTTGCAGCTCGGCCTTTAGTCCGCTCGGACCCAGTACAATTGCGGCCAGAGGAATCCATGACAAAAATCAGCCTTGCCCTGAGGAGCCACCCAGGGGCAAGAAGGAAGGGCATCGTCGCCGCAAGAGAAACGCCAGGGAAGGCCGGACGGATTTCAGACCAATCCATTTCTCGGACACTATGGCGGAGTACGACTCGGTGATGGAGCCCTCCCCCCGGTCCTATGAGTCAAGGGTAGGGATAGGGATGCGGCACATTAGTCTCGTACTCCATGAATGCGAGATCCATATGATCTCCGCCTCCCTCCGAAGGTATATCCAGGAGGATGAGGACTTGGCATACCCCCAGGGATAAAACTTGCAGTTACTGTTGGCCTCTCCTAAAGCACCTTCCACCTCGGTCAGAGAGGGTGGAGAACTTTTTTGGGGACTGATGGAAGAGTTGTGAAATGGCACATCCTTGGCCTACACCGACACTATGAAAAGAGTCCCGTTCGTCGGCCCATCCTATAGTGACGTGATAGCCAGGACACTGCAACCCTTGGAGGATGACTTAGGATTTAGCGGCCAATCAACCTGCTCGCGGTATTCTCCGCTGGCTAGACCATCGGCCCAGTGGCCTGCCTCGGCACCACTGCCACTTCCCCGGGCATTCTCGGTTGATGAGCGGGGAATGAAAGGGTCAGATCCCGAACCTGAGTCGTGGAACTTCTGGACCATCCTCACAGCAGGCCACTTCCCTGATAAGTTTTGGCATGTCGCAGGATCAGATTTTGATATACCAGAATCACTCACCCTTGGAGAGTTTGAATGTTTCCGCCAGACTCTCCGGGTGACTCACTCCCATCTCCACCACCAGCAAGTGCCCTATCCCGGGAGTCCAGCACATCTCGAGGATATCGGTGAGTAGTGTCTTCAGGTTTACCTGGCCACGATCCCCACAGTTCGACACCCCGAGTCACTTGGACACCATAGGGCCCTCCAACAACAATGCGTCCAAAGTTTTCAAGTACTCCGAAAAGTTATCGAGGAAGCCACCCCCCATGCGCACATTTGTGGATGGGGGTAGTACGCTGCCCTTCTCTTCAGTACAATTCACTGACAGCCCGACTCACCGAGCGGTTCTAAGGGTATTCCCCCAAGGGAAGCAGCGGTCAACATGGCCGACCTGTCAGGAGAGGGGAATGGTTTGGAACTTCTCGACGGGGACTCACTCACTAAGGACAAGTCGCCACTGGACCTATCCGGGAGGATTAATTGTCAACAGAGAAATCTCCTAGGTCTCCCCACACCCAAATAGGCATTAACACTGAGCTGGAATATCGGCAAGGGTAAAGAACACGTTGGGACTGTCAAGATCACCGACCCATATGCCTCAATGCATAAGGCAGAGGAAGATCTTGAGAATGCCACGCTACGCCAATAGATTACTGAGCAGAAGTGGCTGGTCGATGAGCTTCTGGCCGAACGCATTGCAGAGCAGCGGCCTGACTATGGTTATCCTAGGTTGGGACAATAGGGGCAGGAACAACTACCCCTCAATGAGATTCTCCCGAGAAACTGCGATCATGCCGTGTTCGCCGACAGAGGATAGGGTTTAGCTCATGGAAAGAGGGCGCAATACATTTCACCGAACCCTCCTGAGCGGTGTGATCACCCAAGGGACCCCGCTTGGTTTCCTTCGGCTGCCCCAAGAGTCGCTACACCAGCCGCCCCGCGAGCTGCTGAGCTTGACTACCAGATTGAAGAGCTCGACAATGCGCTTGTGGTTAGAGATCCCCATCAGAACAAGAACCCACGTCCAGATGATCCAATGGCGGCAGTCATCGCTCTCTTGGAGGTTTTGGAAACTCTACAGGTGGCAATCCCACCGGACGACAAACCATACCCAGCATGGGTGGACAACATGCCGGCCCCGCCAGGATTTGGGAACCCCACTTTCACCCCCTTTAAGAGGACAGGAGACCCGGAAAAGGACCTAGACCGCTTCAACTTGAGGTTTGGGCCTATGTTAGGAACTCCAGCGAAGTAGGAGGCCGCCAAGCTCCATTTCTTTGTTCAAACACTAGAAGGGACAACATTCATCTGATACAACCAATTCCCTGTCAGATCTGTGACTATCATGGAGGACCATCGTAGGAAATTCCTCTACCAATTCAGTTCCACAACCCGAAAGATGAACATCACAGACCTCTTCAAGTGCATGAAAAGGCCCGATGAGCGAGTAGCGGACTTCATCGCTTGGTGGAAGGGGCTCACGTACTCCCTTGACATGACACTAACTCAAGAGAAATTACTGAAAATGTGTGAAGGGAACGTCAAGGTAGAGCTGGATCCTTCTCTGATAACTTAGAATTAACTCTGAGGGTTCCGGAACTTCTCAGACAAGGCTCAGCGCCTCGAAGAAGCCCTGCAACAGGCCAGCCAGGCATGCCTGCTGCCTCCTGTAATCCCTGCAAAGAGAGTTTCTAGAGCCGAGACCACTGTTGTGGCTCAGATAGAGGCCCCCAGGCAGCTAGAGTTTCTACCAGTGAGGCCAACTCCACAGCCCCATAAGGGTCCACCCCCATGGGCACAGCCTCCGGCCCAGCAGCGACCGCCTCAAAATCGACAGGCGCCTCCACGTAACTCACCGCCACCACCTAGGCGAGATAATTAGGTTCTGCCTCCTCGGCATGCTCCTCCGACCCCTCGTCATGGCCAGCCTCCAAGAGAACCCTTTATGGACAGAAGGAATCAGACATACTCGTTCGACGATGCTCATGTCCCTGGTTATTTCCGTAGTGCTTTGGGGCAGAGAATTGTGCGGCTGCCTAAGTGCCGGAAGCCAGAAGAGGCGCATCTCACTGATCACCCCAACTACTTCCCTTATCACCGGACCCTGGGGCACACCATCCAGTGATGCTACGTGTTCAAGGACTAGCTCAAATACCATACTGACAACAATATAGTCAGGTTGGTCCTAGCCCTAACATAAGTAGCAGGTGTCTTTGTGAGATCAGAGGGAGGTAGTGGCAATGATGATTAATGGAAGCAGGTTTCTGACCGTGGGTCCCAGAAGTATAAAGACTGGATGGCCCAAAAGATGGTCACCCGCACCCATGGAATCATCCGTGTGCGCCTGAATCAGGTAGAGCCCTCAGAAGTTACGATCGCTACTTCAACATCACTGTCCCAGCCTGCCTCTTCCCAGAAGAGAAAACAACGACGGCGCAAGAAGAAAGAATGTGCCCTTCCAATGCCATCATCATCCCACACTCTTGGCGACTTCATGCCCCTGGAAATGGGGATCCCTCTGAGACTCCGCCCGGTAATGGATGATTCCTCGAGTGATAGTCATGGGTATGCTTCGGTTAACACCATAGAGTTGGTAAAACCATTTTTAACTCCAAATGATGAGGAACTCCAGGTGGACCTTCCCAATGTCCCCTGCCGTCACAAACGTTTGCAGATCCGTGGCTACATGAATCGCCGGGGCACGACAGTCAGACAGGACATGCACGCCACTGAGACTAGGCATCATGCCCAGTACAAAGCTCAGCACACGCGACCCCGGGACCCGGTGTCGACAGGTCTGCCTCCACCACCATTTGTGTTACTGGATCAGGCAGAACCACCTCAGCCATGCCGCGACCAGCTCTTCGCCTGTCGTCTGAAATGTGTGAGGCGCTCGTCGAGGCCCTAAGGAGCCCTCTCCAGTTTGAGACAGAGGTAGTAGCTGCAGAAGACTTCCACTCTGAGGCTATTGACAACACCAAATGTCAGGCGGTTATCTCAATCTCTGGTGAAGATGAAGACCCTCCCATACAGGGGCACATTTTCCCACTATACGTCACTGGCCAGTTCAATGGCGTGGAAGTCCACCGCTGTCTTGTTGACACGGGTTCCGGGATTAACCTAATCCCAACTCGGACACTATGGAAGCTGGGCATGTCTAAGAATGATTTAACACCCCCCAACCTCAGGATCCAGGGGTACGACAGGACCGAGCAAACTCCACTCGGCAAGATTCTTTTGAAGACCAATTTCGGAGGCCTAATTTCCAGCACTGAATTCATGGTTATCTCCCAGGACACCGCCTACAATGCGTTGATGGGTAGTTCGTGGATCCACCTCCACGCGGTGGTCCCCTCATCATAAAACCAGTGCCTCAAATACTCCCTTAATGGTCGAGTAGGTGTGCTCCAAGGAGATGCATCTCCTTTGGCCTCTTGTGAAGCCCGTTATCTGGATGCCGACTACTACAAGAGCAAGGATAAGAAGGTTCTGGCAGGTGAGGTTGAGCCCGCCACTGTCACAAGTGATCCCTGGGTAGGTTTGGATGCCGCCTACGTCTTCCCAATCCATTGGTTGGAGGCTATGACCCCCCGACATGGGGCAGTGCTTTGTGGTATCTGGTACAAGAGGAAGGCATATTACCAGGTCCAAGTGACGGCGGAAAATCACCTCATACTCCTACACCAACCAGGCTCAAGTGATTCCCAAACCTCATACCCCTATATGGTATTGGGACATCAGGCTCATGGAAACGGTGGTGCATCATACATGTCTCTTCCACCGGGCTAGGATTAACCGACTGAAGACGATGTGCCACTACAGTTTTGATATCATCAAGCATGGCCCCTTGGTCTGAAGACCATATGGGATTGGATCAACTGCCTTCATCGCTATTGTCTCAGTGGTGCGTGAGTCTCCTGATACGATGACCACTTCCGCCCAAGCCGGCACTGGCTTCCCATCAGGGTCTGGTAGCCTCGAAATAGCTCTTCCCACAGATGATCACTCCACGAGTGGAGAGGACATGGAAGATGAACCCCCTGCCTTTGAGGAGGGCATCTCCACCATGGTTGATGAGTTAGTACAGGTGAACCTCAGTAGCGGGGCGGACCCGAGCCCCACATTGTCCAGTGCCACTATGCCCCACGAGGAGCAGAAATGGTATGTAGAATTCTTCAGAAAGCACAATGATGTGTTTTCCTGGAGCTACGATGAGATTCCAGTGCTAGATCCTCAAGTGTCCGTACACCGCCTTGGCCTTCCAGAAAACAATCGCGAGTTCAAGAAGCCTCCCAAAAAGATAAACCCTTCTCACGGTGCCATGGTTGAGGCCGAATTTGACAATCTTATTAAAGACAAATTTGTTAAGGAAGTTCAGTACCCCTGGTGGCTAGCCAACATTGTGCCAGTCAGGAAGAAAAACGGACAGATCAGGGTCTATATCGACTTCCACGATATCAACCGCTACTGCCCGAAGATTGATTTTCCCCTTCCAGTGACAGAGTTGTTGATTGATGTCATGACCGAGTTCCAAGACATATTCTTTATGGATGGGTATTCCGGGTACAACCAGATCTGGATGGCCCCCGAGGACGAGGATTCCACTACCTTTAGGGCTCCCCAAGGTACTTTCTGTTACCAAGTTATGCCCTTCAGCCTGAAGAATGCAGGTGCCACCTATCAGCGGGCCATGAATCTCATATTCAATCCAATTCTTGGGACACTGGTGGAGTGCTACGTGGATGATCTGGTGGTTAAATCTCTCTAGCACCAGGACCATCTCAAGGACCTTGAGAAAGTGTTCAGATTCCTCCGTTCCTTCCACCTAAAGATGAACCCGCTAAAGTGTCCCTTTGGGGGTCACCTCTGGAAAGTTTCTTGGCTTTGTTTTCAGATACCGAGGCATAGAGATCGACCCGGAAAAGATCAAGGCCATCAGCCAGATGCCTCCCCCGAGAAATATTCGGGACCTTCGAGGACTCCAAGGCCACTTAGCCTACATATGCCGATTCATTGAGAATCTGGCGGGAATGTGTAAGCCCTTTTACTGACTCATTAAGAAAGGTGCCACCTATGAATGGGATGAGGAGTGTTAGACCACCTTTGAGGAAATCAAGAAGTATCTTCTCCAACCTCCAGTCTTGATGCCACCAGTCTCTGGGAAGCTGCTGGTCCTTTACGTGACCGCCCTCGAACGGTCCCTCGGCGCACTTCTCACCCAGAAGAACAATGAGGGAATAAAGAACAACCTCTACTACCTCAGCCGCAAGATCCTCGATACAGAAATTAGATATTCTCCCATAGAGAAGAGCTTCCTGGCACTCGTATTTGCTGTACAGAAATTGCGGCACTACTTGCTGCACCACGAGGTACATCTGGTCTCTCAGGTAGACCTGTTGAAGTGCATCCTGAACCGACCTATGTTGACTAGCCGACTAGCGCAGTGGGAGGTGATCCTCTAGCAGTTTGACATCAGGTTTGTACCTCAGAAGGCTATCAAAGGATAGGCATTGGCAGAATTTTTAGCTGCTCACCCAACCTCCATGGATGAGCCACTAGATCTAGGTTTTCATGATGAGGTAATCCTCTCAGTTGATCATGTCATCCCATGTGGGAAGATGCACTTTGACGGTGCCTCCCAAAGCCCCACTTGTAGAAGAATCAATGATCATAGGCTCAACAGAGTGGGCCTGAGTATCATCTTCATCACCCCAGACAAATCCGTTCTTCCATATTCGTTCCCATTGTCAGAGTGCTGCACCAAAAATGAGGCCGGATTTCATGCCCTCATCACTGGCCTCGAGCTGTCCCTCGAGATCGATGTGCTCCATTTGCATGTGAAAGGGGACTCCGAGCTGGTCATCAGGTAGTTCAATGGTGACTATGTTGTCAGAAAGCACGAACTCATGCCATTTTTGGAGTGAACCCTTCATCTAATGGCCCGGTTCCCCTCTTGGCCGGAAATCGCCTATATTCCCTGGTCACAGAATGGTCGAGCAGATGCTTTGGCCAGCCTGGCCGCATTGCTTGCGGATCCCGAACAAGATGACCTGATTATCCATGTAGCGCACCAGAGAGTCATTTCTCCTGTTACCTTGGAGGATGATCGCGGCCCACAGGTGAACCATCTTACCATTGGTGCCCCTACTTCGGGGGCCCCAGGTACTTCAGATATGGTGATAGAAGTAGTTTATGATTGGAGGACGCCCTTGGTTGAATACCTCCGATGAGGTAATTTTCCATCAGACCAGGCCGAGTGCGAGCGAATCCGATGCCATGCGATGTAGTTTACCTTTCAGAGTGGTCCCAGCCTTGAGAAAATCCTTTAGAGATGCGGATTTGATGGTGTTCTCCTCCGTTTCCTTCAAGGAGTCAAGATCCCTCAGGTGATGCAAGAGGTTCATGCTGGTTCCTATGGAGCCCATCAGGCCGGGTCGAAGTTGTCTCACCAAATTCGGAGGCTGGGGTACTTCTGGCCCTCCATAATCTTTGACTGCATCGAGTGTTCCAAGAGGTGTCATGCATGACAAGTCAATGGTAACTTTGTGCGTCGGCCACCAGAGCCCCTCCACACTACCAATTATTCTTGGGCCTTTGTAGTCTAGGGGTTGGATGTCGTAGGACCTTACCCACTAGTGATGGCTCACCAATGCCGGTTCATTCTAACTGCTACAGATTTTTTTTCCAAGTGGGCAGAGGCAATTCCCCTCAAGGAAGTCAAAACTCATTCTATCGCTAACTTTGTGAGTTCCAACATCATCTATCGATTTGGAGTGCCTCACGCTATCCTCAAGGATAACAGAACCAACTTCTGAGCGGCCGCGATAAAGAAATTGTAGGCCAAATACAACATTCTCTCTAACCATACCTCCCGCTATCACGCACAAGTGAATGGACAGATTGAGGTGTTTAACAAAACCCTCTCTAACATTTTGCAAAAAATGGTTGGTCCGAACAAGGAAAGTTGTCCGGACAAGCTCCCCAATTCACTCTGGGATTATCATACAATGACTCGTAACTCCACCCAGGTGACACCGTACTCCCTGGTGTATGGAGCTAAGGCCGTCCTGCCCATCAAGATTCAGTTGTCCTCATTGCGTATGGAGGTCTACGACCAGCAAGCGCTGGATAGAGTTTCTGAATTCCGTCTAGTGTAATTAGAAGCGCTGGATGAGAATCGGCTTCACGCCTTGCATAACCTGGAAAGGCATCAGAGTAGGATGGATCGATCTTTCAATAAGAGGGTTCACCTCTGCTCTTTCCTACAAGGCCATCTAGTACTGGCCCTAAGGGCGCCGATGATTCACGGCAGGAAACCACCCATGTTGGAGCCCAAATTGGAGGGGCCTTTCATCATCCATAAGGTCTATCCCAATGATGCATATTCTCTGGTGACTTTGGATGGCGAGTATATAACTCCCCCACCAATTCCAAGTTCCTATAGTAGTACTTTGCCTGAGCCTAAGGGTCATGTATGACCCTAAAATGCAACCGTGGTCCCCCATGACCTTAAACTGGATAGCGGTCCCCCATGACCTTAAACCGGATAGCGGTTCCCCATAGCCTTAAACTGGATTGCGGTCCAGCATGACCTTAAACTACATTTGGCCCTACATCTAGGCCCCTTTGGTCCGAGTTCTATGACCTTAAACTAGGGTCCTTGTGGTCCAGCATGAACTTAAACTGCATGCCCGTCCTCACTGTAAGACGTTAAACAACAAGCTAGTCAGGCCTTCCTGACCGAGGAACAGCCTCAGGACCCTTGGCCTTCTCGGGTCCTTAGCCCAGTCCTTACCCAGAGTGTGTGGTGTAGTATAGGACTATGTCCTCATTCACCATGGGTTACCCTCCGCGCCGTACACATTCCTGGATGAAATGCCTCTCATAGTCCTACATGACGTTAAACTATGCTTCTAGAACTACGTGCAGCATGATTCCCATTATTATGTGATACGTAGGACCGCCTGAATGTCTAGGTTTCAGGTCCAGACCCATCTCTTAGGAGATCCCACGATCTCCCGGTCACCTCGGTCTCTTGGCCTGTCCCTCCCAGCGGGGGGATATATAGGTGTGATACAGGGTTTTTGGCACTATTCCCCCTTATCCTGGGAATCCGCCATCTCTTGGATGGTCTCAAAATGAGCCCTTCAACCCTTACCTGTGGTCCTCTATTGTGTTTAGAGTACATTGGTCTAGGACCTGGAGTGTCAGATTCGACATAGGAAAGTTTTTTTCCCACTTGTCAAGCTTCGTGCTCCCTTTCATTCGGGCCCCCGTTATTTTTCACACCCATAGTGACCCCCAAGAACGGCTTGGATACAAAGCCTATGGGCTCTCCTACCATCACAGGACAATGCCTTTGAGGGTTTTAGGCAAGAAATTGATACAAATCCTGCATTGTAAATACAGTCAGTGGTCGATGTTGATTTTTTTCCCCCATTTTAGGCTAATGCGACAAGATGCAGTGTTGCGAACATGGTCAACAGTAGTCCTCAGTCATCACGCCAACTCCTTTGGCCCCTGAATGTTGGTTGAATGATTCAAATTATGTTCCACCCCATCGCTTCAAGGTGGAATCTTGACACTCCTTGCACTAACCCTCAGTGCTTCCCCACACGTTAGACGGACAAAGCCGCGTAACGAAATCTCTCGAGGATCTCACGATCTGAGTGTTGAGGTTATATGCTTGGGTTTTTTCTAAGGATCATGCGCAACTTTACCCTCATCCCTATGGGAAAAGAGGAGTCTCCCAGACATTGCGTTTCAGGCCAAGCTCAGTTGGAAGCTAGTGTCTCCTGCCCCCTAATTGTTGGACCCTCGTTGGCTCCTTGGCCCGAGGCTCCTCTCCCGAAATCGACTTATTACATCGTGTATATTACCCCAGTTCCATGACATAGGACCTTAAAATGTGCTGGTTGGTCCTACCACACGACCATAAACTGTGATGATGTCGTCCCGGCCGCACGACATAAAACGGCACTGCATTGTGGTGACTTCCCCATAGGGGATATCACGTTGGGTATCGGTCCATTACCATACCATTTGTCAACACCTATATACGACTTGATTATTGTGGCGATGCCAGGAGTTTCTACCCTAGGCCAGTCATTCAACGAAAGAAAAACCATTCACCTTCAAGGACAAACAAGATATATCAAATTCCGCTTCTTTTGGTGTGAGGGATAGACCCGCACACCTCTCTCATCCATTGCACAGGTACCATGTCGTGCCATGCCACCATTTAAGAACTACATGCAGGTTGATCCCCATTCTCATGGGGTATGTAGGAACGCCCGAACCTCTCGTTTAAGGTTCCAGCTTGAGGTCCGTTAATTCATCATGTCTGTCCTGCCTTTGGGACCATGACCGTGGGACTGCGTGGCTTGGTGAGAAGGACCTCATCCTTATTCACGTCAGGTTTGCGATAATCCACACCATGTGTTCCATGTTATGAGAATTAGCGCTCCTATTTCTTGTCCTACACGACGTTAAAAGGCACCCCCAAGAACTACGTATGGATTTATTCTCATCCTTATGAGATACGTTGAAGCGCCTGGGTACTTCCCCACAGGACCAACCTAGCTTTCGTGTTCGGTCCCTTGACATAGACATGTCTCCAAGGAGCACATGGTAAGTAGGACCTCGTCCTCATTCATGTCGAGTTTCACGACCACTTTACCATGTGTTTCCCACTTCCCTTACTCCTTTGGTCCGAGCTGTAAGACCTTAAACTAAGATCCTTTCTAGAAATATGTGTGGCTTGATTCTCATCCTTATGAGATACGTAGGAATGCCTGGACATTTCGTCTTTGGTCCAGACCCAGGGGTTACCAAATCCCCTCCCTCCTCACTGTCGTCCCCTTGGACTAGCTTCTTGGGGAGTGGTGTAATTGCGACATTTACCCTGAATATGTTCGGGATTCCCCATAGTGATTTTGGGAAGAGACAGTTCTCTCACCAGAGAGGTCCTTTTTGAAAATTGGGATGATCTATGACTAGATTAATATGTCCTCCTAATGCGCCTCCGCCACGATGGTGTAATTTTGGGATTGTTGGACTCTTTTTGAACAAAACACCACTCCACCTTCCATGCTTTTTGTGTCCCTTTATTCGGATCCTCATCCTCTTTCATGTTTGATGGGACCCCCTAACAGTATGGATGATAGACCTTGGTCCTCCTGCTGCAACAGTATGGATGATAGGCCTTTGGTCCGCCTATTGTAGCAATATGGATGATTGACCTACTGTCCCCCTGCTGTCCTGGGCCAATGTTATGGAAGACTAGTCACGTTTGATGAGCCCCCCTTACAGTATGGATGATAGACCTTGGTCCTCCTGCTGTAAAAATATGGATGATAGACCTTTGGTCCGCCTATTGTAACAGTATTGATGATAGAACTTGGTCCTCCTGCTTTCCTGGGCCAACGTTTCGGAAGACTGATCGATGATATTTGAGTGAGGCCCCGTGTTGCGAACATGGTCAGCGGTCATCCCTCATTTGTTGTCCTCATTTCAGGACAATGCGATATGGATGCTGTGTTTCTTCCACGATTAACAGTTATCCTCCATCGTCGTTCCCCCCATACTATTCAGGATTTGGGTAACACGATTCACCTTTTCCATCTCCCTATGTTCAGATGGATTTCAATGACCCCAGCATTTCCCTGCTTGTGTGTTAGGACACATTGAGAGGGTGATATATCAATCGGTCTGAGGCCCTCTCCTCAAAAGTATAGGCCCAATTTCGGATGCTAGAAGCTCGATTGACGCTCCCACGAAGTGGTAGATTATGGTTGAGCATATGAAACCAAAGGTACAAATAAATGGATTTGTCCATGTATTGGATCAGAATGATGAGAAGTACAAGAAAAATTTCATGATATGGCCAAAATAGGTCCCTTAAGGATCAGCATTTTGGATTGATATTTCCAGCGCCGCTACCCTTTGGCTAGTGGCCTCCAAGACTGCTTCTCGCTCCCTGAAGACTCTCTCTTCATCAACAGCCGTAGAGCACAATTCACCAATCCTAGCTTGTGCCTGTGCTCATTCCATTTGAAGTACGATCATCTGGTGACTCGCCTACATCATATGTTCTTGGGCGTTAGCCATCTGGGTCGTCATTTGCTCCACGAGCTTAGAGCATGTTGCAATGAAGACCACCTTCTCTACCACCTTCCCTTCGAGGCTCCAGACTTCTTGCTCCACCCTCAGGAATGCTCGGGTGCTCACCGATATTTCCCAACCCTGGGCAACGTCGGTGCACCGGTTGCTCTCACATATCTTCTTGGCCATGTAATCACGAACCGTCAGATGAAGGCATTGAGTGTCAGCCCCTCTGGCACACAGGAAGTGCAACCAAGTCTGGAGTGATCCCATCTGCCTCAGCCAATCAATCTGAGGCTGCCTGAGAAAGTTCTGGATACACTTACACCCTTTTCACTGTGTCATCCGGCTCTCCTCGGCCACTTATGAGTCTGAATCATCTATCTCCTCAGGATCATCGGTCTGGTACGCGGGAAAGGAAGCCAGTAGGTCAGAAGAAGGGTCTGTCTCAGGGAGGCCTTCCCAATGAATATGATCTTCGACGTTCGGGTGACCTACCTCTCTCTCCCCGACAACAGCGATGCCCCCATCAGCTTCCGGCCTTGGTCCAATGACAACACCGCTGATGTACGCCACCCCGTACTTGTCAATTTCCTGGGAGACTCAATTTGGGAGGTATGTTCTGGAGGAGGTGGTACGGACGCCACTGGTCCACTCACGGACGACCTGGGCTCAGCAGCCCGACGAGCCTCCAATGCCGAGATAACTGTACGAAGAGTATCCTGATTAGTTGGGTTTTCTGAAAGTAATTACTAGTAGCGAAGCAGGGGACTTACAAGAGCCTAGAGCGTCAGCCTCTAGTGTGTTGGCCGCTATAGCAGCTATCGTGGAAGGAGACCCCTCAGTGCTTGTTAGTTCGATGATGGGCATCAAAGCCCCATTCTGTCCTACCGGCACTTCTCCTCCCTCCTCTGTTGGGGATGTATGATCAGAACCTATGCGCTCCTGAGTGAGATAGAGAAATGGATTAGAAAATGCAGAAGAGAATGGGAAAGGAAAGAGGGTGAATAAGGATAGAGACGAACCTCAAGAAGTTCGGTTATCTCTATGTCGGAGCCAACAATCTCACCGCTCTCCTGCAAGTTCCCTTGGTAGGCCACCCCCTGTGACCCCTCAGCTTCGGGTTCTCCTTCCCCTTCACCTTCTCCTTCATCTTCTCCTTCGCCTTCATCTTCTCCCGTTTCCTCTTCTCCCTCCGACTCATCATCACTTTCACCTTCTCCCGGCGACATCACTTCCGAATCATGATCTAGGACAAGCATCACTTTCACTATGAAAGGTGGCTCCGCACACCGACCCCTTTGGCATGCGTATGTGTCCATGGCCGTTAGATATGCATGCCGTCGGTGGAAGTTTACCCGGTCGATAACTCGAATGAGCCAAACCTCTAGCAACTTGATCCTGTCCTGCATTATTTTCGGCCAGATGAATTCAACGCTCATTGATTGCCGCAGGGTCATCTAGGCCAACCACAGTGTCGGGAAAATTGCATCTTGGGAAGGTTCGAGCAGGTATCCTATCTTCTTCCCAGGCAGTTCTCTGGCCGCCTCGTGTGACCCCCCTCCGGGCAACAAGGTCGCAGTGACACCATGCGATGTCCCCGCTGCTGAGGTCCCGGACTACGCATGCCTCGCTTCCTAACGCGCCCCTGGTTCCCCCCTTCTAGCAGAACCTTGCATGCTCCCCTATCGCCCAGTTTCCATGCAGGTAGTCTCGAGTTGCTAGAATTTCTTGCGTAAAAGCCCCTTAGGGTATGCAATAGTCCAGTGTTTGTCATAATCAGTTGATAAGACGGAATCGACCCCAGTGGGTGGAAGGGTAATGACGTCACTAAAGCCATTGGTGGTGAACATTAGCCACATCTAGCGAATGACGCATGGATTCTTCTCCTCCCGGATATCTGTGAATACCTTCCTCAGCATTCTCTGGAGGTACCCAAATTGCCTGGTGAATCGGGATGGCATGTAAGGCTCACATATGATCTTCCCGTCAATCTGAGCTACAAGCACCCCACTTCATATGTTCTGGAAGTATTCTTGCTGCTCCAAAAAGCCTTGCCCATTATCCACCATCTGGCCGACCGGGGTGGGGAACATGCTGAAGTTGAAATTGGAGTGGTTACCGATTCAGATCCTTACTCCCTCCTCGTTGAGCATCATCGGTAAAACCCTGACAATATTCAGGAGAGATTTCCGCAGGCCATTTCCCGGAGGATGAACGACATTCGGAAAGGTGTACCTGCCAAGATGAGCTGCCACCTAGTCGTGAAAGATCTAGAAGCGGCCACATACCCTCCGAGGTGACCCCCTCCGTAGATGCGTCCCATAATGGAATTCAACCTTGCCAACATGGGGACCCCTAGATTGAACCTTTTGTTGGCAGCCATGGTGCCTGCTATCACCAGTGTTGCTGGACGGATGCCCATCATTGCGTCCCGCACCGGCAGGAGCCACCTCCTCAAGAAGGTGGTGAGGAACTCGACATATCGGACGTTCGGGTACCAGGCCTCAATAACGCGGTAGCCCCATGATTGGTATTGCCCCACCTCCAGGGTCCTCTAATATGATCCATTCTGGCTCCTCTGTGCCGCGGTTGGGCACCGTTTACCCCATCTTGACATCTTGATTGTCGGGTCCTTCTCTAGGAACTGGATGAACCAGTCCCTGTAGGAAATGTCCTTCAAGAAGTCCATGACCCCCAACCTCTCTTTGGCCATCTCCAATAGGTGCCACGTCAGTATGGGGGTCTGCAATCTATCTTCCTAGGTGTTCATTGGAAGAATGAACTCGTCGTATTGGTATCCCTACAGTGGGATACATATGATGCAGTGAACGTCCCTGAGGCTGATTCCAACTTCCCCATGGTGGAGATGGAATGTGTTGGTATCATGGGACCACCGTGTGAACAGTTCCGGCCCGAGTTTAGGTTGACGGTAGAAGTGGAATTGCGACATACACTCCGCCTCAAACAGACAGATGTGTCGTAGCTCGACCCCAAATTGGTCACACGTATGGCGAACCTAGTACGCCCAGGCCCACTCACTGGTGGTGTTTCCTCCGGACCACAAGTCCCAATCTTGTAGCCAACCCTTAGTATCGTTCGTGATGCTCTGACGGAACATGCTTGCATAAAGGGACGAGGAGGTCTCTACAACAGAATCACCCCCATAAATGGTCCTGGTCCTTGGGTTCAGGACATACAAATCCATGTGTCTGGTCTCTCTAGCAGGATGACCATTTTTGGTGATGTTGTAATGGAGAAGGTTGTCCTCCCGGGTCACCCATGACCGCGGTGTGTCCACCTCGAAGCCTAGCAGTGGGACCTCCTCTAGGATGCCGAAGTTCCAGAGTGAGAGGTTGTTGGATAGAGGATACCCTTTCTAGGCAGGGGTCACCAGTTTGAACAAGGTATGTTTGTCAGAAACAAACACCTTGGCACCATAAAACTCTTCATTGGATGCCATTTCAGCTCTACGAGAGACGACTTCCACCTCATCGACCTGGTTCGCGGCCATCTTGAGTTCTTTGAGAGTTTCGAGAAATCAGGAAGAGGTGCGTGGAATCGAAAAGGGTTGCACACAATCTGGGCTGGCGGCGTGCAATTCATGAGTTAGGCACGCAATCAGAACCGTTGGCACGAAATACTATGAGTTTGCGCGAGAATGCGCTCGAAACTCAGAAAGAATTACGTATAGCCGCAGAAGTAATTTCACCCACGAGGGAATTGATCCTATCGCGCAGAAAAGCTGGAGTACAGAACATGGGACCCAGGGCCCCTTTTTATAGGCGAGGCCAAGGTTCCATGCAACGCGGAAATCGAATTCCACCTCGACCCAGATTTTTGCGCGCCCCGTTTTGCTTTTGCACGCAAAGTGCCCACAAAACCCACCACTTCGGCATTTCCCTCGAAATCCAATCATTGCGACCTCTCGCCGATCCAATTCCGAGGGGGGGGGGGGTATTTTTAGACGCCGAAAAATTTTGAAAATCCAAAAGGAAGTTACGAAATGACAAAGAGAAGTCATATTCAGATTTGGAGGCTTGGTCCGGAGGTCCCAGAAGCAGTGCATGAAATTAATGAGGACTTGTGCAAAAAAATGTTGCCCGTGCGAAGGAAGTCTAGGATTAACGAAACAGAACTAGTGTGGTATGAAATTTTGCGTGCCCGGTTCCGTGTGGTGAGGCCTTTCGCGCCGACATGTCCTGGCACGGAAGATTGCGTGCGCCGTCCGGATTCCGCGATTCCTACGGCCTATAAATAGAAAAATACCCCTTCCATTTCAGGGTTGCGGAATTCGAACCAGCTCCCGTGCGCGCAATTGGACTCCCGCACGTGCAATATGACTTTCAGGTATTGACCCTTTTCATGCAGCCTTGCCACGGGGTTCACCTTTGCGCGCAATCCCACCAGATTAAATAAAATTTCAAACTCTCCCAGGTTCCACCTTTGTGCGCAACCACTTCCATTGAGCGCACTCCCTCCATTGAACGTAAAACGCAATTGCGCGCAATCCCGTCTTTAGGTTTTTCCTAACCATAGGAATTGGGCGTTTCCTCCCATGTGCAATCCAAGACCGTTGCGCGCAATCCCCCTAGGCACGCGCAATCCCTCTACCCCAATTGCGTGCCAACCTGGTGTTTTGTGCGCAAACCTTCTCTTTGCGCGCAAACCCCAGGACCCATAACCTTTACGCCCCCCGGGGTGCCTCCCTGCTTAGGCGCCCTATGTCCTCTATACCGGGCATGCACGCCTTGCGTTGTTTTCCCGTACGGCCTTCCAATCTCATACGAAGTAACCTGAAGGTCCCTTGGGTTGTGTTTCCCATTGCGTTGCTTTTCTTTATGCTCCTTCACATAGGCACACTAACGACTATTGATTCTTCACATAGCCATGATAACGTGGACCCCTCAATGGTTCACCCTATGGCCCACCTTTACTACGTCCTTGCCGATGCCTTCCCTCCCACAAGGGGTAGAGGGTGTTGGGCATGTAAGCCCTAGGGGTGTGGAGAGAACCCACCTCATCCGAGCTACAGGATGTTAAACTTCCAAGCACCTCGTCCTCAACACATGACGTTAAACTGTGATCCGACCCCATGCTTCGCACGCAGGGTCCCCCCGGCTCGGACAGTCTTTACACTGATCGTCTCCACGAGAATGGAATCTTACTCACATGGAATGAGATCCTCCCTCTCGGAGTGGCGTTTGTCCATGGGGGAAGGGCTGCCTTAGAGCGTTATCCCATAGCCTCTACTGCGGAAGGTAGAACCCATGCACCTCCGCACATTCCCACCGCCAAGGCCAGGGGAGGGTGTGATAGGGAATGAGGCATATCCTTTGTTCAGTCCCAAATCCCTCTCCCTCTGTGCTTTGTCGCTCCATGGGCCTCCATCCTGGAGTAAGCCCCGGTACTAAGGGCCGCTCAATGTGTAAGCCCCTCTCCGCTTCTCACAGACGCACCCTTTGCGACGTGATCGTCTGGTCCCTACTGCCTCTTTTTTCTCACACCGATCATGACTCACATGGGCTTAGAGTGAGCATCGACCATGACATCCTCTTTTGGGCTGCCTAATAGTGTAAGCCCCATCCCAGTGAACTACGAGGACATTGATCTGTGCTAAAGCATGGTACGTAGGAAGCCTCCACGAGGTTCAAGCCCACCACCTGGTCGTTCCGACAACTTCACATTGGTTTGCCAACACTTTTTGCTGCCTCAGAGCATAAGCCCCAAATTTCCCATCCAGCACGACGTTAAACTGTATGCCCTCGTCCCGCATGACGTTAAACTATATGTCATCCAGTATAATGTTAAACTGTCTGCCTCGTCTATAGCGACCCGACCTTTTCTTACATTATTATTACATCATTTCAAAGATAAACAACATAATAGTATTACACATGGAGGATCCATAGTTTTAGTGTCTTTGGCAAACTAGGACTACACATAACAAGTACAACATCAAGCATAAAAATTCATTTAATCTCTTCTTCTATAGCTTCTTAGTAGCACTTGTCCTCTCCTTAGTACATGTAGCCACCTGAGGATATACATCAAAAGGGGTGAGCTAAAAGCCCAGTAAGAGGATAGATAAGAACAATATAGCATGGGGTGAGCATAATCATGACATAGGAAGAAGATCTTGAACATGAGAGGAGCATAAACAATAAACTTGAAATGTGGCAAAGCATAAAAATGAAACATCATGTCATAGTGGTTAACTAACACACATACTTGTGAACAAAGCTAAAATCATGTTCACGCATCATTTCACATTTACTCATGAGATTCATCACTTTACCCAATGCATTGGAGTGCTATATAATTCTGGGTGCACCCGTCACATTTAAACATTCATATTGCTCTATATAATTCTGGGCGCACCCGTCACATCATAACATTATCATTATCATGCTTGCCACATAGAACACATATAAAACATGTACATAAATAACCCATTGAAAGGAATGAGTTTAATCTCATAATAACACATTCATAAGCTTTGGGTTCCCAAAAGAAAGAGGGAACAACATACTTGATATAAGAACCGTCAACCTTGAATGAGAGATAAAAGGTGAGATCTTGAAAGAAGAGTTCTTTTGGAAAACATTTTGATGAACATAAAAACCAATGAAAAACATGTATATCCCAGAAAAGTAAAGTAAATGATGAAAAAATGATCTTTGAGGAGTAACCATATCAAAAATTGAGTGAAAGAGGGAGAACCCGAAGGAAGAAAATTGGGTTCGAGATTTCCCCTTACCTTGTACTCGAATGCCTCGTTCTCTTTAATGTCCTGTATAATGACATTATATTCATTAATTAGAAATTCCAGAACCTTTTATACATTAATAGGTTTCATTCTAGTTTCATTATTTCTTATTATGTTCCTTTGGATGACTTATAGAGTTTAAAAACATTGATCGGGGATGTTCGTTTTCATGGTTTTCTTGAGCGGTCCACTTGTATTCTTAATTTGATGTTTGGGTAGATCATGGGTAAACATATAGAACTGATATTACATGTAATTAATGATATTACAGAATCTTGGATGATTTTATAATGTGTTATATTAGATCCATGTGGCTGAATCATCAGATAAGAATTAAATGAAGATTATTTGGGCCAATTTGAGCGGTTTTTGGATCACAACCAAATCATTTTAACTTTTCACTTAGTAGTATGGCCATAGGTTATTTCCAGAACTTAAAATAGAACATGATACATATAAAACATTCTGGTTCAACCATAAAAATGGTTTCATGACCAGATTGAAGGTATAAATGGAAGAAGAGGGCATGTTGTTTTTGAAGGTGATAAATTATCACCACATGAACAACGTTCTCTTTAATAAAATAAAAGGAAGGGGGAAAGGGTGTGGGGTGATATAATATAACATTAGAATCATAATATTACAGTATATATATAATACTGGATTTACATAACAATTTGGATGAAGATAGATAGAGAGAGATCAAGAAAGGAACTTGAACTTGAAAGGAAATTAAATGAGAAGAGAGAGAGAAATTACATTTAGAATCCTCCTCTTGAGATCCTCTTTAAGGAAGCTAGGCTTGGTGTTTTGATGAGAACAGAAGCTTTTGGACATGGGGGATGAGATAGGGAAGGTTTTTGGACAGAATTTAGAGAATTATTGGAGCTTGAGAGGTGTGAGGAAAAGAGGGAGTGAAGGGTGGCTTTTATAGTGGAGGGGAGAGGGGTTTCCTTAATATAAAATTGATTAGTTTATTAATTTCACCTAAGACAAGGAATAGTGAGTCTTGGATGACTAAGAATAGTAAATTTGACTTGTGAATTAGGGATTTTGGTGCTTACATCACTTGTGATGTCAGGAATAGTGGATTTTAATTAAAATACATTTATATGATAAATTAATGTAGTATACTATTCATCAAAAATTCAAGTATCTCAGAAAAATACCAAAATTTTACCCCAACCATTTTTCGACGTGTAGAATCCAAAAATGAATTCAATTTTTCAAAAATAATTTTCTAAATATTATTAATTTAATATTTAATTAAAATCATAATTTACTTAAAAAAACAGTTTTTAAAATTAAAACTGATTTTGCAGTTCTTTCAAAAATTACTTAGGGTCTTATAAAATTATCTAAAAACTATTAGACATTGATTCAACAATTTGTGAATATATTTCAGGAAAATAAATATTCTTTTATATTAATTAATTAATTATAATTATTTATTTAGGACTTATAAAATACCAAAAACGTTTACTAAGGTCAAATTATCACTTTCTATGATGTCTAAATTTTATTTTATTATTCATAAGTAATGTTACTCTTATTTACTTTTCATAAGGTTCACATTACTATTCATAAGGGTAGGTTACTATTCATAAGGGTAGGATACTATTCACCAAAAATTATTTTTGTTTCATTAGACTCCAAAAACTATCTTGAACACAACCGTGTATGTTGGATTTTTAAAATTCCCAACATAGGGGTGACAAAATTATGTTTAAAGGTCACTTATCACTTAGTAGTTCATTATTTTGTGTTTTTATGACATAGATATAAGAAGGGAAATTTCCATTGAAAAACTTTGGGTCGTTACATTCTTCCCCCCTTAAGAAATTTCTCCCCCGAAATTTCACTTTACACAAACAGGTGAGGGTACTTCTCCTTTATTTCCTCTTCCAGTTCCCAAGTTTCTTCCTCAAACTTTTGGTTCCTCCAAAACACTTCGACAAGGAGGGTTGTCTTGTTGCGTAGAAACTTATCACTTCGGCCCAGAATTTTTATCGGCTGCTCCTCATATGAGAGATCATCTTCCAACTGTACCACCTCTGAGTTTAGTACATGTGAGGGGTCTGGAATGTACTTCCTCAGTAGTGATAAGTGAAACACATCATGAACTTGAGCCATATTCCGTGGAAGTGCCAGATGATAGGCCACGGCTCCTATACGATCAAGGATCTCAAAGGGGCCAATGTACCTTGGGATTAGCTTCCCTTTCTTCCCAAATCGCATGACTCTCTTCCATGGAGATATTCGAAGGAAGACTTTATCTCCAATGTCGAACTCCAATTCCCTTCGACGATTGTCAGCATAGCTCTTTTTCCGACTTTGAGCAGCTTTGATGTGTTTCTGGATGACTTGAACCTTCTCTGTCATCTCTTGAACAAGATCGGGACCAAGTAGTTTTCATTCTCCAACTTCATCCCAACAGGTTGGAGTTCTACATCGCTTCCCATAAATATCTTCATACGGAGCCATATGAATACTCGAGTGGAAGCTATTGTTGTATGAGAACTCAACCAATGGAAGGTTCTGATCCCATCCACCTTTGAATTCAAGAGAGCAGGATCTTAGCATATCTTCAAGTGTCTGAATAGTCCTTTTAGACTGGCCATCAGTTTGGGGGTGATAGGCCGTGCTGAAATTTAATTCAGTACTCAAAGCATGTTGAAGGCTCCTCTAGAATTTAGAAGTGAACCTTGGATCACGGTCAGAGACAATCGAGAGTAGAACACCGTGAAATCTCACTACTTCCTTCACATATATCCTTGCAGGTTGTCCAAATTAGAGGTCTTCCCGAATAGCGATAAAATGAGCAGTCTTGGTGAGTCGATCAACCACTACCCATATCGCATTATTTCCTCTTGACGTCTTCGGGAGACCCGTGATAAAGTCCATAGTAACATTTTCCTATTTCCACATGGGTATAGGCAATGGCTGCATCATACCTTTGGACTTTTGCCGCTCAGCTTTAACTTGCTGACATACCAAGCACCTTGATATATATTCTGCAATCTCCTTCTTCATGTTATCCCACTAGAAGTGTTCTCGGAGATCACGATACATCTTGGTACTTCCATGATGAATGGAGAAAGTCGAGCTATGTGCATTATCCAATAGTTCCTTCTTTATTCCGGGTGATGAAGGCACACAAATCCACGTTCCAAACCTAATCACACCATCATCGTTGATATGGAACTCTTGCAGCTTCCCTCCCTTTACTGCATTCACCCTCTTTTGTATCTCCATATCATCCCTTTGTGCTTCTTTAATATTCTGTTGGATGGATGGTTGCAAAATTATTTGGGCAAGGTAGGATGTATCCCCTGCCCTTACAATTCCCAAATACATCCTTTTCATATCCAAGAAGATAGGGTCTTTCTCAATCCTCAACATGGATAGAGTAGCAGGTTTTTTCCTGCTTAGAGCATCAGCTACCTTGTTCGCCTTTCCGGGATGATAGTGAATAGAGCAATCGTAATCCTTTATTAGATCTAACCATCTCCTTTGACACATGTTGAGCTCCTTTCTTGTGAATATATACTTTAGGCTCTTGTGGTCGGTGTATATGTCACACTTCTCACCATAAAGGTAATGCCGCCATATTTTCAAGGCAAAAATCACGGCTGCCAGCTCTAGATCATGCGTCGGGTAGTTCTGCTCTTGGATCTTCAACTGTTGTGAGGAGTAGGCTATCACATTATCATTTTGCATGAGTACACAACCCAAGCCTTTCTTTGAATCATCACTGTATATCACAAAACTTTCTCCACTTTTCGGTAGTGTCAGTACAGGTGCAGTGATTAGCCTTCTCTTTAGCTCCTTGAAGCTTCCCTCACATTCATCCGTCCAGACATACTTTACCACTTTCCGTGTTAACTTAGTTAGTGGGCATGACAATCATGAGAAGTTTCTCACAAAACGTTGATAGTACGCAGCTAATCCAAGAAAACTACGGATTTCTGTGACACTAGAGGGCCTGGGCCATTCCTCAATCACCTTTGTCTTTGAAGGGTCCACGGAAATTCCCTCTCTTGTGATAACATGTCCTAAGAACGCGACTTGATTCATCCAAAAGTCACACTTGCTGAACTTGGCATACAAATTCTCCTTTCTCAATGTCGCCAACACAAGTCTTAGATGTTGTTCATGTTCCTCCTTGCTATTGGAGTAGATGAGAATATCATCGATAAGCACTACCACAAATTTGTCGAGGTAATGTCTAAAGACTCTATTCATCAAATCCATGAAGATTGCAGGGGCATTAGTAAGTCCGAAGGGCATCACCAAAAACTCATAGTGCCCATACCTTGTACGGAAGGCAGTCTTCTGAATATCTTCCTTCTTCACCTTTACTTGATGACATCTAGAACGAAGATCCACCTTTGAGAAGTATTGGGCTCCTCTTAACTGGTCGAACAAGTCATCAATCCTTGGGAGAGGATACTTGTTCTTTATGGTGATCTTGTTGAGTTCCCGATAATCGATACACAGCCGCATGGTACCATCCTTCTTCTTCACAAAGAGCACTGGCACACCCCAAGGTGATGCACTAGGGCGTATGAACCCTTTGTCCAGATGCTCTTGCAGCTGCTTCTTTAACTCCCCCAGTTCGATAGGAGCCATCCTATAGGGGCACTTTGAGATAGGAGTAGCTCCGGGTATGAGTTCAATTGAGAACTCTACCTCACGATCCGGGGGAATTCCGGGTAACTCTTTGGGAAATACATCACTATATTCCCTTACGATGGGCATTTCCTCAAGGTTGGAACTTTCCTTTGACTCAAACATTTGGGAGAGGTATACTTCTCCATAGGGAATCATCACCCACACCATTGAAGGATTTTTCAAAGGATATTCATGATCTTCCTTGCATTTGTAGAGGAGCATGGGATGGTTCGAAATATGAAAATATATTTCTTTTTCCCGACAGTTGATATGTGCTCTATATAACGAGAGCCAATCCATTCCCATTATAGCGTCGAATTCCACCAAGGGAAGTATTACGAGATTTTCCGGAAGAATCTTCCCACATACGTCAATAAGAGAAGAATCAAACACTTGGGTTTCAATGATTGCACCACTTGGTGTTTTTACAGATATCTCTACTTCAAGGTTTCGGGGCTTTGATTCTATAGTTCTAGAAAACTTGCAAGATATAAAGGAATGCGTAGAACCGGAATCAAATAAGACTTTTGCCATTCTTGAGTGAATAGAAAGTGTACCTTGTACGACTTCATTATCATGTTCCACCTCCGCAGTAGTGATGGCATAAGCCTTCCCTTGTTCCTTTTGCTTTGGTGGTTGTTGGCGCTGATTACCCTCGAAAGCTCGAGGTTTAGTGCACTGGTTTGAATAGTGCCCTAGCTCCGTACAGTTGTAGCATTGAACCACGAGTGGTTCTCTCCTTTTATCGGCTACATTATCCTTCCTTTTCATGTCTCTTCAACACTCGTGAGCTAGGTGTCCTTATTTACCACACTTGAAGCATTTCCCTGTCCCTTTGAGGCAATTCCCATTGTGCAACTTCCCACATTTTTGGCAAGTGGGTCGTTGTGTTTTCTTCCCATCTTTATCACTAGATCCACCAGCTTGAAACTCCATCTTTCTTTTCTTATCACCATAGCCATGGGACCAATCCCCAAACTCCATCTCCACTTTGAGAGCACACCGAAAAACTTCTTCATAACTCCCAAAGTCTCGAATTGAAAGAGATTTTCGAAGATGTGGTTTTAATCCACTAAAGAATCTATCAATTTTGCTATCATTGTTGATAACAAAACCCGAAGCATACCTTGCGAGCCATGTAAAATTTTCTTCATAGGTTGTGACAGATTCTCCTTATTTTTGTTTGAGCTTTATGAATTCTCTCTCCATCTTCGTGCGAAGATTTCATGGGAAGTACTTATTAAGAAACATTATCTTAAAGTCTTCCCATTCCATCTCTTCAATTTCCTCCCTTGGCTTGGTGTTCTTAATCAAATCCCACCATTGATCAGCTTCTCCATCTAAACGATAAATGGATAGATTCACCTTCTCTATCTCGGAATAGTGAAGAACAGAAAAGATCTTCTCCATGGAGTTGACCCACTATTCCGCAACTAGTGGATCAGAAGATCCACAAAACGTCGGTGGTCGTTGCCGCATAAAACATTCGATAGCTAGCTGCTCCCTCATTGGTGAAGGAGGACGTTCCCCATTATTATGGTTCTTATTCTTAACCTGGGATAATTGGGTAAGCATCGCCATGAAGTTTTGAACTCCACCTCCAAAATCATTGGGGATGTCGTTCAGGCAATCGTTACATTGGCCTTCGCAAGAGTTGTTGGCCTGATTTCTCCCGGTTCCCACCATTTTCTAAAATAGAAAAGGCTAGAACAAAACATAAGTAAACAATTCATGAATAACTTATCCTTTTAAACAATTATACCAAAAACATAACATATGGAATCCCTAGGTAAATATCCTTGTGTGCATATTTGTACTTAGTCTCATGCTAGAGGTTTTCTTTAGGGTTCACTAATCCTAATTCCCAAATTAACTAAACCTTTCCTCTGATACCAACTATAGAGACCCGGCCTTTTCTTACATTACTATTACATCATTTCAAAGATAAACAACATAATAGTATTACACATGGAGGATCCAGAGGTTTAGTGTCTTGGGAAAACTAGGACTACACATTACAAGCACAACATCAAGCATAAAAATTCATTTAATCTCTTCTTCTATAGCTTCTTAGTAGCACTTGTCCTCTCCTTAGTACATGTAGCCACCTGAGGATATACATCAAAAGGGGTGAGCTAAAAGCCCAGTAAGAGGATAGATAAGAACAATATAGCATGGGGTGAGCATAATCATGACATAGGAAGAAGATCTTGAACATGAGAGGAGCATAAACAATAAACGTGAAATGTGGCAAAGCATAAAAATGAAACATCATGTCTTAGTGGTTAACTACCACACATACTTGTGAACAAAGCTAGCATCATGTTCACACATCATTTCACATTTACTCATGATATTCATCACTTTACCCAATGCATTGGAGCGCTATATAATTCCGGGCGCACCTGTCACTTTTAAACATTCATATTGCGCTATATAATTCCGGGCGCACCCGTCACATCATAACATTATCATTATCATGATTTACACATAGAACACATATAAAACATGTACATAAATAACCCATGGAATGGAATGGGTTTCATCTCATAATAATACATTCATAAGCTTTGGGTTCCCAAAAGAATGAGGGAACATCATACTTGATATAAGAACCGTCAACCTTGAATGAGAGATAAAAGGTGAGATCTTGAAAGAAGAGTTCTTTTGGAAAACATTTTGATGAACATAAAAACCAATGAAAAACATGTATATCCAAGAAAATTAAAGTAAATGATGAACAAATGATCTTTGAGGAGTAACCATATCAAAAATTGAGTGAAAGAGGGAGAACCCGAAGGAAGAAAATTGGGTTCGAGATTTCCCCTTACCTTGTACTCGAATGCCTCATTCTCTTTAATGTCCTGTATAATGACATTATATTCATTAATTAGAAATTACAGAACCTTTTATACATTAATATGGTTCATTATGGTTTCATTATTTCATATTATGTTCCTTTGGATGCCTTATAGAGTTTAAAAACATTGATCAAGGATGTTCGTTTTCATGGTTTTCTTGAGCGGTCCACTTGTATTCTTAATTTGATGTTTGGGTAGATCAGGGGTAAACATCAAGAACTGATATTACATGTAATTAATGATATTACAGAATCTTGAATGATTTTATAATGAGTTATATTAGGTCCATGTGGCTGAATCATTAGATAAGAATTAAATGAAGATTATTTGGGCCAATTTGAGCGGTTTTTAGATCACAGCCAACTCATTTTAACTTTTCACTTAGTAGTATGGCCATAGGTTATTTCCAGAACATAAAATAGAACATAATACATATAAAAAATTCTGGTTCAACCATAAAAATGGTTTCATGACCAGATTCAAGGTATAAATGGAAGAAGAGAGCATGTTGTTTTTGAAGGTGATAAATTATCACCACATGAACAACGTTCTCTTTAATAAAATAAAAGGAAGGGGGAAAGGGTGTGGGGTGATATAATATAACATTAGAATCATAATATTACAGTATATATATAATAATGGATTTACAGAACAATTTGGATGATGATATATAGAGAGAGATCAAGAAAGGAACTTGAACTTGAAAGGAAATTGAAGGAGAAGAGAGAGAGAAATTACCTTTAGAATCCTCCTCTTGAGATCCTCATTAAGGAAGCTAGGCTTGGTCTTTTGATGAGACCAGAAGCTTTTGGACGTGGGGGATGAGCTAGGGAAGGTGTTTGGGTAGAATTTAGAGAAGGATTGGAGCTTGAGAGGTGTGAGGAAAAGAGGGAGTGAAGGGTGTCTTTTATAGTGGAGGGGAGAGGGGTTTCCTTAATATAAAATTGATTAGTTTTTTAATTTCACCTAAGACAAGGAATAGTGAGTCTTGGATGAATAAGAATAGTAAATTTGACTTGTGAATTCGGGATTTGGGTGCTTACATCACTTGTGATGTCAGGAATAGTGGGTTTTAATTAAAATGCATTTATATGATAAATTAATGTATTCTACTATTCATCAAAAATTCAAGTATCTCAGAAAAATCCCAAAATTTTACCCCAACCATTTTTCAAAGTGTATAATCCAAAAATGAATTCAATTTTTCAAAAATAATTTTCTAAATATTATTAATTTCATATTTAATTAAAATCATAATTTACTTAAAAAAACAGTATTTAAAATTAAAATTGATTTGGCAGTTCTTTCAAAAATTACTTAGGATCTTATAAAATTATCTAAAAACTATTAGACATTGATTCAAAAATTTATGAATATATTTCAGGAAAATAAATATTCTTTTAAATTAATTAATTAATTATAATTATTTATTTAGGACTTATAAAATACCAAAAACGTTTATTAAGGTCAAATTATCACTTTCTATGATGTCTAAATTTTATTTTATTATTCATAGGTAATGTTACTCTTATTTACTATTCATAAGGTTCATAATACTATTCATAAGGGTGGGTTACTATTCATAAGGGTATGTTACTATTCACCAAAAATTATTTTTGTTTCATTAGACTCCAAAAACTATCTTGAACACAACCGTGTATATTGGATTTTTAAAATTCCAAACATAGGGGTGACAAAATTATGTTTAAAGGTCACTTATCACTTAGTAGTTCATTATTTTGTGTTTTTATGACATAGATATAAGAAGGGAATTTTCCATTGAAAAACTTTGGGTCGTTACATCGTCCCACATGATGTTAAACTGCACCACCCGAACTCCATGGAATTTGATTCGTGCTAAAGCATGGTACGAAGGTAGCCTCCAAGAGGTTCAAGCTCATCACTCGGTTATTCCGACCCCTTTGTGTCGGTTTGCTAACTTTCTGGACCGCCTCAGAGAGTAAGCCCCACATCAACCATTGTGGGATGCCTCAGAGCGTAAGCCCCATATCCATCCATTCTAGGACACCTCAGAGCTTAAGCCCTAAATTCCCTCGTCCCGCATGACGTTAAACTATATTCCCGAACTACATGTACTTTGATACATTATAAAGCATTGTACATAGGAAGCCTCCACTAGGTTCAAGACACCTTCACTACATCACCCATCCTGATTCTTACCTGGGCCTCCACATCCCGATGGGATCATTCCACCTCATTCCACTCCATAGTATCCGGGAAGCCACCCACATGCTGGCCCAGACATCAGTGTTCCCTCTAGGGGATTCTTCAATCTGATCCAATCAGTGTTCTGATCAGTCCGTTCCATCTCCACAAGACATTAAACTCACGACATACCTCGTATTAAACATGGGAAGCTAAGGAAAACCTCAGATACATGCCTATGGCATGCAAGTTCCCCGCGTTCGATGTGGGATGCCTCGTGCTTCCACGCCCTCGAGAAGCCCTATAATAAGGGACAGAAGACAGACATGCCAATCCCCCAGCTTCAAGAAATGACAACGACACTCTAGCATGACCATTCTCATCACTGAAGGTTGCTTCCCTGACCAGACCCCTTGGAGCATCTCGACAGAAGCAGTGTAATTAACTGGCATCCATGAAGATATGGAGCCGAGAACGAGATTCACAAAACCTGTCTTAAATCTATGAGGGAGACCCAGACTAGGTGACGAGCTCCGAGGAGGAATCCACATAAGGAAGAACTGAAATCCCATCATCCCAGTTTCGATCAAGGAGCAAACATCCCTGAACAAAGAACAGATGCCGCCCACCTTTGGAAAGCGGGAATGCGGGGCAACAAGCTGCGCGTCCTCCCCTGTGTGACGAACACGCCTGCGCGCCCTGATGGAAAGTGTCTGAAATAGTAACATTCCATATCTCTATGCCTATGATTATGATCTCCAACTCATTTTCAGTATATCATGTTTCCACACCTTTATTCAATGGTATATGTTTCTATTTTTATATTACATGTGTTATTATCATGGAATATGGATAACTCTTATTGTCCCATATTCTTTTTAATAAGATATCTATCCTATATTGTGTGTTCTATCTCACCCCATATTATTCCTTTCCTAAGGTTAGGAAGATTATTATTTCTTATAAGTAGTCTATAAGGGAGTTCAATATGGATTGATTATAGATATCTGTAGAAATGTTTTTTATAATAAGTCATATATGTAGCTAATCATTAATTACACTAAACAATTAGTTCTCTGGTTTGTGACACTATTTATGAATTGAATGATTATTCATCTAAAATAATGAAATAACTTTGTTTATTTAGAATGGTTTTCCTTAGTTGTTATCATAATAGGGTTTAGTTATTTTAAGTATTAGTTTATATAATGTTTCTAAAACCCATAGTGATAAGTCTATTAGATAATTCTATGTATATAATAATATCTCGAATGTTTGGTAAAGTAGATATTGCATGGTTTTATTGGTAATAAAATATCTATATGTATACTACAAGTTGATATAGGTTGTGGAATAGTTTTTTATAATGGTACTAACCCTAAAAAGTGGTCTGTTGGGTACTAACTCCGTAGTTTCCTAGTGCACGACAAGGAGGACCAACTGCACACATGGTTTGACACACATGGATGATATTATTTGGTTAAAAAAATTATCTATAAAATACATTATGATGTATTTATTATTTTACAATTTATGTATATGAGAGAAAACTTAGAGTAAAATCTATATTGAACCATTATTGATATAGGTTTAACTGAAAGATAAATTTATTGGTTTTTAAGATTAAAAAATTTCGAGGATGATTTTTATTTGATATTGTTTATAATAATTATCTTTTGATGTTTATTTTTTTACCTATGTTAAATGATTTCAAATTTAGTAATAGCTAGTGCACTGGGAAATCAAGTTAATAATGTGTAATGGGAAATGCGGTGATTGTCAAAATAAGAAAGAAAACGAGATGGGAGAAGGAGTATAATATATTTTACTGATTCTCACTTATCCTTATGAAGTTATGAATTATAACAGTGACAATATTGTGATATTTAAAACACTAAATAAGAATTAGTATTTTTATCAATTCTATAATTCTATAACACCCACCCACATTTAGTGGATCTTCCAATTCACTTATTTTTAATAATTTTCTCAATGTAATGAAAAATATATTTTCCCTTATCGGGTTCTCATAAAAAGTGATTTTTTATTTACATTTATCATAAGGATAGTGAGGCTAACTAAATGTGGACCCTCATTATGAATATAATAGAAAATGAGTTAGTATACTCTAGAAAATGGGACGAGTTTACAAAAACATTATTTACCTAATACTTTCCTAAAACTATTTTCTGGAAAATGGGGAGATTATTTCTAGATGTAAAACTGAAGGATGATGAAAAATTAAAAACATGTGAAGAAAACATCATGAGTCTTAGATGGAACACCTATAGTCTTGTTACTAGCCTTGAGAGTTAGATCTTTTTATTATTTATCCTCATAAATATAGGTCTTCAAAATAAATTAACTTCCAAATATTTTGGAAGCTAAGAAAAAAATATTCTATGCTTTCATAATATGGATATGGAATCAAGATACTATCATTATTCTGGGGACAAGAAAAATAGAAATAGATAGTATGGAATCCCAGAGGATAAATCCCAGGGAGGAAATAATGTCTAAATAACTATATTCCATGAATGTTGTAAAAATAAACTAGTTAATTATATGAAACCAGTAATAAGATGTTTTATTTGTGGTAGTTATATCAAGCCTGAACAAAACTACTAAAGGAATGACCAAATAAAAAATAAATGATAAATAAATAGAAGGTCCCATCAGACAATCAACCTAAACTCTAGTACTTTAATTGAAATGAGTTTGGGAATTATAAAAATAAATGCCATTGTACAAGACACAAAAAGTATAATAGGCCTTAAAAACCGCTTAATATAAGGTAAAAATGAAATATTATTCTATAACTATAATTGAAGTGGATCATGATAATTATAGATTAATTTTCCTCCACTTCAAGTTGTGAATGTATTGTTTATTATTGATTCTATGAACACCAGTACCTCAAGAAAATTCTTAAAGATCATTAAATATCCTCCATATTATTTAAATATTCATGAAAATTGGTATTTTTATAATTATTTTATTCCATGTTGATATTTAAGCGAGTTTTCATTTTTAAATGTTATTACCCTTCCTTTAGATTATTTTTAATTTGATTGGTTTTCTTTACTCAAGGAAATAAATATTTAGAATAAGGAGATAATATTTCATATCAACCTATGGTAGTATATTAAATTAAGAATGGTTATAAACACCCATATAATATAATTATATAATGTGGGTCTTAATAGAGAATTATGATTGACTCTTGGATCAAATTCTTGGATAACAACTCAATTATAGGGATACGTCTATTCAAAGTAAAAAGTTTTGTTTCCTATGTTTGTAAGGATGATATCTCCCAAGAAACAATCTCATGAGTCAAATCTACATTTTTCATACCCTTATATGTTTTCATTTTTATATGATAATTAATATTGTGAGTGTCCAACTTGTTTATGTGGGGAGAGAATGTAACTCCCCAAGATTTCGGAATATATATTTGTTTAAATATATACAGTAGTCAATATCATCTTTCACCTGAAATAATGAACCAAAATGATTCAGGACATATTAAATGATCTTTATTAAGAAATTATAATATGAATGAAACCTCTAGTGAATAAAAATATAGTAATTAATTAAAATTAATTAAGTTTAGAGGATAAAAAATTCATAGGTTTCAATATTAAAAAGGGACTCTTCTTTCTCAAATAACTATTTAAAGTGTTAATAATTTAAATAAACTAATTTTCAATTATTATTATGATAATATTAGATATTAAATTATTTGAAATAATATATTAATATTAATTAAATTATAAATTTCAATGGAAAAATATAAATAACACTTTATGTTAAAAATGTCATTTTTCAACAAAATATTTTTTATTTATATTATATATTTTTATTTTAAAAATAAATTGGAAATTTTTATAATTTTATTTAGATAATGAAAATATATTTTTTAAAATAACATTGTACAAATTTTTTAGTATTTTTTTTAAATTTTTTATAAAATAATTTCTTTAGGTGAATTACAGAATACAATATTTGACTAAAAACATAGATTTTATGATTATATAAAGAAGTACATTTAAGTAAAATATATATAAAACATTTTTCATGATAAAATCAATATTAAGGGGTATTAAAAAAAATTTAGATACAATTATGAATTTTTAAAACCTATAATTAACAATATAATTTATATGGTCCATTAAAAGAAACTAATTTTATATTTAATTTTATTAAAATACTAATTTTTTTTAATTTTTTTGTTAAAATACAAATATCATTTATTTATTTTATAGAAAATATTTTAAATAAAAACAATTAATGGCATTTCTAATTTTATCCAAAACATAAATTTTATTCTTAACAATACTATTTTTACAAAAACGGGTTTTTACGCGACATATGAACTATTGTTAATATTAAATTTTCATACAAAAATAAATTCCTTTTGATTAAATTTATTTCAAATTTTGAATCATTATTTCATATTAATATAATATTCTCTATTTTATTTGTTTTAGTTATTGGAAATTATGTGTGTAAAAAATAGTTACCAAGGTAAAATTACAAATGGTAAAACGAAAAATTATAAGAGAAAAGAACATAAACATTAGTTTAAAAATATGTGAAAGTGAATGAATGTGGGTTATTGACCTTATCCCACTCCACACTATAATTTTTTTTACATCCACAAGAAATGTGAATCATGTTCTCTCTTTATATTATATTAAAATATTTATAATAATGTCAATAACACTACTTATAAAAGGGGCCACTCACTATCCCTTCAAGACCACATACTAAATTTAGCTCCCCATTAAAACTATAACATTCTTTCCCAAACAATCCCCTTTTAGTACATTTATCTTATTTTCAATAAAATTTATATGAATCCCTACATTTCCAAGGAGTCATCATTGGGAAAACTAAAGTCCCCAATGTGTATACACATTTTTTATATCTTCTCTTTAACCATATCATACTTTTTTAATTCTAATTTCCAAATTAAAATATTATTAAATAATTATTTTATTGGTTAATGTTATTATACTAATGGAATAAATATTAACCACCTTTACCATTTCCTTTTAATAAAAACACTGCCATTTGGGTGTTGTACCGACTTCTACCTCCACAAAGCCAAGACTTCCATTTTTCAACATCGCCTATCTATACTTATTATAATGGTGAAACTAAGAAATAAATAAAAAATATATAATATAATTAATTATAATAATAATAAAAATATTATAATCCCCCATTTTCCTACTATTTCTTCGATAAATGCAAACATGAACCCTGAATTATGAATATTTCATCCGTTACAGAGTAATATATCTTGTTTTTCATGTATTTTCGTTAATAGTTACTAAAATATATTATAATATAATTTAAAACCTTAAAATTATCTTAATAATAACATTATTATTTGTTAATAATGATATTATTCCATACTAAACAACTTTCATAATCATAATCATCCATTAATCATGGTATGTTCATGTTTGGGTTAGTCTTACCACCTACATGAACAATAATATAGAATGATATCTTGGATGTTTTTAGAAACTTAATTACTAATTATATTTTATTTAAATTAGTATCTAAATATTTTATGTTTTTTAATCAAAATTTTAATAATAAACTTACCAATTATGATACCATTTTTTCTTATTAAACATAACTGAAAGATGCTTGTCACCAGTTTTTCTAAAATAACCATGACTAAAACTATAATTTAATGAAATTATATAAGTATAAAATATCATGAAACATAAATTTTGGAACATTTTATTATCTGGGATTGATTAACATTAAGACAATAATTTATAACAAAACTACTATTATAAAACTAGTTTAAAAAGATTAATCTTAATCACACATAATATTGAAAATATATAATAACTAATTAATATAAATTTAGAAAATAATTATAAATAATTTTTATAAAATTTTATTGATGTAAATAATGTTTATAAAAAAGTGTTTAAGAGAGTTATTTACTGTAGATTCAATCACTTTAGAGTAAGTGAGGAACTATGGTAATGAGGTTCTATGACTCAAAATTAATTTATTGATACATATTCCTCATCCTTCACGGGGACATAATTTATATTTTCTAATTACTAATTATTGAATTTAGTTTACCATATTCATGTATTTCATAGGATTTGAAGATAATTATCATTTTATTCTTTTAATGGAATTTTATCTGAATGACACTAATGCTGTAAGGGTTTTTGTTAACTCAAAAACCTTTATTGAAATATAGTACTTCTTCTTGAAATTATTTTTACCAATATTATTTTCTTCCACCCAAATATTTTAATCCATGGTACATTCTCTTTATATATTAGAATAATGACACTTTTTATTTGAATCATCCTCTCTGTGAATTCATCCCCCTAAAAAGTATATCATTGTTGTGAAAAATTATTATCAACCATAGTAATGATTTCCCCACTTTCTCCAAATTTCCCATTATCAATTTTTTTCCTATATATTTATAAATAAATTTATGTGTTATCCCATGTAACCTTTATATTTACCTTATCTTATTTTCAAAAAAATGCTTTGTAACTCTACTAACGGTGCAAGTTTTAGAAAAAGCTATTTAAATTCATTTTTCAATTATTTAAAATAAAATGTTTTGTCTCCCACTCAACATTTCTCTTTATAAACTTTATGAAATTTCAAGTATATATTATTGAAAGACTTATCCATAAGTAATTTATCCCCAAATCTTTCACTTACCATTTTTGAAAAATTTAGGCCTTTTTCAAGGCTCTATTATTAAAGATGATTTTTAGAAGTAAAGTTTTTAAAAATGTCTCCAATTCAAATTTTTGAGGAATTATTTTTCTTTTAAGGAATTAGTTTTGAGATTTATTTCAAAATAAATACTTTTAAGATGTATTATTTTTTATTTATAAAAGGTTATCATTTTGAAAATGACTTTTAAATTGACTGTATCTTCATCTTATGTAAAAAATATTATTGTGAATTCTAAAAACACTTTTTAGATTTCTCTACCATATCCCCATTATCATTAAGTATTTATTTTCATAGAAATTATTTTTTAGGAACCATAATAATATTTTATTTATAAAATAATCTCTTCGAGTTATTGAGTTAATGGTATTAACCATATAGATTCTTGATTTAAATATTGGTGAAACCATCATGAAATTATATATATATAAATTTTCATTATATGGGTTCATTATAATGTGATTAATTAATATTTTTTATGTGGAACAAGTATGCATGTAAGATGTTGATTGGGTCCCATATCAATTGCCAATACATTGGTTAATGATTTAAATCCCAAGGGTAATTATGGGAATTGAGTATTAATACTCACTTCACTATGGGAATAAGGAAGTGGTACTATCTTCACAATGTTATAGTAATCAGGTAGTGATGCATACTAAACTATTATTATGGGAATATGGTCGTGATTCTTGCTGTACTATGGGAATTATGTCGTGATATTAACTCCACCAACTTATGGGAAATAGGTAATGCTTCCTTCACTACTATGTTTTTACTTATATTACTTTTTTGCTGTCAGATTTTTCTTTTATGATTCATTTCCAAGAAATTCCATATCCATATATTTATGATTTTGATCCTTGATTTTTAATTATTACCTCATGTTTCCACAACTTAATGTCATGGTTTATGTTTTATCTACTAAGATCAGATGTCTTGTTAAAATGGATTATTGACATTGCTTGATATTCTATGTTATTTTTAATAGTAAATTTCTACCTAATTATTTTTTATCATATTATTATGATATAACCCATGATGGATTATTGATGAGTTTTTCCCATACTAAACATTCTGGCTCACACATTTTTTTTCTTCCATTCAGGAGGTTATGAAAATGATTATGACCTATAATAAGTCTAGAGGGGAGTTTAGTATTTTTATATTATAGATAAATGTTCACATGTTGTAAAAAATATATTATATATTTTTCAAATATTCCAAGACACTAAACCTTCCATTCTTCAGTTTGTATGAACATTTGTGAATTTCATGATTATTCATGTTAAATAATAAAATAAGTGTGCTTATTTAGCTTGATCAACCTCTTATTAGAGACTTAAAAAACTTTTTAGGAGGTCTATATAGTGTTAAAATTAATAGAACATCATGATAAATGTTGTTCTGGAGAATATTTATGGATGAATGAGTGTGAGTTAACTCCATTTATAGGTAAAACACGAGAATTTTTCCTGGAAGTTAAAGTTAATTAAAGGGTAAGATTGGTATCACATGAAGTTCAGATGAGTTTGGTTAGTTAATAAGGGTAATGTTGCTGATATATGTATGTATAAATTTAAAATATAAAAAAGGTATTATAGAATGTCTAAATGAAAAATTTATTTAGTAAAATCTTAGCCACATACATTACCCATTTTGGCACTTGTTAATTTTGATTAAATATTAATCATTATAATTATTTTATCATTAAAAATACAAGGTGACCCTTCTTAAAACAATGAAATGATAAATCTGAATTTGGGATCCATTTAAAAAAATAAAATTTTAATATATGATAACATTATAATTTAAATTTAGACATATAGTGTGTAAAAAACCACTTTTTTAGAAAGTCAATGTCTTAATTTTTTTGGAGTTTTTCGTATTATTATCATTAATTATCAGAGAAAAGAATTTTAGTTTCTTTATATAAATATGTCAAATCTAACTATTACAGTCTTAATTTTAAAAAATATCTTCTTAAAAATATATAATATTTTTAAATGTATTATTCTATAAAAAATAACCATTTTACCATGGTAACTAATATATAATTTGGTAACATAATTTTGTTTTCAAAAATAAAGTTTCCTTTATTATGTAATCTAAAAATTCAAATTATGAATATAAAAATAATTTTATTTGATTCAATTTATAGATGTGATGAAATAATAATTTTAATATTAGTGAATGTATCACATAAAAAACCCATTTTTAGAAAAAGTTTTTTTTGAAGCATAATACTTATGTGTTGGGTAAAATTATCAATGATTTTGGTTTCTGAAAAAATGGTGTTTTCAATGTGTCATTTAAAGTAATATGAAATTGAATTTTACTATAATAATGTTTAATGAAATGAAAAGTCAGAAATAGTTTTTATTAGAAATTATTACTTATTTCCTTAAAATGTAAATAAATTTTTTTTAAATTTAGCATAGTATTTATAAAATTTATAGTCTTATTTCATAAAAATTGGAAAATTAAAATTAATTATATAAATATAGGTATTTATTATATTAATTTATAGTTTTGGTAAAAATAATATTTTTACTATTCACTTATCTATCAAGCAATTCAAAAAAATCCCAAAAAATCATTCGAATCTAATTTTGACATAATTTATTCTAATATTAAATAATTTTTATCAACGATTAAATTTATATTTTAAGAATTTAAAATTTTAATATAATCATGAATAAGGGAACTTTTGACTGTGCATTAAGCAGTAGTTTTAGAGAAGTGGTCTTTATCTGGTTGAGTAAGGTCTCAGTTAACACATTATTCCCCGAAATAATTTCATCCTTGAAATTTATATAAATGTAAAATACTATAAAAACATGTGTATTAATTCATCATTGTCTATTTAGGCTTCCATATCACAACCTCCTATTTGTGATCTCTTCAAATGGATTTCAGTAACTGAGTTTTCTCATTTCCCAAAAATTTCTCTATAGTATTGAGTGTTTGTATGGACTCTTAATTATAAGACAATCCAGGTTTCAACTCTATTCCATAATATTTGATCACATGCATTGAATGAAAAATTTACTTCCTCAAAAATGAAACATAGAAGACGTAGTGTACATTAGGAAGTTAGGTGGCATAACCAATTGGTAAGTTACAAATCAAATTATTCCCTAAATTTAAAAAGTCAAAATGTAACTAAGGATTAACATCCCATTTTTGTCTAATCATAAAAATACAATCCAATAGGAAAATTTTAAAAATACATTCCCCCCTTGAAAAACCAATTCTTATGTTTTTTTATCATCACACCATTTTTTTATTCTGTGAGATACATTGTTTTGGTTCAGAATAAACCATACTTCCCTAGATGACTCATTAAGATAAGGATTTAATATATAGATTTACCACTACTTAATTTATAAATAAAAATTCAATATTTTTTATAGGTAAGTTATTCCTTATTATTATGAAATGGATAGGCTTAGAAAAGTTCTATACAATACACCATAAATAAGTATTCCTTTTAGGAATCTATTATTGTACTATTACAAAGTCCATTGTAACATTTTCCCACATCCACATTTGTATTGTGAGAGGATACATGACATCTCTAGGATATTGAATTTTATATTTTACCTACCATTATACTGAGAATCTATATATATGTTCCACATATCAAATTTTATAACTCCCCACAAAACATATTCACTTAAATCACAGTACATATTTATGGTACCAAAATGTAGAGAGATGTTTGAGCTATTTTATTTATCTGAAAATCCCCTTATTATATCAAGTATGGATGGTATATATAGTATCTTTCCAATCTATAACACACCATCTTCATTGGTAAATTATATTAATCTCCCATTATTCTTATATTTAGTTCACATTTTCAAACCCTTATCTTCATGTTAAATTTTTTTAGCTTCCCTAAAAAGTATGGTTTTAAAATAATTTGAAAAATGATTGATGTTTTCTCTTAATTAGATATATATACATACAAATTTGACAACTCCAAGAATATATGATCCTTTTAAATCCTCATATTGATTAAAACTACATGATCATTCGTATAAAAGGAATCATCCTCCTCGTTTTCTTTATCAGTGTGTTAGTTTACCAAGAATTCATATTCCATGAGTTATTTTAGCCATATTATTTATCTCATGTTGAGTTTCATTTGTTAGAAAATATACATAAAACTTTTGTTATTAGTATATATCTCACATCTCTCACTATAGAGGTAGTGTGTCCATATATTTAAGGAAATGTTTACAACTTCCAATTCAAGATCAAGAGTTAAGTATTTATATTCATGGATCATCAATTTCCTTGATGTATAAGAAACCAATCTATCATTTTTTCTGAGAACATACACCAATATTTTACTCAATGCATTAATATGTATTTGAAATCATTTATTTCTCAATTGTAGAGTTGAAACTAGTGAATTAACTGATCTTCTATTTAAAACCTCAAACCCTTCCCCACATTCCCTTTCCAATGTGAATTTTATCACATCACATGTCGGCTTGGTTATCAAGTTAGCTAACTTGGAAAAATTATTAGCAAAATATAGATGATAACATAAGATGCCTTGGAAACTATGTATCTTAGTTATATTTTTCTACGTGGGCCATTCCATGAATTCATTAATCATTGACAGATCAATAATTATTTATTCATATTGACAATATGTAAAAGAAATTAAAGTTATTAGATCCTAAATTTGGACTTATTAAATTAAACTACAATTCCTCATCAATGAGAGTCTCAAGATTTATTATAAAATGATTCTAATACTCCATATATCTTTTATAATATAAAATTATATCATTAATTAATATCACAAAAAAATAATTAAAATAATACTTGAATACTATATTCATTAGATCCATAATCACAAAGGGTTTACTAGTCAAAACCAAGGTATTTCTTGTAAAATCATAATTTACATACGTTTTATGAAATGATGTCTTTTTTATATCATCCTTATTCACCATTAATTTGTAATAATCCCATTGAAGTATGATCTTTTTAAAATATTGAGCTCTATAATGTTGATCAAATAAGTCATCATTATGTGGGTGAGGAAATTTATTCTTTATAGTGAAGGAATTTATCTCCTTTTAATCAATGAAAACATCATATTTCTATACTTTTTATTGATAAATAATGGTTGCTGCTAAATGTAAAAAACTAGGGGGTAAAATCCCATATCATTTAACACCATTAGTTGTTTCTTTAGTTCCACAAAAATTCCACTGTGACTATTCTATTTTGATTTTTAGTAATAGGATTCTATTTTAGGATGAAATAAATAATAAAACCTAATTCATTCTCTATAAGATATTCAAAAACTTCTTTAGGAAACACATCATTCTATTAATTCATAATGGTTACATCGTGAATTATTAAGTTCTACTTACCAACTAGATGTTTTCCAACTTTTATTGGCCAAAGATTTCATTTTGGTGGGATACTATAGGAGGATCCATGTATGACTTAAATAACCAGTCTTCACCTTTAAATAAAATGAACGTCACTACCCCTTCATGAATATTAATCTCTTTATATATGATTTTTTTAAAATTATACTATGAATGTAAATCCATACTTTGGATTATTTCAATGATAACCATAAGTATGTAAATACAGTTTCAATGTAGGTAGTTTCTATGTCCCATAATATAACTAACTAAGATACCCTCATTGAAATAATATTTTCATTTTCTTTATTGATTGTAAAATCATTTCTCAAGGTCCTAGAAAATTCTTCAATGTTATATGTAAATAATTAGGATGTAAATGTTCATGATAATTTAGAATGAAATAAAAAATTAGCTATATTTGATTCTTTATTTGATGTTCCTACCATGACATCCTTAATAATAGACTGTAACTATATTAATCACATAATCATGGCATTTACCATACCACGACCTATTCTAAGGTGTATTCCCTTAATTATTAGACAATGTTTCTGAGTAATGCATCAACTCTTTATAATCAATGCACTAGATATTAAAGGATTCTTTAGTTCACTTGCATTCATGAGAGAAAATAACATTCTATCCCCATTTTTAACTAGATATTATTCAATTTATGATAGAACTAGGGTGTTTATTTGTACTATTATAACATGTTTGATATCATATATTTTCATTTTTCTCAATCTCTACATCTCTTTATCCATGGTATGAAACTGTTCTATTATTATGTTAACTTCCCTTGAAAATTAAATACTTATGAACTATTTTTATATTCAGATGGAACTATAAATTATATAACAATATAAAGAAATTGTTTGAGAGAGTAGTACCATTTAGAGCCTTTTTTTAATCCCATATTTGAATAAGTAAATCATAATTTATGGTTTACATACATAGTCTGCAACATGCCAAGAAAATATTTTAAAACTATCCTCATACTCAGAAACACTCTCCAAATACATATAGATAAAATTAAGGGATTTAATTTCCATATCATCTCGCTGATAAATAGAATGGTATTTATCAAATAATATAACCTTGAATGTATTTCATTCCATATTTTATATCTCTGAAACATCAATATTATTTTTAATTAATGATCACCATTGATCTTCATCTCCCATTAGATGATTAAATGATATGATGACTTTACACTTTTCATTAATTACCATTTTATGAAACAAATTCTCCAGGGGATTAATTCATTGCTTAGCTATACATGAATTAGCAGTCCCATGGAATTATGGAAGGTTGTTATTGAATGATCTGGTACAACATTGTTTCACCATGTTTTGGATTATTATGTTTCTTTATAAGGGAATATTTTTTGAAACATAGCATGATTCAACAACACTAATATAGCCATAATAATCATATTCCAAAACTAACCATGTTTATTATCTCTGGAAGTAAATTCCTACACATAATAAGGGTTCTAATATTATTTCCCTTTCAATAGTTAGGTGATGAATCTGAACAAGGGAATATTATTATATGGATAATTAAATTATAAATATAGATCCATAAAAATACTTATTCACATAAAATTTCATAGGAATACTAAGGGATTATCAACATTATTTTGATATTAGGTTAATTTAAAATGTATTTTCCAAGGTTCATATTAAACTTCATTCAACAATAATGATAATAATAATAATAATAATAATAATAATAATAATATCTAGCTTTGGTAACCCTTAGTCGATGGTTACCTTACTACATAGGTATAACATATAAGGATCACATCACAAAATAAAAACAAAATAAATAATATTGAGATATCTTATACATGAATGATATTCACATTACATTGGAATATCCAAATATAATATAAAAACTCCACAATATAACTCATTCTTTCTATTTCGTGACAAAATTTATTTGTAGATAATTTCATGGTACCCTAGAGAAATGGAAAGATAAGAATGGTGAGATCAAGTACTAACTAAAGGTAAAAGTAAGAAGAATCTATCACAATAAGCATACACATGATGATATAGTGAATAATCAATAAACATGAAATATAATAAAAATATTTATCATGGAAAAATTATCCATGAATTTCAATGAAAATAATAAAATGTATAACAATATATAAATTCATGGTGATGTAATGAATAATATATGATATCATGATCATTATCATCAAGGGCCCGACTAAGAAATTATTCATTCCATAAATATCACAACCATTAAATCATTATTTCTATCATAACCATAGCCAATTAATCATGTTTACATTGGGTATGAGTACACCAAATACCTAAATATTTGTCTCATGGGACCAATAGATGCACCAAAGAGATTATAATACCACGACCCACCCATAAATTCTTTACATCTAATGAATTCACCATATAAAATATATTAATATTAATAAAATTAAAAATAAACATGATATATGAAGAAAAGTATCATATTTATTGAGATAGAAACATATGGAACATCATTTATTTCTCAGTCAATAATTGAGGTGAAATGGACATAACACTTCTAGATAAATAATGTGGATGATTAAAGAATACAAAATAATAATAGAGGCTATAGGGCATTGCCAATGTAATATAAAGATACCTTATAAAATTAACAAAGATAATGTATTGGTTAAGGGTTAATTCAAAGTGTTGGTTTATCAATAGAAGAAAATAATTGAGTTGTACAGTCTTCTAAGGTAGGATACCGTAGAAATGGTAGAAAAATCCTTCATTATTGTTTATAAAGATCATGAAAATTATCAAATTAATATACCCTAAGAGTTTCTTGTCATGTGTGAAGGCTTAGTCCCTTCATCATTCTCCAAAGTGATGATTTAGTTAAAACTCAACCACCCTTTTCTGAGGTGATTTCCCATAGTTGAATTTGTTCCACATCTACATCCACTTGCTAATATCGATAAAGATATTCCATTTCTAATAAAATCACACACTCTTTATTTTCCAAAATCATGTATTTTTGGGCATTGTAGGAGATTGAATAATTTAATTAATTAGTGTAAATCTCATTTTGATTATATCAATTTAGTGATAACTCCATTTAATTACAATCATGACGAATTTATAATAATATTTTGAAATTGAAACAAGACATGGATGAATGGAAAACTTTATGTCAGTATAACAATAATATAGGAAAAATGCTCTAGTGAGAGGGTATTAACAGCCTATCATAAAAAAAATATCAAATAGAGGATTATACCATGAAATTAAAATCAAGGAAATATGTTGAAATAGTATTATTGTAAAATAATTTCAATTAAAACAAGAAGAGAAGGATTATAAAACCTTGCCTTGCTAAGTAGCTTCATATTGATTATGAGGGATCCATAGAACAATATGAACATATTAGGAGGGATTTAGAGAGGCCAAATAAAGGAAACATCATGATTTTTTTAAGGTGGAGAGGGATGAGATAATGGTCGGGATTGAGACTCTTTTATATATGAAAAATAGGATACTTTCCATGGAAACTAATTTTTGGTAATGGGTACTAATTGTATCAGACGGTGGATAGATGTGAATGGTGAGTTATGCGAGGAACTATTTTTGAGTCATGTAAATATGAATTTAGAACAAAAAAATGTATTCTAGATGGTCTAAGTGTTTAATTGATTTAGTAAATTTCCATCCACATTAGTTTACCCATTTCCACACCTACAAATCTTGATTAAATATTAATCTTTGTTATTATATTATCATGTAAAATAAAATATGACCCATAATAATAAATTTGAACCACTAAATCTATTTTGGAGTACATTTAACTAAATTTAATTTTTAAATATTATAAAATTCACTTTTAAATTAAATTATATAATGTGTAGAATTAATATTTTTATAGAGAGAGGTTGTTTTAATTATTATGTGTTCTCTATCATAATTAAAATTAACCTTCAATTAAAAGAGTGTTAATTTAATTATATATAAACATATTTCTAAAAATTATTTTATAATATTAAATTTTAAATATATTCATTTAAAAATACACAATTTTTAGAAAAGTATTATTTACTGAAAAATATCAATTTTGCAATGGTAATTATTATTTACCTTGGAATCTTAATTTTATTCCAAAAAATTAATTTCCAAATATTACCTAATTTAAAAATTAATAATAATTATATAAATATTATTTAATATAATTTACCTTATAAAAGTGATAAAAAAAACAAATCATTAATATTTTCTCTTGTAAAGTAAAAAAGGTCCATTTTTTAAAGATTATTTTAAAGAATAAAATTTATGTGTATTATAAAATTATTAATGATTTTGATTTTCATGACATATTTTTTTTGATAAATGAAATAAAATTTATTTGGAATCAAAAGAAATACATAACCATAATTCTTAAAAATAATTTTTGATTATAATAATATACCAAAATAGTGTTTATTAGAAAGAATCACTGATGTCCTTAAAATGACAATCAACGGGTTCATAAATTAAAAAATTAATTTTCAAAATATATTTCTTCAAATCATTCAAATATGATAAATAAAAAATAATTATAAACTTCCATGTATTACTTATATAAATCTATAGTTGTAGTAAAAACTCTATTTTTCACTATTTATATAAAAAACAACTATTTCATAAAAACTCCAAAAAAACCTCCCTAATGTAATACTGAAATAATTAATCCTGGCATGATTTAAAAAAAACAAAATCTTGAATTAAAAAATTTAAAATTAAAATATAATCATTAACAAAGGATCTTTATACTTGAAATTGTGCTATAGTTTTTGAGATGCATTATTTACTAGCTAGAGTAAGGTCACAAGTGTTACATAACAAGTTTTTATTAGCTCACTTCCACATAAGAGAAGTTTGTGAGATATTTATTCTAATACACGGAAGCCCTTATTCAGGGTGATTGTAATATCATCTGTCTTATTTTCCTTATAATCTATTGATCAAGAGAGATCAGTAACAGAAAAAATTCAATTTAAATAATAAGATCATTAGAAAAATCCACACAATCTATATATATTACTATGAATTCAATCAGAAAAAATACTATAACACTCATCTGAATAACTCTCAATTTAAATAAATTTTAATACATCCAAATGAATATAGTGTTATATAATAGTCATTTTTGGTATATAGTACACTCAAAATGTGGTTATTTTTATGATTATTGTTATAAAAAACTCTAACAACTAGATTCCCAAAATTTCAAAGTGACTTGCAACCGCATTTGAGGAAGATTATCCATCCATCAATGTACTCAACATGTTTCATAATCTAATGATAATTTAAATCTTCACCTCTATTTATCCTTTTAATATAATGGATGGAATCCGAAATGAAAGTTCTTATTAATAGATTTTCATGAAATACCTTTAGTTCTATAATATTTTAGTATATTTATATTCATTCTGCACAAATATAACAACATAAGTAAGAATGAAAGTTAGATCATTTTTCGATATTGTGATTTTGTGATTTAAAAAATAAATAAAGGAAGTTAGTCATTGAGTCAAAAATATCCCCCTTTTTTAAATAAAAAAGACACAAAATAAGATTCGAAAATAAGAATTGAAATTAAAATAAAAGATCCAGATAATCAATAAATTTTATAATTTACCATCCCATTGTGTGAATTTTTTGAAAACAACATTAATAATAAACATCGCCTTTAGAATATATTAATCATAATAGGTTAATAGTCGATATAAATACTAATTCTTTTATATTAAATTTCCCCCCATTTGTGATTTCAAAAAAATTATATAATAAAGGAAAGAATATAGATGAAAGGGAAAAATTAGAAATTAAAGATTCAGTTCTCTTTGTAATTGTCTAAACATATGTTTTGGATATTTTCAATTCTTTTTTAGCTCCATTTATTCATCAAAAAATTCCTTTTATCATGGTAGATGTTATCAAACTTATCAGTATCAAATCTATTTTGACTATTTTACAAAAATGTGAGTTTAGGTTGAATATCACTTTCTCCAATATAGGTTTTTTTTATCTAGAATATCAATATAATAGAAGAAATAATATTTTCATTATCAATATTATAACCTCCCCATATTCACCAATTATAAGGAAAATATCTTTTACTACTTTAGATACTTTTACTATTATCACATATGAAACATTGAGCATAATGAATGTCCTTATTATAATGTTTTGATAATATTTTATTGAAATAAATATCTTGGAATACATTTGAAAATAAAATATAAATTATAAGATATAAAACTAAATATGAAAACACTTTTATATTATAGTCATTAAATAAGAATTTATGATTTCTACGGTTGAAGAAGAAATCCTTTAATATACAAAAGGGTTATTAATGATTAATACAGAAATTAAGGGATAAAACAGATGTTGTATAGATTCATTTAGGAATAAAATTTAATTTCTTTTGAATATGTAAGTAATAAAAGTTTTTCTACTGAGATACAATAAATAATCTACTTATAAATATTAATCCAGGCATGGTAAATAAAATACTTTACCTTCCACTTGTTTAGAAAATCTTTTATAATTAAAAAGATTTAAAACAATATGTACTATAAGATATCTTCTAATAACTATGTATGATCTTCACATTTCAATGATAGTTAGTGAAAATTAAAATTTGTCTAAAATAGTTAATATTTCATTATAAAAATTATATTTCTTGTAATATATTATTTATTTAAATCCAATGAGGAAAACCTGATAAAAATAAAATTTGATGACTGATAAATTATTTCAACCATTTTTTTAACAAGGAGTTTTTAATGTATAGAGATAGATGAAACAAGAATCATATTAAAGATCACATTAAATTGATCATCTACAACATTGTTTTAATAAATAAAAATCTATTGGAAGTAAGTGGTATTAAAAATATATCATCTAGCTAATTTTATGTTATGATAGGTTCAATAACAATAACTCCTTTTATGTTTGATATCATAAAAATTGGTTGATGCATCTATGTGATTTTCTCATGAGTGATATGATATATTTATAGAAAAGGAAATAAAAATTGTTTTATCATAAATGAGTAGAGTTTGAGTAAAACGAAAACTGAAATATGGGAGTTTGTGTTTCATCCAAACCACTTGGGAAAAAAATATTGCACCTATAACAATTCATCTTTGTTTGGGGAAACTGTAACAAAATATTACTTCTTGTTGGACGACAAAACTAAATTCTTTTTAAGAAATGACATGTTTTGGGAGTATATTTACAATCTAACCAATAACCTCTAAATTAAGAATATGAGTAACTTTTAAGTACAAAATAATTTCTGAATGAATAAAATAATATAATTTATGATGAATGTTTAAGATAGTATAAAAAATATTTTATCACTTGTAATTATTATTCATTCATATTTTCTAAAAATATCACAAAATTATAAACCAAAAACATAATGTCTAGTCAACATGATGTTTAATAAAGTAAACATTTGATCATACTTCTATAAAGTTTTTTATTAGCTGATTTACCCATTTCATCAAGGTAACGTTTAAAAAAATTTGATTCTAGAGTAAATATGTTTGATAAATTATCAAAAAACTTTTTAGAAAATATAAATTACATTTATCATGAATTAAAAATTTTCTTTTTAATTTTCGAGAAATCTTGAACCAATGAAAAAAATTCATTTTCTCCCATCATTCTAATTTCAAAAATATTTTTTTATATGTTCATATAAATAAAAAAAAATATATTTTTGGGTTTAATTAAAAAAAATCATAAATACATATTTGAAAAATAATTCTATTTACGAAAATTTTATTTATATAAAGAGTTTTATCAACACTTCCTTTAAGAAATTTTTTGTAAAGAGAATATCTTGTAAGTTTTTCATACCATGAACTTTGGGTTTTTTTAATTCCATAGAGTGATTTATCAAATTTAAAGACATTATTTAGAAATTTAATATCTCCAAAACTATGAGTTTTTCTAATATAGACTTCCCCTTGAACATAACCATTAATTAAATAATTTTAAAATTCATTGGAAATAATGTAAAATTCAAATGAGCTAAAAAGTCAAATATGGTTTATATAGATTCTAATCTAGCTATGTGTGAAAAAGTTACACCATAATCTATTATTTATTATTTCAAATATCCTTTAGAAATAATAATTTATTTACTTATAATAATAATTCCATTTTCATCACATTTTTTTCTAATTTTGTTTACAAAAATTAATCGTCGATTTGTATGATGTCTTACTAGGGAAATTTGTTTTTGAAATTTAATAATCTCTTATTGTATAGACCTTATAAAAATTTTCTCACCTAATGAATAATTTTCTATTTTAGGCTCATATTTTGATAATAAATCATGATGAACACATTTATTTCTTAGAGAATATCTTATTTTGGTTTTTTAACATGCATCATAAATAATATAATAAATGTGTGATTCATAAAGTTAAATGGATTCCTTAGTAAAGTGGAATGTTGATCTTTAACTAAAAGATGCACTTCATTGGTTGATGTAAATTCCCTATATTGAGAATCTGATAGTCTTATTCTAGAGGATCTATTTTTAGTAGCTAAGTAATTTTTTTATTAATGAATAGAATAATTTTTTAATAAAATCATCATAATTATAAACTATTGATGGTTTTACATAATCCAAAGGATCATATTCATCAAACATTACATGAACTATTTCCTAATCCATATTTTTCTAATTTTTTAAAAATTATATAATATATTCTACATGTATAATATCCTATAATAATAAATTTATAATATTTTGAATTAAATTTATATAACAAATTATTAGTACTCTAGATGAATGATTTAATCCCAAAAAATATGAAGTAAGAATGTTTTTGGTTAAATCTAATCCAGAACTCATAATGAATTTTCTAGGAAGAGGTATTAGTTAAGCATGATTTATAGTATAAAAATTTTCACTCATAACATCAGCCCATAAATGTTTAGTAATATAATGCTCACATGATAATGTCTATGTAATTTATTGAAGAATTATATTTCGTCATTCAACTGCAACATTTTTGTGTGGAGTTTTAAGTGAATAAAATTTGGGAGTAATACATTTTTTACAAAAAAAGTTTAAAATTCAGAATTCAAAAAATCACCCCAAGATCACTTCAAATAGTAAAAAAATGTTTGTTTTTATCATTTCCAAAAAAATAAGTCTTTCATGACACACTATCCAAATAGGCATACCTCTTGATGTGATAATGATAATGGAGAGACAATGACCACTTGAATTCCACCTCCAATAGGGAACGAGCTAGTGATAAGAACTAAAAAAGTATCATAAATAAAAATTAGAGGAATTAAAATGTAATAGTACATAAAGAAGAGATAGAAAAGATAAGTAAAAAAATAAACTCATAGTCATAATGAAAAAAATAAAATGAGGTTGACAATAAGAAAATGGTAGCTCAAATGAAATCTAGCTCCAATAGTGCTGGAAACACTAGATCTTGAAGCTAGCCAAGAACACTCTGACCCTAATTTTGACCATCACCTTGATCGTTCTCTACTATTAGAGAACAAGAACTATCTTGGGAATATCCCTTGATTTCCCCATATCATGGAATTTTCCTGTGAGAAAATATACACAAGTAAATGTATTATAATCATCAACTGTGTAAGACACTCATTATTTTCCTTCAATACCCCCAATTTGTGTAAGTCCAAATAGTACCATGTATACTAAAAATAATTCATTGGTATATGAGAGTTTAATTTTATATTTAAATATATATATATTTTTTATACCAAATTGGAATGGTCCATATAATCTTTATATGTTAAACTTATGTTTTGGTCGAACCCTAACATGTAATTTTCATGAAATTTTAGTTAATGTCTTGCTGTTACATTTTCTGAATATCCTATTCCAAAACCATGATAAGTAATTATTGATAATGAAATAAGAAAATATTTTATGACTTAAAGATTATATTTTGAGTTTTTAGAAATGTTCGTGCTTGTCAGAATATAAAATTAAATCACATCATTATCTTTGAAAACTATATTTATCATTACTGGTGTTGATAATATATCCATAAAAATATATTTGACAAATACTAATAATGAGGTTCTCTAGACCTACATTCCAAGGTCTAGTGTGTAAGAACCCAGTTCTTACTCTTGAGGTACGAGTTTATTCTTTTCCTTTTTCCTTAAGTGTTTTTGAGAAAATAAGGTAAATGGGGAAAAATCCCAAATTTTGGGGTTACATGCCATGTACTTTTCCACATGTCATGTAATTTGGCCATGTGGGATGAGTACACAGGGCGTGTAGGCCTATCGGTGATGAAAGGTTTCAAAACCTACAACACGCCATGTACTAGGTATTTACACGCCATGTAATCAGTCGACAAGTGAACAGTAAGGCGGCGGAGGCAGATTCCAGCTGAGCAACAGTACATGTTGTGTACTCATGTCGACAGATGGACGGTGCCATAGTGGATGAAGCTACTAGGGGAGTAGTTTAGAAAATGAAAAGTATACGCTGTTTAATTGAGAGTACACACCATGTAGTCATGAAATTTCTCTTAAAACAGGCAGTAACCTCCTCATTCGAGAGAGGCGGCATAACCGCCGTTTGGAGCTCGGGAGGATGGCCGAACGTTGGAGGATCACCAGATCACGCACCGGGAATGCGATTCAGCCTCTTTCGATCACGTTGGGACCGTACGGGTAAGACCTCCCATCCCCTTGCGCTTTTCCTACCAATTCTTCATCTAAGGAAAGTTATTTATGTCTGAACAATAATTCTTTTATCCCATATTTATGCCATTCTTGGTCGTTTTGAGAGGCGTCGTTCGCGTATATTGATAAGAGGAGATCAAGGTAGGTGGTTTGATGTTCCTTTCAACCTTTGTGTTGAAATTGTGTACCATTGTGATATGTGACCATGATTGGGGTGTCATATGGATGAGGCCTTTGCTGAAAGATATCTATAATTGCATAGATAATCTCTTGATAAATTAAAATGGTTTTTTGGGATCATTGCTTGGATCTGGGACCACCCCAGGGGTGCGTTCCTATGTTTCACTGTTTGGACAGGATACCCGAGGGTATTCCAGGATTATATTGTTTATTTCATTTTCTTGAGAGAAAATTTATATAAATATCTTATTTATTATTTTGGCTCGGCCCGATTCCTTTAGCCTGAGGGCAATGTTCTATTATCACGAGGGCAGTGTTCTATTAGCCTGAGGGCAGTGTTCTATTAGCCTGAGGGCAGTGTTCTATTAGAATATAGGCAGTGTTTGGTTAGACTGAGGGTAAACCTTTTTTATGCCTATGGGTAGTAGTTTCTATGCCTGACGACCATATCTCGTATGCTTGAGGGCAATGTTCATTATGCCTGAGGGCAATCACCTGCGGGTATTTGATTCTTTTACCTGGGGGTAAGGATAATATGTTTGAGGACACGACTATTTAGAATATTCACTGTGGTGATTTTCTATTTTGTACCTACCAAGAAAAAACACAATCTTGGAGGTGATAAGTAATAATTAAAATGGAAATGAAACTGTTAGTGATAGTTACTTTTGTGTACTTACTAGTTTACTGCATTTACTTTTTCATACTGATGTTGCACATTTTCACTGACAGTTGGGAATGTGCCTTTGGTGGGTGCCTACTGGGATTTATTTCTCACACCCTATTTGGGTCATGTCTTCGGACCGAATAGACTATATTTTTGCAGGTTTCAATATGGGAAAGGGTCCCTACACAGGTACATGATTGTAGCATAGGAGTAAGAGAGAATGAGACTGTGCTTAGGCTTGCAATACTACTGCATTCTGTTCACTCTGTTTTGTTCTGTTTTGTTGTACCTTGTACTTTGAGTTGTATTGCACTGTATTGTAGTGTATCCTGTTTTGGATGCTTTCATTGAAATAGTGACACACTGCATTTTTATATATAACTATTGGTTATCTTTTACTACAGTTGTTCACTTATAGTTCATATTGTTTACTGCTTCCGCTGTTGAATGATATGTTTCTTTTTCTGTTGCGATACACTTTTAAAAATGAGGGCATAGTTTCCCCACTATCATACCTGGGCCCTCACTACAAGTCGGCAACCTCTAGATTTTTGGGAAATGCACTTGAGGTCATGTGACCAATCGGGTTCGGGGAACCCGTTATGTGGCTTCCAGATCCGGGACATTACAATGTGGTATCAGAGTAGGTTCTTTTCTCCTGACTTACTATTTGGCGCATATAGCCAGGGATATGAAGGAATAGGTACTTGGTAATAAGCTATGCCTGGGAGTAGCTAACCCATGTAAAGGGAAAATCCAATCTACCTCGTGTTGCAATTTTACTGATATTGCACTTTATAGTTGATCTGATTTTCACCATTGGGTGACGCACTTGTGATGTGCTATTCATATGTTATACATGAGTTCCATTTAGTCGCAACCTGATGAGATGAGGGTATGTCATCTCATGCATCATTTAGAAATATGCTAGAAATCATATGTCTTGCATTCTTCCATGCCACGTAGGTGCATTAGAAGTTGCATGTTGTTGTGATAGTTGTTGTGCAAGAAAAGAATGCCAGTGTGATAGCTACTTTTATGAATACATGCTATTTTATAGGGTATTTTTGTGTGAGGTTTTGATAGAATGAACGCCAAAATTTGGTTTTTGGGGAGTACAGGCCCTCAATAACTGAAATTTGGTGGCTCATTGACAAGTTACTTTGTTATAACATGTATATGATTACAAGCTTTGATTCCTGGAGAGTGTGGGCCCTCACAGATCAGAAATTGGCACCTAGGTGTTTGTTTCCATGTTTTTCTGGGTGCCGGAGTAGTTTCTGCAGCATACTGTGTGGAAAACCCAGCATAGACGCCGTGTAGTTCTATGGACACTTTCTGCGCGTTCTTCTGTTTAGGAAGAAATGAAAACTTTTTAAGTACTCACCGTGTACCATAAGTACATTCTGTATAGTCTCTTACCATGTCATAGGACGTGTGGGCGGGGACATGGGGTAGGGAATGGATTGGGGAAACACACCGTGTACCAGTTGTACACGTCGTGTAGTGTTGACCCAATGTTTTACCGTGTAACTAACAACACAGATGAAGGAAACCTTAAGACATACATGTCGTGTCTTCTTTGAACATGCCATGTAGTCTATCCTAGGTACCCAGCCGTGTCACGAACAACACGGGTCGATGTTATCTTTCCAAATACATGTCTTTTCTTCCTGGAACACGCTGTGTTGTTTCATCTGTGTAGCCGGACGTGTAGCGAGCAACACAGGTCGGTCTAGGGCTTCTTTGAACATGCCATGTAGTGTAACCTGGGTATACAGGCTGTGTCACGAACTACACAGGCTGGTGAAAGCCTATCAAGTATATGCCATGTTCCTTTGGGACACGCCGTGTAGTTTTGTTTTAGAGAGAGCCATGTGGCTTAACCGTGTAGAAGGACTCAGACAGGGAAAGAGGATTCAAGTACACAACATGTATTCAAAAGACACGCCGTGTGTTTGGGGCGTTACACGACCAGTCATAGTTGGAGTCACGCCCATGTGGATGGACGATGAGAACACACCGAGTAGTATTTATACACACCGTGTAGTCAAGTTTTTTAAACCTTGAAATCCTTCTTTCTCCTTTTCTGTTCTTGGTCTCCTCGTTTTGAGTCTTTGATAATTGTGATCTAAGGTGTGCGGTTGACTTTGTAGAGTCATGCCGCAGAGACGACCACCAATTGTTCTCCAAGAGAGTGATGGAAATTTTACTCCATAGGTGGTAGGTCATGGGCTACCGATGGATCTTCCCGCAGAGCCAGATGCAGCACCCGCCATTATACCTGACACAGGCGCGAAGGCACAGTTCCATGAAGGCTTCATACGGTTTATGAAGACCTTCTAAGGAGCACCGCTGGTTACCACATCTATGGAAGAGCTTCCACGGATATACTAGTAGTAGCATCCACCTACATTTTTAGCGGATGGAAGACTACAGACTGTAGAGTCTTGGAAGGGGTCTATACAGAATATTTTCGAGCATCTAGAGATGTCTCCAGGGTAGAGGGTCAATCTCGCTACATATATGCTGCGTGATTCCGCCAAGAGGTGGTGGGATGTTACCACCTAGACCAAGAATCATAGAGACATCCTGTGGGATAATTTTTTGGCATAATTCTATGACTTCTTCTTCCTAGAGACACTGAGAGAAGATAGAGCTCGAGAGTTCATAAATCTGTAGCAGGACACCATGTAAGTGATGGACTATTCTGCCTGTCTCACCGAGCTATAGAATTTTGCACCTGTTCTGGTGGGTGATGAGACATTGAGGGCTAGACACTTTGTTGATGGTATTCGATATGACATATGTGCACTGATGTACATTTTCAGACATCCTACAGTGCATGCTATTATGAACCAGGCACTGATTACTGAGAGGAACCTGTGGGAAGCTAGTGGTGTGATACAGTGCGGTTCAACACCAGTTTTGGATACTATTTCTACTGGTAAGAGTAAGAGAAAGATTTACTACTCTCACGGTGGTTGTAATAGTCATAAGAACACTTCAGGTGGCTAGGTCATTTGATACTAGTGTGGTAGAGAGGGGCACAAGCGACCTCAATGTCCACATGAACCAGTGGAGTGCCGAGCTTGCGGCAAGATGGGTCATCTACAACATTTTTGCAGGGAGTTTTCAACAGTGGCTAGTGAGAGGGGTTCTGTGCAGACTCTACATGTGGGAGCCGGACCAGCAGATTCATACCAATCGGGAAACTAGAATAGGTCCATGCGTGCCGGCAGAGATGGTGGTTGTGGTTGTGGTATCCATACACCAGGATCTCATAGGCAGCAGGGTGGGACAACTTAGGGTAGACAGGCTGTGTTGCAGGGCCATGAAACTGGGCAGGAATATACAATACAACAGACCTAGTAGAAGTAGGATTCTGGACCTTCCACTGTCAGACATACTATTATAGTTTCTTTTGTTTTGTCTTCTGTACTTTTCGATATGGGTGCTACATATAGATTTATATCTATGCCCGTTGAGGAGAGCCTTGGGCACTGTGTTTCCTTTTCTTCTGATGTTATGATTCTAGAAACTCCATTGGGGACTATAATGGATGGTGTGCGTCAGTGCATGAAGTCCCCCCCTAGAGTATGGTGTGTGTCACTTTATATGGGACCTCTATGTCTTGGACATGAAGAGCTATGATGTCATTATCGGGATGGACTGGTTGGTACCCTTTCGAGCCTTTGTAGATTTCTATCGTCACAGGGTTAGTTTCACGTCACCAGAGGACAGAGAGTTTCTATACAAGGGAAAATGGGATGTCCAGGTGAGCTGAGCTGGACCCGAGCATCGTGGGCGCGGTGGAGTCACAGCCCAGATTGTGAGTGTATATCTCGATGATGAGGGAACTTGTTAGAAGGTTTTCCCTCTAGTAGTTGATCGTTTCTGGGATGTCTTCCTGGATGACTTTTCCGGTCTTCCTTAAAATCATGAGGTGGATTTCTCTATTCATCTTGTTCTAGGAGTGGCACCGGTGTCCATTCCCCCTTATAGGATGGCTACACCTGAGTTGCAGGAGCTCAAGAGGCAATTGGAGGAGCTACAGGAAAATGGCTTCATCCGACCTAGTACTTCTCCTTGGGGTTCGTCTGTCCTGTTTGCTAAGAAGGTGGATGGTACCCTCAAACATTGTGTGGATTATCGTAAGCTGAACTAGTTGACAGTCAAGAACTGATACCCCTTTCCATGGATTTATGATCTTTTTGATCATCTTCGAGGAGTACGAGTGTTATCAAAGATTGACTTGAGATCTGGATATCATGAGTTACACCTTAGTCTATCGGACATAGCCCTTACAGCTTTTCAAAGCAGATATGGTCTATACGAGTACTTGATTATGCCGTTCATATTCACAAAATCACCAGTAGTTATCATGGCTCTGATGAATAGTGTGTTCCCCCTTATCTGGATTATTTTGTGGTAGTCTTCGTGGATGAAATCTTGTTGTACGCTCACACTCGACACGATCATGATACCTATATTGAGATCATACTGAGTACACTGAGAGAGCATCAAATATATTCTAAACTCTCAAAGTGCCACTCTTGGATGGACTAGTTACACTTCCTGGGTCATATTATCACATTGGTAGAAGTTTTAGTAGACCTAGAGAAGGTGAGAGCAGTAGTTTCCTGGGAGCAGTCCAAGAAAGTGTTTGAAATACAGAGTTTCATGGGGCTGGATGGTTACTACATGCATTTTATACAGTAATTCTCCCACTTAGAAGCGCCATTGATGGGTTTAACTAAGAAGGGTGTGAATCTCATTTGGTCAGAAGCTTGCGAGAGAGCCTTTCAGGAGCTGAAGGGAAGGTTGACATCAGCACCAGTCCTTATACTTCCGGAGCAAGGGAAGAGCTATACAATTTCTTATGATGCATCAGGTATTGTGTTGGGAACAGTATTGATGGTGGGAAATCGATTTTTTGCGTACGGGTCTCGGCATTTGAGGCCACATGATAGGAATTACCTGGCGTATGATCTCGAGTTGGCTGCAGTTGTTCATACGTTACGCTGTTGGAGACATTATCCCTTGGGAGAACATTTTTTTCGTGTTTACGGACCACAAAAGTCTCAAGTATATCTTTACCCAGCATGACATGAATTTGACACACCAAAGGTGGGTTGAATACCTTCAGTCCTTCGACTTGGAGCTTGCCTATACACCTGGTAAGGGTAACACTATTACTAATGCCCTGAGTAGGAGGACTCAGATACAGGCAGTGAAGGGGCCAGTGGTGAGTGCTATCTTATGGATTTTTTCTCTGAGATACATTTGGTGGTGAACAATATTCCGAGGAAAACCTATATTTCTTCTTTAGCTATGAATTTTACCCTCCTGGATAGAGTGATGATGAGACAACTATTAGTGTCAGAATCCTAGTTCTACAGGAGTCGGTGCCAAGTAAGGACCCTCCTCCTGGTTGAACGATAAGCGATGGTGAGGTACTACGTGTCCATGGACGAGTGTGGGTTCTAGAGGATATACCTAAGGATTTTATGTGGGAGTTTCATACTTCAGATTGGGAAGTGCATCTCGGAGTTACCAGGATGTACCGTGACTTGAGACGTCAGTATTGGTGGCTAGGTATGAAAGGAGAGGTAGCTAGTTTTGTTATGAAATGTTCCACCTGTCAGTAGGTAAAGGCGGACCATCAAAGGCAAGCTAGAATTTTATACCAGTTACCCATCCAATAGTGGGAATGGGATGATTTCATGATGGAATTCATGACCGGGTTTCTGAGGTCACCTCAAGGCAATGATGCCATGTGGGTTTTTGTGGACAGACTCACGAAGGTAGCTCACTTTTTTTCCGATCAAGGAGACCTTCGGTGTTGACGAGCTCAGGAATTTATATATCCAAGAGGTAGTACGACTTCATGGGGTACCTCATTCTATCATTTCATATAGGGACGCCCGCTTTACATATCATTTATGGCAGAGTTTGTAGAGGGAACTGGGTACACAAGTGCTTCTGAGGATAGCTTACCACCCTAAAACCGATGGCCAGTTAGAGCGTAAGATATAGGTTCTTGAGGACACGCAGTGTCTATCCGTCCTAGATTTTGGGGGATCTTGGTAAAAGCACATACCCCTGGTCGAGTTTTCCTATAAAAATATATTTCAGGAAACTATTGTGATGGCACCTTATGTGGCTTTATATGGCAGACTAATCCGATCACCCTTGTGCTGGTTATAGGCAGGTGAGATAACTTTACTGGGACCATGTCTCATGCAGGAGACTTTAGAGCAGGTCTAGTTGATATAGAAGCAGATGGATACTGAATAGACTCGTCATAAATCTATTTCTGATCATTACAGACAGCCCTTGGAGTTCGTGGTCAGGGATCAGGTTTTCTTGCAGTTTCACTGAAGTTGGGACATTGGTGGATCGAGTGACAGGGTAAAATATCACAAAGTTATGTAGGGCCATTTAAAAACTCTGGATAGGGTCGAGCTAGTTTCCTATTAGTTTCAGTTACCAAAAAGGTATTGGGACATGCACGATGTCTTCCACGTATCTCAGTTATGCCGTTATCACTCAGACCCCTCTCACATCTTTCTTCCAGAGGAGGTTGAGATTTAGGCTGATGTGTCCTTTTAGGAGCATCCTATTTGTATTTTTAATAGGATAATGAAGGTTCTCTGAGGCCATTCAGTTCCTCTCATACAGGTGCTAATGCATCATGGCCGAGTGCAGGATGAAACATGGGAGTGGGAGACCAACGTACGTGCTTAGTTTTCAGAGTTATTCACAACTTTATCTTCAACACCCTTGGAAGGGAAATTTGGGGATGAACTTCTTTAATGGGGGAAGTTTGTAAGAACCCGAAACATATTAATGAGGAATGAGATTCTTCTTTTCCTTTTCCCTTAAGTGTTTTTGAGACAATAAGGGAAATTGGGAAAATCACAAATTTTGGGGGTACACGCCGTGTACATTCCAAACACTGTGTACTTTGGCCGTGTGGGATGAGTACACTGGGCGTGTAGGCCTGTCGGTGATGAAGCGTGTAAAAACCGACTACACACCGTGTACTAGGTATTTAAACACTGTGTATTCAGTCTGAAGGTGAACACTAAGGCGGCGGAGGCAGCTTCCAGCTGAGCGATAGTACATGCCGTGTATTCAAGAATACACGTCGTGTAATCATGTCGATAGAGGAACAGTGCCGCGGTAGAAGGAAGCTTCTAGGGGAACAATTTAAAAAATGAAAAGTTCACACCATGTACTTGAGAGTACAAGTCATGTAGTCAGGAAATTTTGATTAAAATAGGTAGTAGCCTCCTCATTCGTGAGAGGAGGCAGAACCCCTATTTGGAGCTTGTAAGGATGACCAAACATTGGAGTATAACCTGATCACGCATCGAGAATCCAATTCCACCTCCATCAATCACGTTGGGACCGTACGGGTAAGCCCTCCCCTCTCCTAGCACTATTCGAACCAATTATTCCTCTAACAGAATTTATTTACGTTTTAAAAAATATTATTTTATCCCAGATTTATGCCATTCCTGGTCATTTCAAGCGTCGCCATTTGCGTATATTGATCAGAGGAGATCAAGGTAGGTGGTCTGATGTTCTTTTCAACTGCTGTGTTGAAATTGTATATCGTTGTGCTAGGCGCCCATGGTTGGGTTGTCATATAGATGAGGCATTTGCTGAAAGATATCTATAATTTCATATATAACCTGTTGATAAATTAAAACTGTTGTTTAGGATCATTTCTTGGATCCATGACCACCCCGGGGGGTGCATTCCTCTATTTAGCTGTTTGGCCAGGATACCCGATGGTATGCCATGATAATATTGTGTATTGAATTTTCATGAGATAAAATTTATATAAATTTCTTATTTATTCATTGGGCTCGCCCCGGTTCCTTTAGCCTGAGGGCATTGTTCTATTAACCTAAGGGAAGTGTTCTATTAGCCTGAGGGTAGTGTTCTATTAGCCTATGGGCAGTGTTCTATTATCATAAGGGCAGTGTTCTATTAGCCTGTGGGTAGTGTTTGGTTAGCCAGAGGGTAACCTTTGTTTATGCCTGTGGGTATTAGTTTCGGTGCCTGAGGGCTATATCTCGTATGCCTGAAGGCAATGTTCGTTATGCCTGAGGGAAATCACCTGCAGGTATTTGATTCTATTACCTAAGGGTAAGGATAGTATGTCTAAGGACATGACTATTTAGAATATTCACTGTGGTTATTTTCTATGTTGTACCTTCTAAGATAAATCCCAAGCTTGGAGGTGATAAGTAATAATTAAAATGGAAATGAAACTGGTAGTGATTGTTACTTTTGAGTACATACTAGATTACTTCATTTACTTTTGCATACTGCTGTTGAACATTTTCACTGATAGTTGGGCACAGGCATTTGGTGGGTGCCTACTAGGATTTATTTCTCACTCCCTGTATGGGACATGTCTTCAGCCAAAACAAACTATATTGTTGCAGGCATCGATAGGGGAAAGAGACCTTATATAGGTACATGATTATAGCAGAGGAGTAGGAGATCATGAGACAGAGCTTAGGCTTGCGATGCTACTGCATTGTGTTCACTCTGTTTTGTTGTATTTTGTAGTACATTGTACTTTGAGTTGTATTGTATTGTATTGCAGTGTATCCTATATCAGATGATTTCATATAAATAGTGACATGCTGCATTTTTATATATAACTGTTGGTTATCTTTTACTGCAGTTGTTCGTTTCTATTTCATATTGTTTACAGCTTCTGTTGTTGAATGTTATGTTTCTTTTTTCCACTGCGGTACACTTTGAAAAATGAGGGCATAGTTTCCCCACTATCAGACCTGGGCCCTCGCTGCAAGTCGGCAGCCTCTGGAATTTGGGGAAATGTGCTTGAGGTCATGTGACCAACTAGGTTTGGGGCACCCGTTGTGTGGATTCTGGATCTGGGACATTACATAGTGATAAAAATACCTTCTTTTTTGAATCAAATTTGATACGAAGTTATATTATCCAGGATATACATGTATAAATTTGAAATAGGTATATATGACATAATATTGTAACATATAAATAATTTTTTTGGTATAGTTTATTTGAGGATCAATTACATATGAACTATATTTTAAAAAACATAAAAAATATTTACCCATTATCAAAGAAAACATTAATCTCTTATTGAATTCTCAAAGGTTACAATAATCTTCAAAAACTAGGTAAATAGAATCAAAGGAAAGGTTGATCTCATATGCTCAGTAAGTATAAATACAAGAAATAACAAGCAATGATAAAAAGTGATAATAAAATGATCATATAAGAATAATCAAGATGGATAATAAAATAATATCTAACAATACATTGATCATAAACCATGGAATAATGCATTTCATAAAATAAGAGATGAATTAAAAGAGTGTGGAAACATGTACCAATAAATATGATCCATGAGATAATACTATAATAATGGTGAATATCTTACACATATTTCATATATATTATTATAGGTAACATTACATTCATGATCTATGCCATCGATTCCCATTCTTAAGAGTCACTAAAATGCACTCATGATTAATTTTCTCATGAGATATATTATTTCAATAAATGTAATATTGGGTCATATATGACCCTATAATCCATTCTTCCATTCATATGTTTTCAATGAAAATCCAATCCTTCTTAATGTCATAAAGAACCCATGGAAAGAAAATCAATTTTACTCAATGCATCATAGATAACTCCTAGGAAGAAATTGGGTTTCATTCATAATATCAAAATTGACCCAATTAAGGGAATGTTTTTATTAAACTTTTCATATGGATTCACATAAGTAAATCATCAGGAATATAAGACCATGGAAGATAAATGGGTATCCAAGGGTTTTAAATGTCATTATAGGTAAATATAGTTCAATAAAGATAATAAATAATATATTATTTAAACCATATAGATAAAGGGTATAAATTTATGTTAATAATATTCCCATTCAATTGATGTTAAGAATTTAGGTGAACGCCCTTCAATCAATGGAATTAAATATAGAGTGTTTATAAAGAAATGAAATTTGAAGACAAGTTATACCTATTCACAGTTGATGGATAAGAAGAAAAAGGTCATGATTGATCATATCATTGATATGAAATAACATCTTATAAACAATGCATAGAAAACAGGTGGATGATAACACTTGAATAATACCCTTGATCAAGTAAAAGATATATCAGTGTTATATGAATTAAATGAAAAAACATTTTAAGATTTTTAGAAAATTAAATACTGAAATAATTAACATCATTGAACATTTGAATGAATTTTGAAAGTGATATTTTATAATATTAAGAGAAAACTAATTTCTTTTAGAAACTATAAACTTGTATTGATTCAGAACCATATAAAACATAAAAGTTTATGGAAATATGTGTTAATATGGAAAAAAACATTTGTTGAAATTTTAGAAAAAATATCAAATATTATCCCAAAATATATGATGTCATAGGTCCTTAAAAAGTTATTTTCAAAAACCTACTGTGAAATCATTGGAAATCATATTGTTTTTTTTGAAAATAAAAACATTATAATGGGCCCTTTGCAAGGAAATAAACTTTATCAAATGAATATTTTAAAGTATATAATACATTCTATTTGAATGTAAATGAATAAATTTTAAATATTTTTAAATATATTTGTTGAAAACCAATAGAATACAAAAAATATTGATAAAAAAAATACTATGTTAGATAACATTCTTAACCCACAACACCAACTTAATGTGAATTCCAATATACTATATAAATATTATTAAACAAATGTGACTGTTATGACCTAGTTATTGAATTGAAGGGTATGAATATGAGTAACCTCATTATGAAATATATTTATAAATATTATACTCAATAAAAACACCATTATTAATTATTAGGTAATAAGAACTTAATTTTTATTTAAATCAATTTATGTATAAAAAAAATTTCCTACATTTTTTTTGTGTATAAATATTTTAATACAAATATATAAATTTTAGAAATTGTATTTCAAAATATGATCATGATTTTTGAAATCATCACATCAAATTAAATTTTGAGGAAATTTTTAATTTTTTGGGATGATGGATTTTTCAGTAAATAGTGAAAAATATAGATCTTTCAAATACTATCATTTATTTTAATTAAATCAAGTAATCTAATTTTTTATTATATTTTAGATTTGATATTATAGTTATATATGATCCATTTTATATATAATAATCTAATTATTTCCATTTTATTTATAAATACTCATGATTTTCTATAAATTAATTTTTAGGATTTAAAACGCTTTCCCCCCCAAAAAAACATTGTTTTTTTATGAATTTATATTATAATAAAATATGGAAAAGGTACAAAATTAATAATTAAAAATGGAATCGATACATGGAATTAGGAGGTTAATTGTTGGTAAATAGATAACTTTTATTTTTTTATCATTATAAATAGGAACTATGTTAGATATTTGTCCCCTCAGTAAGGGTAAAAAAGGCAAAAGTGGGTTAAAACTATGGGATACAACTTTAAAGTCACTATAAATAATTAAAACATCAATTATTTAATTTTTAATAATTTAAATAACACAGTCCCATCCTAATTCATGGAGTTAACCCTTGTATTAGGGAATTTAATCCCATATTTCTTACATTTTTCACAGATAATAGATTGAATTTAAAATATTACTTTAGATTTAAATTATTTATTTCAATTAAAGCCTTTATTTTATATATAAATTACTTTTTATATGTCATTTTGTTCAAAAAATAAACCATATTCCCATTATTTTGAGTCATTTCCCCATGTGATTATTCCAATATTAGCAGCACATAAGAAGCTGAATCTTCATCCCTCCATGATCATTCTGAAACACTATTTTTCTCTTATGTAGTTAATTATGAAACTCACTTATGTTTTGGATATTAATCATATATTGAAATAGCTTGTTATACAGCTTGAATGGCCCGAAGGCCTTCATTTTTTATTGATTTTCGATAACCCCACTTTCAAGGGATGAGGGGGAACCCTTACAAGGCCCGTAGGCTCAGAGATTACATGGCCTATAGGCTTTATGAGATTAAATAACTAGTTATACAGATCACAATCTTTCACATTCCTTCTCCCATATCATAATTTTTCTAATGGGGAAAATCATTACATAATCCATCACATTCACCATTAACATAATTCCTCTTGGTTCTAGCTATTAACTAAAATAAAACATATATAAAAAATAATGAGTAATCATATAATCATTAAAAACCATTCATAGGATATGTAAACCATGAAACATTATTTTCAATATAGGAAACATTTGCTTTAAACTAGATCATACATTGTCATTTTATATTTTAATCCTTTATATTGGTTCATAATCAAATTATGAATTAACCCATCAATATCCCCTAGGAGTGTCTATAACAATATTTAGTCTTAGGACCACTCATGATGACCATGTGGTGAATAACATATTACATAATACACCTAATTCATATTTGTTATCTCTAGGTGTATCTTTTCCCCAACTACATCAAATTTCGAGTATCTAGATAGGGAATCATTTTATTAGGAAACCACACTACATTATTTAATATAACACAAGAAATTTTCCTATAAATAATTTTATCCTAAAGGTTTTTATTTAATTATTATAATCCTAGTTTCAAAAAGTTATTAAACCTTACTATACACTAAAAATCTTTTTTAATTTTCATATATCACTTTATTTCGGAGTGTGAAACAAAAAAAATCATGATTTTGGAAATGTTAAGCCATGGAAAAAAAGTTATATCAAAAAACATTCATCATACATTTATTCGAAACCATCATGTTCCCTCTCAGAATGATGTTCTGAATCTGCCGGTATGGATCTATATTGACAAGTGATGGAGTGAGTACACATATTTCCCGACATGTACTCCACCTCATGCCTTACAATGATACCTATAATTTTAATAAACCATACTTTGAAACCTAGTATACCACCATAATTTTGAAATATATATATTTTACATCTTACAAGAACAATAATCCTTATATATCAAAAAGTTCAATGATATAACATTATTATTTTGGTTGATTTAGAATCACGGATACATAAAAAACATGTACATAAATGTTCTAAATCATTTCCCATTAATTAATTCACTCCTATCAACCTTATTATTTATATAAATATTAAAACATTTCATCACAACCATGGGAAAGTAAACATAATAAAGGGTGAGATCAGATTCTCAGTAAGAGTAAAAATAATAGATATCAATCAATGATCATAAGTGATCATAATGAAGGTATAAATACATGAGAACATGATCATACAACAAAATAGTCATGCAAAATCTATCATAGGTTTTTAAAAAAATAAGGTATAAGGATTTTTCATAACTGAGTACATTTTTCATAATAGTGTGAAATAATCCACAATCAATCATTTTCCATGAGAATATAACATTAGCATAAGTTATTAGTTGTTGCATTAAAATAATAATATAAAATCACATAGTTAAGGATCACTCAAAAGACTATAATTTTAGATAATGTAAAATTATATAAATTACCACGAGTTATTTCCAATATTCTTTTAGGTGTAACATTCACTAGTTATTTTCACAATATCTTATAATTTTATTAACTCAATCAACTCAAAGAAGTTTTTAAATAATTTTTATTATAAACCATTTCATTTGTCGGATGTTATAGACCCAACCATACATATTTTACAATGTAACAACATTTACCTAGTTTATAATAGAACCACCTATCACATCATCATAATCTATTCATATATATGTCATAATATAATGAAAACATTTATCCTTTCATGAAAACTAGACCCTTGGAAAGAAAATGGATTTCATAAAATTTCATCGTCATAAAAATAAAAATTATAGTGAATGAATAATGATGAAAATATTTGACCATATTCCTATTATATCATAAGAAACATAAAAGGATGTTGTTACAGATGAAAAAACATTAACTGGTTACTAAAATGTTTTTTACAGAAAAAAACATGTTCATTTTGAAAGATATTTTGTAAAATATAAAAATATACAAAATATTAGAAAAAATTTATATTTTAATTTAAGAAAGTAAACTTATAAAGGATACATCATGTAAAAGTGTATCAACAAAGGTATAGAAACTAATTAATGATGTTTACATTAAAAAAATTACATTCATGTTTTCAATTAAAATTCGAAAGTAACTAATACAGAGAAAGCCAACAAGTTTCCATTAATTTTTTTATGAAAAACTGAATAATGGGTTAATATTATAATGGTAAATATTTTGATAATAAATACCTCATTATTGAAAACTATTTAAATAAAATATTGTCATGGGAGAAAATATCTCCACCCAATGATAGAAAGATATTCGGTATTCTTTAGAAAAATTATTTCAATATATTGAGGACTTAAAGAAAGTAAAATGAAAGAAAGACATGAAATATCAACAAAAAATATTACAAAAATAAAAAAATATGATTTAATATTGGTAGATCATATAATTTCATTGTCCAAAAATGTAATCACAAACAATCCCGAACAAAACACGATTGTAACACAAAACCCTTACCTCTTTGGAAATTTTTGATCCTTGATCACCACGAAAGAAAAAGATAAAATATAACAAAAATAGCATGAAATTAATAATATTAGTGAAAAAATAAAAATATTTAGTTTATACCCATCATAAATGAATATAGTTGTATAATATTTAATATGTCCCAAATAATACATTAGAGATGATAAAGTCTTACAAAATTGGTAACTTTAAAATCAAACCTACTTGGATGAAACAATCTGAATTGTAACACTAAATAGCATTAATTAAGAGGGATACATGTTAAAACATGAAAAATTATATGTGTATATGACTCAAAAACATGAATTATGGTATAACATATAACATATCTAAATAAATAAAATTTAAGAAGAACATCCCTTACGAATTTAGTCTTTTTTTGAATTGAAATTCATTGAAATATTGAAACTAGTATGGTTATATAAATTCAGTAAATTAAATTATGGATTATGATAAAATTCATTCATGGGAAGTATGTTCACCATCTAAATATGAAATTGGTTCATAACATTAAAACAAGTCTCATTGATTATAAATTAGGACAAATCTCTTAAAACTATTATTATTATTGAGTCAAAACCCAATGAGGGAATGAAAATGGTATAAAACATTGACCATACTGGAATATAATTGAATGATGATACAAATAATGGGGTTTAATTCTCATAATGATAAACCACACATGGTATATGACATACACATGTGTCAAGGAATTCAAATTTGAAACAAAGAACCCAATACATTTTATCTGGCGTGATTCATAAGGGAATTGACATCCTATATAATTTATTTATATTTATTATAATTCTATATAATAATCCCTTTCATACCTAAAATTTCATATATGATTACTTTATAAAATTCCTACCCCTATTTGTTAACAATTATCCATTAGAGTCTTCATTTTAGATGTTAACTACTTTATTTTTATGTATGTTTTACTTCAACATCTATGGTACTTAAAATTTGGTCAGGTCCCCTCCATTCCCAAAATGATAATAATTATATAAATGTAATATATATGAATTATATAAATATTTATCACCATTATTATTAAGTGGAGATGAATATTTAATCACATCACTACATCGAGACTGTAATCTATACACACACATGAGGGATATTTTTACATCTTGATGGATGGATCGAAAGAAATTTAAATGATAAATTAAGTTTAAAGAATCATTATTATATCATAAATATAATATAATTTCCTTAAATATATATTTATTACTATCCCTATAAATAACAAATGATAAATAAATTAATTTTCTTCATAGAGGTGGTAGTCCACATGTACACATGCGATATGTTATTATTAACCAATGGATCAGATTATAAGAAAATTAATGTGATGTTATAATTAAAGAATAATAATTATGTTTTAAATAACATATATGAATATTTAATCTATCTATTTAGAAATCCATGAATGATGGTGATGTGAAATTAATCATATCACTACATATAGGCAGTATCCCATACATACACATGAAGAATACTTTAATATCCAATTTGATGGATATTGGGTGGTAGGGAAGGTGTAAGAAGAAGTAAATGTAAAGAATATTGGTTAATATTTATTCATTTTCATTGAGATACATTTTTTTCCTCCACCTTAATCCTTTAAATATTTTTATTAAGATAAGAAACTAAGATCAAGGATGAAGTGAAAAATTCAAGGAAGGTTTTTTGTAGGTATTTTCCAATATAGAACGATAAAATGATATGAATAATATATGAGGAGAGGCCCATTCTTATATATTTGTAGAGGGATAGAAATGGAATCTCTTAAAATATTTTGATTATATAATGTCACATTCATGGGAAATAGGATACCAATGGAGAATTATTCTAAGGTAGGATAATATAAGTTTTAAATTTATTTACCTAATAAGAAAATGTTATGTATAGTTGGAAATATCACCAATATATCTTGGTTTAACCCAGGATAAACCATTTTAACCTTTTATTAGGAAACAACATTTTACTCTCTTTTACTATTGAAAATTATCACAAAATAATTTTTCGTTATAAGATTATTTTAATTATGTTGATTAAAAATGTTGAATCCCTTTTAATAGATTCAAATTCTATAAGTGAAATAATTAAATTTAATGTAATCCCTCAAATAGTAATGTAAACCCACCTTATAAAATGAATTCATAAGAATAAAACATATTTTTCATCCCTTAAATTCCTTGTAAAAACAATAAAATAAATGATAAAATATATTGTTGAATATATAATTTATAAATTTCTTTTAAACCATTAAAAAATAGATAATAATTAAGATAAAATCCCTTTTCATGGATAAAAAGGACTTTAGAAAATAGTGTTTAAAAAAATAAACTTATACCAAATCAAGTAAAATTATTATTCTTATGGAATAAATTATATTGATTCTAATTAAATGAGACTTATGTTACTTTTATAAAAAATTTAAAACAAAATGGGGAATTTACATGAAGAGAAATAAAAATTTATATAATAATCATAAATTTTCACTATTTCGTGAAAAATCAATATTTTTAAAAAAACCATAAAAGTACACCCTAATATAATATTGAAACACTAATTCCAAAAATTGTATTTATCTATTAAAATAAAATTTATAAAAATTCTATAAATCAATTATAATGTTTATAATGTTTTATTTATAAATACCATTTTGTAGAAAACATTATTTTGAAAGAATAAAATGAAATCAATGCTAATTTAGAACCTATTTATTCTAAATTAATAAATAAATCTTGATTATTTAAAACTATTTTAAATAACTTTTATAATGTGTTTTTTTATTCAAAAATTTTAATTCAATGGATCGATCCTAAAGTGTACTATATCATTGTTTATTTTGGTCGAGGGTTGTATGTAAGGAAATCTATTAGACACATTAAATTTATTTAAAGAAAAATATATTTGAAAATCATGGGGTGTTATGATATGAGGGTCCCTCATACACCATTTGTAGAACAACCACACATAAAAAGGGTCACTATAAAAAACGTGGAATGAGATGTCACTTTTCAATGGTTTAGAGTCTCACTCAAATCCCTTCACTAAAATATTATTCTTGAGATACTTTTAAAAATAATGTTTCAAAATAACTCACCAAACCCATTTAGAATAACCATTTTAAGTATCAACACATTTTTCCATTAACACCCTCAGTGATATTAAATTAATCGTCCGAAATTCAACTCTTAACCCAAACATCGACAAATCATTTTATGATAACACTCACTATTTTAAATTCTTCATTCTATAATTTGAAAAAAACCAATACCATAGAAAAATACATCAATTAAAAAGAAAAATATTTGGATTGTTAAAACCCACACTTCCTATTTTATTTTATGAACCAAATAGGGTCAAATAACATTTTAAATTCCACATTTAGCTTCAAACCCCATTTTTTACAATTATCACCACTTAGAATTTCTTGACCCACTAGAAATTCTAGTTAAATACCATTTTTAAGAATACAAAAACACTTTGAGAAAGTTTTTATCCAAAAAAATCCATCAAAAAGGGTAAAATTGGAAAATAAAATAATCTTAATCAATGAATAACTCAATTTCTTGTAAATTTAAGGAAAATAACAAAAAACCGACTCAGTTGAATGGAAACTATGCTGTTAGCTTCTGCATATGATGGTGATCACTCCAAAAGCCTTAAGGGATGTGCCATATTTCCTACAAAATAAAACCCCAAGAATCAATCACCCCACAATACAAATTCTAACTTTTAGTCCCTTTGTAATCATCGAAGAGTTGAAAATTTATGGAAAATGGGATACGAAGAAGGAGGTGGAGGAAAAACCAAGGTAAGAGATAATAATTTACCAAATGAATTGAGATGTTGAAGGATAGAGTCCCTAAAAATTTATGTAGTTTTATGAAGAATCCTTCCATTGGTGTGCCTTGGATCAACTGAATTAGAGGGTAAAGAAAAGAACCCTTGGTGAAATAAAATTTTAGGGGTAAAACCATAATTTAAATTTTAATTAAATCTAAAAAGATCACATGGCTTTGATTTATAATTTAGGGTTACATGAAACAACCATGTAGTTGGATCTTCTTAAACAAAACTCATCCAAATAGTTTTCTGAAGGTTCTTGCATAGTTCATCTACCCATGCACAAACTGTTCTATATGAAAAATCCCAAACATAGATCTATATCACACATTTGTTTCATGATTTTTCAAACCATTCTCAGTCTATGCTGTAGGAAGTTGGAGTAAATTAAGAACTACACAATTAATACTATGGGAAACCTCAAACATGATCTACCTATGCACATGAAACTGTACACATTGATATACAACTGGATACTTTCCCACAGAATGATACCCATACCGTTACTACAAATGTTTTCACTTGAAACTATGTGAAGAATTAAAAATTAATGAAATATATAAAAAAAATTCTAAAACATTAAAATATTTAAAAATCCAATAAAATTAATTAAAATAATTAATTTTAAAACACGATAATGTGATATGGGGTGTTACAAAATGCATCCTCATAATTTTTAATTGTATCTTACTAATAAATACGTTCAAGGGTATTTTAAAGATAATTATATTCTAGGATATAATTTCTCATTTGACATATATGTTACTCTTTTATTCTCTATCATGTTAATTATCTTTTATTAAAAAACATTAATCATTCACACAATCCTATACCCATGTATGTATACACCCTAATAATCTATTATCCATAAACTTACTTTCTAAAGTCCATTTGTATCTCTAAGATATTATATGATAGTAAAATAATATAATAATTTAAAAATTTACTATCTATATTACAATAAAACGTATTAACCACCATTAAATAAATTCACACAAAGTACTATATATATATCATAATATCAATCATGACATAAACATGAAACAAAATCATATATCACTTTTTCATCAAATCTATAATCCATTCCAAGGTTATTAATACCAACTAACTCACTTTAATAACATTCATTAAAAACTTAATTACCTAAAAATCAAGTATATGTTAAACTTAAGTGCTTTCCATACCATTATTATTTGTTCCCCAATTTTTTTCCCCAAAACATAAACTTATGATAAAAATAAAATTTTAAGGAATTTGATAAAATTTATTATATGTTTTAAATCCTTTAAAGGAAAAATAATCAAGAAATATCATATGGTGATTCACCTAATACTATTAATTTTCGAAAATAAAAGAATTTAATTTATAAATATCACTTAGTAATGAGAATATCTAAGAGTGTAAATATTTATTTTCCTTTTTGATATCAACCTCACTAATTTTGTTTAGTCTATATAGCTCACCATTTATATCATAACATATATGTATTATGATTTTCAACCATTGATATATGATCGTTTATTCAGATATAAGGAATATTTTTTTCATAATACATACTTTTTTCAGATTCATTTGTTTGATCTTGTTTTAATCAAATACAAAATCAAAAACTGTTATCATGATTTTTAAAATATAATGGTTAACACATCAATCTAGTGACATCATACCCTATGACACAATAATTTTAAACATATGATTCATTTTTTAACCATTTATGTTGTATGATTAATAATTAAATATGTATAGTCATTTTGTATTTGGTTCTTTAACCTAATTTTCTGACTTCACAATCAAATACTTCGTACAGATTATCTTCTGAGAGTCCATTTCAATTTTTTTTATTTAGGTATATTTTTTAGAAACTATGTGAAAATTGATCTAATACCCAAGACACCCATTTTAGGGTTATTTCACATAGGTACATCCATGCTAGAGTTGTTACACACAAGAAATATCGATAGAGGGATTTTATTTCCTAAAAAAACACAAAATCCCTTTTCTAAATAAATTTTACGATATTAAGATAGACATAGACATATCCTTTAGAAATAAACCAAGGGGTTTCAAAAAATTTATCTTATTTTTTTCATGAAAATATCTTAACTAATCCTAAAAAAATATTTACTCCATTGATACCTACTGAGATTCCCCATACCTTCACTCCCATGTCTTTTTCTAAATATATATACTATAAAAACTAACTTTGATACCAAGTGATATTATCCAAAATAAAATTTTATAAATTTCACTATAGAATTAGATCCCATAATAATGACACACAACTCAGATAACCCTTTAATTTATTATCTTTGAAGGTCAGTTACATAGGAAACATATTTTAAAAAACTTATATACATTTCTCCTTACTTGTACCATACTAGACAACATTTTATAGTTATGAAATGTTATGATCACATTCATAACATTGGGTAATGGAAACATAAGAATCGATGAGCTCAAACAAATAAGAATTTTAAAAAAAGTGATAATAATCCATGATCCTAAGTGATAAAAATATGAGCATATGGGTATAATAAAGATACATAAAAAAATTAAACCCAAGAAAACATATATCATAAAACATGGAGTATGTAATGGAATAACATAACACATAAATAAGAATTGTGTGAAAAAATGAGTCAATAAACATGAGATGTCATATCATTACTTACGAATGTATAAAATATTTCAAGTATGGAACATACATTAGTATAGGTAATATTACTTTTATGAGCCACACCATTAATACCCATTTATAGGAGTAACTAAAATGTACTCGTGGATACATTTCATCTGAGTTTTACACATTTACCAAGTTCATTAGAGGGATATATAGGACTCTAATAATCATTAATTAAAACATAATTATACTGTAATAAATTAAATAATAAACATATCATAAAGAAACTATGGAATGAAAATGGGGTTCAGTTAACAAATCATAAAGAACCCATGGAAATAAATTGTTATTATTAATCACATAGAAAATATCCCATTTAAGAAAATGGGTTTCATATAATTTTATAAAATATTCACCTATGTAAATCATAAACTTGATAAATCCATATAAGATAAATGGGAATATAAAGATATTAAGTTACATTATAAGTTAATACCCTTCAATAAAGATAATAAAGAATATGGTATTTATACTGTATAGACAAATTTTTATTATTAATTAAATAATTTCTCCATTAAATAGAAATAGGGAAAATAGGTGAACACCCTTAAATTATTGGAATGAAATATAGTATTCAAGATGATAATGTATTGGAGGAAAGTTTGTTCCTACTCACGGTATATGATTTTTATGAAAAATGCATTAATGGATTATATCTTTGATAGAAAAAAATATTAAATTATTTATCAATAGAAAATATTTTTGATGTTGATATTTTGATAATACCTATGATCAATAATTTTTTATATTAAAGGATCGAGACTTTTTTGAAAACCATTTTAGGGTGTTTCAGAAAAATACATTTTGAAATAAGAAATATCTTTGATCATTTGAAAGATTTTGAAAAGTAAAAATTCAAAATATAAAGAGAAAGATAATATATTTTAGAAAACATGAACATGCGGGGATAAAGTATCATATAAAAAAATGTTTTCTAAATATGTGTTCTTAAGAAAAAGACATTGGAGGATATTTTAGACAATTATATTGACATTAATACAAAAAATATGATGTTATGGTTTCCTTAAGAATATATTCTTAAAAAAGTGAAGTGAAAATTTCAGGAAACATTTTTTTTTAAAATGAAATATCAATAACATTACTAAAAAATATTTAATGATTATAAAAATAAATTTTCGGTTAAAGGTAAAACATCCAATTTGAAAGGATGAAAAATATTTTACAATATATTGAAATAATTTCTTCAAAATTTTGTATCATTAAATGGATAAAAAAATTATTTTAAAATAATAAAAGGGAAATTTAAACGTTATATACCATAACCACTAATTATGTTTCCAATTATATATATTATAATATTAATTTGAATTGAAAATATGAGGAATATAGGGAAACCCTCATTAATGAGTATGAGAATTATTCTAAAAAATATATATTTTTGTGAAGAAAAGATTTTCAATATAAAAGATTTAAATTAAATGGAAATTTTCCACCATAAAGTCAGATAATATAAAATTAAATAAATCATTTTTATGGAGGGAAAAAATTTTATATAATAATTTCAGTATGAATCATTTTAACTCAATAATGGGTGTTTTATTAAAAAAACCTTATAATTATAGTAACATAAGAAACAATAGAACATGAGATAGAGAGAGAGTTATAATTAAGTGGGAATTAAAATATCCTGAAATGAAATATAAATATTATAATTGAAGGAAATAGGTTAGTGAATAACAAATAAATTATATTAGTGTGCACAATATCAAACATGTCCCATGTAATTTATATTTAAGAGAAATAACCCCTTAAGACTATAGAAATATTCAAGTAAAGACATCATATAGAAAATGATTAAAAATGAAATATTCAATAAAATATATAATCATATAATCATGATAAAAAATATTGAATGGGAGTTAGATAAATCATTCCAAATAAAACATGATATATAATAAGAAATATGTCTTATGGGGTGAAAATTTAATACAAGAATCCATCCCTTTTTTTCTCGATTAGTCTAATTTGACATAACCTCTTTTATGAAAAACATAACTATCCTAAAAATGTATTTCAAAAACTTATTTATAACCATAAATTTTTTACCCATAATGTATAATTGTTATCAAAGTGTTCAATAGTTAGTTAATTTCTATTTTCAATATTGGGTGTGATTAGTCTTGATCGTTTTGAACTAGTTTCATAATAATTGTGTTTTTGATTAGTATCCTATAAAATATGATAATTAAAATATCATAGAAGGTATTCTTATTTATGATTAATAATTATTTATAGGATTATAATTTTTTTATCTTGGAGTTTTGGTTAAAATCCTTATTGATGAATTCATTTATGGCCATGCTTTTATGGGTTTTAATGAATTTACATTGTTATCATTATTGATGAGTTTAATATTAATTCTGACATTCCAGAACAAAAATAAAATTTCTATTTTCTTATTTTTATACTCTTTTATAAAAAATTAGTTCCTTATATTAATCAAAGATAGTATTTGATAGAAATGTTCAAATAGGTTGTCAGATAGACCCAAACATAAACATACCATCATTAATTTAATATTATGATTATAAAAGTGGTTTCCATAAGAATAATATAATTATTAATGAATAATAATGATATTATTTAGATAATTTCAATGTTTTTAATCATATTTGAATATTTTTCAACTAATGTGAATGAAAATAGATTGAAACAATATATATTACTTCAAGGTGGTATTAGTATACACATCACATGAATAACATTTTCATTTCATGAAGAATAGGTGAAAAAATGATAGATTGGAAATTTTTTATTGAAAATGAAAATTATATAATATTTTTCATATTTATTCCAAAATTTAATTTTTATAATTAGAAATAGGTAGTGGTGAAAAAATAGATATCATTTCTTTATGTAGGTGTTCATATTCGTAATGCACAAATAATGATTTATACTTTATTAATAGAAAAATAGGAATGTGGTTCATAGTTATTTAATTATCATAATAGTATTCAATATATAAATATTAATTATTTCATTATATATGATCTTGAAAATTATAATTTAATAAAAATTATAGATTGGGAACAATTTTGTAAAAAAGAGTACTCATATTGAAATATTTTAGTTTTTCATAGATTATTTCATGAAAATGGAGGTATTATGTTAATATATTATGACTAAAGGCTCATGAAAATCGAATGGGATTCTAGTGGACTGAAAATTAGTAATAATTTTATGTGTAAACCTAATTATTTAAGTGGTGTCGATTGGACCCTTTTATAAGTATTGAGAATGGAATTTTTGAAAATATATCCACTTAATATTAATAGAGAACATGTTTTACATTTCATGTAGCTCAAAAAATGGAAAAAATAGTGTGGAGGATTAGATATGGTTTATTATATCTGAATCTCAAAAATAGAAACATGTTTTTAACAAAGTTTCAATACCATTACCAATATATTTCTTATATTCACAATTATAAATTTTTTCAGGTTAACTAGTTTTTACCAAAATAATTTATACTTTTTTTCCAAAAAAAAGAGTGGTAATTATTACATAATATGATTCTTATAATCAAAATTTTGAATCAAATTTTATTATATCAACTATATAAATGTTATAAATAATTAATATTATAATACTAAAAATATAGTGTTTTACAAACAATTTTAATGAAAAAGTAACATAAATTAAAATATATAAATAATGTTTTGTAAATTAAAAAAATATATTTAAATTTTTTTTGAAACATAAATAATTTTTATATATTTTAGAAAAGGTTTTTTTTAATATCTATGTCATAAATATATACTAATAATATCAGAAAACAAATGGAATTTGTAAGGATGGTATTTTCACTATTCACCTAAAAGTAAAATGTTTTAGGAAAATCCATAAATTTAACCCATGAGTATTGATGAATTTATAAACTAAAAATGATATATACATTATCTAATTTAAATTCTAAAAATTATATATTTAGTTATAAAATGGAAATCAAAATATAATGATAAAATACTTTAACTGAAGTATATTTCTTTTCTAACATTTTTTATTCACATTTCTAATTCAAATAATGTTACGATATTGGTCCATTTTTTGAAAAAATTATAATATAATATTAATATCTTAAAATCAGTTAATCTAATTTATTAGAGGAAATTAAAAAATATATAAAAATACATTTTAAAAAATATTTTTAAGTTTAATTATTTATATTGTAAATATAATCATATTAAAATTTTTATGATCCATTTAATTACTAGATATTTTATTGATATTATATGTTTTTTTAATAATAATCATTTAATACGTCATATTTAATTTTAGTTCAATGTTATATGTGTTTGGTGTTGTGGGCGACACAACTTATTGATGATAGTTTTAGTTTAAGGGATCTAAATTCTAATTTAATTATAGATAAGGTTCTTCTAAATTCCAAAAACATATAATGAATTTGAAATTAACGTATTTATATGAAAAGAAACATCATATTTTTTTTATGATTTCACCCTTTGAATTATCTCTAAATGTGACCCATCCTCCATTTAATTTATTTAAATTCAAGAAACTAAACTTATCATTAGTTATATATCGTGAACAATAACTTATCCCATACCATTTTCCCCCAATACTAAATCTCAGGTTTATTTATTTAAAAGATAAAAACATGTTCTTGGTACCTACACATACTTGAGTCCAATTACAATATAAAACAATATTTTTGAAACCCAAATCAAACCGAATATTTTATATTGAATAGATTTTAGTTCTCTTGAAATAAATTATTTGAGAAATGTAAAAGACTGATTTTTTAAATAAATTTTTTTATTACAGTGTCCTCATATTTAAAAATATAGAATAAAAAAGTTTAGTTGTATCAATAGAGTAGTTTTTATTTAAAATGAGGTTTATCATAAGCTAGACCAATTTGGTTAGGGGTTATTTTTTACATTTTGTTTTCAAAACTCTCTTCATTATAAGAAACATTATATAAACTTTTATTTAAACCAAGCCATATTGATTTATCATTAATAATAAAATTATTATTATCTAATTTTTGATTATCATATTTTTTATTAAATAAATTTATTTCAAAGAAATTCAAAAAATAAATATTTTTTGAATCTAACATAATTTAGTGCTTTCATGTTTATATAATTAATTTCAAAACTATTTTACTAGATTTAATATTATATAGATCATAAAAATCATTTTTTTCTTCAATTAATTATTCTCATAATTAATAAGAGTTACATATCTATCGATTTAAATTATTTTAGTTTTATTTTATTCACCTTATAATGAATTAATATTTTTAGTATCCTTCGGATTATATTTCATCAACTGATGAAGATGAATAATCATCTTCAAAATAATATTTGAATTTAGATTCTAAATTAAAATTTATTCTGGTTTCAAAATCTACATTTTCCTTTTATCATTTTCATTCATCAGAATATTCAAATGGAATCCAATTGTTTACTACAATTTAAAATTTCATCATATGAACTGGTTGTAAACTTTCTGTCTACAGTGTCACCCAAGGTTCTTAAATCTTTTAAAGAATTATTTCCTTTTTTTAATAAATTATTGAAATTAATTTTTTCTTATAAAATTTAGTAAAATCAATTTCTATATGCACTACCTTCTTATATTCATAACATATCAGATATGAGGATTCCATCTTATCCTTTCTATCTTTCATTCCTTTCAAATGAGTATTCCAAAAATTCATTTTATTTGAAAGCTTATTCATGTGTCATTTAATTAGAGAAATTTAATTTTCATAGTAATTTCAACTACTTTGATCTAAATTACTAAATTTCTTCTTTTAAATAAGATATTTTAAAGTGTTGGTACAAGTATTAATGTTATCAGAAGTAAGGTTACCAATGTTAAAAGAGAATTCTACCCCATTCTTCGTACTTTATTCTCATACATCTCATTTGATTCTATATTTATATTCCATTAATTTTATTATGAAATAATCCATGATTATTTTTTTCAAATATTTAGTATCATCGATTTTCGTTATCTTGGACTCTAACTCATTATAAATAATATAACTAATATTCACAAAGAGGTGATCTTATGATTACTCTTTCCCACTGAAGTAAAAAATATTATATTCAATATTCACAAAGTGTTGATGCATTTGATTTAGTTTTTGTCTAGGATGAAAATAAAAATATTCATAATTTCCTCTTAACATAGATTTACTAGTTTCTAAAACCATAGAGATTAAATAATGAGTAATTTATGGCTTTATATAAATTAGTTTGACTATTTCCAAAGAATATATCTCACTATTGATTTTCCTAGTCATAAAACATAATAATGTACTAAAAACATTATGGTTTTCTTGATATGAAATATTATATTCATGTGAAAATTAATTAGTGTTCTTATTTTTATTTTTTATTTTCCCATTTCCACGATAAAGTTGTCTACTCATGCATTAATTAGTAAATTCATTATATTACCATGCTAGAAAACATAATATGATCCCTTCAAAATAGGTGTTCATGTTGGATTTATGTTTTTGAGTGTTCCAAGATGTACTCATGAGATAAAAAATATATTTCCTCTACTAACACAATTAGTGTTACTAAAATGAGTTTATTTTTTATAAATTAATAGAAATTAAGAATTATTTAATGGTATTCTAATACCTAATTTTGGTATTAGTCAACAAAAATTAAATCTGAGAACCTAGTTATAGATAAGCTTGGATACCAAATCTTTTTGCAAGGTATGATTACTAATAAAATAAAATTGGTGGAAAAATATAGTTTTAAAATAAACTTACAATTTTCATATTCCCAAAGTATGATGTTAGAAATATTTATTTACTACTGATCAGACACTTGATTATAGTAAAAAAAAATGTACAAAAAAATATCTAAAATAAGATAATCATTATTTCAATAATTACTAATTGAAGCACTGAAAAAATGATAATTTAAACTATTAGTATTATATCTATTCATAAAAGGATTATTATAATGGTAGTTAGGAAATTAATAAAATGAAAATTAGAAAATAAATATTTTGTAATATTAAAACACATTGATTATTGGTTAGAAAACCAAATACTCCATTAAAATGTTATCATTAAAACCGTGATTTTAATCCAAAGAGTAAGGTGGATCAGTAGATGTGATCTTATGATTCAATGAATTTAATACCTTTATATGGTATCTATGATTTTATACCTATCGAAAGGTATGTGTTTTAATCCCTAGAGGCCCTTTAATTAACATATCAGTATTGAAGAACATACACAGACTAGAGATTAATATCACATGTTATCCAAGCCATAGATTCCCACAATACAAAAGATCATAAAATCATCTTTCTTTATATCCCCATATTCCCTTGATTACATAGGATTAGTAAAAGAAAAGTAGTAATGGAATTGTATACAACTTTAGAAAAATCCTAACAAGATGAATCTCTTAGTAATAAAACAATCTGAATGAAAAACTTTTCCACTAATTAGAAGATCTAAGAAAAGAAAAGATAGAGCCTCAAATTCACTATCAGCTTCTAGATTTATCATTCTAATTACTTAAAATGCAAAAAATTTGATTCATAGGATTGTTTTTGTAAAAAAATACAACGACCAAATTCTAAAAATATAAAAGTCTATTGTAACTATATCGACAATAGTTTCTTTAAATAACGATGAACTAAACATGTCTCTTGATCTACAGATGATTTAAATCAAAACACTATAGTTTCTAAAAAATATACGGATTTAATAAAGTATGTATATTTAGATCACCACATTTTTATAAAAAACTTATTTCTCTAGTATTTCTATTTTAAAATTCTGATTCATCAAAAACAAAAAAACTTTAGACAAAACTCAATATAAATAATTTTATTATAAATTTTAATACGGTTTACAATATAAAGTAAGTGATTCATTATCTTCTCATAATCATCATATTTAATAGTACCAAGTTTTAAAAACATTAATATGTTACTCAATTTTTTATTAGACTATCAAAAATACTTTTCTTATTTAGATATAAACTATAAACAACTTATACTATCAGTAAAGAACAATATCCTAAATAGTGTATTCATAGTTCAACATTTAGCACAACAATTTTAGAATATGAGTAAAAAATTTAAGGAAATCCTTAACATTTTAATAGAATTTTCCTCAGTGAAATTTTATTCATTCTATTTTGAGAACAATCCTTATTTTAAATCCCAAACATATCCATGTCAATAACATAATATATCATATTCAGTATGATTGAAATCCCTAATCATAATGAGTATATGAGTCTAAAATCACTTTGGTAATTTTTCATATAATGCCAATTAAACCATAAATGAATCATTCCATGCTTCTGTTAAGTATTTAGATTCACCTATCGAGACACTTCACCACTTGATAACTCATTAAGGAACTTATCTAATAGATATATGTTTTATAATGTAAGAAGTTTTCTAACATTACCTTTATTGATAGTTTCTTATATTAATCATTGGGGTTGATCTTAATGAAATTTTTTGTTGATGATGAATTTATTAATCTAAAACGAAATATTTTATCAAACAATTATCATTTTTTACCAATATTTAAGAAATAATTTTATTAAATTAGATCCTACTAAACATATAATCACATTTAACATATATAATATAACTTAGTTGGACAAGATCTATATTTCAATATTAAATAAGTCCACTATTGTGTTCCTCTATCCAAATATCTATTTATGTAAGTGATAATATCAAGGATATCATATATGATTGTTGTATAGGTGAGTGGAAAAATATTTTTCTAATCCATCAAATGGATAGACGCAAATCTATCCCAATAGTTTCATAGTTCATCAAGTTCACTGGAAATGTGCAACCCAATGAAAAAATTACATATACAAAATTTTTGTTAGGGTCACTCATTACTTTAAGTCTATAACAAATAAACAAGGGAAACCTAATTTTAGAATGGACTTACACAGATGTATGATTAAAGTCCTAACAAGATTCTAATTAGAATGAATCTAAAAATATATATTTTTAGGGGGATTTAATCTTAATATATTTTCTAATGTTATTCCATTTAAATTTATACATTCCTATTGTGAATTTGTCGTGGAATACTATTCCATACAATATATAAATATTTCTAAACCATATTAATGTGTATCTCTCTTTAAAACACTTAGTTTGTAATACTTTCCCCAAAATAGATTCCAAATATACCCACACATATCTAATTCTATATAATTCATTTCTTTAATGAAAAATTCATGTAAAATTTTAAAATAATATAAAATTATTAATCCTCTCGTTAGTAGTACTCCACATATAGAAAACCCCCACTATTATAGAACATTGCATAATCCTCAAGGATAGTGAAAAGTCAACCCAAATTCCGTCTTCTAAAGGATACATTACTCCAAATATATTCTAACTCGTTATAACTCTAATACATAATTGGTATAAACTATATTTGGAAACATAATTTAATCTAATATCTCTAATTATTAAAATATCCACCTAGAAGGAAACAAAATATAGTGTCATACATAACATGTGACTCCATATATTCATGTATAATGATATATAGAATCATTATAATAAATAAAACTAAAGGATATATAAGTTCATAATATATATATATCTATATAATTTATATCCATTAATAATAAACAAGTGATTAAAATTTAAAAAATGATCAATTCAAATATTTATCATGAGATAACCATTTTGGAACAATTCATAAATTTAAAGACAATTTTATACACTTTATAATATAGATATTCATTATAGATTTAATTTAAATACATTACACTCATTTCATAACATAAGCAGCATTATTTTATTCCTTATAGGGCCTTTCAAATTAAATATATAATTCTTTTTAAATATAATAATTTTATATTTAAATTTTATTTCTATAAAATATTTTCGCTATCTAAATATCACATACATAACTTTTATTAAACCTTGATTAAATAAATATTCAAAACACTTTTGAAGTAGTACAAATAATATCCAAAATAAATAACATAAGTTGATAAATTAAAATTATGTATTGTGAATAGCTAATAACCACAAAACAAAGAAACATTATATTTAACCCAATTTTTTCAATTCATAAACACTTTATAAATTAAAATTATAGTTTATATTTTTTTTCTACGTTATTATGAATTCCATATAATACTGTAAAAGTTTTTCAATATTAACACATTATATTATGGAATACTTATTAGTAAATGTTTCATTTACATTTAATAAAGGAATTATAGAATATTTATTGTAAATTAATTTGTATGAAAATTAAAAATTAATTAATACATTAAAAAATATTTTATAATTAATCACAATGAATTTATAAATAATCTAATTTCATATAAAGAAAAATAAATTTTCTTTACCAATCTTATTTTATGATCTTGAATATGTTGTTGATTACGATTGACAATCTTATTTAATAATCCATGGGAAATCATAAGCTAATATTGGTAGTATAATAATGGTTAAATGAATTGGTGTTATTAATCATAATCTATGACTAATATTCATGTTTTCTTTTAAAATATCACAGATTTTATTTTATGATTAGTATAAATATCTTAAAGGGGAAACAACTCTCTAATATCTAAATATTGTAGGACACTATAATTGGGTATGATAGACTAATATTGTGTGTTAATAATAATATGAAACAAATAATTTTATACCATTTCACTAGTTATGATATCCCATATCTTAATTCTCAACTGAACCAAGCATAAAAAAGGTTGAATTGTTTTTTTGAATATGGAAAATGACAAAAAAATCGATTATAAAATCTTAATTTCTCAATTTATTTCAGGAAATTGATGGCATGTCAAGGATTTTATACTAATATTGGATTTAAATATATTTAAAATTCATTATTAAACATCATGTAATCAATAATTAATTCTAATTCAAAATCAATCGAGGAAATATAATTTAAATATGGAGTAAAATTGAAGTAAATAAACCTATATACCCTTTACAAATGCTGGTCACTATAACATTATTTACCCATGCATGATTAACACCATTATAGAGGAAATGAAATTATATCCATCCATTGGTGGTATCCTTGGGTTTATTGTGGATCAATCATCATATAAGTTAGAACTATCTTCTCACCATTACACACTAACACATCGATAAGTAAATGTTGAAAAATATTGGCGCATCATGATAAGGAAGTTTCCACTAGAAATGGATAGGAAATAATAGATTCCATCATAACATGGTGGTGAAATTTGTAAATCCAACAAGTACACTCCTTTCTTGTTAATAAATAAACACATGAATTATAACACATGAGTAAACTCCTCATCTAGTTCATGAAACTGTTACATAAAGATATCAGACCCTTAACTATTTTATCATATTAAATGCCTCTTAAATGATTGTTATTTTAAAAAAAATATATGACTATAAAAATTACATGTTATTATTATATAACTATAATAAGATTTATATAAATTTTATATCTAAATAATATACCCAAGACACTAAATATGATCTCATCCGATAATAAAATATTATTGGGTGAGGTATTTTCATAACCATGCCTTACAATACAATCAGTATAAATCTATAAGTTAATGGACATGGTTGGTAATTTTCCAATATCATAGAATTTGATATGGATAATTTTATTAAAAAAAATGAACATTATAAGGTATCCAAATTATATTATTCTCACATTATCCCGAATAATCTATGGGAACCAAACCAATAGGGTAACCTATTCATAATTATCAAGGTCTTGATGAGGGATTACATTTGAATGCATTTATTTTCATTGAATTTTGAGGTGTTTTCTTGATATCATGATTTTATTTCATGAATTAAATTTATTACTTATATTTATGCATGATTCTAATGATTTAACTTATTTATATTATAACATTAACAAAATTAACTTTTTCTAATTATATTAGTGCACAACCCTTTGTAAAATCATTGACTGGTTGTGCATCCACAATGAAAAATGAAAATATAATATTTAATACATGTTTATATTCATATAAATTATAAAGTACATGAAACACTTTCATATAATGGGATAACGTCAAAAATAATCAAAATCATATATGAGATCATGTATGGTGACCACCTAAGAATCCTTGTAAATTCTCAACAAAAAACTATTTGGAAATTTATAATAAATCTTTACAACACTAACTAATTTTTTTTGTAAAGTATAATTCTATTGTAAAACTCATAGGGAAGTTATTCTCGAAATCTTTATAATTTTATCCAAAAGTATAGATGATTTTTTAGTGTAATTTATTAAAATTAAAAAAAATAATCATAAAAATACAAATACATAAACTAAGAACCACAAATAAAAATATATTATGCTATAATAATTATAGAAAATTTAATAAATAAATCAGTTTAGTTGAAATTAAATCTAAAAAAACTTTTGTTCCTTTATTTTCACTCCAATTACTAAATTATTCTAATCGTATGGTCAATGAATTTTATTAATTTGGAAATTAGGTGACTTAAATACATGTTTAAAAATAGATGAAATAAATTCTCTCTATGATCAAGAACCATATCAGGAAATATAGTTCATTCATTAAATGTGAATTTTATAATAAATTATATGATCATGATTAATAAATTAAAATTATTTTAGAGAAATATATAAATGAAAAAACCTAAAAATTCATCTTTTATTATAAAATAATTCAATTAATCAATCAGTAAAAAGTAATAATTCTCATTAAAAGTTATTCCTATTTCTCCATGTTTTGGAAAAAACTCATTATTATATTTATATTAAACATAATGGAGATATATTGTATTTCTAATAAACTATTGATCAATTATCCTCACGATTTAAATAATTCCCAACAAAATACTCTTTTGGTTTGCTCAATTATTTTTTAAAGGATGAGGTCGAAGCCTCATTTTTATTATTAAAGCAAAGAACACTTTTTTTATGATGTGGTTAGAGGGGGACCCATTACATAGTCTGTAGGCTTGGGGGAATTAAAACCCAAATACAAGGCTTGAAATCCCATTTTTGGCCCAAAGGGCCATTTGGTGAATAGTACAACTACATTCCTGGGCCACTACAGTTCCTGTAACAGTATCACCATGGCTAAAGTTCCTACTACAGTGCCGCAAAAACAACAGTGTCTCTGCTACTATAGTTCGGCCACTACTACAGTACTGCTACAGTGCTACAATAATAACGTGGAAATTCAACCCTTCCTGGATTCGATCCATGAGCCTTTTGGATGCCAAGAAAGAGCATTTAACACATTAGTATAGGCTCATTAGCTGGATTTATCTATTCACTAATAATAAAATAATATATTTATAGGAATCTTTTATTGATTGAAGCCATTAGATATTAATTTAAATCATGGAAGGTTTTATATATCCACTAAATTTTAATTCAAAATCCCTAAAAAATATGACATTCTCACTATATTTTCATTCATGTTTTTAATTTCTAATATTTTATTATATATAATACTAGGAAATGATAACTAACCACCATAATTATTTTTTTAAATGTCTCCTTTATTTTTCATCAACATTCCACAACAACATAACCATATTTCATGATTTTATTCGATTTTCTCTATACACCACAATTTATACAACCATGATTTGGTTTAATCCAATGTATTATCCTTCTTAAATAACTCATCCTTGATAAAAATTTATCATTTCATCACATCATGGTTTCCCCTTGAGTTCCTTTTCACCCATACCACACTAAAATCATTATGATTTAATCCCAATACATCATGGTTTTCTAATAAAAGTAGATAATTAAATTATGTCCTCACAAAAAAATTATAACAAAAAAATCCTAAAATAACATGTAAAAATTATAATAATGTATTCTAATAAAATCAATTTGAGATGTAAAGTAATATTAACAATTACGTTAATAATGTTTAAAACCATCCAAAAATAAAATAAAACTAACTAATAATATCAATATATATTAAACATTTATAAACCATACTTGCATTTTTCATGATGTAAAACATATAAATTTACATCCTTATAATGAAAAACCAATCATATTCATGTTTAAACATCACAAACAAAAAAATAAAATATAAATTACCGAATGTCTTGGAAAATTACCCAGAAATTTTTTTCAACTCATCAAATTTCAAATAAACCAATCAACATTATATTTTGATTACCACTAAAATTTCCACATAAAATTATTTTGGTATAGGATGTATAATTCTTCATTAAAGAAAGGATAAGTAAAAATTTTCATTATAAATCAATCATGGGAATTGAAATGAAAATAATTTTTATTTTTTTTTCATTTCCAACAAATTTTTTCAATTGAATTATTTCATGGAAAATGATTCATATATATCAACCTTCCAATACAACATCACTTAGAAAAAATATATATAATAGTTGAAATGTTCTTTAAGGTGGGTTTGATTATAATCAAGGCACATAAAATATCCTTATTTGATAAACCAAAACTATCACATTAATCTCCTCTGAAAACTATTTATAAAAATTTTGAAAATTAAAGGAATGTTTTATTATTCATTAGGAAATCCAAGATAATTGTTATTACTTTATATACCTATATTATGTTTTTTAATATTTAAATTCCCAAGTAAAACTAAAAATTTTATATGTTTAACATATTTTATGAAATAAATCCACAGTAGGATCATATAAAAATAATTTTAAATCATAATTTTGAAAAAAATACATTAAAAAAATATATAAAATTTTTAAATCATAACACATCAATATGATATTCAGATGTTTATATTTACTCATACACCCATATTATCACTCAATGAACATCATAAAAAAAATTAACATAATATTTTTTTGTTCCTAATATACTATAATAATGTTTCCCAAATCGTCTATTGACATGAACAAAAAAACCACTAAACCCAAGAGTGTCACCCAATATATTAGGGTTAGTGAAAATTTCCATTGGTCTTGATTTATCTTTGGGGAATGATTTTTATACATATAATATTATAATTTTTCAATAACAGATTCTACTAAAAAACCAGCATAACCCATCTATATATTGGATGTTTTAAATTTTTAAATTAACACATAAATACATAATGGGAGTAAATTTTCATTGGTGGTATGTGTCATCCATGATTTTAAGGTACACTATTTTGATGTTTAATATTATGTTTTTAGGTTTTGATGGAATACCAGATTTTGGGGTGTTTCTGTAGAACCTTGTTCTGGAACTACATGAAGGTCAAATTTTCACCATATAACCCATTTATAGAATAAATGTTTTACTGGGATCATGTTGGAAATATATTTTTGGGAATAAAACATACAGGTCATAAATCACTCCGTTAAACTATAAATTCTTTTTAAATAATGAAACCCTTTTTTATATCATAAATCATCATTTGTGATAAATTTACAAAAGGAGAAATTTTTGTCCACATACATGAGTTATGGATGATTTAAGTTTTAATTATAATGATTATTCAATTAATCCTTTGATCCAGAGGGTTTTTATCATGATTTCTATCAAGTGTTTCCTTATTCAGAAGGCTGATCATCCATCAAACCACATGTATTCTTCTAGGTGGTTTTAGATATCAATTATCTTTCATGGTCACTTCATTTGGTGATCAATCCTCATGTCTTGTGAATCACCTCTTTCTAGTTAAGCATCCAATCATATTATTCATTTCTATTGGTCATGGAGATAAGTTTCATTATATTTATAGATTTATCAACCTTGTAGTGATGTTTTTTTTATCTTTTCTAGACCAAATTTATTTATTTTATTTCTTGGTGTCTAATCCATTATTGGTTGTGGGGTGGAGGGTGAGTTTTATTTGGGGTATGTTGTGATCTGTCTTTTCCACCATTGTTTTTTGGTTTTGGAATGAGATTATATGATGTGGGGATCAATTTTAGGGCCACCATAATTTTCATTGCGTGATATACAGTGTTGGTGGAACCCATTGTTGGAATGAGTGACCCAAGATTGAGGTCAGTGGGTTTGTCTCTATAATTTTTCAAACGAACCACGATTTGTCTCATTTTATAGTTTTTTATAAATTAATTTGCATGATATTTTTGTGTTTGTAAATGGATTTACAATAAATAATGGGTTCTCTCTTCATTTTAGTAATTCAAAAATTCTTTTTTCAATGTGTTTTAAAATGGGGTTTCAAAGATAGTAAGATAAAATAAAAAGGTTCTTTTGATATTTATTGTGAAAATAAATTTAGAAATTATTTGGGAAACGAAGAACATGGGAAGCATTGGGTACTTAGGTTAAAGGTTTATCTTATGTACATAATCCATTATATCATTGGGGGGTTCCCTCATGGGGTGATCATATGATCTGTATTAGCACAAATATAGGTACTTGATTTGACATTATCAATGGATTTACTCATTGGGTGATCATATACTCCCTAGGCCTGGTGTTCTATGGGCGTAAGTATACACTAGTCATTGATTCTGATATTCTTAGTTTAATGGACAACCTTTTTTGTGATCCTTGTAATGATTTACCCATGAGTTGACTTTTTATTAAGCTATATTTGGTATAAGTTCTTTGAGTTTGATAAATTTTTATTGAAATTATTATTTGAAACTATTTTTCTTGAATTTTTTAGAACTATGGAAATGGAAATTATTTACCGTGCTTATGATATAAACTGTTTTATCATTTATAATTCAATTGTTTCATTAAAATGATCATATTTGGTTTGTTTGTATAAATATTTTATCAACAAAACCTAGGTGGGGTCCAATTGATCATGTTTATCTCACACCCTATAGACCAATTCAATAGTTTATAGACATTGTAATATCTGTTGATGCCAAAAAAAGAGTTCCTCATTGAGGTAGTGTGGTTTCATTCATACAGGTTTAGGTAGCTAGTGGTGATTCGATGGGATGTTTCCCATATTATCACATCAAGTAGGTAGTTTCAATTTTAGTTCTCCATTGTTTTTGAACTTGTTATTTGGGGGTTTTCTAAATGATTTTATTTATATCACTTCTTTTGTTTTCTTTTAGTTATGACATATAGTTTCATGGTTATTATTATAAATTTTAGTTATTCTATTTTTATGTATTAAAATTTTTCTACTTTAGTATAGATGAAATCATTCCCTATGGTTATTATTGATGTCCCAGTGCTATTCTCCTACCGATGGGGATCAAGAATTCTTTTTGGTTATGTGTATGATCAGGTTGGGTGCATGTTTGTGAGGGTATCTAAGGTTCTTCCATTATTTATTTTTATGATATGGAGGTAGAGTGAAATATAATTCTGGTTCCATATACATAGAATATATTGATATCCTATTATGTCATTATACCAATGGAGTTAAATAGTTTGTTATCTGGTTAGACGATCTAATGGTAATGATATTTATTTTCCCTAGGGTTTCTCCAACAGAATCCCCAGAGCTCTTTTCTAGGAAATCTGATAGTTTATGTTGATATTGGAACACTACCATAAGATGAACTAGGTTATAGTTATGAATATGTATCCTTTCCATTATTAGAATATTTTTTTATTTTATAAAGGTGGATATGTGTTTTTAGAAGATTAAAATTTAGTTGGGTTATCATCAGATGAAGGTTTGGGAGTCCGATACACTTAAGAAAGATTTCAAAAGTAAGAATTACCGTTATTAATATCTTGTGATTCCATTGGGTATAACTAAAATTCATAAGGTTTTCATGGAAAAAATATCCCGGATATTCCATCAACATATCAATACTTTTTTTCCATTTTTCTGGATGATATTTTTTTTTATTCGAGGTTTGAGAATGAGAACCAGAACTATATTTTTTTGGGAAATCATTAGAAGTATCTATCTTTATGGGAAGATTTAAAAATGGAATTTTGAGATCTATGAATTTATGTTCATAGGGAAAATGATTTTTTAACATGTTTTCTAGTTGATCCTAATAAGGTGATGTCTGTATTGTCATGGGTGGATCCATTTAATGTCCTTGAGATTCATAATTTCCTTGTACGTGATCAATACCATTAGTGATTTATAATTAATTTTTCTTGGTTGGTGTCATCCTTTACTGATCTTACTAGTAAGGGGTGTGGTTAACCTATGATGTAAAATTTGAGCCCTCATTTGATGGGTTGAAAATAATTCTGACATTATCTCATATTATTATCTTACCTTATACCAGTCAGGGGTATGTGGTGTACTGAAATGACTGTAGTTATATTTTGTGTTGTGTTCTTATAATGGATGATCATGTTGGGCCCTATAGATCTCATAATTTTTCCCACATTTTACGAAAACCCCAAATCATTATTTGAATCATTACCGAATTATGCAGGCAGCTAAGTGTTGGAGGAATTATCTTTTTGGGGAGGGACTCATAGTTTTTTATTCCAATAAGATATGGATTTATATCATTTCTCAGAAGGAATTGAATATCAGATAGATTTAGTTGGAGGAATACCATCAAATTTATGACTTCGACATCACCTACACCCCAGGGAAGGGGAATGTCATAGCATACACTCTTAGTTGGATTTTTTTATGTAAGGATATTCTAAAATCAATGTAAGAGTGCATCATGTTTTGAATATTTTCTTAGATTCATATGGGTGACCAGGTGGATAATTCATGTCAGGTGTTGATTAGTGTTTAGTTATCATAATATATCATTTTATTCTTCTCTGTAAGTCCCGTTACATGATGATGAGTAACGACGAATCAGAAAAATCCTTTATAGAGAGGATACCATTTCAAGTTTTTATCTCCCTTCTAATGGTAATAACATATTTAGGGATTGGAATTTTATCCCATAAAAAATTGGGAGTTTATTTTTGTATGAATATCATAGCTCTTCATGGATGATTCACCTGGTCACTAAAATGATGAATTATAACAAGGTACAATGTTTCTAGTCACTTGATTTGGAGAACCACATTACAGATTATGTGTCCCACTATTGCACCTTCCAACTGTTAAAGCCAAAGAATTTAAAACATTATCATTTTATCTATCATATTATAGTGCTAGTTTGGAAGTGGTATGAGACTTCCATGGAATTATTTTTTGGAATACCATAAAATACTCAAGGTGTAAATAATATTTGGGTGGTTGTTGATCAGCTGAAGAAATCAAAACTTTTCAAATCAATTAGGGAAAACACTAAGGTATATGATATGGGTAAGATATATATGCAGGAGGTTTTGATGTTTCATGGTGTTCCATTTTCTATCATCAAGGACTAGTATCTCAGGTTCTCCTCTAAATTTTAGATGACTATCTAAGAAGTGATGGGGACTTTGGTTCAGATGAATACAAATTACTATCATTCGGTAGGTAGTTAGAAGATGTATGATATTCCAATAATGGATGATATGCCCCAATATTACATCATGGATATCATAGTTTCATGTGAATTTTTTCTATGATTTGTTGAGTTTTCATATAATTAAATTTCTCAGTTGTTTATTAGGCTCGTTCCCTCTAAGGCTTTGAATAGCTACTAGGGAAGATCACCTATTTATTGGGTTGAGGTGGGAGAGGCCTCTCTTGTGTGACTAAGTATCATTTGAGTAGATGTCAGTGAGGATCTAGGATATATGTCAGTGTCACGTTTGAACGTAGAGTTTAAAAAATTGCATCTAGATCATTAACTCTACCCTTTATAGTTTTTCATATGTGACGAAGTTTTCTTAAACGTTTCTCCATGGTTGGGTCACTATTGACTTAGGAAAGTGGGAAAATTGGCTTCGAGATATATTGGACCATTTGAGGTCATTGAGTAACTTGGGAATGTTTCATATCAATCAGTGCATCAACTTTAGTTAACATGTATTCATGGTATTTTCCAACCATCTCAACTCAGGAAGTTTCCTCCTAATCCTTATCATGTTTTAAATTGAGAAGATATTGAGTGGGGACGAGTTGTTTTAATTTTTGAGAATCCATTAGAGATCATTAATTTTTAGGCCAAAATATTTAATGGGAAATCAATCTCACTGATCAGAGTGTTATAGTGACAATGATCAAATTCTCATAAAACATGGGTGTGTGAATCATCATATAAGGAGTATTTTCCTATTCTCTTTATCAGGTTCCCTTCTTCAACCTTACTTCTTGCAGGATAGAAAGTCATATAGTGGGGATATTGTAACATCCTGGATTTTAAGTTATTCTCTATTTATGATTATGTGATTTTTTAAGTTTATAGGGATCAACAACTTTTTTAAGGAGTTTCTACAGAATATGGGTCTAGAACAACCTACAGAACCAATTTATACCATAAAATACATTTATAATGTAAATGTTTTGTTAGGAGGAAGCTATGAAAATGGTTTTTAGAATAAAAATATTACTATACATGAATAATTTTAATATTGTAAATTCTATTTATTCTGGAAAACCTATTTAACAGCATAAAAATATCCCTTAGAATAAATTTAACAAGTGTTGCCTTTTTTAGGTTATGTGAATAATGTAAGATTTACTTAGTAAGTAAAATGTTTAGACAGTAAATCCTTCAAACCTGTAGGTTATTGGTACACTACACATATATTAGTTCTTAATTTGGTATCAAAATCATTCCTTGAACCCCATGTATTCTTACAGAATATTTTGGGTGTCTCGCTCTATCTGAATCACTTTGTTCAACACTCAACCTCTATGGTAGGTGCACCACTTCTCTTTGGGTAGGATACATTTCTTCTTCTTCATTTCCATTGGGCACAAAAAATAATTTCACATTGTTTATGTATTTTTTGACATTGTGGTGTAGTTTGTTTAATTTATTCTAGATCCATTGTGATATCATCTTCCATGGTCAGTCCTTTGTTGGTTGTGGCGTGTAAGGTGAATGTTCATTGTGGTGTGTTGTGATATATCTTCTACACCGCATGTTTTATTTATATAATGTGATTCTAAGATAAAGGAATCAATTATACATCCTATATTATTGTATTTATATTTCCATCAGTGGTGGTGGAACCCTTTGTGAGCATGTGTGACCCTAGTTTGAGGCACGTGGTTCCATCCTTAGCCTTTGATGATTGAACTGTGATTTATCCAATTTTTCATTTTTTATAAATAAATTTTCATGATTTATTTTTATGAATAAATGGATTTTCAATAAATGATGTTTTATCCCTTAGTTTTGGTAAAGGTAATAGGGTATTTTCAATGCATTGTGATTTAGTTTTTCAAATAAGGATTGAAAAAATAAAATGGGTCATCTAAAATTGATAGTGAGAAGACTATTTGAAATGATTTGAGGAATACGACACACGAAAAGCCTTAGGTACATAGGTGAAAGTTGTATCTTAGGGATATAATCCATAATATCATCAATGGTTCAACTCATAGGGTGTCCCTACTCTCTTCAGGACCATTTTCTTGGGTATTTGTTTTGACACTATCATGGGATTCACTAAAGGAGTGTTTCTCTTATCCCAAGGCCTATTGCTATAGGGGATTGAGTGCACAAAACTCATTGACATAGGTATGATTAGACTAATATCCTAGTATTTTATGATCCTTGGAATGATTTACTTGTTCAATGTCTTTTTATTCTTATGGATTTGATATACCTTCTCTGACATTGATAAATGTTTAAGGTTAATATTCTTTGAAATTGTTTGACATTGTTTTTTTGGAACTATGAAAGAAAGGAATATTTACCATGAATTTTACATAAACTTATTTATATTTTGTCATTTTTTATCATTAAAATTAGAATATTTTGATTATATATATATAGTCTATGTAGAAGGATTGAGAAGGATTCTAAGTAGCCCTCTCCACACACAACCTGCACACCCCATGAACGCGTGTTGAACTGTTTATGTCTTTTGATGTATAAATATATAAGCCTCAATAGTGAGGTGGTGAGGCTTCCATCAGATGGGTTCAGGTAGTCGGTGGTGATATTATAATATATTTGACATATCATCTCATGGATAAGTTAGTTTGTATTTTAGTTTTCCTCTACTTTTACCCTTGTTCTTTGTGTTTATTCTGACTACTTTGAGTTGTGTCTCTTCTGATATTTTCTTTCAGTTATGGAATATAGTTCTTTCGTTATTATTCAAATGTTTCTTTTTGGTGTGTGTATATATTTCATGTATTCTACATCAGGTTTTGTGAAATAATTCCCTCTTATTATTGTTGATATCCAGGTTCTAGTAACATTCCCATGGGTATTGGGAACTATAGGATCAAAGAGCCCTTAGTTTAGGTGGTGGATTTAGTTAGGTGCTATTTTTTATGGAATCCCATTATGGATCCTTATAGGGTACTAATTTTTCATATATATAAAACTACTCTTTATATTTATTCATTGAGAATTATAATAATAATCACGTCAAAAATCCATAATATAGACCGAAAAAACATGCCACCATGGACTCAACACTAACTAAATACACTTGGGGATGATCGAAACATGCCATTTTTTCAAACATAAACTCCCATCATCTAATGCCTTATGGGGTCCTATCGATGATAATATGACATCCTCTGTGTGCCTTGATCATATCCAATAGTTAGAATATGGTATTTTGAATTATGCACAGTAGTAATCAATGTTTCTAAGTTATTTCGTGAGTTATTTTATCTAAAAAATAAAATAAAGATAAGTTTATAATTGAAAATTCCATTGATCTAATGGTTTTATAATGAATGAAATATATTTTGATCATGGTAGAATAACCACATAAATCATTTTATGATGAATGAATCATGGATCATGGAGGGTCAAACACAATATCAAGCACTAAATTGACGAATTAATTTCTGATTCTAGAATTTATTTCATATTCAAATAGGAAGAAGAGTAGTCGAGTTAAATACATTGCATCAAAGAGATTAAAATATTAAGAGAAAAACATATCCTGATGTTGGATCCTAATAGGTACAAAATAAATTATTAAAACCCATGATTTCAATGAAATGAGTTTGTAATAAATTTTCAGAAGAAGGTTGTAACATCCAGGATAAAAAGGTAATATCTCTTTTATTGTTTAAGAGTTTGTCTCATGGGTTAAAAGGGTTTAAGAGATGTTGAAGTGATAGTATGGCTGGGGGGGGTTCTGCAGGGACTAGCTACAATAGAAATTTGTGTCATAAAATCTATATTTATGAAATATATTCCATACAGTACAAGAAGATAAAAAAACTACAAGAAATTGAGGATATATCCACAATTATATATCCATTGTTTAAAAAAAACATGGTTATAGCCTATGGTACCCCCATGGGTCATAATATACTTGTGGTGCTACACCCCTAACCCCACCCTTATCATGATTCCACCCACCGATGTTTCCTTTGTCGCAATCTCTCTTCCCCATAACTCGGTAAACCTCCTTGCCTGATGTTTCCACCCATCCTCCTGCTATCCTTTGATGATGAAAAGACCGCCCAACCACTGGACGATCCTCATTCGACGACGTGACCACCCTACCTCAGGACAATTCTCCATTGATGACTCGACCTACCAACATCCCCTCGATCTTCTTATTCTGACACAGCTCTGCATCCACCTCCAACTTTTGGGCCATCCTCCTTGTCCACTCACTAATTTATAATTTTTTTTCAGTCTTCACACATTCCAAGTTCCCCTCCACATCTCATCGGTGGGAAGTCAATGACTCACAGCCTGTGAGTGGATTGTGATAGAGTCTGTTAGGGTTTGTTTTCAATTTCTTATAACTTTATCCTAGTAATGTTGTTGGGGTTTAAATTAACTCTAATTTTCTCCTATACCTAGATACATACATATGAACCAAGGAGATTCTAATTCCTCACATGCCCTATGAGTTCTACCACGAAGAATCATTTCATTGATTTTAGATCCACAACCTCTTTAATTTTCATTGGGTAACATTTATTTGTTTTGATTTATTATCATTGTAATTGTCACATTTTTTTATATAGGGTTTATTTATTTTCACTTATTGCATCAGGTATGATTTCTTTGATTTTTTGTCTGATTTTCATTGTGTTTGATTGTCTTATAGGGTTTAAATCTGCAGATGATGGAAATCAGAAGTTATGATGTTATGATTATAAGATGGATGAATGGTCTATGGTGATTTTTAAAAGAAAATTTCATAAATATATTGTATTTATTGATTATTATTTCTCTGGTTAATGTAATCCTCTATTTCATAGTGATGGATATATGACATATGATTATATTTTTGCAGTTTTTTATTAGAAATAATGATTGTAGGATTTACTAAATTTAATGTTGAGTTAATTTTTTTATAGAAAATAAGATTCTCCGATAAATTAAATTCAATACGATTATGATGAGTCCCATAGAAAATGTATGTTCTGAAACCATGATGTTATAGATGCATAAGATATTGATTACCCAATGGGCCTTATTAATTTCCCATTTTGTGTTTATTATTAGGTTTTTCTTGTAGAGGTTAATCACCACTACCCTATAAATCCCTACATATTCTTATAGAAATAACACTTTCTGTTAAGAATTGGTTAAGATAAGTGTTTACATAAACCTTGATTTAGAAATGTATTTAAAATAATAAGGATTTTCTATATTGTATTTTTATCTCATTAAGCTTATAACCATGGGTTGTAAAAGTATATTGTTGATTACCTTGGTACTCTGTCTATATCTACAGGTCCATCATGGATAGATCTTGAATTTTTCCTTATGTTCGGTATCCTGTTGAAGGTTGACATTTTTTAATCACCTACTGGAAGTGTGAGGGATGATATATATTATAAAATCTATTATAATTGTATATTATATTGATATTTCTTTCAATATCCATATCAGACTATTGAATAGTCCTTGAAACATTAGTCGTTCATTGATGGTTATAATTGTCTTAAGTTTATAGTGACACATATTTTAGTGTTATACATTTATGAGAAAAATTATATAAAAAACCCTTTATAAAAATACACAATTGAGAGACCAATGGGGGTGTAGTGGGTTCTTCTTTCACTTTTTCCATCACTAATTATCTCATAGGAGAGGTCAGTTCATTAGTTATAGACTCATGTAAATGTTAGTTAAATTTTTTTACCTCGTTTTACACTTTTAGTAGTGGTCTATGTAAGAAAATTTTGAAATTTCTAAGAGATGTTATTTATCAAATACTTGGACCCAGTTAAATATGTTTCCATGAGATCTCCACCTGATGAAAAACGCAATAGGTTTCAATAAATATTTAGAAGGCCTCAATATAATAAGTTTAAGAAATTTTGATCGTATATGTTGGTTTTATGTGGATGAATTGAAGTAAACTTCTAGAAAATTTTCCAATAACCATAAAGAGATTATCCAATAGCTTTAATTATTCCATAGATCTCATTTTTTACTATGTTCCCCTTAAATCTGAGAATATCTTTTAAAGAATAGCTCTCTAAGGCTCATAATTGCTTGTGACCTCTCCAAGATATTTTTTTTCATGCATTCCTTTGTTGATATCTCTATAGAGAATGGTAATTCCTTCCATTTTATTTGAGTTTATAAAATTTATCTCATTTTGAAGGTAATGCACACGGTTCTAAATTCCTTTAAGTTATTTTTGGGTTCTTCACCTACCAAACAATGAAAAATAGGAAAATTTTGGATTACAACATGATTTAACTCAAAGTCTACTTGATTATTTGGAAACACCAATTGGGTATTCTAATAGCTAAAATGCTGTGAAAAAAATCTCTAATTAGTTGATTTAATTGAGCTAGGTTCCCTTCCATATTATCAATATTCAGTAAAACACTTGAAGTATATGAGGAGTAATAATTTATAATAAAATTGTAACCAACTCTATCAAAATTTTAAACGATTATTTAATTTATAACTTAATCTAGGAGAGTTCTCTCAACCCATGGAATAAAAAAAAGAGGTTAATTTTTTTAGATTTGATCAGGTGATGGAAAAATTTTAAACAAGAAAATCATAATAGAAAATAATGAAGGTAGGGGTTAGGAGGGTTCATGAGAAGTGGTGGTGTGGGTGGGGGTGTAAGTGGGGTGTAGTGGGGGAATGGAGGTGGTGTAGTGGGGGGAAGGGGGTGCATGAGGAAATGGCTGTGAAATCATAGTATTATAATTTCTTATATATTTTTTAAGGAACACATTTTACTATTTTTTAATATCTTTATTAAAAAAATTGGATTTTTTATTATGAAACACATTTTACGTGATTGGTATTGGATTCTAAGGATTGTTTAATCTAGAGGGATAAATCATGGATTTGATAATTTGTTGGCTTGCTTAATGATTTAGTTTGGGTAACTTCATTTCTTATTTAGTTGTATTGGTTCAGTTTATGTTGGGTTTTATAGATTCTAGTAGTGTTAGTTTAGTTACATTTTATTTCAATTAGGCCAAATATATTTGGTTTATTTTAGGTCTATAACTTTAGTTTATTATTTTAGTGAATCAATTTGTTTTTATTACAATGATTTAGTTAGAGCATTGTATATTTTTTAGGTTTGATTTAATCTAGACTGGTTTTCTCAATTACAGTATTATTAGTCATATGTTCTATTTGATTTGGATTAGGTCACATATATTTGAATTTGTTTATTTCCATGGATGATAGTTCTTCTTAGTTTAGTGAATCAATTTTGTTTGATTAGTTTGATTAAGTTATATTATTTGAATTAGCAAGGTTTGGATTTTTGGTTGATGTTATCATTTGTGAAGGTCATTTTGGGTGTCATAATCATGTGGTATTTGGTGATGGGTTATCTATTTTTGGTTTAAGGTTTTCTTGATTCAATGATGAAAATGGAATTTCAGGTGAAATTGGTTCAGGGGAAGTGGTGTTTAGTATCACAGTTCTAGAATTTTTGATATGGTGATGCACATTGGAAACAGTGAGTTGATTGATATAAATGGCTCTATAATAGTGGTGATAGTGACCGATGACACAAAGCATTAGGTGTAACATGATTCCATCTCTCACATAGATCTCTAGATGTGTATTATATCATTTAAAATCTTATAGTTCTTGGACGAACTACTTGCTATTTTTAATTTTAGAATTTGAATTTTGGTGCATATATATAATTGATTTGTGGGTATTTTGGTAATATGTTGTGTTCATTCACACTTAACCCCATAAAGGTGTCTTTTAAAAATTACAAAACATAGAGGAGTTAGAGATATCATTCAATGAAATTAAATATTTTTTATATTTTAGGTTAGTTTGGTCAGGGACCCATCAATTATTTTATATTGGTCCTATTCATATTTGTGGGGTGGGGACAATAGTGGGCAGTGGGGGTGTAGGAGGGGGCCGGGGATAGGATGGGTGCACATGGGTGGGGATAGTACGAGTGGGGGGGGGGGGTAGAGGTGGTGATGGAGGGGTTTAGGGGTGGGGGTGGGTGAGGGAGGGGTGAAAGTTTAGTATTTAGATCTAAGTCACCAAATATTTCCTTCATAATACTCACCCCTGAAGAACTGAATGAAATTGGGTTGGGTAGATTCAGAGTGAACTGCATCCATGAAACTATTTGAAAGAGCTCCAATATAAGATTCTGGAATTATCTCACCCAATCATAAGATTTATCCAACCAAACTCCATGCCCATGTACCATATGAAGTAACTGAAATTCAGTCCACATTCCAATATCCTTAAATGAAAAAACAAACCCCGACTTAGCTGGACTTTTCAATAATCAATTTCTCATTTCATGTTGTTTGGGTGATTTCTAGGATACATTCCTACAAAATAATCTTCCTTTAATATGTTCTTAATGCATGTATGGTGCTTTAGTTGCAACCTGAGAATATAATGAATCAGTCACTACAGATTTCCAAATAAGTTCAAGTGTTTTTTGTTATTTTTATGCTTCTTAAAACAAAAAACATTCCAATTACATCCCAAATATCCCAAAATATGTAAACCACTTATCATTATAGTTGATATTTTTCTATTGGAAATATCAAAAGAAGTTTATGATTGCATTAAACTCTTACAAGCATGGAAGCAGCTTCTAGGTTCATTTTCATCCCAGATTATTTCTAATCGAGTTCTCTTATTTCCTAATAGAAATTTTCCTTCTGTATATCATGTTATAGTATTTATGTTTTACCTTTGATCTATTCAATTTCTATTTTAACATCTATGCGTTATCAAAGCATGTACCATCTATTGAATCCCTCCTGTAGAACTAGAAATAAAAAAACACACACACTATGAGTGAGTATACAATTTTAATTAGTAGTATCCTCCCTAAAATATCTCATGTAAATATAGAATAAGTGTTAGGAGGGGGAGGGGTTGTTGCAGTAGGGGGAGGGGAGGGGTTGGTGCAGTAGGGGGAGGGGCTGGTGGAGGGAAGGGGGAGGGGGAGGTCCTGTGCAGGGAAGGGGGAGGGGGATGGCATTGGGGGTGAAGGTTGGGGTGGATGTGCATGAAAAACGTGATACTTGTAGCTTCCAGTATAAATAGTAAACTCATAGACAATATGATAATCCTTTGTGGTAGATCCGATCTCACTTTATAAAAATTTACATGTCTTTTCATCTCTTTCTTCTTTAGAAACATCAGTGATCTATTCCTGAATGATAGTTTCGTCTCCTTCAGGGGTAGGTAACACAATTTTCTTAGGAAAAAACTTAATCTCCTACCAAAATTCTTCATATCCTAGTTTATGAACTTTTTTGAGTTGATTATCATGATGAAATTTATCCACTGACTCACAACCTTATCCATGTCTTTTTCTTTAAATGGTGATTAATTCAACACGGATATAGTTAATATTAGGAGAGATGCCTTCATATAATCCTTGGCAATCCTATAAAGTGGAAAGAATGTTTTCACTCACCACTTCTCTAGAAATTTTTTCTATCTTCAACTATATAACAAAATACCACATAACTCCACATTGATAAGATTACTCAGTGAGTTACCATACCTATTTCTATTATTCTTCTGTTGATCATGTTACTATTCATGCAACCTAGAAAGGGATTTAATTTTTTTTGTAGAATCATCACAACCTATTCACGGAAAAACCACTCCAACTATGACTACTATGTAGAAAATCTAGTGACCTTTATAGTAGGAACACCTCAAAAAGAACCATAGGAAATCATCTTGAACTGTTACAGTACAACAATGATATTTTTTGGACAGTCCTACAACAGATCATACCAGTACCTCTACCTCTTTATACGCAGTAAAACAATCACTGAAAGTTATCTCAACTTCGCCTCAGTGTTTGTAACTCAAGATACATCACACAATGATCAACCCCATTTTGGTCATTCATGATGTGTATTTTAGGGAAACATCTAATGGCATTGGAGGGGGAATGGTGTCAGTATAAGTTTTCATTCTTCATAATGGTTGGGTTCTTTATCTCCTCTGTTTGGTTATTTGATATCTCCTTGTTTCGTTTTATTGCATGTATTTTTTCCTTCATGGTGGATTCTATCTATTGGGTTGGTGAAGCCTTTTAGAGGAAAAGATTTAGGTTGGTCAACATTTCTTTCCCTCGGGTGTCTCGGTTCTTTAGTATGGAGGTGGTTGTATTATCATGTGTGTTTGATCTGTCCTTTTGTGGAGTTTCTTCTAGTTGGTGGTGGTGATGTTATTTAGGTTTTCGTTTGTTTTTTATTCAATTTATTATTTTGTTTTATTGGAAAATTATTTGGAATTAATTTTTAGAGTTAGAAGAATATGTTGATGTTAGGTTTTTTCTTCTAATGGTGTTGGCTCCTAGAATTTAGTTGATCTCATTCCATCCAACATAACTCTATCGTGGTGGGATAGATGGTGATGGGTTTTGTTATTTTTAATGTCTTCTCTACGGATGTTACATTTATTAAGCATTGGGTGGCCTGGTTATTCAGTAAGGAGGAATTATTTTGCTCACATATGTGTGATGGAATTCTTTTTTTGTTTCCAACAATGAAAATTTTGATTGTCTAGACACTGCTAGAATCATGATTTGGGTGGCTTGGTTCATCTTTAACATGTTAATGTTATATAGAATCTGTATTTTTAGATTTTCATGAATAATATTATATATTAATAGAAACAAATATGAACAATGAATAATTTTTTTAAGTAGAAAGAAGTATCTAATTTCTTGATGTCCCTCTTCCTGATCTTATTCATTTGAATCGTAGATAAATGAAATTCTTATGAACTATTTAACCTTGAATTTAGTTTTTGGTTTTTGGTTTATTTTAGACTGTAGATGGGGTGTGCATAGATTATTTTGGGGTTGCTCAAGGGTGTTCAAGGGTGTGAAGGGGGGGGGGAGGGGGTGTAAGGGTGGTAAAGGGTGTGGGGGGGGGGTATGCATGGGGTAGAGGAAGGGGTGGAATGAGTGTATATATGGGGAAAGAAGTGTATAGTGTAGGGGGTGGAGGGGGTGGAGGGGGTTGTGTTGGGGTGTGAAGGGTGTTTTTGAAAGGGGTGTGCACGGTACACAGGTAGGGGTTGTGTGTTGGGTTTGTGTAGTGTACACGGGAAGGGGGTGTGTGGGAGAGTGTGAGGGGGTGGAGGGAGTGTGTACAGGGGCGGGAAGTATGCAGTGGAGGGGGAGGCATGTGCAGGGGTTGTGTTGGATGTGTGTAGGATGTGTAGGGGGGAGAATTCGGGTTCACCATGCCTTGTTTTTTTTGAAAGAAGTGTTTCTAAAAAAATTTATTACTTTTTCAATACTATGTTTTTAATAAGAAAGTGTGTTTTTGAAAAGTCAATGTTTTGGCATGGGGTTTTCTTTGAAGAATGGGTGCTTATGAAAATTTCCCCTTTATTAATGATCATTTTATTTAGTATTGGGATGTATATATCATTCTGAATATTATTTGTTCATTCTTGGTTATGGATTAATTTATCATTTATCAAGTAATGCTGACACACTGATCATATATATAATAAGTCGTTATATCTCTTTTCTTTTCCAACTATTTATTTACAAGAGGTTTCTTATGATGAGTCCAGTTCTATCCACCACCAACAAATATAGAGATTTCAACATTGGATTTGGGTACATTTTATTCTTTTTTAATTATTTGGTGCAATTTTAATTAGGTCTTTTTTGATTTTTGGGTTCCTTATAATTTTATAGTTCTTTTTTTTCTCATTGAGGTGGATTTGAGTTTCTGTTGACAAAGGCATACATGTGTTTTTATAGGTATTCATATACATATATAATTTCCCCCTTTATATATATTCACTCATGGAAGTATGGATATATATATTGGGTCTAGGTGTTATTATATATATATGTGAAAAATGCATACATGTGTAAGTGTAAATGGGTATATTCAAGTATAAACACATATCTAAGTACCCCCTTGTGAATTTTTTTCCATGAAAATATGTACATAGGGGTTAAGTGTCCTTATATATATGTGAATTTTTATATGTGTGCAAGCGGGAAAAAGAAAGATTTGAGTTGTTGACGTCAAAATAAGCGCACCTTGATGTTGAGGTTGGTTCCCTATGCCTAACCAATAAATTTTAATTCTATAATTTCTTGATTTATTTAAAAACATGTTTCCGTAATTTCTTGATTATTTTAAAAACTAGTTTTCTAACAACCTATATCTTTGTCAAGGTAGAATTTGAGAATAATATAAATCTTCTATGCTTATTGGATAATAAAATGAAACTGTGGTGACATTTTATTAGATGATTTGAATCTATATATACCTTATGAACCGGAAGTATTTTCACCCAAACAAAAGGATATAAATTGATTTCATCTGATCTTTTGATAAATGATACATATATCTCAACATATATCTTGTTCAAGTTACTTTCTCCCCTTTTATTATAATTTTAAAAAATACATATAATGAAGTAAGACTTTTTAAAAATCCCCTACCCTTTGAGAAATCCCTTCCAAAATGAATATAACAAGGGATTTCTATTCTTGTTCTAGGTCCTTTACATGAATCTTCATGAATGTATAGTATTAAAATGGATTAAATATAGCATCTAATGGAATAAACAACTCGTCATTCTCTATCTTAGGAATAAACATGAATCTCCCTTCATGTGGTTAGTAGAAAAGTTTAGCAAACTTGATAGTATGAAATGAAATGTCCTTCACTTTAGAGATGATAGTATCATCATTTTGAGAAAACATGGGGTGATAATTCTTATAAAAATCAAAAAATGACAGGAGTTAAAATACTCCTCTTAGTGGCCGAAATGAAAATTATTGGCATATTCCCCTTGGAAACTCCGAATTCCTAGAGTCGTGATACTCTTCATGGAAGCCTTAAATTTATTAGGTCAAGGTGTAATTTTCGGAAGTCCAAAATTCATTAATCCGGGATATTACTATTGGAATCCAAAATTTTATAAGCTAAGATACTTCTTTTGGAAACCATAAAATATTGGTTTGAGAATCTACTAGGAAAATTGTCACTGGGTATTTGGTACTTGTTTCTTAACCATATTATTCAATTCAATGGTATATTCTACAAGGAGTTAAAGTACATAGTGTGGTATATTATATGTGACCTAATTACTCGACATAAAATAAATATGATCCTCATATAGATGAAATGAAATGAGTTGAATTTTAAGGTATTTCAAACTCAATGAATAAAAAAATTGGGTTCTCCATGTTCTATAATATTTATCTTAAATCATGGGCTAGAGACCCTTTAAAATTATTTTGTGCTCTTATGATGTGGTCGTGAGAACCACCTACTATGATTAGACAATGAAATTAATCCATTTATGGAGAAAACTTTTCTCTAGTAATGAGATCAATATAAAAACCACAAAAAGACTCTTCTAGAAATTTTATTTCATAATATCTAATTCTATAAGAAGTAGATTCAAAATTATTGTATATGTAAAAATTTATGGTCATTTGATGTTAGAAATATTTTTAACTAAATCCCAGTTAGTTCGTTCCTAAAAGTGTTACCATGCACCCAGTTTAAGGGCGTAACTTCACAAGCCCCAAATCCCATTCCCTTACATTGAACAGCTAGTCTCTCACACCATTCTATGTATCCCTTAACCTATACCAAGATGAAACCCTACATAGCCTACAAAAATTACATTATTAAAAACTATAAATTTCATTCACATATCCACAAATGATGAAACCCATAACTGGGTGTTTTTAGTTGTCATGATTGGTTACTGGTATTAGATGTATGCTTATGATGGATTTTCCTACCAAAATACCCCCTGGCTAACCATTTTCTTGTGTAAGGTGATAGAGAGTGTCTCTAGGAGATCCTTAGCACATAGTGCTCTAGCTTATATGACCAAATATTCTACTGATTTATATAGGTTTTATCTATATAAAAACCAATGAGAATGTTTTACATAAATTCATAGATTAGAACTATGTCTATTTTATAATGAAACCCATCCTAAAACCATTCCCATACCTAATGGGATGACATAGGTGAAGAAATATGCACCCAATATCCATTAATTCAGATTCCTTTCTATGAAATAGTATATAAGTCAATTTAGAATCCAATCTAGGAACCCTTGATTTATGGGATGGAGAAAATTACGGGGAGGAGGGGCATGAGGGTGTGTAGGGGGGCCGAGTGAGGGGGTGAAAGGGGGGTGTGCAGTGAGGAGGGGATAAGGGGGTTAATGGGAAAGGGGGAGGGGTTCATGGGTGGAGGGGTGGGGCATGTGGGTGTCCAGGAGAAGGGCGTGTATGGAGGGAGGGGTAGGGGGTGTGCAGGGGGTGGGGTAGGGGGGGGGGGGGTGCAACAGCTTGTGCAGTGAGGAGGGGAAGAGGGGTTCAAGGGTCAGGGTGAATGGTGATAGGTAAGGGGGTGAGGTGGAGGGGGAGGGGGTATGTAGTGAGGAGGGGTAGGGGTGTAAGAGGTGTTCAATGAGGAGGGGGGGGGGGTGCATGGGTAACAGGTGTAAGGGTAGAGTGGTAGGGGGTGCAAGGGGAGGGGGAGAAGGGTTAGGAGGGGGAAGGGGGTGAAAGGGGAAGAGGTGTGGTTTAAGGGGAGAGGGGGTTCAAGGAGAAGGGGGAGAGTATATGGGGTAGGGGGTGTGTAGGATCAGGTTGGGGTGCCAGGGGGAGGGGAATAGGGAGTGCTAGGGGTAGGGTGGGGGTGCAAGGGGGTGTTCACTAAGAAGGCATTAATGGGTGCAAGGGACGAGGGAGGGGTGCAAGGAGGGGGTGCAATGGGTAGGGTAAGGGTGTAGATGTTGTGTAAGGTGGTGGGTTAGGGGAGTGTGCATTAGTAGGGGTACAAGGAGAGAGGGGAAGGTGGGGTGTGTAGGGGGCAGGGGAGGGGGAGGGGGTGAAGGGTTGGGGTGTGCAATGAGGAGGGGGAAAGTGGTGAAAGGGGCAGGGGGAGGGGTGAAAGGGGGAAGGGGTTCAAGGGGAATGGGTAGGGTTCATGTGGGTTGAAAGGGGGGAGGGGGTGGGGTTGGGAGTTGTTCATGAATAGGGTGTGAAAGGGGGAGGGGTATGGGGTTTGTATGGGGAATGGTGAGGGGGTTACAAGGGGGTGTGCAGTGAGGAGGGGGTAGGGTGTGTAAGGGGTAGGGGGATGGGTGCAAGGGGGAGGGGGTGGGTAGGAGTAGGGTGTGTATGGGGTGAGGGGAAGGGGGTGTGTAGGGAGTAGGGTGAGGGGGGGAGGGGGGAAAAGGGGGTGTGCTGTGAGGAAAGGGGTGGGGTGTAAGGGGTACGAGAAGGGTGTAAGGTGGAAGGGGAGAGAAGTGGAGGTTTCATTTTGAAAGGGGTAGTGGGGGTGGGGCTAGGGGTGCAAGGGGGAGGGGGCTGAGGTGTGCAGGGGCACTGGGAGGGGGTTGGGGGGGGTGAAAGGAGGGTGTGCAGTGAGGAAGGGGTAGGGAGGCAAGGGGGAAAGGGAGTGTGAAGTGAAGGTTGCAGGTTCAAGTGTGAAGGTTGTGGTAGATCTTCTTTTTTTCCCTAGAATGTAAGATGTTTCCATGGTTAAAAATTGTGGCCATAGAGCTGCTGATTTTTCCCCAAAAAAATTAATTCTATAGTCACAGTTCTAAACAATGGGATTATATCTATTGAAACGGTTTGAACCGTGGCTACATGATTGGCCCTATAGCCATTCCATTACTAGCCACGGTTCATTAAACTATGGTTATAACCTATAGAGACAGTTTTTGGGACTATAGCCACGGTTTGGAACTGTGGATATAACCTTATTTTGTAGTAGTGAAAATAAATTGTTGAATGAATTATTTTACACCATAAAACATTTTTATTCCATAAATATACATCTCTAGAGAAATTAACCCTATGAGACTAGTTTTACATTGGAACACTAAACATAAAGAATATATGTTGTAAATATCTGAAATATAATGAAATCCACTCATGTCGAGTAGTTTTTAATTGAAGCTCACATAACCACATCCTATCTCATTTTTAGTCATGTACCTTAAACACTATCAATATTCTGGGATTTTTAGTGTTTCCACCTCTTCTATATCACTTTGTTCTATGATCTATAAACAAAATGGTTGCGTTGCTTCTCTTTGGATGAGTGGAACCTTTCTCCTTATTCATTTCTATTCGTTATAGAAGCAGCATTAGTATGTATTAATGTAATTATTTAGTGATAAGATTTTTTATTTCTTGATCCCATGTAGATATTCTATGAGATAATTTTCTAGGGATATTCCTTGTTTTTGTTTTGGTGTAGAAAGTGAGTTCTTTGAGGTATGATTTCATATATCCTCCCATCTGACCATTTTTCTTATTTTTGTTGATTTCAAGACCTTGGAATTGATGGAAGAGCCTCAGTTTTATAGTCTAAATTTCTCTAGGTTTTTGGATCCCATTTGGAGTACTGTGAAACTTGAGATTGAATTAGGTTGTCCCATCTCTAGACTAAGATTTATTAATCATAATTTCACATTGTTTTAAAAAAATGGATTTTTTTGTTGATTTGTGCTTCTAAATGGGTTTGTGATAAAATGAGATTTTTTTTTGTAAAAGTAGAGGTATTTTCCAATAATTTTGGAATGTATTGTGAAATGGGTTTTCATAGAATGTTTTTATATAATTATTTTTTTTGGAATTATTATTGAAATGTGAATCCCTTTAAAATTGAATTGATAAATTTTGAATATTTGTAGCTATTGGTACCAAGGTGGAAGGTGTATTATTCTTCCTCATACATTTTATTTTTTCGGGGTTAACACATGGGGAGTTCCTAATAATCATAAAGATATGTTCTATGGAGGTGATCATGACATTTTCAAGGGGGCACACATGGGTTGTTCCTTTGATCGTTAGGCTCATGTTCTAAGGGATTGAGTGTACAATAGTAACTTATTGTGGTACAATTAGTATACTTTAATGAACTATTGTTATTCGTGGACCATTTAACATTTATATTTTCCCTTGTAATATTTTTATTTGATATATTTACATAGAGAAATGTGGATTATTTTTTGAAAATTTTCTACCTACCTTTCTTTAGGATTTCAGAATAATAGAAATATTTACCATTCTTTTGATAAGAAAATTATTTGTTTCTTATAACAAAATATTTTCTTTAAATTGGTAATATTTTCCATATTCGTACATAAAATTGACAAGGGTCACATGTGTGGGATCTCAATGATCCTGTTTCTCTCACACCTAAAAAAATATTTTATTAATTTGTGGACCTGATTTTGTTTTTTGATGTAGTAAAGGGCATGGTGATACTATGAGGCAACAAAATTTATGTCAGTTGGGTATGGGTATTTGGTGGTGAGATGGTGGGAGATTTTCAATTATATACTAGGGTTTTAAAAATGAATATTAATTCTTTTTCAAATAATATTTCATACATTATAATAACACACAAATGGGGGACATAATAGTTGTGTTCCTTTGGATGCTTATAAAAAGATTATTAATTAGTGAAAAATATTTGATGTCCCCAAAAAATATATTCCCCTTTAGTAAAAAGACTTTAAACATTGATTCATAACTTGGGAGATGGAAACAAAAGAATGGGTGAAATATTATACTCAGTAAGGGTAAACTAGAGAGATACATAAGCATAACATAAACATAAGGGTATGAGAAAATTATAATTACATTTAAAAAAATACACTACAAATAAAATATCATAATCTTATGTCATGGAATAATGATTAGTAGTTCATAAGATATTAATCATAAGGGAATAAAATAACATTATCAAACAGGGAATAAAATTTTAATAAGACATAGATTTGTGGCATAAATATTAGATTATAACATTGTAAACATTTGTAAATAGAAATATGTTCATTAATTATGTTATGGATGTCAAATCAGGCCCTTTCATACACTTATGGACATGAAACTAGGTCCACACATAAGATTTTGGTCAATAAAGATAGTTCCTTGCATATCACTATAATATGTAATCAGGTTCATGAATGACATTTTAAACATGTAATGAGGTTCATGCATAACCAGGTGGTTTCCATCCCATCTAATGTCCCTATAGTTTTTCAAGGAAGGGTAAAGTCGAGGGGTTACAGACTTGATGAAGACTAAAAAATGAGAATCCCACCATTCTTTGATGAGTGAATCCAAATATATCAATAGGAAACGAGTCCTTGAGATGATTGAACTCACTATGGGATCATAGCCATCGATCCCCACCGGGTTTCTCGATTGCCACAAACACCAGCACCCTACACTTAATATCATAGAATGAGACATCCATTCCTTCTTAGAATTAATCATACCATTGAACCATATCTCCATGAAAGGAGCATTATTCTTCTCATGAGGGGTGGACACCACAAGGCCTCCAAAAAATGACCACACTGCATGAACCCATTCCCCTCAAAGAATAAGTGATTAGTACTCTCCTCCCACCTATTATTGTCGTAGTGGAACCATGAATCCAAGAATATTCCCAAAATTTCGATGTTCTGATCCTTAGGTAATGAAAAGTTCCTCATGCGACATGTTAGGAAGTGGAACTTTACTGGGATCTTGTGGAACCACACAGTTCTATTCGAACCATCTTGCTGATCCTACCCCGAAATCAATCTATGAAACTCTCTTGTAGAAAAGACACATGAAGAATAAGGATTTAATACATAAATGTCTCATTTATAATTGATATCAGTGGAATTTAGAAGATCCTAGTGATCCTTATCTAGAACTCCCTTAGTGAACCTAGGATGTTGGCGCATTTCTTTCACCATGATCAGAGGATCTAGGAATCCTTGGAAGGCAAGAACAAATCTAGCCCAATTTCTATGCTAGAAAAGGATACCCTCTATGCCAACTATCCATTGAGAGCTCTGTTGAAGAGTCTAAAATAGTGAATAGAAATTCTCCCACAATGGGGGAAACATAAACTTGAACATCCTCTACACCTCCCCCATAAATATAATACATAGGCTTACCCCATAAGGCGCGATCAAGAATTTCCCATGTGAGCATGGCATGCATAAAATAAATTGTGCTCTGTAGACTCTTCACATTTATCCCACCATCTTGAATGGATCTTGACATCATTCTCCAAGAATCCCAATGTCTATTTCCATCTAAATTTTCATCCCATAAAAAGATACAGATGACCTTTTCTATGTTGTTAATCACTCCTTATGGAACATTGGATGAAGCCAAGGCACGAGTGGGTACGACAGACATAACACTATTAAATAAATTTATGCCACACCCAAATAAAAGGACTTGATTTTTCTAGTTTATGACCTTTAAAGTTGTCCTACTATCAATATGATCAATGTCTCGGACCCGAAGTCTACCAGAAGAAATTTAATTTCCCATGTACTCTATTGGAAAGGAGCCACACTACATGTCCATGATGCTACAGAGGGATGAGACCCACCTGAGATTTCTCTTCTCGGTGATGTGGTGCTCTTGGAATTACAGATGACTTTCCCAATATAGAAAAAATATTCATCAAGAATTTTCTTAATCCCAAGAACCTAATCCCTACCACCGTTAGTAAAGATTATGGTATCATCAACAAATATGAAATGAGACACTGTATAAATGTTCATCTTCCTATTGAATGAAAGGATAACACCTTGAGATAGGCTTCAATTAATAAGTATACTGAGGGTATACTGATCCAAAATTAATATTCTAGAAGAGAGTGGGTCTCCATGACGAAGACCTCTCGTAGCCTTGAAGAATTTGTAGGCATTTCCTATGAATGATACTACTGGCTATGATGAGATAAATATTCGAAAGATGAGATCTACTACCCTGACCGAGAGCCGAAAACCCAAGAGAACTCTATTAATGAAACTAAATTCAATCCTATCATATTCTTTATTAATATCCACTTTGATAACCAAGTTATATCCATATTTTTTTATGTTTATGTCCCTTACTATCTCATGTGCTAGATCTATTACTCCCTTAAAGGAATGACCTTTAATGAAGTTGTGCTGCTTAGTTGAGATCCACCCTTGGAGTTGTTTGGACATCCCTTGATTTATAACACTCACAAGAATCTTGTAGGGAATGTTTTATAAGACCACTTTTCAATAATGTCTGAGGGATGAAGGATTCCTAATCTTATGTATGAGAACTATAGTAGTAGCACTTTCAACTCATGGGAGACTCCATCCTAAGAAGTATTCCAGAATAGCTTCAATAATGTCCTTCTTCACCACATCTAACACCCCTCTCTAAAATGATCCTAGAAAACTCGAAGGACCGAGTGCACTCTCTAGGTTAAGATTTTGCACGGCTGAGTGAATTTTTTCCTCATGTGGGATTTCCTCCAATCCCTTATTGTCTTGGATGGATACTAGCATGGGAATCACCTCCCACAGACCTTCATTACCACTAGGATATCCACTTTGCATCCTCGAGTTTGGTACAAAAAGGAGATCTTTGATGAATGAATACGCCATACTCCAACAACAATTATCTCCTTGCTATTAATTACTTTAAAAAATAGGGTGTTAATTTTATTAGAGTGGATGCCCTCGACCTGCACTACTTTAGACCTCCCTAAGACTGAGGTTTCCTAATAGTCTTTATTGTTTTATTTCACTGAATACAAATATGATATGGATGGATGGAGGTTCATGCATAACAGCTTGAACATGTAATAAGGTTCATGCATAACACATTTACTCATGATATATTCATATTTACCCAATTCCTTCAAGATATATATAGGTCCCACCCATATCATAATGAAAACCAAATTTATATGTTCCATAATACGATAATAATTCATCATTTCAAACCCATTAATTAAAATAGGTTTCATAAAAATTTCATCATATAAAAACATGTATAAAAGATAATTTTTTCTTAACCATTCCATTTTTTCATCATATCAAAACCCTTGGAAAAATAACTGGGTTTCATAAGTATTTTATCATGGTATAACCCATGGAAGGGAAATGTGTTCTAAATACATCACTCCATAAAAAATATAAACCATTAATTGAATGAATAATAATTTAATACTTGGTTAATATCCCTATTAGGTCATTAGTAACATCAATGGATGATATATTTGAAGGAAAATAATTTTGATCAATCATTTAAAACATTTCTTGAGGAAAATATCCTTTCCAATTTGAAAAGTATTTTTAAAAAATAATTTATTTTTGAAAAAAATATTGGAAAAAATATGGAAACTTATAATATTGTATTTTAAAAAATAAAGGTTATAATGAAGATATGTTTTTATCATGCTATATATTTTATAATAAAGACCACTTTAACATTTTTGATAAAATCAAAACAAGTATTGTTTGGGAAATATCATAAATATTACATTAATTTTTTAATAAAATGTAAAACATTGGTAAAAATTTCTTTTAAAAATAATAATTTATTAATAATAAATTGTTCAAAAAATTTATAAAAAACATACTTTTGGAATAAAACAGATTTCCCACCGAAGAGAGAAATAAAGTAAAATTTTTTTAAAAACATTTCCTGAATATTTTAACCATGAAAGAGATGTAAAATGATAATATTAATTTATAACATCATTAATAAAAATAGGAGAATATAATTAATGATATTCTTGAGATATAAATAAATTGATTATATCATTAAAAACAAAATCATAAACAATCCTAATAAATGATGAGATTATAACATAAAATCATTACCATGTTAGTAAATTTCAAACATAAGAACCATGAAGGAATAACACAAAATGATAATTGAAATATCAAGAGGGTGAGTAATTTCATGATATTAATTGTCAAAGGGGATATATAACAACCTCAAGAAAATATATAGGTGCATAACAAAATGTTTGTCTCAAAGAAGGAAAATTGAGAAAAATATCCTTTACCGCTTTGTAACATTTTAAACATGAATCTAATGAAAGATAAATAACAAAACGAATATTTAATAACCAATAATTATAATTACATGTATCATAAAATATAACCATGTTCACTGTATACACCACATAACCAAAATAAGTGGTGAATATGGCATAAATTTCATAGAAATAAAATTGAGATGAGAAAACCCTTACCGTATGTATCAACATCTTTCATACAAGATCAAACATCTGTTATAATAATTATATCCTTATTATTGATATATTATAGAACCATATTTATATATATCATACCATATATTATTTTGTTATGACCTTTTATTACTCATTAATTGATAATTCCTTGTTAATGGTATGTTTCATGTAATAACCACATTTTTTCATATATGTATGGATTAATCATTTTTGTCCAATTTATTTCATAATTATTTAACAATATCTAAAATTTTAACCATGATATAATTACCATATATATTCATTATATATTTATTTATATTAATTCATAAATTTCAACAATAGAAAATGAAATACTCCATTCATGGAGACAATATGTTGTATATATGCATGGATGTAGTTTCGATTTTTTTGTCAAAATAAAAGAAAAAAATTTAAATGATATATTATAATTTCATAATATTTTTTTTCATATATATTACATATGTTCATTAAAACCAACCTTATTAACACCCATGTAATGAGTGAATGAATCATGTCACTTCTTGAAGCAATAGTCCTTCGTACACACCAGCATCATTATCGTATTCCAAAAAATGGAAATCATAATGGTATGCGTGATATAATAATTATGAAATTACAATAATTTCATAAATATGATATATAAATAATAAATACATCATTATTTCCATCCATGAGAGGTCGTAATGGAAAAATGAATGACATCAGTTCACGAGGTGGTAGTTCTCCATACACATGAACAATAATTTCATAACCAATTTGATTGAAGTAGAAATGGATGTGTTCATTATATTAATATAGGAAAATATCAATATGTTTATAATATGGAGGTTATTATATCATCATGTTATGATATTAATTGATTGAGGTGTAGTATGAAATAGAACAAAAATATATGTTTATAAACTTTACCACTTTTTCAGGTATCCTCCTTAGGTTTGAACCAAAATACATAACAATATGGATATATGTAAAAAATACGGATTTTAGGATTTTATGAAGGAAGTTACGGTGTGAGATGAGATTTTATGTTTCAAAAAATAGTTTTATGGTGTGAATAGAAGATGAGGCGGGGTAACCTTTTATCAGTGAGGTGAGTGGCACACTTGGGATTTTTTGAATGAAATAATTACACCCATGATTTATCAATGTAAATTGGATCCAATAATAGAAAAATATTGATAATATAATTAATAATGTATAAATATTTCCATATATTTGTGTTGGAAATTTTTTGGGTCATTTTTTACCATTATCATTATAGTTTAACCCCTCGGTAAAACCATTTTTACCTTAAACGTGGTACATGTTTTTTACTTTTCATACCATTAATTCTGGTAAAAAAATTATTTGAAATTGTTAGATAATATAATTTATTAGGATTAAAAATGTCGAATCCATTTTCCGAATTCCCTTAACATAAGTGGAAAAATCCAATTTGAAATTAATGTTGTAGACACGATAGGAAAATGTGTTATTAAAGATAAAATTTTCTAATGTTTTCAATGTTTTAATATCAAAATAAAAAATTCAATTGATTCTAATGACCAAAATTTAATTTATAAATATATATTTGAAATAATTTTTTTGAAACCAATTTAAATTATAAATAAATTAAAAAAAATTTTTAAATTAAAATTTATTATATTTCATTATTCATTAGAAAATTAATCATTTTATTGTGTTTTCAAAAAATAAATCCTAATGAATTTTTAGATTATTTTTTATAAAGAAAAAATTAGCTTTGAAAATAAATTTTAGAAAATTTACAAAAAATAAATCTAAAAGAAAACCTATAGACCTGATGAAAAAGATGGGTTTTGCGAAGTAAACTTTCGTTCAAGGAAATAATGAATTATGTTAAATATATGTCTAATAAGAATCTATATATAAATATAAATTATTATTGATTGAAATATAATCTATAAATAATATTTAAATCATTTCTCACTAGGTATTAATTAAATTAGTTAAAATTAGATGATATTATGCACTTTATACTGGTTTTTAAAAATAAACCCTTTTAAACCCCAAAATATACTTATACTAGAATCCAATATAAATTTGAATAAAAATTAATTATTTGTAATAAATATAAATAAATAATAGTTATGTTAATTTAATACATAATGGGTCCTTTTAAACAATTAATTAATTGAAAATAAATTATAGTTTTAGAAAAAGTAGTGTTTTTTACTATTAACTAAAAAATCAAAATTTTGTAAAATATCAAAAAATTAGACATTATTTTGATTTTGATTCATTGATTTAAAAAAATAACATATTTCAATCAAATATATTTTCTATAATCTCAATAAATTACATATAATATTTTCAAAAAAAAAAATAGAAAATCAATTATGAAGAAAACATTTTTTTGAAGAATATAATTGATTTTCTAAAAATCAGCTGATTATTTACAGAGAATTTATAAATAAATATAAATTTAGTAGGAAATTTATATGAATATTTCATAAATTATTTCATACTGTGTATACCTTCTTACTTAATGGATAGTTTATAATGTCCCTAGTTAAAATAATACAATTTCATGATTTTTTTCAAGCTCAGTGTCACATGACAAGTAAACAATCGTTATTGTGCATAACATAAGCTAAACATAGTGTTTTGTATAATGAAATACATACTCAATATTTCATGTAATGAATGTTAAAATTAGTGATTCATGTAATGAAAAATATTGAAAAGATTAAATTTAATTGAATGAAATTATTTTAAAAAATCTAGGGGTGTTAAATTTTCCATTATATTATGTAGAGTAGGGGTTTTGAATATTAGTTTACCTTTTTGATTTTTTAGATAATTACCTTTGTTTTTATTTGGATTTTGAGTACTATCTCTACTATTTTATCTCTTTGGTTACATAATATATTTCATTTAGTTTTCTTAAGATTTTTCTTTCTATTGTATATATATTCAATGAAATTTATTTCAGGTTGTGTGAAATCATCCCAAATGGTTGTTTCTTAATTCTCATGTTCTAGTTTCATGTCAATAGGGATCAGGAATGGAATTAGGTTCAGTAGAGAATTAGTTTGGGTACTAGTTTTTGGAGTGTATCCCATGCCAGGTTGTTATAATGGTCAATATCAATAAATTAATTTTTTGAGACACATGGATATATTCTTACATTCACTGAAGTGTTTTTTTGAATATTATAAAACATAAGAGGTGGGATAGTTGTTATGCCTATCTTGAAGGCATACGGGGGTGATCTTCAATAGTGTCTAAAAACAAATTCTCAAGAGGTCATTCTCATTTTGTTTGATCATGTTATAAAAAAATGTTATTTTATTTAAATGTCAGTGGGATGGTGGAGAGTGTGGATACATTATTATAGTTGTCTTATCCAACTATATTTGATTATAATATTATGGAATAAAATCTATAGATTAATATAAAAACTGGATGCATCAATGATTATGTACCCACACTATGAAAGAATCCTATAAAAAATATGTGTTAATTTTTCATTTCATTTCAACATTCATGTATGATAGTAAAATTATTAATTTCTGATAGGATATATATTCTAAAAGGGTTGAATAATTTTATTCCAAGAGGAATAAATAAAATATATTTATACCTCTCATTCAAAGCCACCCTTCTCAGTGGTGCACCCATTCTTGGGATGTCTCATGTTGTATTAGAGATTCCATGTTCCCTATATAATTACCTAGAGATTTTTTAATTGAAAATATTAATTCTATGAATATTTGGGGTATTCCCATGTTTTCTAGAATGAAAATACATGGTCAGATGAACAGAATGATTCCCTATCTTATATATATTATCCTAGATGTTGTTAATGCATAAAAAATTGGTATTATATCTACAAATTAAAATTTATATATTTATTGGACTGATAATAATTTGAAAATATATAGTAAACCAATAAATTATATTCTTATTTCAACATTAGAAAAATAATAAAACAGGATAATGAGAAATATAACAACAAAATAAATCTAAGAAAAATGAGAAATATACCATGATGGAAATATTGATATAAAATATTAATGTTGTAGATATAGAGGATCAAATTTTAGTATATCAATATTGAATAATATGAAAATATAAAAAACTACTACATAACATTCAATGATATTATGTGTAATAAAATATGTTATATTAGAAATATGGAAGAATATTCTTTTGTGAAGATGATTATGAGAAATTTAATAGAAGTTGTGATCATAAAAAATTAATCCTTTGAAGTTATATAGGATCCCTCTCAAGACCAAGAACACAAATATTATGGTTGAATATAAATTGAGAAAGGAATATTAATTCAAAAATATATCTAAAGGGAAATTGTATTCGAATTCATGAGGAAGGTCATGATCAATGGAAAATAAGTTGGAATGTCAAGTGATTGAAATGATGAAAAGGAAAATGATAAATATTATATTAGAGTTATATATCTTATCTCTAGGAACTTGAAAACAAAAAAGGAAAATATAAAGCCAATATGGATTTGAAGTGTTTACGATGTGGTGAAATTAGACATTCTTCCCAAAAATTCCTTATAAGAAGAATGGAGGATATAAAGATAGTGTTAAACATGACACGTATCAAAAGAATAAATGAGGTAACGATTAAAAAGATGATTAAAAATATCTTTAAATCATAAAAAAATTTCTTAAATGAAAATGAAGATATCTAATTAGTAAAGAAGAAGACGACAAGTGGTTTGGTTGATAGCTGTGTTGTTAAAACACCCATTAACATTACATGAAACCCAAGTTCAAATAGTAGTGGAGTTCTTTTTCTAGGTTACTATAGAATTACTATATAAGTACAACAACAAGTACTGTGTAGTACTATAACATCAAAGAATATTCATCTTATTTGGGCCTTTGGGCTATTGGGTTTCGCCTACAAGCCACAGGGCTATTGGGGCACTATTGGGATTTTGGCCACGGGTCATACATGCCACCTCAAGACTCTAGGTTACATGATTTTAGACTATAGGACCACGAAGCAGTCTAGGGAGTACCACATAGGATAATTCCCTATAATATGATTACGAGCTAGGTAAATCCACCGAAGAGAAGCTAACCGGATTATTGGAACAATAGGGTTTAGAAATTATCATCGGTAACAAGAACTATGAATCTATGTATAGGGAAATTCTATATAACCGACACTGTAAGTTGGGTATCTATGTTCATTAAATGATTTAGAAAATTTGGATTGAGTGTTCCCAATGTTGTCAGGTCATTAAGAATTCAAGTCATGTATTGGGCCTTATACCTCTCGTCCTTTAGCTCATATACTAGGCTGGGTGCCTATGTGCATACATGCCATGTATGAATTACCTCTTAACAATGCTAAAGGGTGTGGGGGGGGGGGTTATCTAAAAATCAATAAAAATATTGATGTCCTTCAGGCTGGGTTAACCACCAATGAATAAAAGGAAGATCTCACTTCATGATGTAAATATAAAGATTAATCTATTGGAGAAATCAAGACCATTATTTATCATGTACTGAATTAAGAAGAGTCTACAAATAGTGAGTAATAAGAAGAATGTGAGATTACATATATGGATTAAAAGTTGAAATAATAGTTATAAGCATTTCATTAGTAGAATTATAAGCTCAAAAAATAAATAAAATAGTTGAACAAAGAACATGGAAAGGAAACTAGGGATAGAGATGAAATTATAATGAATGAAGATATGTATTAATGAAATCAATGGCCTCATGATGAATATTTATGATGATGATATGATAATGAAATACATTGAAGAGAATATATAGATAAAATATAAATATATTTGAAGACTCAATATATATGTATTGAATATGAAATGACATTGAATAAGGTGATGATAGAAAGAATAAATTAGTGGATATTAAGGTTAAGAAATATAAATTAGTAGAGAATATAAACATGAAAAAGTATATCAAATCATTATCTATTATGTCTCAATGTAATACATTTTATCTAAAAATGTAGGGTTAAACTCTAAATATGGGCACATTTCGATCAATAATGGTATTGAGAAATCCTATTATACATCTATGGAAGAGAAGAAATATGTAAAATAATAACCTACCCAATGAAATTCAAATAAGGGCCCAGGACTGTATAATTGAAATGGAAATTATGGATAGAATACATATTACTATGGAAGAACCATATTTAGTGGATACTACATGTATAGTGAAATATTTGAGAAAAAAATAGTACATGAGGGAAATATATGTATCTACAAGGGATAATCCATGATTAAATGGACATAGAACCATAAAAAAGAGAGTTATGAGAAATAATTCATATAATCAATCCAAATAAAATAGATTAGATTTTTTGGATGAAATATGTGGCTAGTGTGGCCGACATGACCATTATGAAGAGGGATACTTGACTAAACATGTCACAACATGACCCAAGCTGGGGATCGATCCACAACTATCCCAAGCCTACCTCTAAAATCTAGGGGCTGGTGACAAGCGCCAAAGGAACGACAAACTCAGGGAGGACTTTTCCTAAGAACCTATACACACACACACACACAGAACCAACTCGATGATAAAGTAAATAGGTAAAGTAGAAAATTGCGCAACTAATATAAAGTAAATTAAACATGAATGAACCTCTAGATAGAAAAAAGGCATGATAGTGAATGCTGAAATGAATGAGGGGGAAAACACTTTCTCAAACTAGAATTTGATCCCAACATGAAGACAAATAGAAAAAGTATCTGTTGAGAGAGTTGAACTCCTATAACCCAACTATGAAAGCTGTAAACAATCCACATATCCTGTATCCCTTTCCCCTATTATAGTCACGATCAACATTTTTACCATATTAAAAATACATACCATGTGTTGGTAAAATCCCTTGTATGGGTGAGTATATACATAGCCCACAGAACACCCCCAACAAGTGAAGGGGTAGTAGTAAGAAACAAAACCGAAGAGAAGAAGTAAATAGAACATGATACAATAAAATATAATTGAAAAAGTAGAGCTCCACCCTACAAGAGTGTGAATGTAGGCTCATAGAAACACATGGAGATTGAAATGGAGAGGATGTAAACCCTTCGTTGGGTCTTCTCTACCTATATCCAAAGAGTAGACCCACCCAACCAAGAGAATATAGACCCGAAAATCATGTGTAATTCCATGTGTTTCTTAACCTATCTTGGAAGGAGAGTAACCAATACCCAAGGAGTGGGTACTATAAAGAGATATATATATATATTCTTAGTCAAAGATTCCCAACTGAGAGAATAAGTGTAACATCCCAGGTATTTATAGAAAAATAAATTTTAATATCTATTAATATTATTGAATTTAATATTAATTTTATCTTAAAGGTGACACTATGTATGATATAATACTTGAAATGTAAGAGAATATTTCTCCAAAATCTTATTTTGTACAGAACATTGAGTTATACTGAAAAATAATATAATAATATTATTATTTTAAATGGTAGTTAATTCCTGGACTTTTTATTTGAAATAATGAATAGATTTTACTAAATTATGATTATACATGTGTTTTAATTGTTTTTACATTTATCCAATAAATTTTAGAGGCTTAAAATGAGAATGAATCCAATTTTAACCATAAAATACTCTAATATTTTTAAAAGGTCGGTTTACCACCTTTTGTTGGAGAAACCATTTTATATCTAGTTTTTGTAACTTTTATATATTATATTTGAAAAAAAACCTCTTATTTAGAATTTGGACATCAAAATTTACCTTGGCTGAAATTTTCATATTTTTTCGATAAAATACTTATTTTAATGAATAGTGAAAAATACTACATTTTAATTCAAAACTTTTTTTATACTAATTTATTTATGTAATTAGATTATCTTTTTAATGTTTTTAAATTATTATTGGATTATTTTTTTATAATTTAATCCAATTTTGGTCATTTAATGTTATTTTTCATTTAATTTGGACATAAACAAATGTCAATCATTTGATAGTTTTTACTTCTTAAAAACCAGATGTTTTGTTTTAACAACGGAAATTAATTTTAAATTAATTTCTTCCAATTATGTGTTTTGAATTTGGAAAATGGATTCAATATTTGGAATTAGAAGTTACATAGTTTTTAAATTAGTAACTTTTTGGGAAATCATTAATATTAACTTTGGTAATTTTTATTTACCACAATTAAAGCTATATCATGTAAATTAGGGTGACAAACAATATGATAAGGATAATAAAATTACCCTAAAATATTGAAAAATCCTATTGGATAAATGAACATTGACCTATATCACCTAAGGGTCTGAATCTATCCATTTAATGGACATTTTTACTTGAATGTAATGTAATTATTGTAAAAACAAAAGAAAGTGACAACATATCACTCTCTTATATCTTATAAGTATACTAATTTTATTGTTGAGATAAAATTGATGAAACATAAAATAGAAATAGTCTCCAAAAATATAATGAAACTGTATACATAATGGAAATTTATTTTCAATTATTAGAGATTAAATAATTACCATAAATATTGACACAACAATGATATAGTAATTACTTTATTAATAGAAATATCAAATAAATGATATTATAATTTTTAAAATAAATCTTATATAACATAATTTATGTCATAAATGATTATTTTTCTGACTATTACATGTTAGGATTTATTTAATATATTTTTTAGTAAACAAGTTATTTTGAATTTTTGAAATATATCAAATATGAATGTTGTCAAAATTGACATAATTCATAACTTAAAATATACAATAGTTTATTAGGTTTTTTAATATTGCTAAAAAATCTATGATTTGGCCAAATGGTTATTATAAGTCCAAATATTTCATAATGGACACTTTTTTGGGTCATTTTACATGTTATGTTAATTAAATTAACCCACAATGTGTAAATAATAAAATATCAAGGTAAGATTAAAAGGGCTAAAATAAAGGTTGAACCAAAAATATAAGGGTTAATAAATATTGAAAACCTGTATAATTTTAATCGTATGATGTTTTTACAACCCAAAATAATCTTATCCTTGAAATAAAAGAGTTTGAGACCAATAGAATATGAAAATCAATTTATAATAAAATAATATTTCAAGACATTCTTAAAGTGCCCCTCCTCCCTCTTATAAACGGCCACAACCTATACCAATGTACTCGCACCTTCCAAGCCCCTTGGCTCTTCCAACATCTACTCAAATAATCTCCCAACATCCCTCCCTTATTCCTAGAATCCCTACCTTTTGAATATGACAATTTAAGAAATCCTTCTGGTTCAAATCAAAAGTAGTTACTCGAATTAGAGGTAATGTATTCTCTCAAGTTTCTTTATATTATTTTCCTTCTCCACTTCCTATGATATTAATATTCCTTGATTACAAAGAAAAACAATTATACTCAATATAATAGGATCTTTTATGAGAATCATTTAAACTATACTTATACACACCTCCATCCAATGGATACAAACATAATGTTTCTGTGTACGGTGAACTATTGCCTCATGATACGATGATTGTTCAATTTTCTCATACCAAATATCATGGTGGCCATTATGATGGAAATGTATTTATATATGCAAGATATTATATTTATTTTCATCTATTATCATGTAATTTTTATTTTTAATATACCTTTAATCTTTCCGTTATGTGTAAATATGATAATTTCATTTGAGGAAGTGTGGACAACTTCCCCCTAAAAGTGATATGACTCATTCATGAAATACATGGAATGTATATTGGATGAAATTAATTAACTTATGTAACACATATAACATATTAATTATAATGCAATTTTAATATATCGATGTGTCATTGAGTTTTAATTCCAGTAATATGAAAATGAAAAGAAGGTAGCGTTCATGCGTACGTACGGCATACCGTCTCCTTGAACAATGAATTTAATTTATTATCTCCGAGTGTTATAGGATTTTATAAACACATATATAATAGATATATATGATATTTATGTCATGAATAATATTATGTATAATATAATTATGACCACATGGACAATTTACATCAAAACAAGTTCATTTTTGACTCACGTACCGAATATCGACAAAACATACGATATAAACTTAAATAATTATGTAATTTTTATAACATGGTACTAATTGATATAAAAGGAAAATTAAAAATGAAACAATTTCTCAAGAGAGTATAAATTAACCTATGTTTATTATTCAGGAACATAACGATTGTATGTAATGAGTCAGACTCAAGGTAATGGACTCCGTCTAAATATCCTTTCATTGAGGCATATTTTGATTTATACATGACTTTATTCTATATATTATATAATCACCCCCTTTAACTTTTAGTTTCATTCAATGGTATTAAAAATTAATATTTTTCTATGAGGCATTATACCAAGCGACAAAAGGAATGTTTTTTTTCATTTGTATGTGCTGACAACGACCTTTTCGCCACTGCGAGCATTATTTGATATTTGAATTAAACTAAAAGTTATAATATTTATAAAAAAATTAAAAACCATATTATTATTTTTAGTTATTTTGGTTTTTAAAATTCTTTGGGGTATGGATTTATTATATCAATATCTTGAAATGATGTCTTATGATTGTAGCATGGAAATTTAATTTTTCCTTCATGATTGTTCATGATTTATGATTCTATTCTCATTCTTGGGAATTTATTAACTATACAGGTGGTTCCATGATAAACCAAGGGTGGGTGATCTTTTGATAGCTTTACAATTCATTGGGCAACATGATAGAGGTAAATATTAATGTTTCCCCTAAGATATTTAGGTATTATACTGTGATGGGTATTCCAAATTTAACCATGAAGGTTACCCCCCTATACAGCTATGAAAGCTATAATGTAAGTATGTAATTGATTCCACAAGTCACCTTTATGATTCATTACTTCTATGAGTTATTCATAAATATTTTTATTTTAGGAGTTATCTTAGAGATAGTTGGTTTTATGAGTGAAAAGTATGATTTTATTGATTTCTATATATTCATCAAATAATGTTTTCTTTTATTATTTTATATCCCTTACTGAGATTTTAATGATCATCCCATGTTTTTGAAATGTTTTTCATATGTAATAAGGAAGGGTAAGAGAAAAAAATAATTCAAAAATATTTTTATCAAGAGATGAATTTATGTTTTTATGGTGTCTTATTGTTGTGTAAAAATTGGATTGAGTAGATGTGTCTACTTTTAATATTTAAGATGTAATTTAATAGTTAGGTTATAATTATCTAAAACACTAAACCTAAAAAGATCCTCATTGTGAAAGAATGTAAATTCCTGCTAAAAAATAAATATTATGTAAGGTTTAAGAATGGGACATTATAGTCAGGGGATCTCTATCTCACAACTTAGCCCATGAAGATGAGTAGCCAATAGTTACAAGGTAGAGTAATCTACGATACCCAACACCTAAAGTGTTTGGCTAGGAGTAAAAAGTAAAAGGGGGTCAAATCATCACACCTCAATACTATTCTCTTTGGGTTGAAATGACTCGCCTGCATGGTTTTAGTTTGTGTCACAAGAATGCATCTCTCTTGGGGAAAGAACCCATATTTCTCATGATTCATGAGGTAAGTTGAATCACACCTCACTACTGTGCCACAAAATAAAGGGGTTTCTCTGAAGGTTGTCAGGGAATACACTACCCAACCTACTTGGTGGGTCATCCAAGAAGTCCATCGGGGACTACAATAACCATCCAAGTTAGTGGGACAACCGGAAAGGTCTTCGGGGACTACACTACCCATCCCCATTGAAGGGTCAACCCAAAAGTTTTTCAGGGACTACACTACCCAACCTAGATTGAGGGTTATCCCAAAAGATCTTCGGGGACTATAATTCCCTCCCCTACTATAGGGTCATCCTAGAAAGTCATCGAGGACTACAATACCCAGCCCCACTGGAGGGTCAACCCAGAATCGATCTGGTAAGTTTTTCTGATCACTGCCATCATCAGGTGTCATCTCCAAACATACCAAACCTGAAATGTACTCATTATATATTGAAAGTAACCTTTGAGAGAAAAATATTGTTGTATATGCTAAAAAACATAGGATATGCATCTGATGGGCCCAAATACGAGTTCGAATAAAGGAGATATGTAGGATTGAAGGTTTATCAGGGGAGATCAAAGAGTACACAACGTGTGAGGTAGCTAACGCGACATCTGGACCCTCTCCACTGCTTGGATGTGTCTCTGGATGGACACAGGTCCCATCCCATAATGTAATAAATACCGTGAGGGTGGATTAACTAATGTGTTCTATTTATCTTGGGACTAGGTTAGCGTCTGTTAGCCATGTCCGAGTACTCTGACCTCATGTCCTTGTACTCGGGTACATGGTGTGTTGACTCATACAGGATGTTGCCCATGTGTCTGAACCATGTCTTTGTGCTCGGTACATGGAGTGTTCCTATCCATGTGTTACATCACATGGTTTACCTCACACAGAAAGGTAGTACATTATTTTTCACTGGGAGTACACATAGTGTCATGCTTATCTTTTTCCAAACCCCAGTGTCGCCACTGAGGGAGGCTACACGCGGTGTGTTCTTCACCCATCACGGCATACTGTCGCAATTTTCATAGAAAATTTAGATTCTCATGAATCATATTCCGCACTCCAACTATGGTAAAAAATTAACATATAGCACCAATTTTCATTCCGAAATCTTCAGATCTAGTCATGAATCACACTAGCCAGCCATCGTTCTCTGGTAAACAGTCACCAGAATGAATAAGGGTTTTGTTCTTTGTTTTTCACACTAATTCTTCTTCGATATTCATTGTATAGATATTAAACTAACGAATATTTTATCATTGCATCATTCCATTTATATATATGTTCCTTGCCCATGATTCTGTCATTGTTCCACAATTTCACTATGAATATGGGCACCTAATCAAGCTCTAGTCGCCCAACAATTACTGAACTGAAATTCAGTGGAATTCATCTATGATAAACTCCAAGAAAATCGAGAGTATGGAACTAAATTTTTTTTTTTGGATTTTTTGTGATTTCATGGCCAACCAATTGTAATTTTTCAATCTGGGTTAGAAACAACTGATTAACGAATGAAAATTAGTACGTGAGATCATACATGGTTTGAAATCAAAGGTACGGATCAAAAGATGACTATCAATCCTCTCAAACATTTAGTCATAGGCGTAGAATCACCAAAGTTTAGTTCTACCTATATTGGATAGATAACTATTAAGAAATAATGTGTTTGACGATGAAGGATGTGGATCCAATGCGGTCACTGCATCTTGATCCATCTAGAATTAGAGTTTCTTCATCATTCCTCGTTTGTTGTTCTCCAATCGGAAGGACTGAAGAGGAAAAGTGATCGTTGGAAAAAATATTAGTATGGGGACAAATCCTCATAATCAAGAATTTAAATCCTTTAATTAGGATTATGGTATTTTAAGTAACTGAATTAATTAATTCATTTAATCACTTAATTGTCCTGCCAATGACTGAGGGGTGTGGACGTCCCGCGATAAATCATTTTATGTCGCGTCTAGAGAAAATAACACATTCTAGAACAAACCATGATCTATGATTTCCAATCAGATCAAAAATGTAAGATTTATCCTATTTTCTATAATTAACCATGTGTGTTCAATATAAATTATATTTTTTATTTTTATAAAATTAATTCAAAGCACACCATTTCTTGGAATTGCACGACGTCTCAACGACTAGATATTGAAATATATTTAGAAATATTTAAAAGTATTATAAAGAAATACTTGGGTCTCTAAATAATTCACTCCTTCAAAATTTACATCCCCGAAAAGAAAAACTAAACAAACAACTCAGTATACTATGTCTCCATTTGTCTCTCCTACTCCCTTGAACTCTCTTGCATGTTTTTGTGCCACCAACACACTCAAACTACAGGGATAGATCATCCTCACTGGTTCTGCTCATATCAGTCCTCGATCTCCACCGGGTGCTTTAGAAAGGCATCTCCATCCTCATTGTCCATCTCTCCCTAGTCAATAACGTGTGTGGGGTCATGAACGTATCTCCTCAGTTGTGACACATGAAAGATGTCATGCCCCCACTCCAGTTTCAAGGTTAATGTGAGGATGCAGGAAACCTCTCCAATCCTCTGTACAATCTCAAATGGCCCGATAAACCCCGAGGATAGTTTACTTCTTCAAGAAATACTCTGCATTCCATGTGGGTGGGGATTATCAAGAAGGCGTGGTTTGCCTAATCCAACTCCAAGGGCCTATAAAAGTGATATGCATTTGACTTATTTCTACTCCCGTCCATCTTCATCCATTCATTGAAGACCTACACCTTCTCTATCATCACCTTCACTAACTCTATGCCCATAAGAGACGACTCCCAAATCTCTATCTAGCAAAATGGTGACCTGTACGGTCTCCAGTATAGGGCCTCAAAAGTTTCCATGACAATGGTGGAGTGGTATCTGTTGTTGTATACTAACTCCACCAAAGGCATGCGATCCTCCTAGCTCCAACTGAAATCTAAAACCCATTATCTCAAATTATCCTCTAATAATTGGATAGTGTACTTGGTCTGCCCATCTTTATAGGGGTTAATGGTTTTACTCAACTGTATCTGGGTCCCGAATTCCTCCTATAGGACTCTCCAAAACTGTAATGTAAACCGATCATCATGATTAGAGAAAATATTCGAGGGTACCCTGTAAAGGAAAAAGATCTCTCATATTTAAATCTACACTAAACTCTCCATCGAACTCTACTCCCTGATAGCAAGGAAGTGCACTAACATCATGAGTTCATCTACTATCACCAAGATAGAGTCATGGCCCTTTTCAATGCCTGGAATCCCTGTGGTGAAGTCTATGGATATGCTATCCCATTTCCACTCTAGGATATCAACTGGCTGTAACAAACCTGCCAACACATGGTGCTTAGCCTTCAACTGCTAGCAGGAAAGGCATCGTGAGATGAACTCAACTATACGTCATCTCATGGTGGACCACCACAACTTCCACTAAAGAGCAATGTAAATCTTCCCTACACTGAGATTTAAAACTAGGGGAGAAGTTTGGAACTCCCGCAACACAACTTGAACCATTGTTTTCCCCTATAAAATGATCTTGTGATTCTCTTCATAAAATCCATCTGGTGCGTCACCTATAGAAATTTGATCTGAAAAAACCTCATAGTCAATGTATCCTAGCTGAGACTTTTTCACATGATCAAGGAGAAAATGATTCAACACCATTGAATGTATAAAAACCATACCCTCTTTTCCCATCAAAATCAACAATAGGTAATATAGAAAATCTGAAGCTTCCTAAACAATGTGAGTGTAGGAATTTTTTCTAAGGGCATCTACTACAACATTTCACTTGCCTGGAGTATAGACTATATCTATGCTGTAGTCCTACAAGAACTCAAACTAGCCTCACTACCTTAGGTTCAGTTCTCTATGAGTGAAGACATACATGAGACTCTAGTGGTCTGGGAAAACCACAAGGTGCTCTACTAGAGGGAAGTTCCTTCAAATCCTCAAAGTGAAGACGACCTCTACTAGATCCAGATCATGATTCTCATAGTTCTACTCGTGGGGTCTCAACTACCTCAACACATATGTGATGACCGCCTATCATTGGATCGACATATAATTGAGCCCATATCCTAAGGAAACATAATAAAATATGAAATCAACTTGTTCCTCTTGTAGCTTCAAAACTAGAGTGGCAATCAACCACCGCCTCAACTCCTCCAAGGCCTTCTGGCTCTGCTCAGACTTGGAAAACAAATTTATCTTCTATATCAAAGTGGTCAATGATGTTGTGATCCTAGAGATGTATGTCACTAATCTCATGTAGTACCCCTCCAAGAAAAGAAAGTGCCAAACCTTGAACACATTCTTTGGTGGATCCCAAGAAATCTCTTCTTTGATCTTCACTGGATCTATGGATAAAACCTGATCAAAAATGACATTCACTAAAAAGTAAACCTTCTGTATCCAAAATTGGAATTTTTAGTGTTTTATATAAAGATGGTCATCTCAAAGTAGATGTAGTACCCTCTTCAAGTGCTCTGCATGATCCTCATATATTGTAGAGTAGAAGAGTATTTCATCCCTAAAGACAATTGAAAAATGGTCCATGTATGGTTGGAAGATCTGGTTCATCAAAGCCATGAAATCAGCATGGGAATTTTTCACACTAGAGGGAATCACTATGAACTCATAGTGTCCATAAAGACATCTAAAAGCATGCATCATAATATCATCCTTATAATCCTGAAGTTGGTGGTAGAGAGACCTGAGATCAATCTTGGATAATCATCTCATGCCTCACAACTGATTGAAGAGGACGTCAATACTCAGCAAGGGAAAATTTTTATTTATCATGTCCTTATTTAGGTAATGATAATCCACACAAAGCTGAAAGATCTCATCTACATTATTCAAAAAAATATGGGGTCTATTAAGGGGATACATTAGGTCTAACAAAAACGTTCTCACAAAGGGCCTATAACTGCAACCTCCACTCCCGGAGCTCAGTGGGTGAAATCCAATATGCTAATGAAGATATACAGAAAGTCCTTGGTTGAAATTAAATGCAAAAATACCACTACTGCATCAGAGGTAGTTCCAAAATAAAATTTGGAAAGACATCAATATAATCCTCCACAACTGAAGAGATCCATATGCCTGAAGATTCTGCTACACCAAGGGTCACACTCACTAGGTGATGGGTAATGGGTTGTAACTTCTTGCTCACAATACCCACTCATTATACTAAGAGGTCTCTCTCATTGAAAAAGGGGAACCTCATGCCATCCGCAGGTAAACATCTGACTAATCTAATGTGAAAGTCAATATGGGATCGAATAATTGAAAGCCAATACATGAACATGATGAAGTCATAGGGTCCCATCATGATGACTGGTAGGTCCCATATGAACCTCTCTCTTTAAAGAAATAGATCAAGCTTCCGACAAATGAAAGATATAGAAGAAGTGTTCCTTGTAGGAACCTCAATGCATATCTATAGTGCTAGTATCTACAATGGGAGCTCTATCCCCTGAACAAAGAGTTTAGGGAAAAAATAATTTTCATGACCTATGTCTACTAATACTGAGGTAAGAGATGAGTAAATATAGATTATACCTAAAATAAACTCATGAACCATTGGGTCGTAGTTGTTAATAGAATACAGCTATATGCATCCCCAACCACAAACTACATGAGCTTGATGTGGGAAGCATAATGGTGGGGGTGGGAGAATCCCATACTGCCTTCCCCCACCCGTAGCTCCTCCAACTCCTATTCCAACTCCACCTCCCTAAGGACCACCCTGTCTCCAATTGGTAGATCCTAGGTCCTGGCACTTCCTTTGCTGTACTGGTCCATCTATTTCTTGCCTGGGATGCTCAGTATGCCTGGTCGAGAAGTCTTGGGCCATGTGACCATTCCTATCACAAGTGTATCATCGTCCCTCTACAGGTTTCCCTAGTACTCTGTGCTACCCCTAATCTGGGAGGCCATGCACCTGAGCCTACTCACGAAAGGGTATCATGTTCCGAGACCTCTAACGCTAGCCTACTGCTAAAGATGTTTTATACCTATGACACCTACCATGAGCTCTAGCTATTTGGAATCCCTCTATCTAGAAAATATCTATCAGAAGTCCCAAATCTAGTTCCCCAACATAGGTGGGAATGCACAAGGGCACTATGATGGCCTATATATATCTTTGGAGTCCCTGATCAAACATTAATTTTTGGAAGTAACCATCTCTGATCATGTTAAGAAAGTAGCATGTAATGTCTCTGAACCTCATAGTGTACTCTTCCACTATCATCTCTCCATGATTAAGCTATAGATGCTCTTGAATCAGAACAAAGCTCAAGAAGGAGGGGCATTACTCCTCACTAAATAGACACTGAAATTCTCCCCATGAGAGGTTTGACTCATCACACATCATAGTAACTAAGATCCACCAATGCCCAGCTACTATGTGGAAAAGACTAGATACTAAAGTTACCATCTGATCTGTCATGTTCTGAACAAGTCAGAATATGTGGACCATTGACTCTAGCCAATCCTCTGGTGCCAGAGGATCTAGCTCGCTGAAGAACATAAGTGGTCACTGAAGTTGGAACTCATGGAGTGTGCTCAGCCAATACACATCCTCACCTTTCCCTATTGGGACTATGTACTACTCATAGGGTGGAGGATCTACTACTGGTCCTCTTATAAGAAGTGTATCACATGAGAGACCCTGATACGAGGTCTCATTTCTCATAGGTTCGTCTTCACAAACCATAGTTGGAATCCTAGATAGCTGTCATCACGGAGGTATCATGAAAATTGTTAAGGAGTACTGCAGTAAGATAAGCACACACACACACACACACACACACACACACATATATATATATTTAACAAAAGGAATGGGGTGATAAATCAAGTAGGACAATCAAAGACTCAATCCCACATGATTCACGTACCATTTTTCTATTCAACAAATTTCTTAGGGTACTAATTCGACAAGAGACAAATCAAGGTCTTGGTAAATTGATACTTCGTCCACCCATACCATCATGGGAATCCCTAGTATGAGAGCCTCTCTTGAGAAACTTCGACATTGTTTCAATAAATTCAAACCAATTTCCTTTTAGGGAAATTTTAAACATTTTTCTAAGGAATGAACCACCTCTGATACCACTCTGTCAGGACCCGACCCATGCCGGGGCTCAAGCTATAACTACCCCAAGCCCACCTCCACATGACAAGGGTTGGGGACAAGTGTATAAGGAAACAAATATCTAATAGGCCTTTTCCTAATAACATGTATGCACTCACATAGCAAAATAAATGCAAAATTGCAGAGGGAGAGTAGAAAATGGTGCAACGACTGCAAAATAAAGTAAACATGCATGAACCTCTAGAAACTACAAATGTATGGCAGTGAATGCTAAAAATGAAATTGGAAAAAACATTCCCTAAGAAAAATATAGTCCCAATAAAATGAAAACTAAAAAAATAGTATCTTTTGATAGATATAAACTCCTATATCCCAACTATGACCACCATATGCGGTCCACACAAACTGTATCCATATGCTCCTCTATATTCACGATCGACCTATCCTCCTTATTCGAAAGGCACAAAACATTTTTGGAAAATACCATTTAGGGGTGAGTATATACATACATATTAGAATTCCCCAGATAGGTGAAGCGGGAGGAGTAAAGGATATAACTAAAGAGAAGCAGTAAACGAAACAAGGTACAATAAAAGAAAATAGAAAGAGTGTAGCTCAACCCAACATGAGTGTGAAAGTAGGAACATCCAAACATAAGGAGTTCTAAACGGTCCGAAGGTGAACCCCCCATAGTGTATTTTCTACCTATATTCGGAGAGTAGACCCGCCCAACTATCGTTTAGTCATGATTTTTGTATGAACTATAGTTTCTCTTGAATATTCATCCTCTATCTAAATCTAGTCATACTACTTAAGATCCTGCCATATTTCCATCTTACATATTTGGATCTAGCCACAAAATCATGCTCGTCGGCTATCATTATCCTTGAATTGAGCATCAAAATGAATGGTGGTTTCTTTCTTATTTACGCATCCTAATTCAACTTCGATCATAGTCGGATGGGTATGAAACCTATGGATTGTTGATCCTTACATCATTCTATTTTGAGATCTGTTGTTTACTCAAGATTCATTCGTCGGTCCACAATTCTTTTCCAAATCTCGGTACTCGATCAAGCTTGTCTTCCTGAAAATTGTCGAACTCGGATTAAATGGAATTCCTTGGTGATAAACATGATGAAAAGTGGATGTAGGGAACCAAAAACAAGGTTTGTGTCGTTGGCCATGCATTCTTGGATAACTGATCGTAATTGGTAAATCTAGGTTAGAAACGACCAGTTAACGAATGAAAATTGCTACTTGGGGTCACACAAGGTTTGAAATAAAAGGCGATGATCAGAGGATGACAATCGATCCACTAAAACATTTAATAAAAGGCATAGATTCACCAATGAAGAGTCTTACCTAGATTGAATCAGTCACTATTGAAAAATAACATGTTACCCAATAAAAGATGTGGATCTGTTGTGGTCGCCTCATTTTGATATATCTTGAACTATAGGGTTTTCATCATTGTTTGTTCGTTGTTTCCTAATGGGAAGCATAGGAAATGAAGAGTTCTCATTGAAAAAACAAGGATTATGAAGCCGAATCCCCCTAATAAAGAATCTATATCCTTTAATCAGGTTGATGGGATTTTATGTAATTAAATAAATTAATTCATTTAATCACATAAACCTCCCGACAATGAGCGAGGGATCTGGACGTCATATTCTGACTAATTTTATGTCGCGTCTAGGGAAAACACCACATTCTAGACCCAACAATTATATCATATTTCCAATCCGATAAAGTGTTTAAGATTTATCCCATTTTTTTTAATTAACCATGCATGGGAAATATAAAATATATTTATTATTTTTATAAAATTAATTTTTGGCACACCGGGCCTCAGAATCACAAGACGTTTCAGCGCCTAGCTGTGAAAAAGTATTTAGAAATATTTTAAATTCATATATGGAAAAACAATGTCTCTACCAAACATATAAGAACAATATTCTATAATGTAAAGGGGATATAAATTCCAATTATCTATCAAATAGAAAAATCTAAAATAGTTTAAGTGGACATGAAAGTAAAACATATATAAATTCTCAGATTACTATTAGTGGATATTACTCAAATAGGCTAGCATAAAGTAGTTCATTCAAAAAAAATAAAATATCATGATAACGTGGTAGTGACATTTGGCAATCAAATTTTTCTAAAAATTAAAGGCCCCCATACAATTGATATTGAATTAAATAATTATAAATACATTGATGTACTTTGAATGGAAGGGCTTAAAAATATTATTCATAATTTTATAAAATTATTTGATTTTGAGAATATGGTTGTATTAATAAATGTTTCATTAAAAATTAAGGATAAAATTAATGTAATGGTCATCTCTAAAAGAGAATGAAAAACTAGAAACCTACTTTAAAATGGTAACTGAAGAAGTTCATGCCAATTTAAGGGAAAATACGATAATGATTTGCGTCATATTTTATTTTTCTAACTCAGATAAAGTAACCATAGAAGAATCATTTATCATGACATGGTAAGATACGTTTCCGAAATTAATCAAGATAAATAAGATATATTTGAATCCTTACAGAAGGTTAAGATTCCATGAAACATATAAAAGGGTGTATATTTAATCAACTAGAACAATTTAACTCATTTATATTGATCTGTGTGGTCCTATAGTATGTAATCCTTCTATAGATCATTTTTTATTACATTCATATAGGAAAAAACTCAAATGAGTAGAGTTATGTTCCAGAAACAAAATCCTCAAGTAGTAGACATGTTTGTTATCTTTAGAGGATAAGTTGAGATGGATCTATAAGTCAATATTATAATGTTGAGAACAAAATATAGAAGTTAGTACACTTAAAAAACCTTCAAAAAATACTTTTAAAAACAGGGAATTAAACATATATATAGTTCACACCAAACTCCTCATCAAAATTGTTTAGTTTCAAGTGAGGATAGAATTCTTTTTGAGAAGGGCATGATAATGTTAGTTGTTAATAAAATTACAATTTTTTCTAAATATAAGGTGTCATTATATCATTCGATATTCATAATATATTATTATCTAGTCTTGAGATTAATAGGACACCATATTAGATTTGGTTCAAAAAGAACTTGACTGTGAAATGTTTTCAATGTTTTTAGAATCCCATGATTCTAGAAGACTAAAGGAAATAATCTTTAAAAGATTGACTAGAAAGATAATAATGGAATTTTCATGGGATATAAATCTTATAGATGTTTCTTTAAGTAATATAATAAAAGTACACAAAACCTTTTTACATATATTATGTGAATATAATTGAACATTATTCAATTTTCGATTAAAAATCAAAGTATAAGATGAGAATATAGAATACTGAAATGATAATATTTTATTAAATAATATTAATGATGATTATAGTAATGAATAGATAGATATTGAAATTTACTAAGATCATACCAGTGATAATGTGAGTGAAGGAAATTAGGGACTCAGACATCAAGGTATGAATGATGAAATTGATTATGAAAATATTATTGGTATCAAAGAAACATGATCCCAAAATACAAGAAGATTAATAGTATAGAATCAAAATACTCACATTTCCCATGTTGAACCAAAATATATTTTAGAGGAAGTTGTCTATGAATAGTGTATTAATGTTAGGAATGATGATGTTGATCAAATTAAGAAGAACTACATCTGGTATTTGGTGAAATTTACTAAACATGAAAATGTAATTGGCACTATGTTGGTGTTTAGAAACAACTTAAATGAGAAGGTTGATGTGATAAGTATAAAATCAAAATTTTATTGAGAGTGATACTCATTAATGTATATATAGATTTTGAAAAATCCAGTATACAAGAAGTATATAATCCATCAAAATTTTGTAGTTAGTGGAAGGATAGAGGTTTTCTATTTGGAAAAATTTGGATTCATGGTTTGTAAATTAAATAAAAATATATGTGGATTAAAATAGGTCTATATAGCATGGAAATATAAGCATTACAGTATATTAGGTAACATAGAATCTAATTTTCATTACATCTCATTATCACATAATATTTATTTTGAAAAATATTATCGATAAGAATAATTTTTAGAATGTATGAAAAATACAATGGATATGTCCTTGAAATGTGAAATGAGTTATTTTTTAAGACTATAATTTTAACAAAATAGATGATTCAATTTTATATCCCTAGAGAAACATGATGATGAATTTTTTATGAAATATGGAAAGAGATATTATAATGAGATCATCCAATTCATGGTAGTTATAATGAAGTTTAGAAAAGATGAAGTAGGAATTAGTGTGAACTGAAAAGATTTTAACGAATTATTAGAAGCCTAATAAATATAACTAAATTAAATAAATAAATTCTCATTATTGTGAAAATATGTTCATGGTTTCAGAGTGATCCTTAAGAGTATCATATACTAAAAGCTAAAATAATACTAATATATATAAAGAGAACTCTGAAAATTAAATAGGTACTCAAAAATTTATCTGATTTACAATTGTATGGACACAATGTTGTTCATTATAGAAGAGATTTCATAGAAACGAAGTCCATATATGAGGAATAAATTATCATGGAGGAATCTATGTGAGTTGACATAGTGAAAAAATACATTATATATATTTTTAATTTTTTATTAGAATATATATAAAATAGATATACATTTACCTTGATGGTATGGATGCAATTTTATAATAAATATTTTAATATTGATTTTGAGATACCATTTTCGAATTCCTATGATAATAAATGTTCTATTGATATTTTAAAAAATAATGTTCAACATTCTAGGTTAATGATCCTTGAGATCATATTTCATTTCATTATATAGAAAATGGAACATGAGGATATTAATCGTGAGTATATATGAATAAAAAATTAAAGATAATACGTATTCAAAAATTCAAATCCAATTGATATGTTTGAAGAGTTGATTTTGAAGATCTATGTCCATCCATATCCTCTCACTTTTCTAAACATATAATGTACACCCCCACAAACACAAGGATTTGGATTATGTTTTCAAAGGTGGATAAAGAGTGAATAAATCTATATTTATTTTAGTGACAAATATTCTCATTTATTGTTAATTTAGAGTTATGTAATTTGACAAATTGGTAGTGAAATTTGTGATGATATGATGGTGAAAATTAAATAGATGTTTGAATTGATGGGTAATCATATATTTCACTTGGGCATAATTTCTTATCATTAAGGGATGTAATTAACCCAAAACTTTTACATTACATGGTTGTCTATTTACACAAACATCTCATAAGAGAAGGGATATAAGTTAATAAATCACTTGGTATTTTATATTTCAATGTTAAATTAATTAAATCTAAAAGATATTAATGATATTGATAAAAATAAAAAGGGGAATATTGAAGTGTATCATAGAAATTATTATTAGTTTTCATTATTCTCAATTAGTGATTTAGATTTAGTAGAAGTTACTATGAAATTATTATAAGTTCTTGGAATTATTTTGAGAAGTTTTTAAATATAAATTATGTGTTTTGAATTAAATTTTTTGTTATATGAAGACTTCCTCAATTATTCTATTGAGATTAAAATTTGGATGAGGCATAATTCAAAAAGACAATAAATCTTAGTGTAAAATTATTATCAAGTATATATGATTTCAAAATTTAGTAACAGAATTATTTTTTAAGAGCCATACAAGACATAAAAAGAGTCATCCATATGTCTAGAAAAAGAACTTACAACTATGGGGGGAGTATGTTGTTACATTAGAAGAGTCAACTGAACTTCTTAAAAGTACATGTTGGGTTTATATGTGTTATGGGTGACTTTAGAAGAGTACTCAAAACATTGTAAGAGTAAATGATATGTTTTAACGATCCATGAGTGAATTTTAATGGCTAATGTGGTAATTTAAAATTGTGATAAATAAATTCATAAATGTCAACCATGTCGTGAAAAATTGAGATTATTTTTTACAAAAAAATCACAATTATATTATTAAATACTCTAATATAAATTAATTTAGATTATTATTGATCTATTCTTAAAATCATAAAACATCAAATTTAAAATGTGAAACATGTTGGTCTATCAGAAAATCACAAGATGTGGTCACTGCATAAGTTTTATGAGGCATTCAAATTCATTTGTCCAAAAACCTTCAGTGGTGGAAATTTTGATTCTATTTTATAATTAAATACATTATGTATTTCTATAATGTTATTTTTATGATGTTGTGTTTTTTTAAAGTTCATAAAATACCTTGTAAATGATATTGTGCAGATTTTAGTTTAGTTTTCAAGCATCTAAAGGTTCAAGAAAACATGTTATTATGATTTGTATAGTGCTGATATTTTTTACACTATGGGAAAGTTCATGATTAAGTTATCTAATTAAAATTCAATTTAATGAGAATAACATATCACTATTTGGACTTTTTTGAATTCAAAAATAAAATATTCTTGGAATTATTCTTAAATATTATCAATGAAACTATGTTATTTAATATTTTTTATATATTTAATGGTTGAAATAAAGACCATTTTCAAGGATGGAATTTACTAATGAAATCATGTTTATGAAGAATAGAATATCTCATGGTTGTGGGAGCACACTCATGTGAAATGTTATATGAAGAAAAAAATATGGACCATGGATGATTAAATGCTCGAGTTGGACCAAAATTTTAGGATTATTTATAATTAAGAATTTTTTTTAATTAACAAATTGGGGGAGTGGTCGAATGGGAGATGGTTCATTGAATATATTTATATTTATAGATAAAGATAATGTTGGAAGATAAATATTTTGAAGATGAAGAAAACATATAATCACTAATATTTTTTTCTGAATCATATTTGAACACATATTTCAGAATAAAATCAATATCTAAATATCCATGTTCTAAAATAGTTTGACCAATTATTTTATTATTTTAACTATTTTAAAATATTAAAGAACTAGATGAGTTAATGTCATTATTCTTCCTATCTTGAAGGATCAAAAGGAAGGTCATCAATAGTTACAGATGAAACTAGATTCTCAAGAGATCATTCTCAACTAGATTGGATAAAATCATAAATACTTGGCTACTATGTAAATTCTCGTGGGATGGTAATTTCTAAATAAAAAAATGGGTATTTTCAATCTCACTTATGTGAAACCTTTAAGTTTAATTATAAAATAAATTTAAGTGAAATGATAAGATTAAAAATAATTATATGAAATAATTAGGGTAGAATTTCATAATTTTGTTTTTAGACATAACAAACAAAAATTTCCCACAACTAGTAACTTAGAGATAAACAATATTGAATTCAAATCGAGATTTTAAAGGGCCCCTTATGGATTCTATAACATTTGGTTCAATGAAATTTTAAGATTGAATTATTATAAAAGTAGATGTTTTATATTTACGCATATTATTATTATTTTTAAAAAATTATTTGATGTTTTAAAATACTAATGAGTTGATATATTATAAATTTTAATGGGGTGTTATTCAAATTAGATAATGTTAAAGCCATATTTATCAAATAATTTTTTTTAAATTGTTATTATTTATGATAGATTAAATTGTTCAATTTTAAAAGATTATAAAACTAAATATTTTAATGTTAAACCAATAGATTAAAAATACCATCGCATCAATATTAATTATTTAAAAGTTAAATAGTTTTTTTTTGGAATTTGAAAAAAATCAATTCAAATTTTTTGGATTCCGAATATCAAATAAAATTAATGGTAAATTTTTATTTTTATTCAAAAAGGGTTCTTTTTAGTGAATATTATATATCAATTTCTTAAACATAGGGTATATTTTATGACATCATCATGATATAATCAGTAACTAAAAATATAAGAAACATTTTCCCAAAAAAAGAAATTTAAGAAGTAAAATAACAAATATTAGAATAATATATATTATTTTGAAACTTATGATTCATATTTTGGACGAAAAATATTATTTTAATTTTATAAAAATATATTCTTGGTATCTTTATACAAATTCACTATACAAAAGATTCCATTCATCATTATCTTAGTTTTAAAATAAAATAATCCTCTTTTTTAATCACAACCCAATTATATCAATACTATTCAAAAACATCATCCAAAATATGTGTATATTTATTTTAATTAATCAAAAAAAAATTCATAATTTTTTTATTAAAATTTATATTTTATATTAAAATAAATATTTACAACATTATATAGCATAATAAAAAAAATATTTAATATTTGGATTCAGTGTGTTCCAATTATGTCATATTTTTTATATCATTTTTAGTCAAAAAAGAATCTATAGAGGTAAAAAATAATCCATCATGGTAGAGGCTAAAATAACTTAAAAGTGTTAAATCATGATAAAAAACCGGAAAAAATTATTTAAATGTGTTTTTGAGGGATTTATATTCATAATCTCATCCAATATTCCTTATTTTCAAAATTGGGATCTACTTTCTTTGAAAATGAATTATTTTTATATTAAGTAATATTGATTTATAATAATTCCCCTCCTCCAACTTATAAAAGGAACCATTTACCACCACACTTATCCTCACACCATATGCCTCTTATCTTGACCATGAACAATAAAAACCCCTCTCAAACAATTTTTTTAATATTTTAGAGGCATTAATATGATGAAAAGTCCACCAATTGATGGAAAATTTTACTTAGTAAAGGATTCATTAAAAAAGATTGGTGGGAACTAAAAGTTATCAATATTAATTTAATTTTTGTTATTCTACATCCTTCAAATCTATAATACATATAAAAATAAAATTTTGAAAATATAATTATTATAATTTTATGTTAATATGTTAATTTAATTTCCATTATCTACCTTCCTCTAATATATTTAAAAATAAAAATGCTTCCCAAGTTCTGGTTGGTTCACAACTTCCATGGATGAATTTTTTCAATTTTCAACACAACATTACATATATAGGTTGAAAATTAATTCAATGAATAAAAACATATTTTTAACATTATAGATATTATACAAATATAAATTAGGGATTATATTAATTATATTAACAATAAATTATCTTAGTTATTTTAACCCCCAAAAACAAGAATTCTATGAAATCATTCATAATTTGAATATAGTTTTAATAATATATGTAAAATTAAATTTATTGTATAAATTGAATGGTAAATAATTTTAAATAATTTTTTTGATTATAAATCTAATTTTAAATACTTTTATGTTGGATAATATATCAAAGTTGTGTTATATAAATTTAATAATAAACCTTATGTTTCTAATGAATTAAAAAATTGTACAATAAATTAAAGAAATATAATAATAAATGAACCATAAAAATTTTAATATACATGAATAAGGATACTAGTAAATAATATAAAAGGATTAGTTTTTTTATTCAGTAGGTTAATAACATGAACTAAGTGTGTCTTGGCTATTGGTAAGGGTTCTCTATCACAATTTCTATTCCTTGGGACAAGATTCATGTTACACACCATGTTTATAATTATGAAATATACATAAAAAACATTGTATTATCTTATAATTATTAATAATTATTTCATTAGATTTATTAATATATTAATTATAATTCAAAAATATTATTTTGATTCATTTATTCTAATCGTTATAGGGTTTATTTTCTGTTAATTTACTATCATTGAGTTATAGAAATTATTCATAAAATTCAAACGTATATGACTATTTTGTTATAGAATATGGTTTTATCATATTTTTTCACTTGTTTCCATTCATGATATATATATTTATTTATAAAAAACTTAATAAATGATCCCTATATTAAAAAATTCGTTCTTTATAAGAGGTTTATCACCTCACATTTTCTTCTTTAAGACATTATTTCAATTATTCATCAATATTCTTTAACATGGTGTATATGAATACTATTTGATATATTATTTCATTATTATTTCATCATTAATGAGTCATTATGTTGTATTTGAATTTATATCCTTAATTTTCCAATTATTAAGATATTATAATACTCGTGAGGGTTTATTTAACCATCTTAGTTTTATTTTGAGATTATTTATGTCTTAGTTCCAACTTAAAGGAATTGTATGTTTTTTTTCTATAAAAATGCATATATTTTTTATAATATAATTATTTATGGTTTATATACATCTTTTAATATTTTAACTTCGAATTAGTTCACAATTTTACCAAATGGATTCACATATGTGAAACTAAACTATTCTTTTTATTTGTCAGGAATAATTATCCTCTAAGAACAAATTCAACATATCATCTTAGTAATGTTATTGTATCTAATTTTGAATAATTATTAAGGAAATTTATTATCTCATTTCATTTTTTTTACATTGGTTTTAAAATATACTTTTATACATTTTACACATGGGACATTTTTGGAAAATCTGTTTGAAAATGTGAAAATTATCTATTTTTCATCAATTTTCCATGAAAATATTTTTGAATGATTATTTTTTATTTCTTCTCATTGTTAATCCATGTTTTGGGTAATTTTCATGAAACCTATTTCTTTCTTAGGTTTATTACGCTATAATGATATTATGAATGCTTTATGATGCGAAAGACTTGTGTGTGTGTTATGATGTAACAGACGTGCCTTGAATTATTTATCCCTTCTATGCATTGGGTAATGATTTCATCTCATGAGATACCATGTATAATGCATAGGATGTTATCTTGGCATTCTCTATTATTTTGTCTTGGTAGTGAGGATTGAATTATACATTCAATTTCTTATTTATTATTATTTACACATTTTTATGATTCCATGATCATATGATATCTACTTACTTATTCCGTAATCCATATGTTATAATTCCTAAATTTTGATCCTATTTTCACTTGGAAATATTATATTATGTTATAGTCATTTACCATGATTGTTTGGTCATACCCACATGTTCAACTTTTGATCACTTATGGTCATAGATTTTATTGTTTATGTTTACATGTACAAAGTGTTTGGAGTCATATTTATTATATTTTAATTTAAATAGATTATGAATAATTTTACTATATGTTAAAGTTTTATTTGGGTATAATGTGTTTGGAATATTGTGGGATATAAGGGAAACATATTTTAAAATAAGGAATAATTTCTTTATTGGAAACAATTATTACTTGATGGGAAATGAATGAGTTTATCTAATTAATTTTCCCAAAAATATAAAAAATTATAAACATAAAAGGTGTTTAGTGTGTAAGTGACTCAATGTTTTTTATTGATTTCATAATTACTTATGGCTAGTTCTGGGTCACTATAGTTATCATTAAATCCATTTTTTAAGGAATTGGTTTTTAGCACTATAATTTGGAGTGTGGGTGTGGGGATTCTCATTTGGAATCATAGAATGTTTTGTAAAACATTTATTCTTAGGATGTTATCAAATTATTATAATATAAGTGTTATTGGTACAATAATGGGATAATACAATTAAATATGGTCTAGATTTTAAAGTCATAACTACCATTTTGAGGTCTTATGTGATTGTATTTTTTGAGGATTATTGATATATCAAGAGGTTTTTATTATATATTACAAAGAATAAATAATTGAGTTAAATACAACATTTTTCGTTATGTATGAGATTTTATGTTGGAGAAATTATAATTAATTTAAAAAAGTGACAATTTATTTGGGAATATAACATGATATAACCTTGGGAATTGAAAATTAATTTGATTTTATAGAAATAATTATTATCATGGGTATATATGAATATCTTTTGGAGAGAATATATGATTAAGTTTAATTCATTTGTATCTAATTGATTTCACTTGTGGAGTAAGGATAGGTCTATGTTTTGGGGAACTAGTTTGAATTATTTTCTATTTTAGAATAAAAAATGTTTCGGAGAATTTTGGGTTAATTATCATTAGGGACTAAGAAAATGATAGTGTGTAAAACATGGAGAAATTTTGTTTGAACTATAAGGATAATGGTTTAATATAATAACTGAAAATAATGTATCTTTTTTTAAATGATGGGGTCAAAGGATAATACATATATGAATGATTTTTCATATTATTGTGTTTATGTATTATTATCATAACCATTTTGGTTTTATTATTTTATTGAGTATTGGATCATGATAATAATGTTTTTAATGGAATTTTATTAAATTAATCTAAGTCATATAAAGAACAATAGAATTATAATTGGCAGAAATGGTTATGATAAAGGAAAATCTAAAACAAAATTTTGTAGGATAGGGAAGTGAGTGTTTTCATATTTGTGAAGATAATTAAGTTTATTTATCATTTGATTTTATAAAATGGGTCACAAATATATGAAAATCACTCTTATTTATTTTCATTTGAGAGAAATTTAAAATGTGGGCAAATAAGTTGTTTAAGGAGGGTAGATTGTACCACATTAGGATTTTTAGATATTTTTATATTTAAATAGATTAAATGTTGAATATATTCTATCTCATTCAACTTTGACATAGAACAAACCATGAAATACTAAATTATAATTCATGATAAACATTAATATTTTATGAAAATACAATGTGAAACGTCATTAAGATAATCTCATTAATAGTAATTTAACTTGAAAATAAATTTATAATAATTAATTAAAATGATTTATTTTAAAATTAGGTGTTTTAATTCATATATATTGTAATTTTAAAACAAATGATTACATATATTTAATTAAAAATGAATTGAAAACAAAAAAAATATGTAATGTGATTAAAATCATCTAATGTTGATGGAATATTTTTTGATAATTTTTATAATGTTATGAAATTTTTTTATCATAAATCAAATTAGTCACTTTTAAAGTATTATTTTTATAGAATGTTTCAATTTTAAAATAAATAATTGAAAATAATTTAATTTTAAATTTATAAGAAATAATATTAAGAACACCTAATTTTTTAAATGTATTTTTCCAATAAATTCAATTTCCCATTATATTTTATGTTTTTATCTAAGTGTTAAAGTCCAAATTTTTTAAATATGAATTTTAACAATTGAACATTAATTTTGGATTCATCAATTAAAATTTAACATAAGTTAAATATTTGAAGCTTTTTTTAAATGTATTTTTTATTTTTTGACTAGTAAAAATACATATTTTATAGATATTTTTAATTTTATGACATCATCATGATATTAGAATGAAATAATAATTTCTGAATCCTTCCTCAAAAAAAAATATTTTTAGTAGTAAAATATTTATTTTTAAATAATATATTGAATTTAGAAACATATGATTGATATTTTGTAACTTATGATATATTTTTTATAATAGAAACATTTTTTGTTCCATTTTATTTAACTATGCATTAATAATATTCCATTTATATTTATCTTGGTAAGAAAATCATGTAGCCCTCATTTTTTAAACGGAAACCATTAAAATAAGAAATATTCATAATATTTTTCCTAAATAGGTATATATTCCTTTTTTTTTCTTAAAAATAAATTTTTCCTAAATCATAGTTTTCTTCGGTTATGTGTTTCATATTAAAAATAATATTATTTAATTTTCTGAATGAAATCAAGTAAAATGGATTTATATACACTACGACACTTATTTTAAGATATATATAAAACACATATATATGATATATATATATATTCATACGTTGTTATATATATTTATATACATTGTGACACTTATTATAAGACATATATTCTTTGGAAGAATCAAGTACAGTGAGGTGGGTGTCCTATAGGAACCTGAGATGACTTGGTTACATTTTTCATTACTAATTATTATTTTCTATACATGTACAATGCTATATTTTCCAATGATAGACTAGATTATATTAGATGTCATTAGTTGTGGCTACTGAATATATCTCACACTATATTCAATCCACCTTTTGATACCAAAATTGATATAATCCAATAGCAGGTATGGAACATGATTGTGTTCTATTATTTTTTTATGAACATGGGCGCTTGGGAGTAGCGGTTGAGCATGTAATAAGGGTTCATTATGAAGTTAGAGTTTTAATTATTTTTTTATTTTTCAGTATAGCCCTATTTTTTGTATGTATGTCTACTGCATTGAGTACCTATATTTATGTCACTAAATGTTAATGTATGGATATATATTGCCTATATTTATCTATTCACCTATTGTTGATCGAAAGTTATTGTCTTCTAAGGAATTTATATTTACCTTTTTCCATTGTTTACTTATCATATATTCTGCTATGACACCCTAATCCTGAGGTTATCGTCTTCCCACCATCTAACATCCCAACCCAAAACTATCCGGTCTGATCTAGAGTGCCACATACCCTCATGCGCACCTCCTGGTACATAAGAGGTTGTTGACTTGCATTGAGGGTCTCAAGTGGAACCATGGGGAGACTATACTCTCTATCAGAGTCGCAGGAAAAATAAATTACCAAATATAACAAAGAAATATATAATAACATAATAAATTAGAGTAAATTAAGAAACAAAAGAAAGAAGATAAGTTAAATAAATAAGAGCACCCAATGTGGATAGATTTCTAGAATAATGAAAGTAGATAATACATAAAAGAACTGTGGGGATCCTCTAGTGTCCTCCCTGCTCCACTTTAGCTTATTACTCCACCTACTCAACTAGCCACTATATTCCACTTTCACTTCACCAATTCACTCTTTAAATCTTCAAATGCATCAAAATTAATGAGCAAGGTGTGTATTAAATGATTCATTAGGAAACTCCTAATGCATCCTTAACAAGATGTGATCATTTATAAATGTGTATTCTATAATAATAATAAATGATAGAAGTTTATAAAACATACAATCCCAAATATAGTAGTAGTGTAAAAACCATGATTCAAAAACCCATGGTTTTACCTTCTTTATCCCTATTCCATATGATAAATGAATGATTTGGAGGAACCAAACCATCCCTTGTATGGAATAATCACGATGTCATGGAAATGATACCTGCTGTCACCTATCCCTAAATTGGACCACATCACCCAGGCCCTCTAGATGAGAATATTTATTACTCACAATGACAAGACTATCACATAGTCAATGGAACTTGGAAAATCAAGGCTATATAGAGAAGACCCTTGACATGACACTATCACTACCTCATACCTCCACTCTATGCTCCGGTCACTCATCACTATCATTGAAATCAACATACTCCCCCACTAAGGGTTAATTATTCACAACAATACACCTATCTCAAGTGCTAATCATATCCTCCAAAGAAAATGTAATTTAAAAATAGAGTGATCACACAAGAAAGCTTAGATTAATATATAACCGTGCGTATATATAAGAAAACAAATAGTTTGAGAACACAAAAAACTTGGAAACATGATAAAAAATATCACTAATGGAAGGAACATGTCATAACGTATAATACAGATACACAAACAACCATATGCGATCACAAAAAAAAATGTTGAAAATAATGCGAAACATAAATAATTATTATGGAAATATGCATAAATGAGATCCCAAGAAGGGAAGTTACTTCATACCTCATTATCGTTGATGTCAATAACAATTCTAAACTACCCAGTATGGATTGATATCTAGAGTAGAAACATCAATAGTTAAGAACATCTCATAACAAATTTATTATCATATAATTTGTCACATCTACTCCACAAGGTACATAAAGGGTTACTAGAACCAAATCTATATATTTTATTTAAAAAAGAAATAAAATATCACATGCAGTAATAATTTCATTCTCATAGATAATTTCTAAATTACTATTAAAGGGAAGTTATTGCAGTCATAAAGTTCTCATTAATAATAATTACCATTTTATAATGTTAATAATTACCATGAATTATAAAAATTGATCCAAGATAAATCCATGTGATTATCTATGTGATTATTTCTATTCTATAAATTATACTTTTATAATATAAAAAGTATAATGTGATAAATTTAATAATTATCCTTTTATAATATCATAATTATCAATTAATAATTTTAATAATTATCCATTCATTATCTCAGAATTATAATTTGATAATTATAATAACCATTCTTTGATAATATTGTACTTATTTAATTGTAATTTAAATAATTACCCTATGATTATCTTGAAATTATCATTTGATGATTTTAATAATTATCCTTTAATAATCTCACTATTATTAATTGAGAATACTAAAAACTATTCATTGATATTATATCATTTATTATTTGATAAATAAAATAATTATCCTTTAATAATATGAAAATTATAACTAGATATTTTAAATAGTAGTCCATTTATAATCTCACAATTATCATTCGATAATTTTTCAAATAGAAAATAATTTTTTAATTTACATAAAATTTATCATTGGAAGATGTTGTGAAGTTATCTTTGGTAATGTATGTGTTTTTTTCTTTTATTAGCCAACAATTTTTTATAATTTTAGAGAAATAATTGTAGGTTAATTAAAATAAAAAAAAATAAAAACCAAAATCCAACATTCAATTAGTCTAACCAAGCACTAGATAGGAGAAAGAGATGCACCCCATTAAGGAAATGCCTATTCTTGATCGTCAGAGATCTACCCGTAAGGACCGGTTTGTGATATTAATAACACATAAAGGGGGTGACTCATTTTGAGGAATTTTTAATCCAATTGAAATTTTAATCCCACTACCTCTTGAACATGATTGGATATTGATTATCTTATTCTGTTATCCCTATCACATGCAAGAATATTAAAGTTGTAAAGACAAGAAATTGATTTTTTATAAGGTTCAATACTCAATATGTGTATCTAGTCCTTGGCATGGTTGATAATAATCCTAACCCAAAAAATACACAATAAATTAATACTTTTGTGCGGATTAAAATGAGTAGGATATGTCCTTACACTAATGTAGCACTATGTAATCATTTCTAAAGTGTGTTTACATAACACTTTGAAAAATATCCAATAGCGCATGTTTTACTGCACTCTTATGGATATTTGTATGACCTCCCAAGACAATATTCTCTTTATTAATGAGGTTTTGTAACACAAAGAAATTACTCCACTAGTTGAGTCATGTATGATGTCACCATTATTCTTTGTTCGTCCACACCCGTCTTCTTCACATTATTACTTGTGGAACAACATGCCATCAACTCGTATTACCTCTTCTAAAAAAACATGATAGAAATAAAGTATTATTCTTCTATCAGTCACAATAATATGAATGTGTTGTGGATTGATGAAAAATTTATTTTATTTCATCTAAATTATAATCAACACATATCAATTTTGCCGCAGGATCATCTTATCTTCATTTCTCTTTGTTCATCAATGAAAGACCATCCACACTGATATATCTTATTATTATTCATGAAAGAATAAAAAAATACAATTTTATTATTAAATAAATTATGATCAGATCAAATTATTGTCATCAAAATTCATCTTACCTTAATAATAATCAATCTTTATGTGGGAACACTCGATTCTTTTTGTACACACAATAATGTGAAATTGTGTCATGGTATCTTATTCTCTTCTTCCTTGGGAAAATTTATAATTATGTTCACATATGGTTATTATTCACAAAAGAAACTATATATTTTTTCTCTTATCTATCCATTGTGTATCAACAGGGCACATACACGGTTATACATTGAAAAACATCATTAGGGTATTATAACCAAGAATTGGTTCAAAGAACCATTATTTGAGAATCACTACAAGTGTATGAGTTTAACATGTGTTGAGTCTCCTATGATTATATTATTCACAAATACAGATGAGGGTATAAAATAATATCATATTTAAATGATATTTTTGCTTCCTAAACTATCTTGTATCGTCCAAAAACTTTCTTGAATCCTTTGTGTACTATGTTGCACTGCATGGCATGAGTGCTTTGCGGAATCCTTTCCTTCGTGAGTGACCTATGCTTCTGTGGACCAATTATCATTTAACATACCACATATATCTTCTAAGTACCACATATGCTATAAAATATTTCATACTTTTAGGAATATAGAGTCCTAAAAACCTCTGTTTAACAAACTAACTTTGTGGACAACTCTTCACAAAAATTCTCCCCCGTGAATTCTCTCTTCCACAGAATACTTCCTCGTAAACCATTTTGGAACTCATTGAATCCTTCCTAGAGAGATTATTTTTTATAATAAAATTCTATTTTTATTATTTATGTGGCTATATTATTTTATATTGGAAAATAAATCTCATAAATCTTGCAAATTATATTTTCCCAAAACCTGGACACGAGGCAACAATCACCGTGAACTGCTATGCGGCCCGCATAGAATCTTTCTACTTTATTGTCATAGAATTATTCTATAGATGAAAACACATGGCATCTCCACTAATAACCATCTCCATTATGAAAAATTATTAACCTCTCATGAAAATCAATCCTCCCATGAACTGCGATCCTCCCATGACCTATTTTCCTTATGTGGTCTGCATAGTGTGCTTCGTAGCCCACATAACACTACTATGTAAAATAATTCCATTTAAAATTCCCATTTTTCGTTATAAATTCCTACTATATGGTCTAGGATTGGGATTCGATAAATCCTTTGTAGAAAACCCTTAATTTTTTTATAAAACAAACTCCATATTTTATGGCAAAAAATGTGGCAAACACTGAGAAACATTGCCACCTTAAAAATCTACTTCAGAAAAAGAAACCCTAATAACTAAGGAATGTATTGTAAATTCCCTATTTTCATCAAAAACATCATCCTTTATGATATTTATCCATTCATCGATCACCTTTAGCATCATTATATTTACCAAGGAATGTATTGTAAATTCCCTATTTTGAAGTAATATATTTCTTTACAATCAAACATAAATAGGATTGAAAACACCTTTTATACACTATTTCATCATAATTCGAGAAACCCACATTCTCGAAACAATATACGATATTTCTAAAATACAAATCATAAAATCATCACTATATTTTTCTATGAGAATTATTCAAAAATGGCATCAAATGTCATCAAAGAAATCCATAAGAATTCTCCATTCATCACCTTGAAACTCAATGTTTTCAAACCATTGACATTATTCTTGGAATATCATGACTTGAGGAAATTATCCAAGTTTCATTAAATTTGGAACTACTTCATCATATTGACCATAAATAGATCTTATCGTCTCATTTATAACTATTGAACACAAATAACAATCAGTTGAAAACAAATAATATCCATTCACAATGTGGGATCTTCAATGTCTCCTTTGTATTTTTCGGAAATACCTTCAATGTTATTTCGAAATGAATGTGTCATTATGTTTAACTATTATATTCTCTCCCCCATTACCTTCCAAACATTCATTTAAATTTTTCTCCCCCCTATGGACAAGAAATATAAGGTTAATGGTAAAAAGGGTATCAATACATACTTATGCAATGTTCCATCTATCATTTCACTCTAAGTCTACTTGAGATGTTCTTGTTGTAGAAAAAAATAAGATTTTATTTATACCACAAGGTTGTCCCTTACCAACTGATCATGATACAATAAGAAATGAGAACTCATATACACCACTTCAAAGATTATTCACTTTCATTCTATGAGGAAATTACTAATTAAGAGGTCAATATTTTTAATAATAATCAACCCGAATCTCCTGCAACCAATTCAATAAATGCAGAAAAAATATTCAAGTACAAAAGGTAGTATTAATGAAATTAGGAGACTTCCATTCTTCGTATTTCAATGAATAATTCAATTTCTCCCCCTTATAAAAATTCGTTATTTTTAATAACATAGGGAAAAATATTGAGAAACATACCTTTGGAAATAACATTATATTCATGAAATTTAAAGAATAATAAGATTTTATACTAATTGAAATAATTATTATGGATGGTACATCATTTATATCCCTCTTAAGGAAAACAATTTTCATCATCTTCATAACTGTTGATCTCATCAGTAATCAATTTCAAAAAATTCCAGTGTAGAGAATACACCGGACTGGGTCTCCAACTTAGGACATTTCAGATTATAAAAAATTAAAAACATCAGCAAGGATGATATTATAAAACATTTGGTCTTCAGAAAACTGATAAATAAGATCAATCCATGAGGAAATCTTATTTACCCTAGCTATCCAGAATACAACATCACACCCTTAAACTTCATCAAGGAGGATCTTCTATCATATTTGTATTTAAATATTAAATTAAGAATCAATCATGGATGGAAACTTCTTTAAAATTGCTATAAAAATTGACAACACTCCCTGATTTTCAGGTTTTTCCCCTAAGAACATTCTTTACCTTTAATTCCATGTATTATAAACACATATACAATATTCAATGATTTAAGGGAATAAGGTGGATCCTCAATAATTCTTTAATATGAAAATCAAGGTTGAGATGTTTTTCTCAAACAAGTTTGTTCATTTGATATAGTCTTCTTGCTGGAACATCTAAACCTATTTTCTTATTTATGTTGAAGTAGCATGGATCTATTCACATTCACTTCTTATATTTGTGAATAACATTTAATCCTAACATATTTCATGGATGATACATAATTATTCCACTTTAGGACTACTTATTTTTCTCATAATAAGGTTAAACAAATGTTTTCAATGAGAATCGATTTTTTTCATCTCCAATCATAACTTATTTAAGACAAGATTTTCTCTTTATATGAAATTTATAATTCACTTTTTCTTTATCATGTGGAATCTTTTCATTCACTATTTCACTAGACTTATCTTCTTCATCTTCAATTTTCCCCATTCATTCCATTTACCTAGGCCTAATAACTAATTTGTCATTAGGAACTATGGAAGAATGTTTTGATCCTCATTAGTTGTTCTTTTATGTTTTATCCATCTTAGTAGTTATTTTGGATTAACCATCATTTAAATTCATGGATTTAAAATCTAAGTAATTCTCACTATTATTACTTGAAATCTTCTTGGGAGAATTTGTATTCACCATATATTTATATTTTCTTCCCAAGATTTATTTTTCATTCCCATAAGGATTTTTTGATCTTTTTTTTCTTATCATATTTAGATACATGACAAGATGAGAATGTTTCAACCTTGTGACCACTGGAATATTATACATCATAGATGTTATCATGAATTCCAAATCTGTTGTAGTATACAGATGGTTCTAGACCTGTGGAAGTTTCTTCTTTCACTCTGGATTTCTCCCCTTGAGATAGGATTACTTTATGCCCTTATATTTGTAGGAATTTACAAAATTTTTAATGCATGATTCCCAAATCAATTATAGTAACATCATTGACCCACTCATTTTTATTTCATTAAATCTTATGTATAAGTTTTTTGGGTATTCTTCATGATATGTTCTGATTTCTATGGGGGGTCAACTACCACATTGTTTTTTATATCCACCCTACTCATGGTGGTAGGATTCTTCTCCCCTTTCTTCATCCATACTTTTTCAGATCTTGTTTTATAATCTATACTATTCATGATAATAGGTTTATCAACATTAATACCTGATGGTATGGATGATACAGAATTCTTCTCATCTTCTTATGATAGATCATAGAGTGATTTCATGATCTTATTATCAGATGTTAGAGGTCTTTAAACCTTATAATCTTATAATGAACATTGAATACCTTTAGAAACTTGTACATTCTTTTATAAAGACTCAATATATGTCCTCTCAAGATTGGAAAACTAAGATTCCAAATCCAAAAAATTCACATTGAGGATGATTTTATGATCTTCAATCACAAGCATCTTCTTTTCACAAGTCTTCTCTATTCTTTCAACATCATCTTCATACAACTTAACTTTTTTTTGAATCAATGAGTAAACTTCCTTGATCTTTTGGGATATTTCTTCCAAGGGAAAACCCTTCAAATCAGAAATATTAATCAATTTTTATTCAAGTGAATGGATCCTTTATTATATAGTCTTTTGACCACCTTTTTATCTTATAATTCGTTAATCTATTTTGATGAACATATTTCATGTCCCCTCTTTATTTCACTAGAATATCCAAATTTTCTAGGGATCATTAAACATTAAAAAAAATTCTTGCATGAACTTCTCCAAAACACCAGTTATTCTTTTAGTTGGGTTATATCTTCTTTCATAGTTTAAAAGACTCCATAAGAAGGGAGGAAATGTATTCATGAATACCATGAAGAATAACTCTTAATCTATCAATTGATAAATATTGAGAAGTTGTAGTTTGCTCATCACCACCAATTGTTCAAGAATTATCATCTTGGGATAATTTTTAAATGTACTAACACATACATCCTGATTACAAGATGTAGGAAGTCTATCCATATTTTTGGTAGAAACACGAGACACATGTTTGTTACATTCTATGTCTGATATGTATTCATTTTTAGTATGGTATGGAGAAATAGATACTTCATCTTCTTATAAAATAAGGAATTATTTTTAAAAATTTTCATCTCTTTATTTTTCATATTCATCATTATCTTGGTAGATGTAGAATATTGCTAAGAAGTAACTGAATCTTTACCAAATCTACACTTTATTATGGACTCAAGAAAGAAAATCATGTCTTAAAAATAGAATAGATTTACATTATAGAATCTAACATAGGCGAATCACGGTTCTGATACCAATTATAAGGACCAATTTTGGATATTCCTAACAGGGAGATGGGAGAAAATGAGTGTTTTATACTTTTTAACCCAATTAAATTTTTTATCCCTTTACCTATTATACCTGTTAGGATATCGATTCTCTTATTCTATTCTTCATATCACATGCAAGAATATTGATGCATCACAAAAAATCACATAATGTTTTTATGGGGTTCACCATTAAATAATAGTTTATAGTCCTTGGAATGGTTGAAAATAATCCCGACCACACAATCTAACAGAAAGTAATCGTTTTGTAGGGATTAAAACAAGTAGGATAAGACCTTATACTCATGTAACACTATGTAAACTACCCAGTTGTGCATTTACATATCACATTGAAAAAAATACAATAGTGTGTGTTTAACAACACTTTGATGGATATTTATATGGCCTCTAGAGATAGTATTCTCTTTATTGAGGGGGGTTTGTAACACAAAGATGGTCATCCACCAGTTGAGTCATATCTAATGTCATAGTTCTACTTTTTTCTTCTACAACCTTTTTCTTCACTTTGTCACTTCCATAACAACATGAAAGAAACTCCTCTTATATCTTCCTATAAAAAAACTGGATAGTTTCATGATATTATTTTTCTATCAGTAATAATAATATGAATGTGTTGCTGATAGATGGACACTATATTTTTAGTCACCCAAATTATAATCAACTGATATCAATTTGGCCACCAGATAATCTAATCTATTTTTTATTTGTTCTTTAGTGCAAGAACAACTACACTAAGATATCTTCCTCTTATCCTTGATAGAATCACAAAATTCTTTTGTGATTATTAAATAAATGAAGATAAGATCAAATTATCATCATCAAGATTCATCTTCCTTGAATAATTATCAATCTTTCTGTGAGAACAATCTATTCTTCTTGTACACACAATAGTGTGCAACTGTGTAGTGGTGTCTTATTCACTTCTTCCCTATAAAAATATATACATAATTGAAAATATGGTTCTTATTTTCATAAAAAAACTAGGTGTGTTTTTTATTTTCTATCCGTTGTGTTTCAACTGAGTACACACAAGGTTTTAATTTGAAAAACATAATATGGTATTATACCCAAACACTGGTTCACAGAATCATTCATCGAGAATCAATATAAGATTGTGAGTCTAACATTTGTCATGTTTCCATGGATCATATTGTTTACAAATAATGATGAGGGTGTAAACACATATCACATGTATATGTTACTTTTCCTCCATAAAATTTCATGTATCCTCCAAATATTTTCTTGAATCCACCACGTACTTCATTTCACTACATGGTGCAAGTTCTTTTCTAATATATTTCCTCTATGGACCACCTCTCCTTTTATGAACTACCTATACTTTAGTGGAGCACATATCCCTTCTCAAGAGCTCCTATTTTATGTGGTCTATCTTTCATTATAGACTACAGATCCCCGAATACATCCTTTCTATTTACTGACTCTACGGATAACTCATCACATAATTTCTCCCCTGTGAACTCTCTATTTCATGAAATAATTCTTCCCAAACTCTTTTGGACTTCACCAAATTATTCCTCGACATATGGTTCCTACAAATAAAATTCAATCTGTTTTAATGATGGGATTAGGTTTCTTTCTATAAAAAAAATAAATCCCACAAATTCTGTTAATCTGATTTACCCAAAACATTGATGTGGGATAACCTTCACTGTGAACTGCTATGAGGTCCATATAGCGTCTTTTCCCTTTGTAGTGGCTAACATATTCGATAGGTGAAATTTTTTTCAGATCAAAAAACCACTTCCTTCATTCCTTATAAAATGAGCCTCCCATGAAATTCAATCGTCCCATAAACTACAAGCCTCCCATGAACTATTTTTTCTTGCACAGTCTATGTGGTGTTCTTCACGATCTTCATATCACTACTATGCATAATACATCCTTTAAAAATTTTATGTTTTATATTCCACATTCCTCCTATGTGGTTCATAAACTATGCTTCACAAACTCCATTGTAGAAAAACCATTCCTTATATATAATGAAACAATTGATTTTGAGGCCAAAGAATATGAAAAACACTGGTAAATGACACCACCTTAAAATTTTTATTTGGAAATACCAACAATACTAGTTCATAGTCATCTAGCATTATCAATAAACAAATATTGATGGTTTTCTTACTGCATAAACCAAATTCCACTAGAATACCCATCATTCTTAAAAAACTCAATTTTTTCATCACTTACCCCATCCATGGTGATATTTATCCTTTGATTGATCATCTTTATTATCATTAGATTTACCTTGTAATGTATTGCAACTTTCCTATTTTACAGAAACACCATTCTTTCCAATCAAACCTGAATACGATTTGAAACACCTTTTCTCCCCCATTTCTTCATAAGGATTTCCTCACACGTTCTCCAAACTTCTTATAATATTTTTTTAAATAAAAATTATAAAATAATTTTCATATTTTTCTAGGATAATAATTCAACCATGACATGAAATGTCATCAAATAAATCCATATCACTTATCCAATCATCTTCTTAAAACTCAAAGTCTTCAAACCATTCACATGTTTCTTAGAATATTAGTACTTGAGGACTCCATACAACCTCTTCTAACTTGGGAACTACTTCATCATATTCACCACACATAGATATTCATTTTTTATTGATCATTATTTACTATCAGATAAAATTATTTGACAATGAATACAATCCATACACAAAGTGGACTCCTCACTATTGACTGCATGCAAGGGTGGTTCTTGATTAGTCATTAATTCTAACTCATTAAGGTGTTCCCATCATTAATAATTCAAAAAAGGTTTTTATGATATTTTTAGATAAAAGAAACATCCATTAATGGAGTCTTGGGAGTTTCATGGAAGAGAAAGGGTGAACTAAAACAAATTTAACTAAATACATTTTTAATAATAACTTAAGTAAATATTATTAATTTAAATTTAAATGCAATATGACCAAACACCTAATGAACACAAAATTTTATGTCATAAATAGTCTAAACCACTCATCCTGGACCTAATGTTCATCTCATATTTATCATATGATACCCCTTGGGTGATATATTATGTTATTTTTGAAAAATATATAATAAAAATATTAAATAATTTATCATTGTGTGAAATATTACAAAATTAATGAAACAAACAAATGTTATATTGTTCCTTGGATAAATCACTCATACTAAACTAGGTGGTGGTCTTGAATTTCTCATTGTATTCACGGTTTGGGGGAATTTCAATTATTTGAAAAAAAATGTACACAAATAATATAATATATTTAATATTTTTTTTCTTTTAATGTTGAGGATCAAATGGCCCTAGAATTCCATTTTTTATTTGAACCTATCATAAAAAATATTCCATAGAATATTGCAAGGTTTTCATTAATCATTTAACCTTATGAAAAGGATTTAAATTATATATTAAGTGACTTTAATTGAAATAATTACATTTTCATATTAAAATAACCATAAAATCTTTTATATGTAAGTTTTTATTTCCCTAACACATTTATGATATTAAAATTCTACCCCTCAATAGACTTTTCATACCCAAGAGGTATCTCTGTTAGTCTTGCTCAAAAAAAGCAGTCCACTAAGCTCAAAAATCCGAATCACGCTCCCATGTCCCCTCCTAGGTCCATCAATGTTTCCACCAAATCTAGACTAGTATTACAGACATTCTTTACGGACACTTTCTTGATTTTCTATATTATTATCACCAAACAATCCTCAGAAGATGAATCAGTCTCCATATTAGTATCCTCACAATCAAAAAAATATGATGGGTTAGGTATGTACCATTGAATATGAGAGACATGGAACACATTTTTCATACCTTGATAATGATAATGGATTTCCATACGGTACATTACTAGCCTATCAACTCTATGAACTCAAAGGGTCTAAGAAAATGAGTTTCTAGATTACCCTTCTTCCCCATATGCACGTTCCCTAACAGATGAGTCTCTCTTAGAAAGATCTGACCCCCATATAAATCTCCAATGGTCTCCTCATGCAATTGGCATAAGATCTATGTCTTATCTATGAAATGATCAACCTCATTCATATTATCTATACTCTCTCATAGGTTGACCAAACAATTCTGGGGAAAAAACCACTAACTCAGCTGAACCATGCCAATAGAATGGGGAGTGACATGACATCAAGTAGAGAGACTCATAAGGTGCCATATGGATCAAATATTAGTAACCTTAATTGTATGAAAAATCAATCAAGGAAAGGTGATTAGGTAATGATCCACTGAATTCTAGCATGAATTTTCAAAGAATAACATCTAATATGCATATAGTTTTCTTGGACTATCTTTTGGTATGAAGATGGTAGGTCATTCTCAATCTCAGTTGAGTCCCTAGATCATTATTAATTCATGCCAAATGTAAAATGTAAAATGTGAGTATCTATCCTAAATAGTTCTCAAGGAAAATAAATGTATGAACATGATCTACAATACATATATCATTCCATGTTCATCCACTCAGTGAGTCTATCTAATTGGTAAGAAGTGAGAATACTAATTTATTTGATTGATAATCACCTCGACTACTTAAATATAAATCAATTTTTTTATAACCAGAACTAAGCCCATCATGAAAGCATCCCACTTCCACATAGGTATAAAAAGTGACTTAAACAACACACCAAGATGCCAATGCTCAGAGTTTGCCCTCTAATAGGCAAGGAATCATGAGGTGAACCAATAATGTATCTCTTAATTCTAGTCCACAAGGACTACTAGATGAAATGGTGATACACTAGGTTGAACCAATATTTACTACCCATTTATCTGATGGGAGCTACTAAGACCACTCTTCTAGGTACCATGATCACATCATTGTAATCAAAATTAAAAGAGAACCTCTAATCAACTCCTAGACAACTACTCCCTCATAACCACACAATATAGGTCAGAATATTATATAGTCATCACCGAGTGCACAAGAGAATATGTAATCAATAAAGTGGAAAAGTTCATAGATCCCTAATCTACAGAATAATCTACCCTACAGTCATCCAATATTGTCAACAAGTTCCACCACTCCTATAAAGGATTCCCAACAACCTCTTGATGAACCTATTTATTTTATCTAATAGAATACGTAATGGAATTACCCTTCTTAACAACATATTTCATATCAAATTTGAATTTCGTAGATACTTAACCCAATAACTCTATGTTATGTTTAAGTAACTCTATGCGAAGATATTGGTAAGGAACTTGTGGTTTGTGTAAACAATAAGTCTCTAAATATTTAGATAGAGTTTCTATCACTTTACATCATGGACCTCAATTTCCAGATCCAAGTCATTTGTATGGAAGTTCCACCCATTAGGTCATAACTCAAGAGTCCCATAAGCCACCACCTACTATCTTTTTGTCATCACCACTCCCAAAATAATGAAAGATTTATCCCAATACCATATATAACCATTACCAATCTTGCAGAGTGTTACTATTAGAGATTTCATCAACTTTATCTTTAAATAAAGTAACAACCTTTCACATTGATTTGACAACTAGAAATTTACTCCCTTTTTAATAGCCCTGTAATGGGTGATAGTAGTTTAGATAAGTCCAAGATAAATATAATATTATTCTAAACTCAGAAGGATCCCAATATCAAACATGTTTTGGGAATGTTTATAGAACATGACTACCACAAACTTATCTGAATATATTGATATTCCAGTATCTGATGCCACATTCTTTAGGAATTTCACCTCTAAAATCAGAAAGTAACACTTTGAAATCTTGGAATAAATCATATGTTCAAAAAGAATACACATGACTATCTCTAGGTAACTAGTATAATGATCTAGTGTCAATGAGTAGATGGGGATATCATCGATGAACACTCTAATGAACGAGTCCATGTATAGAGGGATGATCTTGTTCACGAGGGATAGAACATTTTTAGTGCATTCATCAGTCCAGAAATAATTACCAATTACTCATACAATCCAATCCTACCCTCCAAAAAATTTCTTTGTGATTTCCTCTTATTTAACTCGCAATTGAGGATAACTTAATTTATGATCAATCTTGGAGAACAATTTGGATACCAATAGATGATCAAATGACCATCGATCTTATGATATAGATATCGGTTATCAACCTTCACCTAGATCAGATTTTGGTAATAATTTCATAGATAATGAAAAAAATCCCACTTCCTGTTGAGAAAATAGGGGCACCCCATGCTAAATTATTTGGTACGATAAATCCCGTTCTCATTAATATATTTAGTTGTAGTATGATCACATTTATATCAGTTTGATCCATAATATATTGGTGAATTAGAATGTGTTGTTCCCCTAGTGTGATATGTCATTTATATTCAACTCCTCTATTAAGATTAAGTCCTTTTAATTAATATATAAAGATATCCTGATAATTATCTATAACATGGAGAAAGGATGATGGGGTTGTCACTGATCTTGATGAAAGACCAAAGTATACCTTCTATGTTGTGATCATCACGAGAAAACTAAAGTCTAGTCCAACTCTACCATCTCCCATTTCCCACTCTCTAGTAATCATGAAGTTCACTCCATTTTGTGTGGTAAAAGACACACATCTTTCATAACAGTCAATGTCAGCTCAGAAACTACTCATCCAGTCCATGAGATGAATCACATTGAAATCTATCATCTCTAGAATTATGAATTAACATAGATGTCCATATCCAACAATGAATATGGGGAAACTCTAGGAATTACTGAATATTATCCACTCTAATTCCCAACTGTGTTTCAAGGGAGGCTAAATCAAAGGATAACTTGATGGGTAAGTCATTTCAACCATCTATTTGTCTTAATTTGAATGAATGGAATGAGAAAATATCAAAATATTTAGTAAATGGAGTTGAAGTTATAAAAACCTTACCTAGAATGGGGGATAACCTCTCCCCACCAGCAATTTAAATTTGATCCCCTGTGTAAACCAATCTTTCATTTTCTCTATGGTCGTGTCCCTATTCCACTATCATTTGAGAAGTCTTAATTCTCTACCAAGTTTTCTTACTAGAAATTCATATACATAGTTGTGTCACCTAAATTATGAATTGGAATAAAACTGTTGGAAGTTTGTTATCCCATCTCATTATTAGCAATGACTATGGGGTGATGTGAATACCTGACTTTAGTGTCCAAACATCCAGTAGTTAATGCACTCAAGGTCTCCTCTAGATGTGACTAAATAGACTAAAATATTATTAACTTTCATTCCACTGATATAATGTATTTTTGGGGCAATAATCTTCTTTACATTGGAGTAGGTACTCAAAAAATAAGTGGGTGGTCCAACAGTCTAAGTAGAGAAAGGTAAGAAAATATATAATGCTCATCCATCCTCCAGAATCCTCTCAATTTCCAGGGCCTTGATCATAACCTCTAGTTAAAAAGCTAAGTTGATGCTATAGAACTTCTATCTAAGGTCTGATCGAAATATAATTTTAAACATGATGGACTTATTGGCCTCATTACTAACCATAACCTGTGTGAAATGTAGGATCTCAGTATATCATGCAGAGTATATTGATACTATCTTGGATCTCGGGTGCAGTTCCATGAACTTATTTTGTTGATAAATCTTTTCTTCATTGAAATAATCTCCATGAAATGGACCTTTATTACATAACAAGTGAGACATTTATGTCATCCATCATATCCCATTACCCCCCATAAATTCCTAAAAGGGCCATGTAGCATAAAGTATTCCAGATTCACCTTCATATAAAATGGAATCTCAGTGAGATCAAATGTAACCTCTATGATATCAACCCAAAACTGATCATCCAATATCCTACCAATTCTATAAAATTCTATTAGATGATAGATAAGGAATTACCTAGCATAGTGAACCATAGACCTCGGTGGTGGGTGGTAAGAAACCAATTCTTACACCAAGAGAACTGTTGTAGGGATGTGCTTAGGTGAAGCCTGCTCAAATTGTCAGTTCCACTAAATTTCTAAGAGGTGGAATTGTCCTCCATAGAAGGAACAATAGGATCATGGAGAGTTTATAGCCAGTCTGGTGGAAACACAAGGTTATCCTATGAGTCTACCCTTAACCCAAGGAACAACCCTCATAGATTTAACCATGTTCTCCATCCCTATACCCCACTCCCATTCAATATATATACTAACATAACATAATGATCGTTTCAAAAAATTAATTCCAATTAAATATATATTACAATAGAATGAAAACATAGATATATCACCAAAGAAAAATTCCACCAAATACATATGAAAAATCATGGAATTTAAATTTAAAACTAATATAATGTGAAAAAAACACACACACACACACACACATATATATATATATGGAATTTCCACCAATGTTACCAGTCATAATGTATGAACACATCCAAAATATAATATTTGACATATCATCATCAAGTTCATATCCAGAGGTGAATTTAAGCTATGGTAACAAAAAAATTCCACACATTTTGGAAACTCTAACGCCCACTATAACATTTTGCACAGACACTGTCACAATCCCCCTTCTAGCATTCCAATCGTCATATTTTTTTATCCAATCGATCCCAATATAAGGAAAGGATAAAAACAAATTAGTGAATTCAGATCCCTTGATTTCATTTGGTAACTTCTCGACCCAATCTTCTAGGTTTGATCCGGAGTCCCAAATAGCCTCATACATGCCTCCCCATATGTAAGTGGTTGTTGAATAGAAGTGAGGGTCTCAAGTGGAACCACATGGATACTAGACCCTCTTTTAGATTTTATTGGAAATATAAATATCCTAATATAAGAAAAAAAATATATTAATAGGATAAATCAGAGTAAAAGTGGAAAATGATGTTTTCATATATGCTATATAAATTAGGTCTCCATAATTGGAATGATTTCCAGAGTAATGAAATACAATAATATATAAATAAATACAGTGTTATTCTAGTGTATTTCCATGTCTTCTACAGCCCTATGCTCGACCTACAGAGCCTTCCACCATATGTCCTTTTCCCTTTGATGGGTATCTCATAAAATATAGAAGAGCTTCAAAATTCCCCCATAGAGTGGAAGTAAAAGACTCAGTAGGACCCCACCAGTGGGTCCTTAACCTGGTGTGATAATATAGATAAGTTTATTCTATAATATTAATAAAATAATGATGTGTAAAAACATACAATCCAAAATCAAGAATTAATACGATAGACAATCTATCACAAACCCCTAGTTTTACCGACATTGGCTCCATGAAGGAAGATACCGAATGAGTTGGTTGAAAAAAACCATCCCCTGTACGGTGTTTGTATGGTGGTAGGTAAATAATATATGATGTCATATACCCCTAAAGAGGAAATCATATCTGGTGTTTATTGGACAAGATTATATATTACTCACATGGAATATTCTATAACATGGAAAATGACACTTGAAAAATTGAGGATAACACAAGAACACCCTCTAAACGACACTATGTATAACTCTTACATCCACTCTACGATCATATCCCTTTCTTCAATCATAAAATTCATGAACACTCCCCCACCAATGGAGTTTTTTTCATGATTTTATACCCTAATGAAGTACAAATAATAAAATAGAGGGAAATTTTAATATTCATACAGAGTGATTACATAAGTAATCTACACTAGTAGAAAAATGGTTTTTAATGTCGTTAGTTTGACATCTGTTTCATATCAACCGACATAATATATTTTTTCAGATAATTTTTGGGGACGATTTATTTAAAACCGATACAAAAAAAATCAGTTTGGGTGTATGGTTTTTTAAAAACCTTCTTGAAAAATTAAAAATATATATTTTTGGTGTTGGTTTTTACAAAAACGGACGCCAAAATTATATTTTTTTACCATGTCTTAGATTATTTCCTAAGCTTCGATTTGATAGGCCATGGAGAAAAAACGGAGTTACGGGTTAAAATTTATGGCTATCCGAAGTTCATCTTCTCTAATAGAAGTCTTAAAGAGGTCTATCATCCAAAGATCATAACATTAAATACATAACTCCGTTTTAGGTCCACGACCAGTCAAATCGAAGCTTAAAAAATTATCTAAAACAATATAATTTTTTATTCATTTTTGGCGTCGGTTTTTATGAAAACCGAAGCCAAAAATAATTTTTTTTCGCATCGGTTTTTTTAAAAACTGAATCCAAAACATGTTTTTTAGTCTTTGGCGTCGGTTTGGAAAAAAACTGATGTGAAAAATTGTATTATTTTAAATTTTAGCATATGTTTATTTAAAGAACGATGCCAAAAATATACATATTTTTTAATTTTTGGCGTTTATTTTTAAGAAAACCGACGCGAAAAATAATTTCTTTTTTACTTTTTCGCGTCAATTTATATCAAAACTGATGCCAAAAAGGATATCTATTAGCATTGTTTGCGTCATTTTTCTAGAAAATAAATGCAATTTTTTTTTAGTGTTTAGTGATGGTTTTAGAATAAACCAACACAAAAAAGTGTTTTCTTTTAAATTTTAGAATCAGTTTATTTAAAAAACAATGCCAGAAATATTTCTTTTAAAATATTTGGCGTCAGTTTATTTCAAAACCAATGCCAAAAAGTATATCTATTTGCATTTTTGGCGTCGGTTCTCTACAAAACTGACACCAAAGAGTATTTTCCAATATGTGGGATCACAATTTCAATTTTTTCACAATGCGCGTTTAACTTTTTAAAATCCCACCTACATTTCCATACGATGTTATCGAAAATATTATCGTTTACTATATATAAATCCATTTTATCCTTTGGTCAACATTTTCATCCTCTTCATTTTAATCAAGTTTGCAACGCAGCTTCAATCGTTAATTTAAACACGGTGCCTATTCTAATTATTTATTTTCATTTTTATTATTTTCCTTCATTTCAAAACAACTCTATTAGCTTTCTTATAGAGATGATTTATTATTATTGTCGAGTTAAAAATACAGAACATTCGGATGAGATTTACCAACTATAGTGTAAATTTAATTATCGATCACCATTTTCATTTGTTGTATGCGATTTTAATTTATGTTTATCAAAATTTATTTGAAATGAGTTGTACAAATCCAAACTTTGACAAATCCAACTTCCAACGACCATAAATTTTGATCCGTAACTCTGTTTTTGCTCCACGACCTATGAAGTCGAAGCTTAGTAAATTCTCTAAAACATGGAAGAAAAAAATGTTATTTTTTGGCGTCCTGTTTTTTTTAAAAAAAAGCCAAAATAATTTTGTTTTCATTTATGTGGTCGGTTTTTTTAAAAAACTGACGCCGAAACTATTTTTTTAAACTTTTTGGCATCGGTTTTTAAAGAAACTGATGCCAAAAATGATACGAATTGATTTTTTTGGCATTTTTTTTAAAACCGATGCTAAAAAACCAATGTAATTTATTTTTAGCATCAGTTTTAAAAAACCAATGTAAAAAGGAATATTTTTTATGTTGGAAGCTTCAACGTCATTTAAAAACCGACGTCAAAATTAAAAAAACAGGCATTAAAGACCAATTTTCTGCTAGTGGTAATTATAATATATAATCATGGGTATATAATAACAACATAATATCATGTGAACACATAAAATATTGCAAAAATATACACAAATATCACTAATGGAAAGAATATATCACAATGGATATCACTGCTATATGAACACACACATGTGTCCACAATCGTGCACAATTTAAATAAAGGCCAACATAAATAATCATCATGACAAAATGCATAAAAGAGAGCCAAATAAGGTAAGTATCTTTCTACCTCAAAGTCATAAATGACAAACAGAAGTATAAACCATCCAATGTGTCTTTATTTCTAGAGTTCCAACATCAATAATGAAGAAAAATTCCATCTAGACATATTTTCATAGTTATCATCATGTTGATTATGAATGTATGTTAAAGGTTCCTATAAACAAAACTACATATTTAATTTCAAAAAGAAGTAAAATATTGCATACATTAATACATTCTCTCTCTTGGATGATTTATGAATTGTCGTTCAAGGCCAATACATGTGCTTACAGTATTCTACTTAAGACTAATTGTAATTTGATAATTTAAATAATTATCTAAAAATTATATAAATGTTCCCTCAATAACTAAATGTGATAATCCTTTTAATATTTTTGATATTATCCTTTAATAATCTCACAATAATCATTTTATAATTTTAATAACTATTATTTCATAATCTCACAAGCATCATTTGAAAATTTAAATAATTATCCTTTCATAATCTCGCAATTATCAATTGATAATTTTAAAAATTATCCTTCGATAATCTCTCAATTATAATTTTATAATTCTTCTTATATAATTACTTTTGATAATTTATTTAGAATTTATCATTTCATAATATTATAATAATTTTAATCATAATAATTTGGTTTTATTATTTTATAAGTCTACCATTTTTTAGAATTTTTGAGAAGAAGTAGAATAAAAAAATAAAAACAAAATAAAATCAAAACTCACAAATTTAACTAGGCACACCAGGAAGGTGGAGAAGAAAATGATCCCTATTAGAGAAATTCCCAAAGTCGATCATCAGAGAAAATACCACTACAGTCATGGTTGGTTCTGGATTAGTCCTTAATCAATGCAATCTAATAATAATTAATCTGAAAGGGTTATGGTAAAAGAAATGATGTTGTGTATGGATGTTTAAACATGAAAATAGAATACAAATGTTTAATATATGATTTAACCAGAAAGTAATGATGATGTCATTAATTCTACCTCATTAATGAGTCTCCATCATAAATCAGCGAAAACTGTTTCTATAAAGATTTCTAATCATTGAAAAATCCATCAAGGGAGGCTAGGGTGTTTTTTGGAAGATAAATGGTGAATTAAAATGAATTTAATTTGTTAAATTTAAAATAATAATATAAACAAATATTATAAAGTTTACAATACATTAAAATTGATTTAACCCATAACACACACCATACTTATTTCATTCCTAGTGTAAAACATTCATCCCGGACCTAATGGTGACCTCATATTTCTCCTTAGACTCATCTTCTAAAAGACATTCATTTTTTTTGAAAAACATATAATAAAAAAATTAATTAATTTATCCTCACATGTGATATGACCGAACTCTAAATATTCCCAAATTTTGTGTTACACCTAGGGGAAAAACTCATATAATACTTAATTTTGGTCTTATATTTTTCTAATAATTCAAAATTTTAGATATATTCACTTTTTTGGAAAAATAAAATTCATTCATGTTAGATAATATATTTAATATTTTTATTGATTCACCATTGAGGCTCTATGGGCCCCAAAATATGATGCAAAATAAATGAACATATCCAAAAAATTCCATAGAATATTTCACACTGTTAACTATGATTTTACCATTATAAAAAGACATTAAATCAACTTCTATGTCATTTTTATTGAAAAATTAAATTTTCAAATAAAAATAAACATAAATTATTATCAATGTTGATATTTATAGTCTTAAAGAATTTAGGATTTTTAAAACTATACCATTACTATACCACCACTAATTGTGTTCAGTCTCTAGAATATGGGGAGGAACACTTGAGGAAATGTAGAGAACTGACTCAAGAATGTATTTCAGTGGATCCCAGATAAAGAAATTACAAAGTGGAATCATAGGTTCTTTTTTATATTTTCTCACTATTTGGGTTGGTAGACAAGAGGTAAGAAATGTATTATCCATTAGTAAATAGCTCATTCCTTGACTCATCCAACCCTTTCATGGGGGGAAGATCATGTTTCCATGGATGGGATAGTAGTTCATGATGATTATATATTATAATGTATTTTTTTTTAAATTGAGTGATTGAATCACTTTAGCTGGTTACTAATTTAGGGATTTTTTCCCGTGGCCCAGTATTGAAAGGGGGTATTATTACATGAAAAATCATAAGAACATATAAAATAACATTCCCTTTATATTCCATAAAATTTAGATACAATTTCATGACTTTTTATTACTTTATAGATGTTCCTTTTGTAATTAATATGCATGCATATGTATATACCCAGCTCGGGTAAACATTTTTATGATTACATATATTCCTTTATTAAATATCTTCTTTTAATGGAAAATTTTATTAATTTCTTATTACTATAATTCAATTTTATAATTATGATGTATGATTGGTTGTTAAAGTGTCTATATTTACCTAAATATTTTTCCCATATAATTTGATAGTGGAACCATAATTAACAGATTACGATTATTTTGATCCATGGATCCTTGGTTTTATGGTTTGAAAAAATTAATGATTTTATTAAATTGGTTTCAAATCATGATTTATAAAGTGTATATGCATTCATAAATTAGAAGTGGTAAGCCAGATAATAAGACCTATTAAATGGGATGTTTATATTCTAAGAATAAAGGATAATACCTATTCGTAGTCATAGGAATTCCAAATCAAACTCATAAAGTTGAGTAAATTAATAATTTGGGAGTAATAATTCATCTAACCGAACCTTGGTATATATAAATGGAATGTATTCTTCCTCTATAAACTGTACGTGATGAACCTTTACAGTAAATCCATAAATGAATAATTGTACCCATGAAGTTTAGTTTGGGAAAGTTATTTGTTATATGAAACCATTAAGAGAGTGATAAATATTGACTAAAGTTATTGTTATGGGTTGAACATAATTTGCATGATAGTTTTAATTTATAAATTATCGAGTCCATAAATTGGGAATGTATCCCTATATAATATAACATAGATTATATGATGGGACTATCATATTTTTCCATTATTTCATTATGTGTTAGTACCATACCCCATAGGGGTCTGTTTATTCTCATGGAATGGATATTTAGTCAATCAATATCATATTATATGATGTTATATATAAATTTATGGTGTCATCTAAATAAATATATCCCCTTTATTTGATAAAAAAATTAAAATTTTCTTTTAATATTTATGGATATGAGGCTTTAGAGAACTAAAATGATAGTTATAACCTATGAATTTTATCATCTATAGATTTTGATTGACACTTTTTTTGAATTGAAATTTTTATAATTTTATGTTGTAAATATGTAATAATTAAATGCTTAAAATGAAGTTATGAAATAATTTTCCTCTATGCTGAATGGAAAAAACTATATAAGTTACATAGAAGAGGATTATTTATAACTATTACTTGATATGATTTATACTTGAGATTCATTAATTAGTGTGATAGATGAGAATTAATTAAATTCCCTAATCCCAAAACCTGAATGTGGTGATCATAGTTTCAAACCTCATGTAATATTAGTTTAAAAATTATTACCTTTCTAATAAATGTGGGAATATCCCATGGATATTAGTCAACCTCTTTCTTTTATAGTAAATTTGTATGTAAGGACAATAAGTCTAGTGTTCTTATTTTTGATATCTCGTGTAAGTTCAATTATTTGTTCTTAGTAAGGGGTTAACCCATGGGATGTATTTCACAAATTTAAAATTTCACATGGGTAAAAGAATCTAGAATTTTCCATGTGTGAGGTACTGTTCGGGTACTATTTTTCTCTTGTAGGACACTAAGTGTTGAAACATCACCCCTGGGTAGACATGTGGTAATTCTGTAAGCTAATACTCATTAAGGAAGTAGGAATTGTGTAATTATTTGGTTCTGTGGGATAAATATTCCTCGGGAATGGTCATACACCTTGATGATCATATGATCCTTTATATTGTCCAATAGATTACTTGGTGGATCATTGGATATGTTAATAGTCATATGGTTTAATACAACTTTGGGATATGTAAAACAATTGTTCTATAAATTAAACATGATGGAAGTGCCTGTTGTGTTTTTTTATTATAGTATCACAAATTATACTCATTATTCTTATTGTGTTATGAAGTTATGTGTTAAATCTCATAAAATATTATAGATAGTTCCACATAATCATTCTTACCATGTAATTTAATGATTTTGTGGATAGAGTCATGAGAATGAAATGGTTACATTCACATGTCATATCTAGAGTAGAGTGACTTGATCATTAGATAAACTGAGTTATCCCAATTCCAGGGGACGACGTTGGATAAATGAGTGGGTGTTTTAACATCAGTAATCATAGTTGGTTTTATCTTTTCATTCTGATCTAGTGTGCCTTTAATCAGTCTAGATTGTATGATCTCTTAATTTAGTGCTTTGTATAAGTTTTTTGGACACATTTATAACTTGTGCTCAGTGGTGGATAGAGTGTGTTCTATGGGATGGGCTCTCATTATTGAAAAGGACATAGAGCACACTCTTAAGGTGAAGAGTGTCATGTTGAACATGTTTAATACTGTTCTTCAAAGTATACAGAGTGTGACCATAAAGTACTAGTTTTAAATGGTCTTAATGAATTTTGGAATAGTGGGGATATAGAGTTTGATTTGTCTTGTCCTAAAGATGATTCTCGAAATAAAACCTAGTTATGGATTGGGATAAATTCTGGAAGCTATATTTAGGATCATGATGAATAAATGAATAGGGGTTTTAGGGACTTCAAAACATTTTTTCTTCTAGGGAAGTACAATAACTAGATATTTAATTGAGTATTTTACCATATTTGAATACTAGGTGTCAGAAATATACATTATTGGATACTCTTTAAGGATCATGGGTACCTTTGGATTTATGTAGTTATAAACGAGCCTCAAAAATATCACTTTGACTATTAAGCTAGACATTTCACAATAAGTCATCCTTGAATTGATGGACTGGTTCCTTTATAATTAAATCTTGATGGAGGGTTGGAGGAGTTAATTGTGCATCACGCTCTGTATGACATGCACATTAGGAGTGTGGCCAATATGACCGTACTGACAAAGGTACAATCATTGTTTCTTGGTTCCATGAGGCTATTGACACATTTTTGGACATAGTCCCATATCATTATGATATGTTGTACTAGGGGTCAATTAAAGGCATGTAAATCATTTTTTTATCGATCATGGTTCATGTGATATATACATTCTTATTGATGCCAATACTTGATAACATCTTAGTGTACTCCAAGTTCAGTGATGATCATGCCCTATACATTGAAATCATCTAGATTACACAGAGATAGAAAATGTATATTATATTCAAATGTAATGATAAAATAGAACCATTAATGGTTGATGGATATAATTTATGGGTGGTGCACTCATGGAGAAGTATAATGAAATCTATACGGTGTGGATATCACCATAATCTAATGGGGTTGACCCTAGTGTGGGACCTGTTATTAGATGGTCATTTTGAAATTCATATTCCATTAGATAAATGGAATCAAGTACATCTAGATTACTTAGTGAATTCCATGTACTTGTTTTATATGAACATTATCGGTGTGAATTATCAATAGGATATTAGTGTCCTTTAGTTAAAAGCATTGGAATCAGATCTTGATAATGTGTTATCCTCTGAAGATGATTATTTTTGAGAATATGTGGATAAATGACGTTTTACATTAATTTTTTTGTGTAGTTGAATGAGGTTGGTTAGTAACCACATTAAATATGTTATCTAAGGAGATTAGTGTAGTGTGAGAGTTGGTCGAGGCTTTCCATGAACAAAATCGAACGACCAATTAAATAATGGACGACATGGAATTTAACATTTAGAGAAATAAATGCACCAAGATCATAGTAATTTTGTGTGATTGGGTGTTTCATGTTGATAATCATTCCAGACCATCATTAGCAGTATAAGGATGTTTTTTAACAGGAAATTCTATTAGTGAGAGTACTATATCTTGGAATTTACTAAGGAATGATAGAGAATATATTGGTGCATACCATAGGCTGGTTGATGAAAGAGGTAATTACATGAGTAAGTTTCTGGTTCGATATGATTAGGTAAGAACTATCTTGATTTTAAATTTTTAATAGAAGCATTGCATTGAGTTTTGGTGTTTTATGTACTATGTGCTTGAATTGATGCTTTAAAGTGTGTTTGAGATTTAAAACATAACAGGTCCATTTTAGTGAACATTTCATGACCTATGTGGGTCAGGTGATGTTTTCATTGATTCTAAAGGTTTATCAGGAAAAAAATGATCCATGTGGGGAAGATTTTAGGATCCCTTATTTTGAAATGAATGGAAATTAAGTGAGAATTCGAACTCTTATTTTGATAGATTGGATAAACATTAAACTAAGACATGCTTTGTAACATTTATTTGTTATTTTTCTTGGATAATATATAACACCCAAATAATGTATCAAATGTTTGAATTCATCTTGTATGTTATGGTATTTTAGAACCCAATTTCAGTAAGGGATAAGAAAGACCACATGGTTAGCACATAGTTAGTTCTAACCATGAACACATAACCATTTGGAATGTTATATAGGTGCTTAGACACTATAGATCATGAGAGGGACTTGGTGATAACCTTGCAACCATTTTGTTTAGGAACATATATTTATTAAATATTCAAGATGGACCACAAAAACATACAAGAACTATTCAATTTATTGTAGAGGAAAAAACACATGTTGTGCACAGTTTTTTATATAGTAATCCATGCCCATGAGAGGTGTGTCTCGTTGATAGAATGATCCACATGGAAGGTGCATGGTTACCCAAACCACAGATCCTAATTGTGTTCCTCATTAAATATGTAAAAATAAAAATTTAATCCTTTATGACCAAAATTTGGATTTCAAAATTTTTACCCTCATTTGGATAAGATGATACCATTTACACAACCTCTTATCCACCTCCTCATCCATAAAATTTCTACCTTGTTCTTGTTCGGATTCCTAATCTTTCGAAAGCACTTGAAGCATAATAGTGAGTTTATGAATACAAATGAATATTTTATCAATTTATCTTCATGTTTTTATGCGAGATCATATGACCTATTTTAAGGGGTTTCATGTAATATTTTTATACCCCTCATTAAATATTTAATTAACATCCAATAATGGATGATTGAGGCTCCTTAAGTATATGGTTGGTGTTCTATATGCTTTCCATTTAATATTTCATCATTTATAAAATATTTCATTATGTAGTGTGCCATATTTTCCATGATTCACCCTTTAAATGTAAAATTAATTATATAAAAACTAATTAATTAACTTAAATATCCATTTTTTATATAATTTTATCATTATAGGTTATTTACATCAACTTGTACCATGCCTTTGGGAGAGTTTTTAATATGCCCATGACCAATGATTTATCATAGAAATTAAATAAAATAATTTGGGTTATTTTTTGAATTATGGATTACAATTATCTTCATCTGAATTAATTACCATTTAGTTGTGTTGAATTAATAATAAATTCTGAGGTTTTTGAATTCAATAAGATGGTATGAAAACGGTGCCCAGTTTTATAGTAACATAACCTTAGAGGCACACTATCTTAATAAATAAAATGGGGAAATCAAGTAGAGTAATTTGAAATGATAAATGCAATGGAACATCCGATGACTTTCTCAACTTCTTAAAAATGGAATGGTCCAAATGGTATAGTTGAAATAATATATAATTCTTAGTAACATGTCCTTATCACTTACAGTTCAATAGATGATTGATATCATGGGAAATGAAATACATTTTATTCATGATTCCAATTTCCTGTACCATACCACCTTCTTTGTATTTTGTGATTGAATTGAATAAATTTCATGGTGTAAACAATAAAACTGCATTAAAATCATTTTTTTATGATCATTGGGAATGAAATTCGTTATTATAGATGACCCTTTAACATGGAATCTATTATTATACATGATCCTCATGCATGGTGTTCCTTATTATACAAGATCATTAGGCTGAAGTCCCTTATCATAGACGATCCTAGGTCACAATATCTATTATTATACTTGATTTTTGGGATTTCAAACACTTATTATTCACAATAATTAGTCATGGGTTCCCTTATTATTATATGTGTCACGACCCATCCTAGTGGGGCCCGTGCCGTGACTTCACAAGCTCGCCTCCAATAGGAAAGGGGATGGTGACTAGCACTGAGTAGGCATATTACTAACATGGGAGGAATTTCCTAAGTACATGTACACATGCACACATCTCCAATCCCACAATTGATAAAATGAAAAAAACCACTAAGGAACAAAAATGAATGCATACAACTAAAACCAACCAACAGAGTACAACAAAAGTAACGTACCGAAAGTAAACTAGACCAGAATACAAGCCCACCTACGACAAGAGTCTGAAACTACAAAATCCAACCTTTAAACACAAAGAGGTACTGGAATTACTGCTCGTTGAGATAGGAACACCTCAACCTATAGGGAGCTCAGAAGTCTCGTACATTCCCTGGTCCACCCTAGACTCCTTCAATAGGTCACTGATCTACAAAAGACACGTCACGTGCGGGAAAAACCCGTGAAAGGGTGAGTACAGCAATACTCAGTAGAGGAACCCAAATTCACAAAGAAATACACAAATAAAGGAACAATGATACATAAAAAGTATATTTCTAGTAAATATATAATAGGAGATGCACAATAAAGATATACTCAAATCAGAAACCTGTAGTCTAGGGACAAGTCACAAAACCACAAACCCATGATAGGGGTTCGGTTCAAAGATTCCACAAAGGACTAGTTTGGGAGAAATCACTCCATGAGTATGATAACACTGATAACGTCTGTCTGAGAAGTACTATTCGTCAGGAAAGATCAGAAGATATAGATACACTCATTTTAGGAGAACACACTCTTGAGTGGGAAAGATCATGATACTAAGAATAAGATCACTGACAGGGCCTTGGAGGATACCAAAACTCATTTGGATTCACCATATATGTAGAGGATCAGTGAACAATAGGAATAGTCACGTCGATACCTGACTCTATCTAGGGTCAATAAAGGATAGAGGATCTCACTCTGGGCCTCTTGGAGGGATACCTGACTCTATATCGGAAGGTCCTACTGAAGGGATCATAGTCATGTGGATGGAAATGATACCTGACCTTCAGGGGAACGAGAAAATGGGGAACCAAACCAAACGAGAGTTTTCCAAGGAACGGTGGACAAGAGAACCAAGCCATGTACTGAAAAGTACACGGCATGTAGAATGGTCACACACCATGTTCTCTGACCCTGGGTAATTCCTATGTTCAACAGCCCATGTCTTAAGGCTTGTCGTGTAGAAGAAGGTATACATGGGGTGTAAGTGACTGACACGTGACATTTCTCTATCTGGGGAGGACTCCATCTATGCTGGCTATATGTCCATACCTGGCTTCAACCGATTTGTTACAACCCGTGTAACTGGTACACAGGGTAATCCATGAAGCCGGCCTAGTCAGGCCGTGTAGTGGAGTACACGGCTGTCTACTCCACCCTGTGTTCCTACATCATCTGAGATACACGCAGAATCCCTTGTAAATACCCACAAACCGTGTTCTTTGGAGAACATGCCTTGTCATCACTTTGTGCATCATGGAACCCTATCCACCACTGAGCCGGTCCCACATGACTGGTTTTTCAGGATACATGACGAGTTCTTCAGAAGTTTCCAAAAATGATGTTCTTCACCAGTGCTCCTCCTGTGATGCTCCATTATTTGATACGACATCCTATCACCCTGAAACTAATGTTTTTAGGTTTCCTGGCATCATGAAGATTATTACGTTAGTTTCGGGGCTCTGATCGGACTTGAAAACACATTCTGATTCATCCGCATGAAGAACGCTTGAAGAACGTGAACTCCCTAGTTGTGTCGATTTGTCTGCCGTTATATCCATTACACCTCCCCTAGGTCATTACGATGTTGAATCTTTTTTGAGACTGTTGCGCCAAGAAAAGGGTGGGAAATGATCCCCCATTCATATCCCTGAAAAGAAAATGAAGAACGTGAGGAAGAGGGAGGAATAAATCCAATAAAAAAAGAGGAAAGAACCTCCACTTTCATTCGTCGGAATGTTAATACACTCTTGTTAGAATGTTTAAATAGGAAAATTTAAAGCATAAAACATGGAAAAAAAATTTCCCAGAAATGAACCCAAATAAGCCCTGCCATAGAAACAATGATGCGCAGGTCAACCAGTTCGTGGGTTGATCCACATTCGTCACTAAATTCAAAGAACAAGGAAGAAAACAACTTCAAAACATAACCCCTACCTTGAGGAGGGATCAATCACGGATGAAGGGATTGCGCAGTCATCATAATCAAGATCCTTAAACTCTATTTTCATAGTGAGTCACACTTTTGAGTTTTCGTCATTCATTTTTGAGATTTCTCTCCACAGTTCCATGAATTCAGTAGAGTTTCTCTCAATCTTATACCAATGACCATCATCCAATTAACCCATTAAATGGAGGGAACACATTTTTGTATTCTATTACAATATTGAATTAATGATCCAACATTTCTATTTTTTAGTCACAATGGCATGGTATTAATTATCAAAATAGTGACCCTGTCATTGTACTGCATCATATGTTTCCAAATAAAATAAAAGAAACCTTTCAAATTATATTATTTTATATTATTTTATTTTATTTTTACTAAAAATGTATGAAAATTATCTTTTTCCCTAAACTCACTCTTGTCGAGGTTAGGCCTGTTTTTTACCAATATCGTGATCCCAGACGCAATAGTGCCCTCTGATTTTTAATCTGGGCATCCCATTGAAAACTACCACAATATTGCACACTCTCCAATTAACTTAGCTTCAAAAAAGTTCAATCCACTATTACAGGATCATAGAGCCTTGAAATGACATTCCGTATCCACGCTTGTTCTCTTAATAATTCCATATAATATTTAAAAAATAATACATTGAAAATCTGAGACATTCCATTCTCCCCGCCTTGCAGTTTTGCTTCCCCGAAAAGCCAAAACAATACTACTCAAAATGATGTGGGTACTGGGAACAGATCCGAGCATACTGTTCCCACGTGTTCTCCTAAATATTCTTACCCTACCACCGGAAACAAACTAGGGGAATCAATCACCCAAGAAGGATCTTCTCTGGTGGATCCTTAATCTCCACCGGGTACTCAACAAATGTCTTTCTATCCTTGATCTACACCTCTCCCCAGTCGATGACGTGTGATGAGTCATTCACGTACCTCATAATCTATAAAACATGGAAGAAATCATGTACCTGGTGCAATAGTGGTAGTAGAGCTAAGAGGTATGCGACCTCTCCAACTCTGCACAGTATCTAGAAAGGTTCGATAATCTTTGGAGATAACTTTATGCCCCATCCAATTCTCTATAACCCTCATCGAGGTGAGACTCGAAAGAAGATGTGGTCCCCCTCCTCAAACTCTAGAGGTCTCTGTCTCCTTTCAGTATAAGACTTCTATCATCTTTGTTCATTCTTCATCCGATCCTAGATGACCATCACATTCATGGTGGTAGCCCACACTAAATCTGGACCCATGAGTGCAGTCTCTCTGGGGTCGGTCTAACAAATCATTGACTGAAAATGTTTCACATATAAAGCCTTGAATGATGACATACCAATGCTGGAGTAGTAGATGTTACTATACGAGAACACCACCAGTGGTAGGTATTCCTCCAAACTATGACCAATGTCCAAGATATAGGCCCACAAGACATCCTCCAAAACCAGAATGGTCCTCCATATATGACTATCGGTCTGAGGATGGAACGCGGTGCTCACACATAGCTGAGTCGCAAAAGCCTCCTGCAATCCCTTCCACAACCAGGATGTGAAGTAGGAATCTCAATCTGAGACTATTGTCGAAGGGATTCCATGAATCAGAACGATCTCTTATACACAGAGGCGTCCCAAAATCTCTACGGAACTATGCTCCCTAATAGTTAGGATGTGGGCCTACTTGGTAGGTCAGTCAACGATCACCCAGATGGAATCATACCCATTGTAAATATGTGGTAATCCTGTCATGAAGTCTATCTATATCCGTCCCACTTCCACTCTAGAACATCCTAGGGTGATCTAATCCCACTGGAACATGGTGCTCAGCCTTCACCTATTAGCATGTAAGAAATCAAGAAATGATCTCTGCCACTTCCTTCTTCATTCCTGACCACCAAAACTATCATAGGAGATCGTGGTACATCTTCACCACTCCAGGATGTACCACCAAGGGGGATGTATGAAACCCCCTCAGGACCTCCTCTCGCAATGCCACTGGTACAACAGTGTGTCCTCTGAAAAGAACTACGTCCTCCCCACCTTGCGAATATCCATCAAGAGCAGGTGTCATGGATAACTGATCACATAAAACCTCACAGTTGACATATCCAAATTGTGCCTCCCTAACTCGCTGTAATAGTGGAGTGGTGAAAATCATCGACTGATGGTAAGAGGCGTCCTCTCTATCCACAATGGATAACTGTAATGAAGAAAACAATTTTCTTGCCTCGCCCAACATTTGTGAGATCGATCTTCTACTAAGAGAATCTTACACTTTGTTCCAAGTCCCAGGAGTATAGAGATATCGGAATTATTTTGCTAGATAAAATCTTGCAAATGCATCTATCTCAGATTCTGATCCTTCTGTGAGAATATGTACTTGAGGCTCTTGTGATCAAAGTAGATGATAAACCACTCGCTGATAAGGTAGTGTCGCCACATCATCAACATGAAGAATACCACTACAAACTCAAGATCATGGGTCTCATAGTTCTACTAACATGGGCTAAGTTGGCATGAACCATAAGCAATAACTTCCTATCTCTGTATCAGAACATAGCCAAGCCTGGTCCCTGATGCGTTTTAGAAAACTATATACACGACACCCTCCTCCGGTAATCTCAAAATCAAGGTTCTCATCAAACTCTATCTCAAATTCTCAAAATCCTACTAAAACTTATCCATCCACATAATGGTTTCCCCCTCTTGGTCAAGTCAATAATCAGCAATGATATTCGAGAGAAGTTTGGAATAAATATATGGTAATATCCTGCCATCCCAAGGAACCTCTACACCTCCATCACGATCTGAGGTGGCTCCCATGCAAACACTACCACCACCTTGGATGGGTCTGTAGCTACTCCATATGCTGAAATGACATGTCCCCAAAAGTAGACCTCCAGAATCTAGAATGGGAACTTTTCCAGCTTCCCATAAAGTTGGTTCTCTTGGAGTATGTCCCGAACCATCTGCAGGTTTCTCGTGTGCTCCAAATATGATTCCAAGTACACAAGGAAGTTTTCAATGAAGACACGAATGAATCGGTCTAAATACGGATTGATAATTTGGTTCATAAGTCCCATGTACACTCTGGGGGGAGTTCTTCATGCCAAAAGGCATCACCAAGTACTCATAGAGACTATAGCGGCACTTGAAAGCCGTCATCAGTATATCATCATCCCGTACTCTTAACTGGTGGTAACCTGACTGAAGTTCAGCCTTTGAGAACCATTTTTCCCATCTCAGCTGATCAAAGAGGTCTTCAATCATTGGTAGTGGATATGTTTTCTCTTACCGTCACCTAATTTAGGCATTGGTAATCCATGAAAAACCCCAAACTCCCATCTGACTTCTTGGAAAACAAAACTGGGGCTGTCTAGGGTGAGACTTTGGGTCTCACAAAACCCTTTCTCTACAAATCCTCCAATCGCACCCTCAGCTCGCTATGCTCTATGGGTGTCATACGATATGCTGGTGAGAAAATCGGTGTTGTATCAGGGTGTAAGTCGATGCAGAAGTTGATCTATCATCGGGGAGGTAGTCCTAGAACATCTTCGAGAAAGACTTCCTCGTACTCTACCACTACTACTGGGAACTAGAAGCTCACAACATCTACTACTCTAAAGGTAAGGCTGGATAACTCCTGAGTGATCGGTTGCATGCTCCTATGCATGAGCCCATTCTGTGCTGCCAAGGTCTCCTTTTCCCCGAAAATGGAAAACCTCATCCCATCACTGCAGAAACACCTCACTCTTCGCCTAAAGAAGAAAACATAGGTATGAACCAAAGATTACAAATCCATATCGAGAATGACGTTGTAAGGCCTTAACGCTGCCACCAAGAGGATCCAACTAAAACTATCACCTCCAAGGGTAAGATCACTATGTCTACAAAGGTGTGTGATCATCGAGTCTCCTCCCATAGGTGTCTCCAAGCATAACGGTCGAGTCAAAGGCACTACTGAAATATCAATGTTTCACACAAGACAAGTGGTAAGAAAGTAATGACTGACACATGTGTTTATAAGTATGGAAGATAAGGTAGAGAAGACAAAGATCATACATTAGATCATTTTGGGAGTCCTTGGGTCATACACCTCAACCACATGTAGTGGTCCCTACCCCTATCTCCCAACTCCCTGATCTTGTTGCAGACCTCCTGGGGTGGTGGTGGAAGTAGATCGAAGCGTCTTCCACCACCTATAGCTCTCCATGATCCCCGGTCACATCCTCTTTTTTGTGGGTCTATCTGATCCACTCTCTTCCTCTACCTCATTTATCCATCCACCACTTCCCTTTCAGCATCTCAATAGGTCAGACAATCCCTAGTGAGATGTCCCCTACCGTCGCATGAGTAGCACCACCTCTCTCGAGGTTGACTGGATCCATCATGAGAGCCCTGGACTATTGATCCTCTATCCTAGGTTCTCTAATGACGTATCTCATGTCCAGATCCCTATTCCTTATGTCGAATCCCTCCTTACGAGGTCTCTGCACCTGTCTGCCTACTGCTGACTATCTTTAACTGTCTCTCCTCTGCCAAGAAGCTCTCAATCACCAAGGCCAACTCGATCACTCTAGCATAAGTCGAAATTCATAGAGGCAAGACAGTAGCTTGGATGTCCCTTCGTAGACCTCACTTGAAGGTCTAATCTTTAAAGTAGTAAAGCTTGACCATATCTATAGATTACTTGGTGAGGTTGGTGAACCATGATGAATAGTCATCCATTGTCAAACTGCCCTGCTGGAGCTGAAGAACCACTTGGATACACACCTATCTCAGTGTAACAGGTGAGAACTCCCCCCTAAAGAGTCACTGAAACTCTATCCAAGAAAGAGTCTCTTTATCGTGAGTCTGTGTGGTCCTAATCCACCATCTTTATGTCGAACCCTGAAAAAGGATCTCTCCTAGGATCACCATCTGGTCTGCTGGTGTCCTAAATAAATGAAAAACTCTGGTCACCACCTCAAGAAATTTCCTTTCTGCCTAAGGGTCAGGATCTCCTTGGAATCGGAGGGGTCTATATATCTTGAAATCATGGAGCGTGCTCAGCCTGCACCCCTCGTCAGTCGGTACTGCCGGTATCATGGGCTACTCCATTGGTGGTGGTATAGCAGGTGCACCACCTGGAGGCAACGCATGGGGAACTGGTCCTTATATCGAAGCATCACCACTAAGGAGGTTATCCTCGTGATCGCGCTACTAAATCATAGTGGGTATGCGTTGTAGAGGTATATTGTAAGGAAACAAGATGTACCGTGGAAAATGAGTATATCTAGATAGCTGACACAATGGACATGTAAAAAAAAACCCATTCTTACATGATTCATGTACCATTCTTTTACTTCTCCACAACTGTTGTTTCCATGTACCGAGTCAAAACGCACGTTATCAAAGTCTTGGTGTATGGATACGTCGGCCGCTCACACCAACACTGGAGTCCCTGGCCTAAAAGCCAAACTCAAAACACTAAAAACTATTTTCGAAAACCAATATCACAGACTATTGGTCCTAAGGTAGAACCTACCACCTCTGATACCACTCTGTACTGACCTGTCTCAGTGGGGCCCATGTTGTGACACCCTAAGATGACTTCAAATAGGTGAGGGGCTGGTTACTAGCATCGAGTAGGCATATTACTAACATTGGAGGAATTGCCTAAGTACCTGTACACACACACACACACATCTCCAATCCCACAAATGATGAAATGATTAAAAGCACTACAGAAGAAAAATGCATGCATACAACTAAACACAACCAACCGAGTACAATGAATATAATGTATGGAAAGTAAACTCTTCCAGAATACAAGCCCACCAATGTCAAGATCCTGCAACTATAAAATCCAACCTGTAAACACAAAGAGGTACTGAAACTGTTTTCCATAGTCGAAGAAACACTTCGGCCTATAGCGAAATCCGAAAGGCCGGTCCTGCCTTGGTCCGTCCTGGACTCTGTCAAGAGGTCGCTCATCGGCACAAGACATGACACGTGTAGGTAAAGCCCGTGCAGGGGTGAGTACAACAATACTCAGTAGAGGACCCCAAAAACCACAAATAAATACACAAGGAAATGTACAATTAGCTGTACATAGTATATGTCTACTGAACATATAATAGGGGAATCACAATCTATAATATAGTCAAATCCCAAAACTGTAGTCTAGGGACAAGTAACACGACTGCATACCGATGTTAGGGGTTTAGTTTGAAGATTCCACAAAGCACACTTCTGGGATAACTCACTCCATGAGTATGATTTCTCTGATAATGTCCGTATGATATGTTACATTCATCTGGAAATATCACGAGGGAGATATACAATCATTCTGGGAGAACACACTCCTGAGTGGGAAAGATCACGATACACAAGTGAGGATCACTACCAAGGCCTTGGCGGATACCATGACTAATCTAGATTCACCTGCTAAATAGAGGATCCGTGTCCTGTAGGAATAGTCACGTAAATAGTTGACTATATATAGGGTCAGTAATGGATAGAGGATCTCGCTCTGGGCCTCTTGAAGGGATTCCTGACTATATAGTGGAATTTTCTACTAAAGGGATCATACTCCTGTGGATGGAAATGATACCTGACCATCAAGAGAACAAGAAAAAGGGGAACCAACCAAAAAAAGACTTGTCTATGGAACGGTGGACAAGAGGATCAAGCCATGTACTAAAACGTACATAGTGTGTAGAAGGGTCACATTCCAAGTTCTCTAACCATGTGTACTGCCCGTATAAAATCGAATGCGTCACAAGGTTTGTCGTGTAGAAGAAGTTATACACGACATTTAAGAGAGTGACATGCCTAGTTCTTCAATCTGGGGAGGACTCCATGTACGCTGGCCATGTTCTCGTACATGGCTTTAACCCATGTGTTACAACCCATGTAACTGGTATACAAGGCAATCCATGCAGCCGACCTGCTCTGGATGTGTGGTGGAGTACGCAGTCGTGTACCCCACCTCATGTCTATGTATCATCTGAGATACAAGGCGAGTCCCGCATAAGGACCCACATGCCGGGTCCATTGTAGAACATGAAGTGCCATCGCTTCATGCATCGTAGAACCCTGGCACCATTGAGCCAGTCCCACACATCGTGTTCTTCGGGATACACATCGTGTTCTTTGAAAATTTCCAGAAATGATATTCTTCTTTGGTGCGCCTCTCGTGGTGCTCCGTTATTCAATTAGGCCATCCGATCTCCATGAAACTCAAGGGTTTAGGTCACTCCGAAATCAAGAATCTGATTCCGTCAGTTTCGGGCCTCTGATAAGCCCCAAAACCACATTCTGATTCACCCGCATGAAGAACAATCAAAGAATGAGAACTCCAAAACTGTGTCGATTCACCTACTGCTGTCATCGTTGCACCTCCGCTAGGTCATCACAACCTTGGATCTCTGTTTTGTGATTTTTTTCTCCAAGAAACAAGGGCATAATGATTCCTCGTTTTCATCCCCACAATGAACACAAATAACGAGGGGAAGAGGGCTGAAGAAATCCAATAATAAAAATAGGAACGAACCCATGTCGTCGTTCGTCATAGCATTAATACACTCCTGTTAGATGGTTTTAAACTTGTAAATTAAAATTATAAAAAATGGAATAATTAATTTCCGAGGAACGAACCCAAAGAAGTCCTCTCGCAAAAATGACGATGTACAGATCAACCACTTCGTGGGTTGATCTGTGTTCATCATTAAATTCAATGAACGGGGAATAAAACTACATTAAAAAATAACCCCTACCTCAAGGAGGGATCAATCGCGGACAAACAGATTTCATTTTCTTCATTGTTGAAATCCTTCAACTCTGTTGGCATAGAAATTCACCCTTTTGATTTTCCATCGTTCATTGTCGAGATTTCTCTCAAAAGTTACAAGAATTCACTAGAGTTTCTCTCAATATTTTGTCAATGAACAACATTTTATTAACCCATTAAAAAGAGGGAACAATTTTTGGGGTACTTTTACGCAGCGAAATTAATGAGTCAGTGTTGTTGTTTCTAAGTCATGATGGAATGGTATTAATTATCGAAACAGCAGACCCATCGATCCACTACAGTAGATGTTTCTAAATAAAATAAAATAAATCATTCGAATTATTTTATTTAATTTTATTATATTTTTACTAAAAACATCTAAAAATTAACTTTTTCCCTCAACTCGTGCCAGTCGAGGTTAGGCCCATTATTAGGTAAAGTCGTCATCCCAGACGCAACGGTGCCCTCAGATTTTTAATCCGGGTATCCGTTTGGAAAATACCACAAACTCACACACCCACCAACTCACTTAGCTTAAAAAAATTTCAAACCACCATTACATGTTAATTGGGCATTAGAATGATGTGATTTCTCCATGATTGGTCTCGTAATAATTCGATATAATATTTAAAAATAATAGGCAGAAAATTCGAGACATTAAAATAGGAGACAAAGGGGCATGTATACCATTATTTATAACATATGACTTTTATGATTATGAAAATATGCCTTGGTTTAAATTATAAGGTCCTATATAGTACTATGTATCACTATATATATGAGAGAAATATATCAGATATATATATATATATTATTATATATGTATGTACAAGGTGATACTTATTCAGAGAGATCATGGATTAGGCTAAAATTGCTACAGTCAGGAGGGTGTCCTCTAGGAACACTAGCTAACATGGATAAAATTTACATTATTTTTTATAATATGTTCTACCCACATAGTATTGTTTTTTTATAAGAATGGATTGGACTACATTAAACACCATTGGTGGTGGCTTACTATGTATTTCTCACACCCTATTTCAGATGATGTTTGATACATGTACATACATCATCCTATTACAAGTAAGGAAAGAAACAATGTAGTGTGATGTTTTTTATTTATGGACATGGGAGTTTGGGAGTAGCAGTTGATCATGTATTTAGGATGCCTCCTAGATTTTTAGTTTTACTTATTTATTTTCTTTTTCTATCTATATTTATTCAATGTATGTATATTTTCTACATTGACTGCCTATATTTATGCCATAGTATGTTCATGCATGGATGTTTATTTGCATGATTTATTTGTTAGTTCTTTGTAAATTGAAAATTATTATCATCCATTACCCTATTATTAATGTACTTCCTCTATTTTTATATCATAAATACAATGATACCACTCTAATCATGAGGGGTTAGTTTCCCCACCTTATCATTATTATAACCTCACTACCAGTCTACAAAATTAGATATATAGGAAGGAATGCTTGAGTCCATGTGGTGAAATAGATCAGGGGACCATTTTAGTGTCTCATAGGTTGGTACATTACACTACTTTCCCCTCATCTATTAAAATAAGGGAAACATTAAATGTGTTGCAGTCAGTTCATGGCCTCAATGTATGATATATTTCATTTTTCATGACATCATCTCATGGGTGGTCTAAAAAATGTATTTAGTAAATAATTAAAATATTTATAACATTTTTAAGAATCTATAAAAGTAAATTTAGAATTATATCAGTGATTGATAAAATAAATGATCATAGTAATTTTAATCACACAAAAAAGTGCATATATTGACTTATTACATATTTTTAATCTAGTTTTTATAATATATATACCCATATAACTATTATATAAATAAAATGATAATGAAATTATAACTATACAATTTTATATACAAATACAAAAAATTATAACTCCTATAAACATGACCAGTGTAGCAAAGAGGTTGTGAAGAAATTTATTGAACAACCTTAAGTGCTCGTAGAGAGAAAAAGTTTTAGAAAAAAATGAATGAATTTTGATAATAAATATAAGATAAAAATGAATTATAAATGAAAATGTTTTTGAATAAAGTATTTAATAATCTAACATTTCTTATTTAGGAGTTTAGACAAACTTACCAACATATATATGACTTGAGGTAAGAGGTATTTGTCTCAATTTATCTTCTATTGGAAGTGTTTCATGTTAAGAACCATGAATAAATTTATATGGTGTACATACGACACCATTTTATTGGATAAAAATTAATTATAATTCTTTGATGGGATCTGAAAACATGTTCATGATCCCTACTACATATTTTTTTAAATCATTTATCTTCTAGAGGATTCTTATTCAAAAATTAATATGCCTATTATGGGGTTTTCATCAAAAAATATCTACTAGAGGAATATTTTTTATTATTAATATATTATATTTTCTATGGTGTATATTAAAATTTTTGATATATTATAACATTATTACTTCCTTATTCAATGTATTTAATGTTACACTTAATTTTATGTCATTATTGGCCCTTTTATTCAATAACTATTAAACTTTTAAGGTTTTCTCTTCCAATATCATTTTGATTTCATGATTTTATAAGTCAAACTTCATACTTTAGGAAATATTATGTTAATGTTCTAAAAAAATCCATTTATTTAATTCGTATATTTAACGAACAAAACTTTTATAAATGAAAATTCCTCTTGATCTAATTAATTGTCTTATTTTAAAAAATGGTTATATAAAATATGCACTTCCTTGGTTTTATGTTTTTGGATTTCAAAATACGATTAAGAATTTTTACCATTGCTAATATAGTCATTTAACAGTGATCACATGATTAGTATAAATATAGGGCTTTAACAAATCCAACTTACACAGATAATAGAAGTGATGGCCTCATCCAGTAGACTTTCCCCATACAAATCTCATTTGTCAGATCATAGAAACGAGGTGGGGTTTTTGGGCTTCTCTCATGACCAAGCCCAAGCCAAGCTTCAACATGTGAATCTTGAATGGAACTGCCTACATGAGAAGTGAAAGTAGATTGATATTACCACCTGAGTGATGTTATCCAAGCCACCCAAAGAGTCTGTCACCATCACACACCTTACCCTTCGGTCTTATGTGGGTTTTATAAGGGGTTATGTTACAAGACCTTATCAATATTATTATGTGCATTATTTTTTTGTACATAATAAAGAATATACATTCATTTTATTATTGTTACTTCTTAAATATTTTTTTAAACATAAATAGTATTTTGAGTTACTATTCAATTAAAGAATATATTTTGATAAATTAATGGATTTTTGAAATAAATAATATTTTAATAAAATAATTATATTATTAAATAATTATTTATTAAATATAAATGATCGTATAATTTTTATGAATACAAAGGTAATTTTAATTATTGTTTGAAAGCTATTTTTGTCAAAACCCATGAATTTTCGATAAATGGCGATTTATATTTTAAAAGTAAAAATTAAAATATTTAGGAAATTATTTAGATAAAGTGAATATTACTTTTAGAATTATGATGTCGAAATTATCCAATAGAGAATTTTTCATAATTTTCTGAGACAGTCGAATTTTCAGGTAAAAATTAAATACTGTTTAAATATATAATGTGTTTTATGACAACATAATGACCCAATAGTGTTGTAATAAAATACTATAGATATTATTTTCTGCTAATATATGTTATAAAATTAAAATAATGTGATTCTAGGTTTGTTTTATTTATTTTACAAAGCCTTAGTGGACCCTTTAAAACTTATAAAACCTTTAACTTTTTAAATTGACTTCCTTGAGGGTGTGACTCACCTCCACATAATAAAGAATATTATTTTGAGATGTTTGGAAACTGTCCATATAAAATATTATTTTCCACCCCCCTTTGAAGAAAAACCATTGGAAAAAACCATGGGCTGGTTTGTGGTTTTGATTAGTTTAACGTGTGGTGTCCCAAACCTAAATAATAAATAATTCCCTTTTCTTTCCTATATAAACCCACCAATGCTCCCACTTCCTCTTCACTCAATGTATTTCTAGTTCTTCCAAACTCTTACCTCCTCTCTCTATAATCCTCCCAAGGCACCCCAAGCTCTCATGAAGCATCTCTCAGGACTCTCCCAAGCCTTTGGTATCACACTTCCATGTAAGGGATTCCTTATTTTCTTATTGTTATCCATGTTCTTTATGTTGTAATATCCTTTTACATTAAATTAAAAAGGCTGGGGTATGATTTTTCACCTCCCATATACTTTCCTTTTTATTTTTGAATGATAAGAGACCCATTTATCTCTCATTGAATGCTTATATGTATACCCGTTACCACACTGAAATTTCATAAGGTATATCTCTCTCCTCATTTACATTCAGGAAGTTATTTTGTATTATGAATCCAAATTACATTACTTATGTTGGGACATGAATCTATATAACCCCTTAATTTATATTTAATGTAAATATGATGATACACTCCTTTCTCTCTCATCAACCATTTTTATGAATTCTTATGTCACGCTATTATGCTGCCAAAATTGCACCGTGTTTTCCAAGACAAAGTCATTGTGTAGTGAATACCATGCCCATTTCTCTATCAGGTCTATGCACATTTATGAACATTTACTTATTGATTATAGATTTAAATGTATTAATTCCACATTACTTTATCGTGAAACAAATTACGGGGTTTATAGAATCCATGTTATATGACCCTTGTGGCACAGTTATGCATGAAATGAAATGATTAAGAAGGGTGTGCCCTGATAGCACTCCAATGCATTGGGTAAAGATTAGTATCAAGATACGTCAAAGTGCAATGAAGATTTACTCATGTCAATTCAAGTGAAATGAATATTTAATCATGCTACTTCAAGTGAACTGGCGTTTTACTAATTCTCCATGTGAAATGAGAATTGGATCATGCTAATTCCATGTTATGTGTTGATGCCACATCGCCATGTTATGATTTTCTTGATTTATCATGCCTTTATGGTCATGTTTCTCTTGTGATCCATTGATATTCCTATTGTCTGACATGTATTGTATTCCACATGTTATTCCATGCTTACTCCCTTACTGGGCATTATATCTCACCACAATCCTATGTATCTCCTCAGGTTATCTGATGCAATGTTAAGTACGAACTAGTTTAAGAAACGTTTAACACGTTGGTGTTGTTCACGTTGGATCTATATAATTGATGTGAAAATCTTTAAAAAGTGATTTATCACTTTTATTATTTTATAACAGACGTGATAAATAGATGAGAATCAATTTTTTTTGTGGGTTAATTTATAACCGGCATAAAACATACTGAGATTAGATTATCACGTCCTGTTATTTTATAACCGATGTGGAAGATCGAATATGGGTTCTTTATCATGTCGGTTATAAAATAAACGATGTGCTAAGGTTCCATTTATAAAGTTGGTTATAAAATCACTAACATGATAAATATTTTTCTATATTGGTTATTAAATAACCAATGTTATAAAAAGAAGTTTTTCTTTATCTCGTCAGTTATTTAATAACCAACTTGATAAAGATTTTTAATGGTTTATCATGCCCGTATTCAGTTATCGTGTATTCTTGGATCAGGAACTCTACGACTCATCTCCCTCGAGTGGAAAACCTTGAAAGGAATCTTTGAATTCGTGCCCTCCAGCCTCATTTTTCAAACATCATTCTTCATCTTTATTATCACCATATTTATCAGGTCAACTCGCAACACTCATGTAATCCTCAAACAGCTTAGTTTCATTTTTTATTTTTCACGTTTCCCAAAAATAATGTTTTGAGATCTTATTTTTTTTATATTTTTTCCCACTGTCGTGGTATGTGTCATAGTGTTATTTTTTACCATGATAAATTATTTTCTGGTAAAATTAAATAAGGAAGTGATATCATGAATGTTTACGATTTTGTGTTTCTATCATGTGTGTGTGCATGTATAGGGGGTGTCCGTGGGGGTGGGGGGAGTGGGATGTACAAGGTGGTGGTGGTTTCTAGGGGGGGGGGGTTTCAAGGGGGATGGGGGTGTCAAGGGGGTGGGGGGGGGGGGGTGGGGGTGGGGGTGGGGGTGTCCAAGGCGGTGGGGGGGGGGATGCAGGGGCTGTCCTAGGAAGTAGGGGGTGTCCAAGGGGGTGGGGTGTCCAGGGGGTGAGGGAGATGTACAAGGGGGTAGGGGTGTCCAGGGGGTGGGGTGGTGGTGTCTAGGGGGTGAGTGGGCTGTCCAAGGGGGCTGGGGTGTCCAGGGGGTTGGGGTCCAAAGGGGTGGGGGGCTGTTTGGGGGGGGGTCTATCCATGGGGGTAGGGGAATTTAGGGGGGGGATGGGGATGGTGTCTAGAGGGGTGAGTTGGTTTTCCAAGGGGGTGGGGGGTGTCCAGAGGGTAGGGGTGCCCAGGAGGGTGGGGGCTGTCCAGAGGGGTGGGTGGGGGGGGGGGGGTTATCTAGGGGTGGGAGGCTATTCGAGGGGGTGGTGGTGTCCAAGGGGTGTCCACGGGGTGGGGGGTGGTGTCTATGGGTGGTGTGTGGGGGAATTTCAAGGTTGTAGGGGTCTCCAAGGGTGGGGGTGTCTAGGGGGGTGAGGGGGATGTCCAAGGGGGTGGGGGTGTCTAGGGGGTGGGGGTGTCCAGGGGGTGGGGGTGTCCAGGGGGTGGGGGTGGTGTCCATGGGGGTGAGTGGGCTGTCAAAGGGGTTGGGGGTGTCCAGGTGGTGGGGGTGTCTAGGGGGAGGGGTCCTTTCCAGGGGTTGGAGGGGGTGTCCAAGGGGGTGGTGGTGTCCTGGGGGTGTCAAAGTGGGTGGGGGTGGTGTCTAGGGGGCTTATGGGGCTTTCCAAGGGGGTAGGGGAGTACATGGGGTGGGGGGTGGTGTCCAAGGGGGTGAGGAGCTGTCCGAGGGGGTAGGAGTGTCTAGGGGTCGGTGGGGGGGGGGGGGGGTTCATGGGGGGTAGTGGTGGGGGTGGTGTCCATGGGGTGAGTGTGTTGTCCAATAGGGTAGGGGTTTCAAGGGGGTGGGGGATGTCCAGGGGTGGGGGTAGTCCAAAGGGTTGGGGGGATTTCCAGGGGTGGGGGGGATTTTCCAAGGGGGGTGGTGGTGTCCTTGGGGTGTCTAAGGGGGTGGGGGTGGTGTCACCGGGGGGAAGGGGGGAGGGAATTTCGATGGGGGTGAGTGGGTTGTCCAGGGGTTGTGGTGTCCAGGGGGTGGGGGTGTCCAAGGGGTGTCCAAGGGGGTAGGTTGAGGTGTTTAGGGGGTGGGGTGGTGTCCAGGGGGTGAGTGTGTTGTCTAAGGGGATAAGGGGTGTCCAGGGGGTGGGGGGTGGCATGGGGGGGGGGTGTCCAAGGGGGTGGTGGTGTCCAAGGGGTTCCAAGGGGGTTTCTTGGGGGTGAGGAGGCATTCCAAGGGGGTAGGGGTGTCCAGGGGTGGTGGTGGTGTCCTTGGGGTGAGGGGGCTGTCCAGAGGGGTGGGGGCTATCCAGGGGGGGTTCCATGTGTGGGGGTGGTGTCAAGGGGTTTGAGTGGGCTATCCAAGGGGGTTGGGAGTATCCAGGGGGTGGGGGTATCTAGGGTAGGGGAGTGTCCATAGGGGTGGGGGATATTTAGGGGGGGGGGGTTTCCAAGGGAGTGGTGTTGTCCATGGGGTGTCTAAGGGGGTGGAGGGTGTCCATGGGGGTGACTGGGCTGTCCAATGGGTTAGTGGGTTGGACAACCCCATCGCCCCCATGGACACCACCCCCACCCACTGGACACCCCCACCCCCATGGACACCCCAACCCCTGGACAACCCCCACCCCCTGGACACCCACTACCCCCTTGGACTCCCTGGACAACCCCCTACCCGCTTGGACAACCCCAACCCCTTGGACAGCCACCACCACCCCCGTAGATAGACCCAAACCCCTTGGACACACACTTGGTATATATATATATCCCAACAGTTTCATTGAACCCATAGACATATATTAACTTCAGGCAGTCTATACCAACAGTTCTTGTAGAACCATTGGTATAGGGCTATTTCAAAGACCATCATGCCAACGTTGTGTGAAATCGTTGGGATAGTTTTAATTTTCAGTAGTGAATGTATAAATATTTTAACATGCATACATCATATTTCTTGTTTACAGAAGGTTGAATTTGGTATCATGTTGAACCAAGATTTATTATTTGCATACCATAAGAATAAATGAATCCAAGATGAATTTAAAATAGTTACATCTAACTATATTTTCTTCTTAAAAACATTTTCATTCATATATTTTTCAAATACGCATAGATTTGTTTTACATTTAAAAAAAACCTTAAAATTATGATATTTTTCATATAAATATAAAATTGTATTATCTTAACAGGAGGTATAATTTTGATATTTTTTATATGTAATAATTAGTCGAAGATGGATTACGGCTCATCGAATAAGTAATGAATATGAGGAAGGAGTTGATTCCTTTTGGAAACTTTCTAAAATAAATATTCCAAGTAGTTACATGTTTTTCAATCCATTCTTGAAATTATTGAGTAGGAAGAAGTTGAAAAGTAGAGACAACAAAGATCATATAATTTTTCATGGTTTTAATCTGAGTTACAGCCCTTGGATTTGGAATGGTGAAATTGGATAGAATGTTAGATCTACTGATGATGATGATTTACAAGATGGTAACTCCAATGGAATTGAAGGAATGATTTGTGATATAGAAGTAGATCAAATTGATAGAGAACTGATAGTTTCAGGTCTATATGGTGATAGTGAAAGCCCATTATATCCTGGTTGTACAGATTTACGGTTTTGTCAGCAATGTTAAGATTGATTAACCTGAAGGTGAAACATGGATGGAGTGAAAAAAAATTTACAGACCTTTTTCAATAGTTGAAAGAAATTATTTCAAAATACAACGATATTCCAGATTCACTTTATAAAGAAAAAGAAAATATTATGCCTGATTGGATTGGGATACAAGAAAATACATTCCTGTCTGAATGAATTTATAATATATAGGAAGGAATATGAATTTTTTTCAGAGTTTCCTAAATGCGGGACATCATGGTATAAGTTGAAATAAAAATAACTTGTTGATGATGAATTTAGAAAGATCCATTCCAATGTATTTTTGCATCTTCCTATATTTCATCGTTTGAAAATTTTATTTGCTAATTCACATGATGGAAAAATGATAAGATAGCATGTTGATGAGCGAATATGTGATGGAAAAATATGACATCGAGATTATTTTCAACAATGGAAGAAAATTGATGAGCAGTATCCTACATTTGGAAATGAAATTATAAATATCAAACTTGGGTTTTTCATAGATGGAATGAATCTATACCCAACCCTGTGTAGCACACATAGTTCATGGCCAGTTTTATTGGTAATTTACAACCTCTCTCCTGAAGGTTGTATGAAGTGAAAATATCCCGTGTTGAGTATAATGGTCTCTGGTCTGAAACAAACCAGAAATGGAATTGATATTTTCTTGTTACCATTGATTGATGATTTGAATCTTTTATGGGAGGATGTTATTGGGGTGTATGATTATTATAAAATGGAATATTTTCAACTTCTTTCAGTGCCTATGTTCACTATAAATAACTTCCCAACATATGGATTTTTTTATGGATACAGTGTTAAGGGGAATAAAGCGTATCCAATTTGTGAAAAAGAGACTTAATATTGTCAATTGCATCGTGGGAGGAAAATAGTATACATGGGTCATTGAATGTTTTTTCATATGGATCACTCTTATAGAAGACTAATAAAGGTATTCAGTGTCACACAAGAATTTGATATTTCTATCAAACCTTTATCCCCTAATGTGTATTTTGAGAGGGTGAAAAACGTTGATGTGTCATTGGGATGGACACATAAATATAGTAATGAAAGACATATTTGGATGAAAAGGTAAATATTTTTGGAGCTACCATATTGAAGAAATCATGAAGTGCAACATAAATTTGATGTCATGCTTTTGGAAAATAATATCTGTGATAGTTTGATTGAAACATTGTAAGATATTAAAGTAAAGCCTAAATATGGGTTGAATGAAAAATTAGACTTACTATCAATGGGAATACGTTTGGTGTTATCTCCCACTCCTAATGGAAGACGAACATTTCTTCCCATGGCTTTTCATACATTATCTAAGAGGGAGAAAATTAACTTTATTCAGTGTATTCAGGATATCAAGGCGACTCAAGCATATTCTTCAAATGTAAAAAGTTTTATCTCTTTGAAGGATTTGAATTAGATAGGTATGAAATCACATGATTGTCACATCATGATGCAACAACTTCTACAAGTTTCATTGCATGGAATATTTTCCATCCGTGTCATAAAGGCTATAATGAAGTTTTGATATTTTTTTTCAATTCAATTTTTAATAAGATGATTTATGTGAATGCTTTGAACATTTTTGAAAATGGGGAAATTTCTATACATTGTTAATTGGAAATGTATTTTCCTCCTTTTTTTGATTTAATGGTGCATTTAATTGTTCATCTGGTTAGAGAAATAATGCTTTGTGGACCAGTTTATCTTTGTTGGATGTATCCTTTTGAAATGTATATGAAAACATTGAAGGGGTATTTTAAGAATCTATATTGAACTAAATCCTTCATTAGTGGAAAATATATTTTCTAGGAGGTCTTAGAGTTTTTTACGAGCTAATTGGATATGGAGAAGCACATAGTTTTGCCTCCATCTCATCCTGAATGAGTTAATAATGAGGGTTGGAGGATTCGTGGCTTGAAAGTCAAATAATTGTCAGCTGAACAGATGAAGAAGGATTAATTAAACATTTTGAATAACATAGCTGATGCTCAACTCTATATCACATTACATATTAATTAGTTGAAATAATTTCATTCAAATAAGAAAGAAATGAGGATTTTGAATGAGAAAAAAAATAGTTTCCATGCTTTCAAAAGACCTTTCTTGGTAGATAAGATGTATCAGAGACATTAATATGGTTAGTGGGGGGTCCATGTTTAAATGTGATAACATGGTCTGGGTATGAAACTAATGTCTATACATTTCATATGAAGTATAAGGACAACAGAAGTGCAGTTCAGAATAGCGTTGTATTTGTGTTTGTAGAATAAATACATTTTTTGAGTTCTAATGACAAAAAACCAATTTCTACATCAAGTGGATATTATGGAGTCATTGAAGAAATATGGGAGGTTGATTACATTAAAATTAAAGTTCCTTTTTTAACTTCAAATGGTTTATCGGTAACAATAGTGTCAGAAACGATGAATTTTGAATGACAGTTGTTAATCAGAATAGATTGGAAGACACATCAGATTTGTTTTCTAATGCCAACACATGAACAAAAGATTTTATAAGTAGTTGATCAATTAGATATGTAGTGGTATGTTATTTTACAAGGGAAAAACAATATGTTGGTGAGGGTAAACTTGATAAAGATTCTAATTTATGCAAGATCCCTACTTCCATGGAATGATTAGCCGAAAATAATGATGATCTTGTTGAAGACATGGCCTGTTCCATAAAGAATGATCATAAAAAAGAATTTAGGAAAATAATACATTTGTAAATTCCTAATATTAGAGATAACATATATTTATTTCTTTTTTACACATATTATTTTCATAAAATGTTAGATATTGAAATTATTTTATTTATTAAAATTCTTTTTAGAACAATTAAGTAGACTTTTTTTCTATTTTAATTTTGTTAAGTTTAGTTTATCCTGTTTACCATTACATAACTTATATATCTATTTATTTTGTTGAATGAAAATTATTTTACCATATTTACCATTATTACCATAGTTTACCATAGTTTAACATTACATAACTTATTTATTTATTATTATTTTTGAATGAAAATTACACTACCATGTTTACCATCTTTATCGTTGTTTAGCATGCTTACCAAATTTACCATGTTTACAATTACATAACATAGTTTAGATTTCCATTTTTTTACATTAGTATTGTAATATTTGAATTTATATATTTGTGAACTAATGTTTTCTTTTTTGATTTGAAGGATAATGACAGATCAGTTAGTGGATCAACCACATCATTCTAGAGATTAACATTATGATCATACCTCTGGGGAGGAACATTCACATGCTCCTCTTGATGTTCCCCAATCATCCTCATGTGCTTCCATAATGAAAAAGAAGAGTTCAAGAGTTGGTAAACATGGTTGCACACATTTACCAAAATTATCACTTTCCTGTAGCCAAGAACATAGGATACTGGTTGAGTTTGATGAGAATGATATTCCTAGAGGTCCAAATCAAAAATAATTTACATGTTTTGTATCAACTTTGGGTAAAAGAAAATTAGGCATTTTTTTGGATGATTGGAGAAGTGTGGAAAAAGAGATAATATCTTAGTTGTGGGAGATGATTTTTGTACGGTATTTTTCTATTGTTTGACTAATCATTAAATGTTTCTAGTATAATGTATTTTACCTCTTCTTTATCAGATGACATTTGATATTCGTGACACTGGAGGAGTTAGGATGAAATGTTTATCGATGGATTCCATAAGATGGATGGATTTAAAATCAACCCTCACATCTGATTTGATTTTTGGTCATAGGAATCATGAAAATACATGCGATATATATCCTTTCAAATATGAATAAACATGGAGTAAATTTGTTGAAAGTATAAGAAAAGATTCATTTTTGGTACGGGAAATGTAAACATTTATAAGCATTATTATATAAATGATCTTATTAATGTTTTTTTAATGATTTATTATTCATAATTTAAATCAAACAAGGAAATATCATCAAGAGATCCAATCTAAAAATGTATACCCTCATAGTTTGTCTCAGGGATGGTATACATTATTGGAAGAACAAATGATGGTAGAAAAATTACCAAAACTGAGAGCTAAGTCTTCAAGCTTTGGAGAGGCTGCCCCACCACCCCCTTTATCTAGACCTGAAAAATAGGAGAGATCTCAAATGAGAAAAAAGGACAATATCTTTCATACGAATTGAGAATCATAGTTGAGAGGATTGTAAGATATTTATTTGATTTATTTAAGACAATTATATTATTTATATAATTTGAATCATTACAGAGATGTTCAATTAACTAATAGAGAATTATCTTGAGGAGCATAGCTCATAGGGGGTATTTAAAAATGCTGGGAGGCATGATATTTTGTCCAAATAAATTGGACAGCCCGAATACCCCTGCCATGTACAAGGATATATGACAGCCGTATCGGTAAGAAAAGTGTTTCCATGTTCTTCAACTTCCCCCATTGATGGTGTTTATAAAAAAATAGAATCCTTGGAGGCTAAAGTTCATAATATTAATTCAATAATAGAGGAAAATATTAGAGTGTCAGTATAGTCTATTTTTGCATATGGGATGGTATATTGTATAAGAGATACAATTCATCATCAATAGTTAGAGGTAGAGCATCATAGGTCACTGTACAAGATATTATAGATTGATCATCTTGACTACAATTGCCTACAGATGAGGTGACGAAAATTGGACATAGTATCAGAAACTTTTTAGTTTGGCCATACAGACTTCTGTGACTCATTACCAAAGAGGTATTTATGTTATATCTTTTATTATATGTTTATTAAAGTTTTAACATTTGAAAAATAATATATTTTTCTAATTATTTTTACAAGAATACTTCAAAGGTAAAGAAATACATTATTGAAAACAACAAAGACAAATGGCTATCACATTAGATACAGATTCTAGTAGTCTTGGTATTTTATCAAGATATTCAAATTTATTGGCGGAACATTATGAGTTTCCAACAGAATCTCATGTTTTTGGATGTGAAATCAGTGTGCAGATTGTGAAAAATGATATCATGGAGCTTGTTACTGGAGATAAGTTGGGAATCAATGTGGTGACAATTTTTTACATGTAAGTCTGAACACCTTTCCTTGCATTATATTTATAAAAAATGTATATTTTTGCCTATTTTATTATAGGAATCTTTATTAAATGTGTTAGAAGAATGAGAGGATAGATGTATATGGATTCATGGACCTGATATTTATTTCCCCTGAAGGAAATGCATTGGATGAGGAACAAAGAACACTTTATATTCCTTAAATATTTGAATAGAATAAGATCACACAGTGTTAGATGATGCCTTTTTGTGAGGGGTATGAAACATATACATGGAAAAGTGTTCATTATCCTTTAACATAAAAACCAATAACCTTAAATTTTATTTTATAGTAGTGACCATTGGATGTTATATGTTTTTTGTCCAAGGGAGAAAACACTTTATTGGATATGATCTGTCCATAGAGATGTTCGGGGAAGTTTTTGTAATACGTTAGAAAAGTAAGTTTTAATTACATAAGAGTTGTTTATATTATAATTAATTTTAAGTTTATCCCATTCATATTATTTTCTAATAGTTGATGGGTCTACTTTTGAAAAAAAAACAAAGAAAAAGAGTGCTAGGATCAAATATGTAAAAGTAAAGGTAAATTTCCATTTATAATTTGTACTTTTCGATGTATTACATAAAAATTATATTTTGAATTGACAGTCATTGAAGAAAAATTTTTATGAACCACAAGGAATCTTCGAAAGAAGATTTTATATTTTAAGATTTATGTATGAAATAATTACAACTAGAACACTTGTGATGTTTTACTTGGTAGGATTTCCATACAAACTTTTCCGTAATATTTCATTTGATTTATTCATTATACAAATTAACTACTATCCATTTAATTTTTAGATATTTGATGACCCACAACCCTATAGTGCTGAAGAGTTCAAACACTTACAAGTGGAATAGTCAAATTATTTTGTAGGTTTGATTGGATTTTAGTTTGTCTATAGTGTAAAATGTAATTTTGATTATTGTAATTATAATTTTGTATTTGGTATTTGTTTTGGTTGGATTTAGTTTTTTAGTTGAAATTATATGTTTTCAATGTTATGTATGTGAATGTTTAATTTTTCTCTTGTTCTTATTATTTTGATCTAGTTCTGATGTTTTTCTAGATTGGATTCTGGATTGCTTTTGGTCCAGTTTTTTCTCATATCATACATTTTCATAGGATATTAATGGTTTCATGGGGGGTGGGGGTGTCTGGGGGGGGGGGGGGGGCTGTCCAAGGGGTTGGGGAGTCCAGGGGTGTGGGGGTGTCCAAGGGTTTCATTGGGGGGGGGGGGGGGGGGCTATCCATGGGGTGTAAAAGGGTCCAGGGGTGGGGGAGGGTGGGCTGTCTAGGGGGTGGGGGTGTCCGGGGGGGGGGTGGCGGTTGGGGTGGGGGATATCCAAGGGAATATGGGGTGTCCAGGGGGCTGTCCAGAGGGTGGGGGTGTTTAGGGGTGGGGGGGGGGGGGGGGGGGGTTAGCAGTGGGGGTGTCCAGGTAGTGGGATGGGTTGTCCAGGGGGTGGGGTTGTCTAGGGGGTGCTGTCCAAGGGGTTCGAGGTGTCCAGAGGGTGGGGGGTTGGGGTTTTCCAGTGGGTGGGAGGGTTTCCAAGGGGTTGGGTGTCCAAGGGTGGTGGGGGATATCCAGGGGGTGTCCAGGGGTGGGAGGGTGTCCAGGGGGTGGGAGGGTGTCCAGGGGGTGGGTGGGTGTCTATTTGGGTGTGGGTGTCTAGGGGTGGGGGGTGTCCTTGGGTTGGGGGTGTCTAGGGGTGGGTGGGTGTTCAAGGGGTGGGGGGATGTCCAGTGGGGTGGGGTGGTGTCCAGTTGGTGAGAGGGTGTCTAGGGGGAGGGGGTGGGGGCTGTCCAGGGGGTGGGAGGGTGTCCAGAAGGTAGGGGTGTCCATGGGGTGGGGGATGTCCTTTGGGGTGGGGTGATGTCCTGTGGGTGGGGGATCTCTAGGGGTGGGATGGTGTCTTGGGGGTGGAGGGTTGTCCAGTGGGGTGGGGTGGTTTATAGTGGGTGGGAGGTTGTTTGGGGGGGGTGTCCAGAGGGTGGGGGCTGTCCAAGGGGGTAGAGGGTGTCCAGGGGTGGGCGGGTGTTCAGGGGGTGGGGGTGTCCAGGGGGTGGGGGCTGTCCATGGGTGTGGGGATGTCCATTGGGTGGGAGGGTGTCCAAGGGGGGCTATCCTGGTGGTGGGTGATTGTCCAGGGGTTGGGGGATGTCTAGTGGGGTGGGGTGGAGTCCAGTGGGTGGGGGATGTCGAGGGGGTTGGGGTTATCTAGTGGGGTGTGGCTGTGTCCAGTGGGCGGGAGAGTGTCCACGGGGTGGGGGCTGTCGAGGGTGGAGGGGTGGTCCAAGGGGGTAGGGGGTGTCTAGGGGGTGGGGGTTGTCCAGGGGTGGGAGGGTGTCCAAGGGGGTAGGGGTTTCAAGGGGTGGGGGTGTCCAGGGGGTGGGAGTGATTTTTATTGTGTGGTTAGGTGTCTAGGGGGTGGGGGTGTCCGGGGGGGGGGGGGGGGCTATACAGGGGGGTCAGGGTTAACCAGGGGGTGGGGGATGTCCAGATGTGGGGGTCCAGGCGATGGGAGGGAGTCCATGGGGTAGGGGGTGTCCAGGGGGTGGGGGCCTTCCAATGGGGTATGGGGTGTCCAAGTGGGTGGGGGGGGGGGCTTCCAGTTGTTTTAGTCTATTTTCGGATGGCTTCAGGTCTTCTTTGGCTACGCATTATAATGGTTGAACTATTTTGATAAAAAAACTGGGTTTTACATCGGTTATAAAATAACTGACATAATAAATGAATGGGAATGGGTTTTTTACTTCAGTTATTAAATAACTGACGTAGTATATATTTTCTCAGGTTAGTTATTTTTTAATCGATGTGAAAAATTGATTCACAGTCTAGTTTATCACGTCGATTATGAAAAATATTATTGTGAAAACAATTATGAGGGGTTGTTTACTATTTTCGTTATTTAATAACTATTGAAATAAACAACATATTACATTGGTTATTTAAAAAACACTGAAATAAATCAAGACTCTGAACCATTTTCCACGTCAGGTTTTTAGGACCCAATGTAAAAATGCCTTCGGATTTCTATTTTTTGCATTGGTTTTAAAATAACCGATGTAAGAAACAATATTGATAACCTCCCCTGCAATAATGTTGGCCAAAAACCGTTGTAAAAAATAAAAATTAACAGATGTAAAAAACGTGTTTTCTTTAGTGATGAAGGAATGATGTGGTCATGTAAAGGAAGTTTTAAATAAAGATGTTGCATTTAATGTTTTAAGTTGTTATGTAATGATCCTAAGAACCAAATAAACTAGATCTCATGATATTATATGTTGTATTAAGTGATATTTCATGTAATAAATTATGTTTAGGTGTGAAATAAAAGTAGGGTTGTTATAGATGGTATCAGAGGATAGGTTTAGTTATTTTTGGGATTAGGATTAGAAAGCCCTAGTGAAAGCCTTAGGGATAAGTCTATGTAAAATAAAAAAATTCCTATGTTTTGGTGAGTATTGAGTAAGTGGTTTATCAAGAAAATACATCCCTATCCGAATAAGAGAAGGTAGAGGTAGATCTGGCACAAATGTACCTAGGATTGAAAACTCCAACAAGGATTTTTGGGCTTGACCCCGGCCGGGGTATCTTGGTACATGAAAATGGGCATTTATACAGTCTTGGTTATGACACTACTGGGGGATATGATTTGGTAAATTCACATGCTTAGTATGAAACATTATTAAGTGAATTAAAAAAATACCCCTAAGAATATATGTTAGGATGTACATCATGGATAACATAGATTAAAGCCTGTAGATTCATAGGTCAAGGAAATAAAAGTTATTTATAAGTGATCTATTTTTTTTACATGGAGTACCATTTATGTGTTACCCCTAACTTTACTTTAATTCCATAAAATGTCCAGTAATTAGAGGACTCTAGATAACAACTGATGTAAAGATCAATTTGATTACTGTTCTAATGAGATGCCCAATCCTATGAGTGCAGGAATCACGAACATTTTCACGATACTCTCTTAGTTAACTCAATATTTGATTAGAAACATGGGTCAAGAAGAATATTCTACCCCCTTAAGAAAAAATAAGTCACTATTGATTGCTTCATGAGACAAATGCCTCATACTTTTAATGGATCATCCGATCCCTCAATCACTGAACAATGGATAAACGCCATTGAAAAGATCTTCTGCATCCTTCGATGTTATGAAAAAGAGAAAGTCCTTGTGGATGCTTATCATATGGAGGGTAAATATGATCAATAGTGGACATTGATCAAAAATATAAAGCCTGAGGAGGAGATTCATGCATTATAATGGTAGGATTTATGAAAAATGTTTTTCGATAAATATTTTCGGCACACCCTCTGACTTAAGATGGAAAGGTAATTCCTTTCCCTCAAGAAAAAAGATGACGAATACATCGAAGTGTATGATGAAAACATCAAAGTATTTCACGATACGCCTCCATCTTTGTCTTTACCCCTAAATTAAAGCTTTACTGCTTCTTTGGTGGGCTAAAACCTTGCCTGTGGAAAGCCCTAGTGATCCATGACTTCGACAGCTATGAGGAAATTGTTTGATGTGCCCTCAATGTTGAAATGAAGATCATAGAATCTCAAGGGTATCATGGGGATAAGAAGAATAAGGTGGAAATCAATTCTGGCAGTGTGATGGATAAATACAACAGTGATAAAAAAAACCCAGCACCCCACTTGACAAAGGTGCAGAAAGAAGCACCCTAGAAATTTCCTGAAGGGGACGAGAAAATGATTTAGCTATAGAAGAGAAGGGAACCTAGCCGTTAACTATCGACATAAAAAAAACCGCAGCTACGATAGAGGATATGAACACTCTGTTCGACTCTCAACACAATGTGCATTGATTCAATTGCAAAGATACAAGGAACCTTGTAAATCAGTGTCCTAATCTAAGGGTTTTTGGTGGCAACCAAAAACCTCCAAGGCAGAAAGGGAGAGATTTTTCCATCACTACCACTAAAGTGAACCCCGACAACGAAGTGGTGATAGGTAAACTAGTTATTATTTCAAGAATAGAAACAAATACATTTTGATTCTATTTCTATGCATTATTTTGTATCCCTAAATTTTAGTAGAACAATCCCAACACCACAAAAAATCCTAGAAGTAAATATGTAGGTGAGTACAAAAAATGGGGAAATCATTTAATCCCATGAATATGACTCCTCCCCAATCCTAATTTTTGTATTGAACTTCCCAAAAAAAATCATCATACTCTCTCTGGTGGAATTTGAGGCAATTCTCGTCATGGATTGACATTCCTTATATAGAGACAACAAAAATTTCCATGAGAGGGGAATCACTATCTATTCATAGAATTGACCCCCAATTATATAAAATTGCAAGGAGGAAGATGAATCTTCTATAGCACCATCATCTCAAGGATGGATATTACTGCCCTATGAGCATGCGTATTTGGTTGAAATGATTGAGTCTAAGGAGGAAATCATCCTTGAAGACATGCCTGTTATGAGGTAATTCACTGAAGTGTTTCCCAAGTAATTTTCCGGTCTTCCTACTAGAAGATATGTTTATTTCTCAATTGACCTTATACCTGGGGCATTATTAATATACAATACTCTATATAGAAAGGAAATTGTGGAGCTTGTGGTGATGAAGAAAAAACTACAGAAGAATCTGGATAAAGGGTTTATACGCCCACATGCTTCACCACGGGGTGTACCAGCCCTCTTCGTCAAGAAGAAGTATGGGTCAATATACTTTTGTATTGATTATCGTTAGCTTAACAAAATCATGATAAAGAACAAGTATATTCTTCCATGAATTGATGACTTGTTCGATCTTCTTTGTGGAGCACAATACTTCTCTAAGGTGTATTTTTGATCGAGATATTATCAAGTATGGGTGAAGAAGGATGATATCCCCATGACTGCTATTTGAATGAGATATAGGCCATATGAATTCACAGTAATGCTTTTCAGACTCACTAATTCTCCAAAAATCTTCATGAAATTGCTGAATAGAGTCTTTATAGATTACCTTGAAAAATTTGAGGTAGTATTTATAGATGATATTATAATATAATTTAAAACCAAGGAGGATCATGATGATCATATAAGAACTATACTAGAGACCTCGTGAAAGGAGACACTCTATGAAAAGTACAACATGTGTGAGTTCTGGTTGAAGGAGGTCTCATTCCTGGGTCATATCATCACAAGTAATGGGATATATGTGTATCCCTCTATAAAACTGCAATTGAGGGACGTCTGAGGCCAACATCAGTAACAGATATCCACATATTCTTGGACTTAGTTGGATATTATTAATGATTTGTGAGAAATTTATCACGATTGTCCAACCCTCTTACCAGTCTAACTCATAATGGAGTAAAGTTTTCATAGAGTGATGAATGAGGATAAAGCTTCAAGGAGTTAAAATGGAGGATTATCACTGTTACTATACTCACAATAAACATTAGTGGAGATATTTCTATGTTATTTAGTGATGCTTTGAAGAAGGACCAAGGCTGTGTGATGATGCAGAATGATAGAGTGATAGCATGTGCCTCAAGGTAGCTAAAAATCCATGAGAAAAACTGTCTCATGCATGATCTGGAGTTGGAGGCTGTGATCTTTGTGTTGAAAATATAGATGCATTATCTATATGGGGATAAGTGTGAGATATATACTGATCACAAGAGATTCAAGTATATATTCACAGAAAAAGAGCTTAATATGCACTGAAGAAGATGGATCGAACTCATCAAGGATTATGACTTCTCAACCCACTACCATCCCGGTAAAGAAAACAAGGTGGTAGATTCTCTGAGTAGAAAGGATCATGCATCTTTATCAATGATGAGAATTGGAAAGGATCCAATCATATTATATTTTCAGAGGATGGACATGAGAATCATTAAGGGAGGAACATCATCAAGCCTTTATCAAATTATTTCTCAACTGTCCCTCATGGAGAATTAAAGGATGTTCAAAGAAAGGACGTGAAAATTCTGAAAAGGGTGGAAGCTATAAAAAATGGGGAATCCTTAGAGTTCATGGTTGAAAATGATGGAATTGTTATATTTGGCTGATGATTATGTGTACCAACAGATCCAGAGCTAATGAAGGAGCTTCTGAATGACACACATAGCTCAACCATCTCTATTCACCCGGGAAGCACAAAGATGTATTGAGATCTCTAAGAAAACGTTTGGCAGGACAATATGAAGAGAGATATTTCTGAATATACATCAATGTTACTGGTATGTCAGCAAGTGAAGGCTGAGTGGAAAAATTCTAAGGGGAAGATGCAAGCACTACCCATACCAACATGGAAGTGGGACAACATTACCATAGACATTGTCACTGGAAATCCAAGGACATCCATAGGAAACAATGCTATATGGGTCTCTGTATATCGTCTTACGAAGACAGAACACTTTATCGTGATTCTAAAATACTTATGATTGGATCAACTTGCATGGATTTACATAAAATAAGTGGCATGGAAGCATGGAGTACCACTATTTATTGTACCCAATCATGATTCTAGATTAACCTTAATGTTATGGAAAAGTCACCAAAATGCTCTAAGAACTGAACTGAACTTTAGTACGACCTATCATCCTTAAAATGATGGCCAATATGAGTGAACTATTCAGACACTAGAAGATACGTCAATATCATGTTCTATGGACATCAAAAGAGGATGGGACCAACATCTTCCACTGGTTGAATTATCTTACAATAACAGTTTCCACTAGATCATCCAAATGGCCCCTTATATTGTCATTTATGGGAAAAGGTTTAGAATATCAGTGTGTTGGGATGAAGGTGGTGATTTTAATATTCTAGTAACTGAAATGTTAGAATAAATGGTGGAGAAGGTGAAAACCATTCTGCAGCATATCAAGGAAGCCCAAAAGTCGGCAGAAGAGTTATGTAAATAACCGTCGACGAGACCTTGAGGTCAAAGTTAGAGAAATGATATTTTTAAGCATATCTACATGGAATAAGTTAATGAAATTTGGAATGAAATGGAAGTTAAGTCATAGGTACATTAACCCCTTCAAGATTCTTGATCATGTCGGGGGTGTGGACTATCGATAAGCACTTAAACCAAACATGGCCAAAGTGCATGATGCCTTTCATGTATCCCTCTTAAGGTAGTACATACCAGACCCTTCATGTGTACTATCTTCATAGGTAGTATAGTTATAGGATGATCTTTCTTACGAGGAGCAACAAGTGAAGATCCTAGATAGTAAAGAAAACGTTCTACCAAATAAGACAATTCCCCTCGTTAGGGTGTTGTGGTGAAACCAAAAGTTTGAAGAAGAGACATGGGAGTACGAGGAAGTGATGAAGTAGAGTTACCCACACATGTTTTATTGTGGTAAAACGAAAATTTAAGGGTGAATTTTCTTAAGGGGGAAGATTTTAATGTCCCAAACTTTTTATCAATGTAAATTCATCTTGAACCAATTAGATGTCTTATTATGAAAAATGGTTATATAAAATATGCACTTCCTTGGTTTTATTCCTCTGGATTTCAAAATACTGTTAATAATTGTTATCATTGGTAATATAACCATTGAACAGTGATCACATGATTAGTATAAATATATGGATTTAACAAATCCAATTTACTCAGAAAAAAGAAGCGATGAACTCATCCAGTAGACTTGCCCCATACGAAGCCCAATTTTCAAAGCTCAGAAAGAAGGTGGTTTCATTCATATTTTCTCTTGACCAAGACCCAAACAAGCTTCAATACATGAATCTTGAACGGAACTGCTTACGGGAGAAGTGGAAGTTGTTAGAGATTACCACCCGAGTGATGTTTTCTGAGCAACCCCAAGAGTTTGTCACCAAATCACACCTTACCATTATATCTTATACGAGTGTTATAAGGGGTTATGTAACAAGACACAATCACTATTATTATGTGAATTATTTTTTGTACATAACAAAGAATATACATTCATATTATTATTGTTACTTTGTAAATAGTTTTTTAAGTACAAATAGTTTTTAGTTAATATTCAACTAATTAATCTATTTGGAAAATTTCATGGATTTTTGAATTAAATAATATTGTAATAAAATATTACTATTATTAAATTAATTTTTATTAAGTATAAATTATCGTATAATTTTTATGAATATAATTTAATTTTTTTATTAAGGTTTGAAAGTGGTTTCTCTCAAAACCCAAGAATTTTCGATAAATATCTATTTATATTTTAAATGTAAAAATGTCACATATTTAGAAAATTATTTAGATAAAATGAATATTATTTTTGGAATCAGGATGTCGAAATTATGTAATGGTGAATTTTTCATAATTTTCAGAGACAGTCGAGTTTTCAGGTAAAAATATAATACTGTCTAAATATATAATGTGTTTTATGACATCATAATAACCCAATTGTCATGTAATAAAATATTCAAAACATTATTTTCGGTCAATATATGTTTTTACATTAAAATAATGTGATTTTAGGTATGTTTTATTTACTTTACAAAGCCTTAGTGGACCCCCCAAGACATATAAAACAATTTAGCCTTTTAAATTGATTTCTTTGAGGATGTGGCTCACCTTCACATAATCAACCCTATTATTTTAAGAATTTTCTCCATTGGAATTATAAAATATTTTTTTCCACTCCCATTTGAAAAAAACCATGGGAAAAATCATGGTATGGTTTGTAATTTTGATTAGTTCAATGTGTGGTGTCCTAAACCCAAATAATAAAGAATTATCTCTCCTTTCCTATATAAACCAACCCAAGATCCCACTTCCTCTTCACTAAAAGCCTTTGGAGTTCATCCATCCTCTTCCCTCCTCTCTCTAGAGTCCTCCCAAGGCGCCCCAATCTCTTAAGAAGCCTCTCTCAAGTATCTCCCAAGCCTTTGGGATCACACTTCCTAATAAGGGGTTCCTTTCTTATTTTTATCCACGTTTTTCTATGATTTAACAACCTTTTAAATTCAATTAAAAAGTCCAGGATATGATTTTTAACCTACCCAATATTGTCATATTCATGTTTGAATGATGGGAGACCCCTTTCTCTCTTATCTATTCCTTCCATGTATACCTGTAACCATGCCGAAATTTTGTAAGAGATTTCTCTCTCCTCATTTACATTCAAGAAATTCTTTTGTATTATGAATACAAATTACATTACTTATGTTAGGACAGGTTTCCATATAACCCCGTACTGGAAATTTTATGTACATATTATGAGACACTCCTTTCTATATCAACAACCATTTTTATGAGTTCTTATGTCACGTCGTTATGCTGCAGAAATTGCAATACATTTTTCCAAGCCAATGTCACTATGTAGTGAATACCAGGTCCATTTCTCTACCAATGGTATTCACCTTTATGAGAATTTACTTATTCATTATAGAGTTTCATGTATGAATTTTATATTCCTTTATCATGGATTAAATGATGATGTTTAACGAATCCATGTTATATAATCCATGTGGCACACTTATGCATGAAATGAAATGATTATGAAGGGTGAACCCTTATAGCTCTCTAATGCATTGGGTAAAGATTGGTATCATGATACGTCAAGTGAAATGAGGATTTAATAATTATAATTAATTTTAAATAAGGATTAATCATGATAATTCAAGTGAAATGAGAGTTTATTCATGCTACATGTGTAATGAGCCTTGGATCATGCTAAATCCATGTTAAGTGTTCTTTCCAGATCTACATGTTATTATTATCATTCTTTATCACGCCTTTATGTTCATGTTTCTCTTGTTCTCCTTATATATTCCTATTGTATAACATGTATTGTATTCCTCATTTTATTCTATATTTATTCCCTTATTTGGCTTTATAGATCACCCATTTCTTATGTATGTCCTCAGGTTATCCCATGCAATGTTAAGTACGAAGGAATGTTGTGGTCATGTAAAGGATGTTTTCAATAAAGATGTTATATTTCATGGTTTAAGTTGTTATGTAATGATCCTAATAGCAAAAGATGCTAGGCATCTCGATCTTCTATGATGTATTAAGTGAAATTTCCTGTAATAAATTATGTTTATGTGTGAAATAAAAGAATGGTTTTTATAGTATCTAGATTTATTTTGGTTTTAAATGTATTCCTACCATTTTAATTGAAATTGGTTCACAATTCCACTGAAATTTTTGCTATAAGATAAACAAACGCTTCCTTTTCTTTTCATTTGGGAATCTTTCCCTATCATGTCCAATGTTATTATATTCTTTAAAAAATTTACATCTCCAAAAATGAATGAATAATTAATATATTTTTACATATACTTTAATCTTAATTAGAATTTTTTAAAAAGAATATTTTTAAACGTTTTTGATGTGGATCATTTTTTAACTTTCAATATGAATGTTTAAAAGGAATATATTTTTTATAATGTTTTTACAAGAATAAATTTCCCTGTATATTTTTTCTATTAATCATTATCAATATTAATTTTGTTGTTTTCATGGGTTTTCACTTTAATTTCAATACGCACGTGTCTATAAATTTATTATTATTCAAATAATGGATAATTTTTAGAGAAGATAAACAAATGTATTTCATTCCACTAATGTTTATTTTTATCTTCTAATCCACATTTACTTCCATTATTATTAATTATTTTCAAGAATATAATATTTTTAATTCTTTTTAAATTATGGTTCTTAATGTACACTTCCCCAAATGAAGTGGATTTTTAATGTGACCTGTTAGTTTTTTAATACCATGTTACAAATTTATTATTTTAATTATTTTTATACATTATATTCTATTTTCCACTTAGAATCTAAAATATATATATCTATTAGTTATATGATTCATGTATTACCCTCTAAAATATCATCCAATGAAATTATTTTGGGTGAATTAATTAATTTAATTATAATTACCTCATACTATTTTGTTGTGTTATGAATTTTTTCAGTAATTATTTATGATTTTTGAGTTATTATTTGTTGGGGTAAAGTCATAGGTATAATCAAGGTGGTATTTTAGGGTTTTGGAAGACTTTAATGGGGTTCAATATTTTTTTCCAAGTTAGGAGAAACCATATGATTCTCCCTTGAAAGTCATGTGTCTTGTTGGAGAGGGGACATATATAATGCATTATTTTCTCATAGTTAAAGATAAACATATGAATTCCACAAGTAAACAATTTAACATGCAATAGATACAAAATAAAGTTTAGAAGATAGTTTACCAAACCATGTGTCCAAACCACATGGTTTCCTTGAAGAGGTACTGAGCCTCACAATATTAGCAAACAATATTGTAAATTATATGGACAAAACATGCGCATGAATTAAAAATACAAAAATGGGATTTAAACATGAAAAATCCCTAAATATATTCATTATTTCCCACACACCATGGGCTCAAAAACCTAGGGATTGAAATTGTTCTCCTAGTTGATTTCTTTCCCTGTTTAGTGAAATTCAATCCGATCTAGAATAATCTGACATATGGATTTAAGGGTATCTTTTCATTTATCCCCCCTTTGTTTTCATTATTTATAGATATTCTCTCATATCCTTGGTAGAGACCATTTTTTAAAACTACCAAGGTCTAATTTGGGAATTATAACATGAAATATTGTGATTCTTTCTCGACTTAAAGAAAGGGATGTGAAAATTATATATTTTCATGATTATCATCAGATCATCCAAGATCCACTTGTTATTTTGGATCTCACTGTGTATGAATCTACTGATCCTATCACAAAAATTTCATTCTTTATGGTTATTATCTCTTTAATCCTCACATAGATATTTAGTGTGGATTATAGGGATAATAGGTGTGAGATCTTGATTTGGTTGGTGAACCTTGATGTTGGGATTTAATATGATCAAGGTAGGACATTCTTCACAATGATAAAAAAAAGTATATAAAATTTTATACAATGAAATAAATTTGTGTGTGTGTGTGGCTCATGATACCTCTATTTATTTGATATTAATTTTAATTAATAGCACTATAAATTCATTGGTAAGGCTTGTGTATTCATTTATGTTAATATCCTATAGAATTCTACTATTTGGTATAAAATTTAAAGGTGGAACCTTAATCGTACAATTAATCCTTTAGAGGGTGAATCATTTGATATGTGATGTGTAATGATTACAAAAGTGTCTTCAATGAACAATACTATGGACTATAGGACTTATGGCCTAACATATGATACATGGTTGGGGGAATGGTTTCCATGTGGAAAAAAATGAGGCATGATGGGGAATTATGGCCTTGTGACATGAACCGATGCATGATAAACATATGGAATATTCTGAGAATTAAATTGTCATAGTTTCAAATTATCATACTTATGAAAATAGACATAACTTTTCTCCAAGAATAGATCTGATTTAGATGGCTATGGGGTTTGTTTCAGACTCAATAGTTCATAATGACCCATCATGCCATTTTTTACTTTTGATTTTATGTTCTACTCTTATATACACCATTAAATAAAATTTGAACACATGTTAAGGAAACATTGGTGGTTTACTAGTTGGTTTATTCTCACAACCAACATATTAATCTTGGTGATCATGTAGGATTTTTGTTCAAGGATCCAATAAAGTGAATGATCCCTATATTTGGTGTTTGAGCTAGAGGATTAGGGAATATGGGTAGTCACGGAGGACTATAGGCAACTTTTTGTGGTGTCTTTATTTCCTTCAATATTATTATCTTAAGTAATTCACTTCTAGTCGAGTGGTTATTTAGTTTCATTTTATGAAATATTTTTAGATAATTGGTTAATGCTATTGTTAAATGATATTTTTAGTCTTTTTAGATTTGTTTTTACTTTATTTATTATTTCTACTAAATTTTACTCAAATTTTTATCTTCTACTGAGGGCATGGTCTCCCTATGTTCTGATTTTGATCCTCACCACTAGTCAACAACATCTTATGTGTGGGGAGGCATGCATCATGTCAATTGACACTATAGAAAAAACCCATTTATTTACATCATGAAAATACAAAATTATATTAAATATAATTTTTTTACTTAGATATGATTCCGTAGTTTTAGAAATGAGATACTATTATTGGGACTCAACAAAAGGAGTTATGAATATTCTTAGAAAGATCATGTGTAATAAACCTCTTAGTTACCATGGAAAGTGGGATTTTTTATTACAATTTTTTACAAGATATTGATTCATATTTACAATGGGTATTATTTTTCAAATACTATTTATGGGATTTTAATGAGTTCATGATTCATGAGTACACATATCTGTTCATATGTGAAGTATCTATTTTGTATTTCACAAATAGTGGTTTAAATAACTTTTACCATGTGTGTTATTGTTCAAATGTCATTTAGGGGATTTTAATGAGTTCCTGAATCACGAGTACATATATAGGTTCAAATATCATGTGCGATTTGTATTACTAATTATAAATAGGGAATATTTTTTTCTAGTTCTCTCCTAGTTTGTAGTTTATCTCTCAACCTTAAAGAGTCTTTTGAAAATCAAATAAAAAATTAGTTTACACAATTATTTTTAATGTTATGTTCCCCATTATGTATTACTAGAGACATTTAATTATTGAACTTTTTTATGAAATATCATGTTTTCTTTATATTACTACGATAGAGATTCATGTACTAGTATCATGGGATTCGACCTTTGGTAATGTATGGGGTTTTATGTTATAGTAATAGGTTTCCACTTAAGACGAGTCTACATAAATAGATTATTATCCATTTTCCGGTTCAATTCTTAGTTAATGTTGATATTTAAACTCTTAAAAAATTATGTGTTTAATATTGAATTTTAGATAATTACTGATCAATAATGATTTTGGGGACCATATAAGGAAGTGTTTTAGAGCGATACTATCATTGGAAATGCTATTACAACACTCTAGGATGAACAAGGGAATATAGCTACTCATTTTTCCTTAGTTTCTCCAATAGATCATGAAGTAAAACCAAGAATGGAATGAGTCATTATTCTTGTACATGATTAAGGTGGAGTATTCCTAATGTGAAATGAAACTAGGATTAATTTTTCTAGATATTTTATTTTACATTATCCCCATCATTTTAAGGAATTACATCCCCCCATATTTAGAGGACTGGGTATTGTTCATTGATGGAATTTTTTCTAGTTGAGTCTCTGGGAAATTAGAAATTGAAATTGGTTACATATATTCTTGAAGGAACTACTATGAGATTTTGGATCCTAATGAACCAGGTAGGAAAACATGAGGTTCAAAGATTTTATACCTTTAAGACTCTCTTTTTTGAAGAATTATTCCAACATATTTTGTAGTGGGACACACCCAAAGTGTTTAGGTAACTCCAGTTTATAATTATTGTACTGAAAATTAATTATTTTATTTTTATATAGTTATTTCATTATACACCCATTTCAGTCAGAAATGAGGTATAGATATCGTGAAAGATATATATTTCAATGAACTTATTTGGCATGGATGGGGAACATATTCAACTAAACTATATATTTAAAATTGATTTGTAATTACCTTAAAATTGAGAAGATACTAGAGTATGATAAAGTAGTTGGTACTCTTCTTATCCTTATTTAACCTACAGGTTGGTTATTGAGTAGACCGATGAGTTCCCATCAATAATAACAATTGAGAGGATGAGGAGATTCACTAGGATTGGGATTGTATTCCAGAGCATAGAATGGTTTATTCCTCTACCACTTTTTGATGAGATTATTCTTATTTCTTTACCTATGGGTATATTGGAAACTACAAAAAAAATTTCCTAAATACTGAGAGGAATATATTCATTTTTTTAATAAGAGGTATAATGTTTTTGTTTTAGAGTGTCATTTTTGAGATTATGTTGGAACTATGGGTAAGCACGAGATCCATGGGTGTGGCTAGAAAAAATATAGATTGGGAGTTGAGTGAGTGTTGGATGTTGGGTCCTTGGAGTTGTTAGGGGTATCAATAGTAGTAATAGGATCTATCATTCAGTGTATCAGGTGATGTTGAAATCATGAGGATATAGTAATGGATATAATGAGGGTAGAGTCTATTAAAAGGATCAAATTCTAGGTGATGGTGGATAATGTAATTTTATAGTTCGATGTATATTTTATTATTATATTTAAAATCTCTACTAAATTATTTATTATTATACTTTATCATTAATTTATATCTTATCTAGTCATTGTTGGGTTTGATTCGACTATATTTTGTTTCCCGAAATTGTTGTATCTCTCTACTCTGATCAGAGAGTGGATTGATCATACTAAAATATGTGTAGAATGTCCTATGGTAGTTTGAGTAACGAAATATATGTTGTATTTTTAGGTTTTTTAGATGACAATAATTGAAATGATCTTTTATATTTACTATTTTACTTATTACAAAGATTTTACGGATTATTATCAGAGATGGGGAAACTTTACCTCCCAGAAGAGAGAGAAGCATGATCTAATTAGAGAATGGAATCTTATAGAAAGTAGAGTGGGACTGAACATCAGTAAAATTAGATAAATTATGAATCAATTGTATGGTAAGGTGCTAACAACATATCATGTAAAGACTCTAAGCACATTTCCTCTTATGGTGTTCCTTTATGAGGACATCATCCCAGAAAGTTTTTCATTAGTCCTTCCCCATATAGGAATCAAGTTTGAGACTAAACTAGTTTAAGATTTCAAAACTATATCAATCATTCCATATCAGATTCCATCATCCAAGATGAATAATTTGAATGTTAAATGTGATTCTTCTAAGTTAAAGGGGTTTATCTGGTGGGCACATACACATGGTGTACTATAATTCCTTTTTCCAAAAAAGGTGGATGGTATCCTATGTCAATGTGTAAATTACCATAAATTGAATCAATTCACAATGAAAAACCCATATCCATTATAAGGGATTAATTATTTGTTTAATTAGTTGTGGGAAGCATGGTGGATCTCCAAAACTGAAATATAATTATGTTATCTTAGAATTTGGGCCAGATAGGGGAATATTCCAAAATTGGAATTTAGAATGATATATGTGTTATATGACTACCATGTTATTTTTTTGGTTTGGAAAATTATATATATAATTGCTCATTTCACTACTAAATAGAAATTTTAACCCATACTTATATTCATTAATCATGGTGTTTGTTTAATACATAATGACATATTCATATACCTCATAATTTTATTTTATACATATTGAGATAATTTTGAGTACACTTCAAGTACACCATTGTTATTCCAAGATTTTCATTGGTTATTTTTTATCAAATATGAATTCTTTCCCAGGGATTTTATTGATATGAATTCTTTCACCGACATGACTTTTTATTGTTATGAAGAATGTAGAGGAAGTTACATCATGGGTTAATCCTAGAAATTCATTCAAGATTAGGATTTCCCCTATATTGGAAGAAGGTAATAGGTGATTCATCATAGATTTATCCCATTCTACATTGCCTAGGATTAGAATATTCAAGACGTGGGTATAGTTCAGGTGGAATGACCATCATAAATTGGACATACTAGAACTGAAGATAAGGAAGACATATATAATTATACTAATTTTTGAGAACCTGGAATTATCTATGAAATTTACTCTGAATCCTTTGGTGTTTTCTGGGGGGATATCATGATGTTTAATGATTGGGTAGTTTCTTATGGGTCTCAAAAACTGTGAACCCATGAGAAAGAACACCCTACCACCAAAATAAAGTTATTTTTTGTGTTCTAAGAATTAAAATATAGGAATTATTATAACTTTAGGGATAGATTTATTTTCTTTATGAAAATAAGAGACTGAAATATATTTTATCCTTGTGATACCCAAATTTATGAAATATATGTTCAGTTTAGTATATACATATACACAATTTTGAGATGGAATATTCCCATAGAAAAGATATTTCTTTTGTAGTTTACCATAGTCAAAATACATGGTAGGTATGATCTCAAAAATTGGGGGAACAATTAATGTTTATGATTTTACTCACTAATTTGTAGTTTGAGATATATGAGGAATAGGAGGTGATATATTGTGCACCCTTGGTTATCACTTCTACCTTTGATGATTGGTTTATAATCAATCAAGGGATTTATCTATATTTTTTGGGGATGTGGGAGAGTTTTATTGGATATGGTATTTTTCTTGGATGGTTCGTAGACAAAAATGATATTATTCCAATCTATGGTATGGTGGGAGTTATTACATCCATGAGTGATTAATTTATAAAGAATTCATACACCATAAAATGTTTGGTGCATCATGGATTGAGTAATATGTATCATGATATCCTATATTGTTTTTGGTATACATTCCTACAAAAGGATATAACAAGGATCATCGATCGTTGGTTCACATTCCAGAGGATCAAGGAGAATCATAAAAGACATAGTGGTTTACTTCAGTCTCTTATTAAACCTCAATGGATCTTGTATAATGGGTAGATTATAATTTCCATGACATTAACTAGGAAACCATTATTTCTAAATATAGTGTGTGTTTTCATTGATCTAATTAAAAATGTTTCAAATTTCATTCCCATTTGATATAATTTTTCAAAAGATTTTTGAGAGGGTTTTATGTTTAAGAGAAAATGTGTTTTCATGGACTTCTTATGAGTTTAATGTTTGATTGAGACACTAAATTTATTTAATGTTTTTGGAATGGAATTTAAATAGAGATGTGGTTCTAGAAAAATCTAAATAAAAAATATCTCCCTATGATAGATACATATTTTGGGAGGAAAATATATATTTTAGAGGATATTATCATGGTTTTTGTGATAATCTTTGTTAGACCATGGATGACCACATATATTTTATTGAGATTTAATAAAATGATTGTTTTCAATCTTAAATTTTGATGTCTATTTCTGAGGATCATTGTGGCAATCCATGTCTTTCTCTATTATGTTATCATGATTGTAGAGGGTAAATAATAATTAAGAAATGTTTTGAACATGAAAGATCTAAGAAATTAAATTTCATCAGGAATTAGTATGTTAGCACTCAAAGAAAGAATCATTATAATACAGAAAAATGAATATGATATTTTATGTTATCTATGGGTTAATGATGTTTCTTATGGGTGTCACCTACATTGGGGATCTAGAAATTATTTAGGCATGTGAAATCAAGAAGTTATTTTTTGGACCATTAAATATTGTAGAACAGATTAGGATGATGGATTACCAATTAGATTTTATTCCATTGCATGGAGGTATAAATGATGTGTTATATGAATCTCAATATAGAAAATATGATTTATATCATTCACATGTGAAATATTTTGAAGATGTTGAGTTATAGGTGGACTCATCATTTGATGAACATTTACTATGGTTTTTATTTCATAAAGAAGGTATTATAAGGGAACATTGTATCTCTCATTCATGTTTTATTGCTACAAAGACATATCTAAGAATATTAATGGGAGCAAGAGTTATATATTTGGGATCAATGGATCAGTTTTTTAAGAAAGAGCACTCTATAAACTCCATGAGGATAAAAAACATCAGGGGGGGATTGTAGTGAACCTATATTTTTTTGTGTGTAAATAATTTATTTTTTTCCTTTAATTAATTTTTTATGTGTTATTATATATTTGGATAATGTATTTGGGATGACTTTGTGTAGTTTTGAAAGATTTTAGATGCCTCAAAGGGGGTGAAAATATTGAACATGTTTAGGGGAAACTTCATGGTTCTTCCTAGGTAATCATGCATCTTGATGGAGAGTGGAAGTTCATAGTTCATTTTTTGGTTCTTGGTTATTTATTATCACGTTAATTTCCCCAAGAAACCATGTAGAAAATAATATAATATAAATCATGACTCTTGAATGATTTACCAAAAATTTGTATCTAAACTATTTAGGTACCCAGAATAGGCAGTCATCCTCGCATAGTTGTTTCATGGTTTAGTAATCCATGTGACTAAACTATAGGTCAAAATTAAATATTAAAAAAATCTGGATTTTTAACCGAAAAATTCATGAAACTCTTCATTTGTGTTCTTAAAATTAGGGAACTCAACTATATTTACTATAGTTACTTCTTATTGTGAATTCCATCATTCCAGATAGAAGTTCATTTAGATCTTGAGATGCCAAACCTTTGGATTCAAGGATAAGTGATATTCCACTCTCATCATGTAGTTAATAGATCTACTATGTTATCTTTTTTGAAGTCCCCATTTATAGATTGTCGTGTTTATATCCTAGAATTATAACATGATATAATATCATTAATTATAGAATCAATGAATGGGAGGTGGAAATCCAAATTCTTCTTGATCGTTGTTGAATTATTTTAGATCCTTTGGTTATATTGGATAGGATTGGGTATATATATATAAATCAATGACCTTGAAATTTTTATCTTTCTAGATCATCATTAATTAATACACCATGGTTTTTTGGGGTGTTATATGTATCAAATTGTCAAATTCATGATCTCTTCTTACATGATACCATTTGAATGTTATAAATAACCCATTCTATTATAATGTACCTTTCAAAAATTTCAAAATACCTTCATGATTATTATTCTTCACCAGGGAGAAGATTTATTGATACCATCGATATTCATTCTATGGAATATATGTGATTGTGCCATGATGAAATATTCATGAAACCCATTTCATTCTTATGTTAATTATTCTTTAGTGAAATTATTAATTTTTTATTATATAGAAAACATATGTTCTTACATATTATGATGATATTGGTGGGATTAGAATTATATATCCTTAAAAGGTGTTGGTTAATGTTTTCATGTCATTAGATACCATATATGGTGCACATGTAGTTATCCTTGTACACTATGATATGTTATCATAGTAGTGATCCTTAAATTATTTTAATGATGTCAGTTTTTATACTACTACCAATTTTGTATGATTCCTAGATCCAATAATACCTATTTCTTTTTCCCTAAATCCTTATGTTAGGATTCGTGAATTATGATTAATTTTTTTAGGGTATTACTTCCTTAGGATGTGTTCATGTACCTTAATTATTTTTTCCTATCCATTTATATATCTTATTATCACTTATGAACTTTTATTATTAATGATTATGTTTACCCTTACAGAGTATTTGGGAAAATACATTCTAGATTTTCTTTTCCCTAGGTCTTGAAGAATAGTATTATGTATGAAATATATTGATAGGTGTCAGGTGTGGGTAATTTTTGGGGATATATTGATGGCTTATTTTAAATATAATGAAACCTTATTATAACAACACTAAAACTACACTTCTAGATATAGTGTCGAAATCAGAAACCTTAGATTTATGGATTTTATACTGATGATGGTGACCAAATTTTCTCTATCCAAAAATATAAAACCTAAAAAAATGAAATAATGGATCACTAATATTCTCATGTAAATTTTATGGTTAGAGTTTTTGAAAATTAATAAAAAAAATTATCATGAAGGATTCATAAACAACTAGTTCATAATGATGTACATCAGGTCTCATTATAAATAGTTTCTAATATTCCACATTTGGTCAAAATCATTATCCATATGAAATACTTATAGAAATAATCCTCTTAACACCATTCATGATAATCTAGGGAAATTGAAACATAATAAGGGAGAGCTCAATCGCATAGTAAGAGTAGATATGAAGACTAAAATTTGAAAGTTATTAGTGTGAATAATATGGGTATAATGGTATGAAGAAATAATAAAAGATTATGATACTAACATATGAATATTCATTTCTATCAATGTTGTATCATCAAACATGAAAACATTGAATACGGATTTCAAAAACCAATGAGTCATCAGGGGAAATAACCACAAGACATGTGAAATAAATCTTGATCAAAGGAATCATTTATAAACACAGAGATGATAATGAAAATGTATTTTTATCTCATGAAATTAAATTCATATCACTTTATTCAAATGGAATAACTAAAATGGTAGACTTACATCTCTAGAGTACCCAATGAATTAGAGGGATATCATAGACCATACTTTCTTTGTATTATCATAGAACCCTTATGCCTTGGATTATAATGAATCCACACTCATTGTTTAATTACATAACCTATTTTCCTTGGTTTATAACAGTACCACCCATCATTTTAAAAAAATTATTGTAACCATATCATGAATAAAGTACATAGAGAATTCATTTATTCATAAACACATAAAGATATAATTTACAAATTTTTAAACATGATTAACCCAAGGAAAATAAATTGGTTCAAAAAAATATCTCTAAAAAATGATTATTCAATGGAAAATAAATGGTTTCTATAAAAATCAATTTGAAACATCATTAACATGTGGAAATGAAATGAGTTCTATAAAAAACTCTTTGAAATATTCAAAATCCATACAAAAAATAAATGAGGATGGTATCATTTCAAATATCCCAAATTTAGCATATGTAACAATAGATCTTGTTGATGATTATGAATGAAAATACCATTAAAATATCATTAAAATCATGTTTTAGGAAACTAACCAATTCATTTTGAAAATAACTTACAAAAACAAAACATTCACAAAAAAATTAGAAAATAAATTTATTTGAAAATAAAATTGGAAAAATATAAAGTAAACATCAAGTAAAATAATGTCCATGATATATAGAAAATCATTTCATTCAATATATGTTAAAAATAAATATTCATTTCATTATTATTAGAAAATGGGAGAAAAAGTGACCAATTTGGAAAATGTTAAGATATTTACAGATTATAACATTTAAAAGAAAGTAAAATATTGTGCCAAATTTATTTACGAAATTCATTTTTTTAGAAAATATCATTTAATTTTTTTTATAAATCATGGATATGGAGGAGAAATATACCCAATCTTAATGAAAATACTATACCAGTACCACTTACAAACGGCTTTCTTGGTGTTTTTAAATAAATAAGGGAGTAAAGAGAAATTAAACATGTGAAATAGAACATATCTATTGGATAATATAAGATATATGGTTTAAGAAATAGTATCACGCTATTTTTTATAATGTAACCTTGGATATAAACAATCTCTAAAGAAAGCAGATTGTAACATAAATATTTTTCCACTTTGGTTACTCTTAAATCATAATCCCCATTAAATAATAACATGAAATTACATTTTAAATATTGTGAACATAATTATTTTCCTGAAATATCATAACAAAGGTAAATATATTGACCTCAAAAATTAATATTGGGTTATATCTAAAATTTATATCCACAGAATTTGAATTTCAGATGAATAACCTTTACAAAAATCATACCATTTAATTTTAAAATAAATATATTATGTGTATCAAATGTATAACCACATAAAACAAGTTCATAAAAAATAATATAATAAATATTATTTACAAACAAAATAATATAATATAAAATACAATTAATAACTAACATAACCTAATGAAATGATATGGTGGTTTGAACAGTTCTACCATTTGGTATGTTTGAATTAATATATTCTAGGATGATGTAATAAAAAATAAAACTTAAACTAATATAATATATAAAGGAAATATTTTATTAGATTTAAAAATATGAATTATAAAACCCATATAAATAAAATTTTGTGCATGATAATAAAATATGGCTCAATAAAAAATATAAGATTAAATCCTTTACGACTTTGGTAATATTTGGATAGAAAAACATATATTATTTATAACCTTCTATTAATTTAAAAATGAACATAATTCTAAAAAAATAATAAAAAAATAAATTAATGGGTACCATATACACCACATGATAAAAATAAGGAGTGAATATGAAATGTGTCTCACAAAAATAAAAGTGAGATGAGAAACCCTTCCTTGAGTCTGGAATTTAAATGCATGTCCTTTAACTTCTATATGATAAGTTGAAATAAATTATTTAATTTCTTATCAATCATTAACTATTTTAAATATCTAATATATAATTCATTTATTTTATTTCTTTTTATTTTCACACTAAAATTATTTTTCATTTATGTCCACATTGGTTCTTTTGAGAATGTTCAGTTCATTGTTTCAAAATGGTTTGGTGTGTGAACTATGATAAAAAATCCATTATTTAAAAACATCTAGAATAATAATCATCAAAAAATTAACATATTTTTAAATCTATTATACATTTTTAACCAATCATGATAGTTTTTTATGAAAAATGAACTACGTTTCAATCATTGAGGAGGTAGGCCATACGTACACATGAGTAACGTTTCCATTTTTAAATTTCCTTTATGAAAAGATGTTATGCATTTTTACATCATTATATAGTCATAATAATATCATATATATCATATTAATTCTTTTAAAATACTTATACATATCATCCAATTTCTTTAATGATGAAAACTACTGTCACATCGCTTCGTGGAAGCGGTTAAACACAAACAATATTATCATTTTTAGTATAAGATTAAAAATGATATATTATATTTTGAGAGTGATAAATACAATGTTAATTTCAAAATTATTTTATTTATATCACATATATTCATTATATATATCCTTATTACCTTTTATGTAAAGAGTTAGTGAAAAACAAATCGCATCACTTCATGAGGTGGTAGTTTGTTGTACACACCAACAACGTTATCTTGTCTCCAATAGAATGAAAAATAATAATGTATATGTGATATAATAACTCCATAGGTATTAATATGTTACAAATATCATATATTAAATTTAAACCTATCAATATAACTAGTCAAGAGAGGATATTATTGAAAATTAATTACATTAGTTTTTGAGGTGATAATCCAACTTACAGAACAATGAAGATTTCCTATTGCATTTGATGGAAAATGAGATGTATTTGGGTAATAAAATTTAATTAATGAAAAGTATTTATATTTTAGATTCTGGTTTCATTATATCATAACAATTTAATAATATTTTAATGAGGTTGAATAAAAAATAATAATTAATCATTTGGTTAATCATGACACCTATTCTTTGGAGAAACTGGATAGGTTAGCACCAAATTCCTTATTTGAATGTAGTTATGATTAAATGAACTTGATCTAGGTCTTGGTTAGGGTAGTTAGGAAGGCATTGTTTCTACTCTTTTTAGATCCAAACATCATTCATGGTGTGAATATGAGAGGGGATGGGGTTATTGTAATATCTTAGAAATTTAGTGTTTTTTTAATTATATGGAATTATTCTGAGACCACACGCTTGGGAGAAACATGATTCCAAGGTCTGGTGAGCCTGGAACAGAATTTTGAACATTTTTTAGTTCACTTAATTAAACTTGCGATGATATTTTTCTATCTTTCGAATTGGTGCTTAGATTAAAAATATGTGGGCACCGTTGTATTTAGAATGTCAGGATTTTCCTAGAAAGGAATTAAAATCAACCATAAAGGGCCGAATTGAAGAGTTAATTATTATACATTTTGAATGAAATAATAAAATAACTTTAAAAAGTTATTTTCTTTTCTTTTCAAATCCGTTGAGTGGCGGACATTGACGTTGCAATGTAGCGACCAATCACATTGATGAGGGTAATTAATGGCTCATCTAAACACACCATAAGGATACTTTAATGACATGTAACAATGAAACTATTTTATAAATGAAACTATGTAACAAAACAATGTCCCTATGTTACAGAAATGATGCAACATGTTTTCTTTTTATTTTGGTTGATATGTTGATGGAAGGTAGAATTAAACTATGAGGACTCCGTGACAAACCTTCGAAGAACTTCATCTCCAACGAAGATTGAAAAACACAGACGAATCACAAACACCATAGACACACCTTGAAGAACGAAGTTGGAAGTGACGAATGATGTCGACGTCTTGAAACCTCGAGGAAATAATGATGCAGGAAAAACATCAAATACGTAGGGGATTGATTTTTGAATGTTCTTCTCTATTATTATTCTAGAAATGAAAAATGCAGGTCATCCCATGAATAGGATTATCAAAAAATTATGGGTTTATGAGGAAGGGTGACTTTTCTTTTTGGTGTTATTATTTGGGATTAGTTTATCTCAATTTTGATCGAGCCACAATCCTCAAGCCTGCCTATGATTATAAACATCTAACGCTTAGGAAACAGGCCAATATGAACAAGGCCCGAGCCCTTTCACATGTGTGATCCCTATGAATGGGTTTTCTGAATCTATGGAAGATATTTTTGAGACCTTCTTGGCGAAAATAACGCTCCTTGAAAGCCATAGGCATTGAAAGATTGGAAAATGGACCAAAAAATCAAATCCAGAGGCTCATTGAAGGGACTGTCGGTGCCCCAACACTGGTGGAAGTGGCCGGTGGTAGCTGGCAGTGGTAGCCACGGTCAGAGGACGGCAGTGCACAAGGTGGTGTGCTGCAATGGCCGGAGGCCGCGGTCGGATAGACATGGTAGCGAGTTGACGTGGTGCCCGCCTGGCACCTCGGGGAGGGTTGGCCTGCGTCTAGGCCGCCCGGGTGGCTGGTGAGCTGCTGTTGCCCAACCGCGGATGGGGGGAGCCCCGCACATCTGTGGGGCAGGCTGTAATCCATACACGGTCGAATACCATGTCTATGGAGCACCCCATGGGCTGCCCATGTGGCCGATCTTTGGGAAGGCATGCCGTGTCCCTAGACAGTGGGACTAGCCATGGCCACGGGGCTATACCCATAGCCCAGTGGGCCGGTCCCATGCCCAACGAGTTGGACCCACACTTGTGGGATAGACCCACACCTAGTAGGATAGACCCATGTTGGTAGGTCGAACATGCACCCTTCGGGCTGGGCCGGACTAGACCGGGTCTCCGGGTGACCCGGTGATCTTGACCCTTGGGGAAACCATGCCAGGTCCAGCGAGTCCCATTAGGCCTGACCCACTTTCCAGGACAAACTAGACTGAACTAGACCCAAATTGAGTTAGGTCAACTCAGTCAAATTTTAATCAGGGGTATGTGGGACCACTGGGCCGGGTTGGTCGGGTCGGCATGACTGGGTGGGACCAGGTCCAAATGCAACTGATCCCTATTTACTAAAACATGCATATCTTGCAAACCGCGCATCCTATTGATGATCCTTTTAGAGCATTAGGACCCTATCAATGTGGAATATCATTTGGTATGACCTAATGAGGCTTTCATGGAAGTTAGATGTGATGAATGTCTAATAGAGTGCTTCTCCCAAGTGTGCTACATACAGAACACTACGGTTGGCTATGTCCTGAAGACTATTGACTATCAACACTGAGTGAGTCAATGATGGCCTAGTGGGAAGCGACCCTATGTGACCTGGTAGGGCCATGATGGGGAGTAGCTTTGTGTTACCTAGCAGACTCACGATACTCGACAGGAGGAGTATCTCAGTATGGCGAAGGTGGGAATCATCTCTGTGTGACCTGAAAGGCGCACGATTTCAAGAAGCTCTATGTGACCCAGCATACCCATGGTACTCGTCAGGTATGAGTACCACAGTAGTCCATGGTTAGTGGAAAATGACTTTTGTGTGACCCATCAAGCCCACTGTACTCGATAGAAGAGGATTTCTCCCACAACTGAGGTGTTCGATGATGTGACTGATGTTTCTACAACCACTAACCTAAATGTATACATGGTGTGAACTATCTTGTGCACCATGATTTACTTTGAGGATTATTATGTAGTCTTTCCTTTTTGTTTTCAGGTCCCTACTGAGTATCGCGTTACTCACCCCTATACAGGCTCCACCGACTCGTGTCATGTCTCGTGTAGGCAATCATCATTTCAATAGAGACTTTAGTGGACCAGGACCTAGAGGTGCTCATGGATATAGAATGGTCGGATGCTACGACGCGGGACGCGGTGTCCTAGGACCAGGAGGTGACCAGTAGGATCAGGTGGACAGGAGTTTCTACTTCGAATTCCAATATATACACTACTCTCATGATCAAGTGGGGTTTTCTACAGATGGAAATCAAAATTTCCTTTATATACTTTTCAATTTTCAGTTCATTTGTTTGGATTCTATTTTAGTACACTTGTATTAGTTGGAATTGTATTCAGATTTTTTAGTGATACCTATTTCCTTTTTAGAGTGTGGGAATTGGTTGGGTGTGTGTGTGTGCACAGGAACTCAAGAAAATATATCCCACTTGCAGGTTGACACCTTCGACGCTAGTCGTCAGCCCCTTCCCTTCGGGAGGAGGTCTTTGGGTAGTCACGATATGGGCCTTATGGGACAGTTCATGAAAAATTGGTATCAGAGGGAGGTCAGTACTACCAAAAATATCGAGAGTCTGTGTTTTGTTTTTGGGAAATAGTGTTAAGTGTTTCGAGTATGAATTCCAGATTCAGGGAGTCCAATGTTAGTGTGGTAGCCGACGTATCCATACACCAGGAACTCGAATTCTTTTTTTCAGCTCTATGAATGAAAACAAGAGTTGCATAAGTGTCTCATTATATTATTCTGAATGAAATTAAGCTCACTACGTATAACCTTATAACTGTGGTACATTTGATCTATCTCACGATGCCTCCATAAGTAAGACCAACATGGATGCTGATACGAGGTCGTGAGGACAACCCACCTAGGGATGAGGCATCCGTTTAAAGACTAGTTATAGAGATAGCCCCACCAGGTGGTGAACCAGTGCTACCACCACCTAATGGTCATCATCTATCTCTGGAGGTACCAGAATAGGATGTGGATAGACTTAGTTACTGACAAGAATTTCAGAAATAGAGACCTCCCATGTTCAGGGTAGATACATATTCTCAAGGCACTGAGGATTGGCTAGAGGTAGTGACATTGGTCTTCTAGTTAGCGAGGACATTGGCTCACCTGATGGAAATCATAACAGTGAGACTTATACTAGTTTTGGTTGGGAGATGGTGGAGCTAGACCACCTAGACTCATGATGAGGTGACCCTCAGCTGGTCATACTTCAGGTGACTATTCTGGGAAGAGTTTTTCCCCGCAAACTTTTCCTCTTTGTGATTTCAGAAGCTGATTCACCTACAGTAGTGAAGCATTATGCTGGATTAGTACTCAACGAGTTACAATGAGCATTCTTGATACTTGAAAAATATTATGCAAGGACCTTTCATTAGGGATCGTGCTTTTGAGTAGGGACTCAGGTGGGAGATCATGGCATCAGTGTTGTCTCTCAGCATTCCTACTCATGATGGGGTGCGGGAGCGAGCCCTTCTAGTAGAGAGCTTGTTGGTATAGAAGGAATCAAAAGTTAGAGGTGCTAGAAGACCCCATGCGACAGTGTCTTTAGCAGTCAGTAGAAGGTAGATGCAAGGGACTAAATAGGCTAGTTCATTTAGAGTAAAACCCCATGACTTAGGGTCGGCAGTGTGAGGCTCCTAGTTTAAGGGGATTCACCAGGGATCCAGGTAGTGCTTTACTTGTGGAGGGTAAGGGAAAATGGCACGTCACTACCCAAACCACCGTTTAGATGAGTAAAAGATGGTTGTGGGTCTTCTGAGATAGAGGCATCAGTTTGTGTGGGGAGTTTTGCAGGGTGGAAAACGTAGTAGGAGAATAGGCCGAGTAACAGGTGGTGGGAGAAAGTTTGAGGTGTTACAGCCAACACCACTAGGTTGTCTACACTGACCTCAAGGAGAAGGTGGAATGAGGCAAGAACAACATCAAGAAGCGGAGGATTATGACAATTGAACTCCAGAGATGATCTGAGGTATGATCTATGTCTTCTCCTCCCTAGTTGCAATTCTTATAGACCACAGTTCTAGTAACTGATTCATTTGCATAGATTTTATTCGGAGCTCGGAGATTCCAGTGGAGCCATTGGCTAGATCCTTACGGGAAGAGACTCTAACGGGATATGATTCGATAATTACACACTTGTACCGTCTATGTGATCTTACTATAGGAGGTGGGAGCTTCGGTAGAGATCTCATTATAGCGGCATTGAGGACATACAATGTTATTTTGGGTATGGACTGGTTATCCACATTCCATGCTCATATATACTATTTTAGGCACACAATGTGTGTGTCAATAGAGATGGTACCAGGGTTTCCTTCACCAAAAATAAGGAAAACCTTGCATCACAGGACAAGATTTCTCAGAGGAGGGTTTGGTCGATCACTCACTAGTCGGATAGAATTACACTTAGTGTATTGGATAAGAGGAGTCAAAGTTATCTTATAGTGGTGGATGATTACGGGGATTATTTTTCTAAGGATGTTACGGGACAACATCGTCATAGGGAGGATGACATCTGCATTGACCTGTACCCCAGAACAACACTAATATCCACACCGGCATATCATATGTCTCCCATGGAACTTTGTGAGCTGAGAGTACAGTTAGAGGACTTGTAGGAGAATGGGTTTGTAAGGCCCAACGTTTCAGCATGGTAGCCTTGTGGTTTTTTACAAGAAGTCTGACTAGAGTTTGAGGTTGTTCATGGACTTCCGATGCCTAAACCAGGTGACTGTGAAGAAATATGTATCCACTTCTGAGAATCAATGATCACTTCGACCAGCTAAGGAGGTGAAGATGATCTCAAATATAGGCCATATATCAGGATATCACAAGCTTTATGTATGGCATGAGTATATACAGGATACAACCTTCAGGTGCCGGTATGGCTACTATGAGTTCCTTGGGACGACTTCCGTTATGAAAAACACCCAAATAGTGTTCATGGGACTTATTAATATAATATTATAGCATTAGTTTAACCGGTTTGTTGTGGTCTTAATTGATGACATCTTGGTGTACTCCGCGTCAGAGGAGGTGCACACTACACACCAGCGAATAGTCATAGATACACTCAAAGAGGACCAGATTTATGGCAGGCTCTCGATGAGTTAATTTTGGATTCAAGAAGTCCACTTTCTGGGACATGTTATCTTAGATTCTGGAGTTGAAGTAGATTGGTGATGATTTAGGTGGTTCCTTCTTGGGAGCCACCCAGGGGTGTGACTGAGGTGTAGAGATTCTTAGGGTTGGCTGTTAACAATTAGAGGTTTGTGCCTGACTTTTCCAGGGTATTAGAATTCTTATCAGCTTTGATACCGAAGGGAAAACCCATTTTGTGTCTTGACAAATGACAATAGAGATTCCAGGAGATGAGTTGGAGACTTACTAGTGTCCCAATCTTGAGACTACCAGAGGAGGGAATTGGGTATGTAGTATCCGGTGACACATTAGGGACCAAACTAGGTTGTATCATGATGTAGGAGCGAGTAGTGATCGCCTAAAGATCCCAAAAGTTGAGACATAGTGAGAAGAACTATGCAACTGATGACCTAGAGTTACCACCAGTGTCATTTTCCTTGAAGATTTGGCAACACTACATGATGGGTGATGGGTTTATGGTTTACGCTGGCCACAAGAGTCTTAGTTATATCTTTTGTTAGAAGGACATGAACCTACGACAGTGGAGATGGATAGATTTCCTCCAGGACTATGACATTGAGATAGTATATACTCCTCAAAAGGAGAATGTGGTGGTAGACACACATAGCAAGAGGACCGATTCGCAGAAACTAAGTGAGTAGATAGAGAAGTTATCCACAAAGAAGATATCCTATATGGATGATAGTGGAGATAAATACCATTAATAAATGACTGTTACTTCCCACCTCTTGTGGAGAGTCAAGAGGCACAGTTGGTGGATAATTACTACGAGGCCCGGCGTGCTCAATTATCCTCAGGATGGGCTCCCTATGGATTTTCGATAGTTGGGGAGCATATCATACTTTTCAGAGGGAACACTTTAGAGCCAGTGGAATTGTGGGAGAAGGTGTAGAGGGAGTCCCATATATCCCCTTTGGCGGTACATCCTGGAGTGGTGAAGATGTAACAACACCTCTTACTTCAGTACTGGTGGCCCGGGATGAAGAAAGTGGTGGTCGAGTTCATTTTATGATTCCTGACTTATCAGTAAGTGAAGGCTGAGCATTAGGTTCCAGCAGGCTTGGCCCAGCCACTCGAGGTACTGGAGAGGAAATCCGATGGTATCTCGATGGAATTTGTGATTGGGTAAACATGTACATCTAGGGGAACAACTCCATATCATCCATTATTGACCAACTCACCAAGTCAAATCACTTCCAACCCATCTAGGAGTAGGGACTGGTAGAGGTCTTGGGAAGCCTCTACATCCATGAGATAGTGCAACTTCATGGTGTGCCTTCGATGATCATCTCAGATTGTGATGCTCACTTTACATCTCAGTTTTGGAGGGGATTATAGGAGGTGTTCAGGACACAACTGTGCTTGAGAACAACTTTTCATCCCCAGTGGGATAGTCATATAGATTAGACCATACAGACCTCAGAGGACATGCTACATTTTTGCATCCTGGATTTTGGTCGTAGTTGGGAGGACCACTTGTCACTAGTGGCGTTTTCATTCAACAAAAGTTATCACTCCACCTTTGGCATGGCACCATTTTAGGCCTTGTACGTGTGGACTTGTAGTTCAACACTATGATGGACAGACCCAGGGGAGTCGGTACTCATGGGTCTGAAGTTGGTATAGGCTACCACTGAGAAAGTGTAGATCATCCAAGAGTTTATGAGGACGAAATAGAGAAGGCATATGTATAATGACAAAAAGAGACCGAGATCCTTGTAGTTTTAGGAGAGTGATCATATAATCCTTTGTGTATCACCCCTATGAGGATTACAGGGATTTGACTACGGTGAAAAGCTATCTCGGAGGCTAATCAGACCTTTTCTGATCCTAAGATGAGTTGGTAGAATGGCGTACCGTCTATCAATTCACCCATAGATTCACGGAGTGTATGATGTTTTCCACATATCGTTGGTGAGGAGGTAGGTGCATGATCCATCACATGTCATAAAGTAGGGTGTTTTGTACATTGATGATTGGGAGAAGTTTGTGGAGTTCTCGGTGGAGATAGAGGATCGACAGGAGAGGGTCCTATGGGGGTGGTCGATTCCTATGGTGCCATTTTAGTGGAAACATAAGAATCTCCAGGAGAGCACATGGGAGTGGTAGGATCAAATATTTTCTCAGTATCCCCATTTGTTTGATTAGTTTTTGTTTTGGATTTCAGGGACATAAATCACTATGGTGGGGAGAATGTAATGCATTAGAAATTTTTTGTAAGTTTTTTTTATTATATTGAATTATTCTATCCCCACACTCTTTGATGACACATGATTCTAAGGCCTAGTGTGCCCAAAATGAAATATTGAAAATTTTTAGTTAACTTAATTAAATGTATGAGTGGGATTTTTCAAATTTTGAACCCGTGCTTAGATTAAAAATTTGAGGGCACCATTGAATTCCGAACACCAGGATTTTCCTAGAAAGTACTTAACTTCAGCCGACAAGGGCCAACCGAAAAAGATAAGTTTTGTACTTTTCAAAAAAATAATAATATAAAATTTAAAAGTTATTTTATTTTATTTTCTCATCTGTTGAGTCGAGGATAGAGATGATGTTGTGTAACGACGAGGTGCATTGATGAGGATCATTATTAGATCATTAACTCTTAGTGTAACAACACTTTAAGGACACGTAATAGTGACATTGTTTATTAAACAAAACATCGTAATGATGTGACATTGCAGTATAATAGAAACTCTATGACGTCTTTTCCTTTTATTTTGGTTAACGTGTCGGTGGAAAAAGGAATTAAACTGTGAAGATTGTATGATGAAATTCCGATAAACATCCTCTCCTAAAAAGAATGAAAACTGCCGATGAACATAAAACATCTTCGATGCACCTCTAAGAACAAATTATTAAGTGATGAACGATGTAGGAGTCTTGAATCCTCTAGGACATAACACTACAGAAAAAAAGGCTAAAGGGGTAGGGGTTAAATTTTTTAATGTTCTTCCCAATTATTATTCTAGAAACAATGAATGTGGATCAGCCCAGAACATGATGATTCGTAAATCATGTGTTTATGCAGGAGGGTGGATTTTATTTTGGGAGTTATTATCCAGGATTTGTTTATCTCTAGTATTATTAAGACACAATCCCAGAGCCTCACCATTATTACAAACTTTTAACGCAGAGGGCGCAAGCCAAAACGAAGAAGGCCCGAGCCCCTCTACATGTGATGTACTTGTGAACAGATTGTCCAAATTGACGGAAGGAATGTTTGATACCTTCATAGTGAAGATGACACTCCCCAGAAGCCATAGGAATAGTAATATTAGAAAATGGATCACCAGAGAAATTCAGCTAGCCCACAAAAGGGACCACCAATGTGTCGGTTCCGGTGGCAGAAATGAGTGGCAGAGCACCCGATGGTGCGCCATGATGGAAGGATGCCACGACCGGCTAGTCCCGATAATGAGATGACGCAACGCCTGGAGGGATTCAGATGGAGGGGTGTATTGCATCTGGGCCACCCAAGTTGCTGGTGAGCCGCAGTCTCTTGACCACGGCTGGAAGAGCCCCACACATTTTCTGGGTAGGCAGGAAGCCTAATGCGGCCGACTAAAGCATCCTATGAGCACCCAATGGCTTCCCCAGGGACCGGGCTTTGGGCTGGAAGGTCATTCCCCAAGCCAGCATGTCGTGACCTTGCCACTAGGATAGGCCATGACCATCCCCAGTGGGTCAGCTCCACAACCTTGTAGGACAGTCCTGTCCCCAATAGGCCAAACTCTCACCAGCCAAACAGACTAGATCGGGTCGTTAGGCGACCCAGTGAGCCAGACCCTCAATCTAACCGGTCCAGCTCCAGTGAGGCCCATTGTGACTGGCCCACTAGCCTCACTAGATTAGACTGACCCACACCTGAACCATGTTAGGATTATTTGGTCAAATTTTAAACCGGGGTATGTGTGACTCCCGATCCAGGTTAGTCGGGTGGGTCCAACTGGGTCAGACTGGGCCCAGACGCAACTAACCCCTGTTTACAAAAACATTCGTATCTTGCAAACTATGCCTCCATTTGACAATCCATTTGCGGCGTTGTGACCATCTCGACGTGGAAGACCTTTTAGCATGCCCGGAGGAGGATTTCATTGAATTTGATATGCAATAAATGGATTGAGTAGCGGTTATCCCAAGTCTGCTATATACAAAACCATGCGGTTGGATGAGATCTAAATACTGTTGACTATCAACTGTGTGTGACTCGACGACGACCCAATGGGATGCAGATATGTGTGACTCATAAGGCCCATGGTGGGGAGTGGATCTGTGCGACCTGGAAGACCCATGATACTCGACAAGTGGAGTACCTTAATATGGGAAAGGTGGGATGCAGAACTATATGACCCTACATGCCGACAGTGGGGAGTGGATCTGTGTAAGCCAACATACCCATGGTACTCATTAGGGATGAGTACACCATTGGTCAGAGGTTAGTGGGAAGCATCTTATTTGTGACCTAGCAGGCCCACTCTACTCCATAGAGGATGAGTTCTCTAGTATCTCAAGTGTTCAATGATGTGACTGATGTTTCTACTATTATTACCCTAAATGTATACCTGGTGTGAGGTATCTTGTTCTTCATACATTACATTGAGGATTTTAGTTTGGTCTCTATTATTTTTTTTGGGTGCCTACTGAGCTTCACATTACTCACCCCTGCATGGGATCAACCCACTCATGTTGGGTCCTATGTAGGTGATCAGAGATTTGACACAGAATTTGGTGGACCATGACTCATAGGTTCTCAGAGAGATGGGATCGAAAGACACTACGATTTTGGACTTGGTTTCCTAGGACCAGGTGGGGCCTAGTAGGAACTAGTGTACATGAAGTTCTACTTCGGCTTCCAGTAGCTACACTACTCTCATTATCTGGTGAGATTTTATGTTGATGGCGATCAGAGTTTATTTTTTGTACATTGCTATTCTTTGTTCATTTTTGGGTTTTTATTTAGGCCCACATGTATTATTTTTACTTGTATTCACCTTTTTTGGTGATACTTGTTTCATTTTCAATGTGTGGGACTTGGTTGTGCATGTGTGTGCGTATAGGTACTCAGGAAAATGCATCCCACTTGTAGTTTGACACCTTTGGCGCTAGTTTCCAACCCCTATTATTCGAAATGTGGGATTGGGGTAGTCTTGACACGGGCCCCGGGGGATGGGTCACGACAGTAAATTTTTATAAATGAGTTGTGTTACACACTTATAATTTTTCAAAAGAAAAAGTGTCCCCATATGTTTTTCACAAACTGAATGGATCATAAAGCACCATTAGAGATCTTTTTGAATGATAAGAGATAAATATTTCCATCCAAATAATTTTTGGCAATTCTTTAGTTCATTTTAACAATTATGTTTTTAGTTTAACCCCAAGTAAACCAGTTTTTACCTTAACCACAACAATTTTTTTTTATTATTTACAATATTAATTATGGTCATATATTAATTTGAATTTATTTGATAATATAAATTACAATTCATAAAAAATTTGTATCCATTTAAAAAAAAATTAAACTTGATGTAGTGGAGAAATTAAATTTAAAATTAAACACTTAGATGTAATGAAAAAGTTGGTTTTCAAGAAATGATTTTCATAAAAATAATGATTTTATATTAACTATATGAATAGTAAAAATTACTATAAGAATATAAATATATATATACTGATATATAATATATAAATTTATTTAAATATCTCTTAATTATGGGTAATTTTAAATTACTAAATTGGAGAAGCATTATTTATTTTAAAATAGGTTTTAGAAAAATCACATTTTTTAACAGAAAATTAAACTTATAAGAAAATAAAATATAAAGTGAATTATAAATTAATGAATTTATTTAAATATTAAAAAATATAAATTCTATTATTTGAAATCAAATTCTAAATAAAATGGTCCTTTTAAATTATATATTTTTTTGAAAATAAAAAAAGTTTTATAAAAATCATTAATTTTCCTTATTCACTAAAAACGCAATATTATCAGAAAGGTACCAAAATTTCAACCAAAGATAGTATTGATTTAATGATTTCAGAAATAATTTTTTTATCAAAAAAAAGTATTTAATTCCAAAAAATTAATTATAACATTTTATTAGCAAATGAAATAAGTACTATTATTGAAGAAAACTTATTATTGAAGAATAAAATTAATTTACTAAAACTTGGATGATTACTCAAAATTTCTCAATAATTTATATCATGTTCTACGCTAATATAAATATATAAATAAATAAATATATAAATATATATATATGTATATCATAATTTAGTCAATACTATTCTTTCCTTGAAATTTAACGGCTATGTTATAATGGTTATAAAACATGTTGTGAATTTAATCTTGATGTTGTGTGTCAAATATGATATAAACAATAATGCTATTTTTTAAAATCTTAGTGTGTTAAATCCTCCCCGAGTTTATTAAATTGAATCCCTAAAATTTGAAAATTATCTAAGCAATTAATGATCAGACATTCAAAAAAATATTTTTTGAAACACTCCTCATGAAAGAGTTTAATAAAATACCCCCTTGATAAGATATAAAAGGAGGTAAGAAGGTGATCTGGAATAACACATACTTTGTTTCCAAATAGGAGAACATAGGTGGTTTTTGATGATTATGACCTATAAGAAAAAAAAATTCCAAATAATTATGGGGAGTGATAGGGATCATTCATCACAAGAAAGTGAATGATCATTATCATGTAGACAACCATAAAACCATAATAATAAAATATGTGAAAAGGTTATTGATTTCATTAGAAAATTATTGTAATAGGGTAACATTATTGTTTTAAAATACTTTTTCTAGTGTTGAGTAATTTCTTACCATCTACAATAATAAAATAAGAAAATATAATTACTTGATGAGTTAAACTTTTTACTTTTATCAATTTCTATCACAATATAATCTTTTTCTCCAAAGAATGATTATTCATAATAAAAAATTATACTAGAAGCAATAAAATAAACATCTAAAGGACCACATAACCATAAAATGGATAATCATTCAATTACACATTTCATTAGACATTAACCAAAACCAAAATGGATATCACATGGAAAAATAATTCCCAAAATGAATAATCCTTAATATGATGAAATAATACATTAAACTCAAAAATTTAATATTATTACCCAAAGTTAAAATAAAAAAATTGCATATATAAATAACCCATTATGCCAAAAATCCTTAATAACCTCAACATTAAATTCTTTTATAACATCATTATTTATATCATACATTTATTATTACAACACCAAAAATATTAAGATATTATCCTAGAATAACAATAATCAGAGTCACTAATCACTTTTCAATCTCATGATTTTCAATATGATAAAGCATGTTTCCAAACTATTACCTCAATATCCAAGATCATAATAAGAGTAAAGATTATAAATACCAAAAAAATTATTTCCTCAAAATGTGATGTCATACTTCATGTTAGAGAAAATATTTACATGTTCTTCAACCTAATGAAACATTACAAAAAATGTCATCAGTCACTTTAATATCTCATCACTTTAATCATGAAGGGGTGTCTAAGACTTTGAAAATATGATCATTATTTATCTTATATACCTATGATGGTATCCGTATATCTTATTATAACCCCACATTAAAAAATTATAATCTCGAAAGTTATTTAAACCATCTTATGATGGAAATAATAACAACCTCAAACCCACACTCCCAGATCTGATTCTGAAATCAAAAACATTATATTTTGGGATTTAAAACCAATTAAGGTGACCCAATTTTCACCATAAAAAACAGAAAAATCAAAAGGAAAATCTGGACCACTAAAATTCTCAAGGTCCTTTTATATTTTGTGTCTTAGAGAAATAAAACAAATTCTAAACAACAACAACTCATAAAAAACAGTTTCATAATGATGTACATCATCTCCCACTATAACTATCTCTTCATATAAAATATTAGGTCATCATCATTATCCTTATAAATCCCTTATAGAAAAAAGTCATTTAACATCATTGTTGACAACCCAGGGGAAGGAAACAGAAGTGGGGTGAGATAAAATGCCCAGTAAGGGTAGACATAATCATTATATTTTAGAATTAATCATTGAGAATAATATGAACATAAGGGTGTGGGGACACAATGAATGTGAATTACCATAAAATAAGAATATTTATGTCCATCAATACCTAGATAATCAATCCTGAAAACATGTAATAACTCTCTCAAAAATATAAGAGTCAACATTATTAATAATCATGATTCATTTTATATAAATACAATTCAAAGGAGACATGTATAAAATTAAAAATAATAATTAAAATGTATTAGTTTATTAGATTATTTACTTCATATGAATTATGAAAAATAGAAAAACCAATATGGAAAACTTCTATATATAGAGTACCTAAGGCATTGGAGTTCTATCATATACCCAAAAATCTTTGGTTTATTATAGAACCACATATACTTGGTTTATAATAGAACCACCCATATTTGGTTATTAACATTTCCACCTCTTATAGCTTTATAATTGAACAACCCATCATTATAAATTATTTACAAGAAACAAATATTAAATAATTTATATAGAGAATTAATTTAATTATAACCACAGTTAAAAACATTATACTTTTTTGAACACTATAAACCCATAGAAAATAATTTTTTCACATAAAAGTATCTTTAATATATAATTAACCCACTGGAAATAAAACGTTTCCATAACAATCTATTTGAAACATGATTAACCCATAGGAAAGAAATGGGTTACATAAAAATATAATTAAAAAATAATAATCCATATAGGTAAATAATTAAGATTTTATCATTACAAAATATCCCCATTATAACATAAGTAATAACAAATGGTTTTGATGTTGATGAATTTAAATATCATTAAAATATCATTTATAACATTTTTTGGCCAAATAACCACTTCATTTTGAAAATAACTTTTAGAAACTAAAAATTCACAACATATTTAAAAAGTAATTATTGGTGAGGAAAACCATGGAAACATATAAATGAATATTTTTGAATAAATAATTGAAATTATGGGAATAAAATCTATTCTCGTAATAAATATAAAAATAATCATATATTTTAAAACATTTTTAAAAAGGGTGTGAAAACTGACAATTTTGGAAAATGTTGATGAATATAATTTTAAAATGTTTTAAAATAAAGGAAATGATCTTGAAAAATGTATTTAAGAAAATATATAATTTTTGAATATAAATTGTATTAAATAATTTTAGAAAAAAGGAAATGGAAGAGATTGAAACCTAATCTAGAAGAGAACATGACATCAGTTCCACTTACAAAAAAATTTCTTGTGGTTTCTTCAATCATTATGTGTCGAAATGGATATAAAACAAGTGATATAAACTTATAACTAGAGTAAGATTAATGATATTTGGTTTATGAAAAAAACATCACTTTATTTACACCAAAATAACCTTGAACGTAAAAAATCCTAAAATAAAAGAAATTGTAACATAAAGCCTTCACCACTTTGGTAACACTTCAATTGTAAGCCCCATTAAATAATGGCATAAAAGGATAGAATAATTATCATGAGAATAAGGGTTTTAATGTTATAACATTTTAAATAGAAGTATATAAACAATATAAATTAGTGTATGTACATATCATAGACGTATGTCACAAAGAATAAAAATTTGAGATTAATAACCCTCACAAAAATACTTACATTGAATTTGATATTAAATCAACGAATCAATTTTGTGTGTAAAATTTAAATACAAATAAAACATGTTGAAATAAAACATAATATATAAAAAACCAATTACACCCATAATAATATAATATAAAATATAACCAAGAAGAAAGATTATCCAATGAAAAGAAATTGAGTTATGAAAATATTTTCCACTTGGAAACATTCAATTCAAATCCCCAGGGATTTTAATTTACCATAATTTATGAATTATTAAAGTTATTAAATATAAAACTGGTATTATATACACCATATAAAATAAATTATGTTCCTAATAATACAATATGCCTCAATGAGAGTAAATTGAGATGAAATCCCTTATGGTTTTAGAAATCATTGGATAAAAAACCCCGGAAATAGAGAATCACATATACATTTGTAAATCCAAATAGTTTTTAGGAAAATACACATAAATACATTTATTTTCATTATATATACCAAATAATAAAAATATGTTCTGAATATGACATTTCTCTCACATAAATACAAGTGAGATAAGAAACCCTTACCTTGAGTCTAGACTTTCCATATATATCTTTTAACTCCAGTATAATAATATTATATAAATTATTATATTTAGTAATATAATTTACCAGTATTAATAACTTTTACATAAATCATTTATTTTATTTATTTCTAATCGAATATATATTTACATTATCAGTTAATTCAGTGCTAGATGTTTTAAGGATGTTCGGTTCATTGTTTCAAAACGGATTTAGTGTATTTCCCATGATCAAAGATGCAATAATTTATATATCCCAAGAATAATAATTATGAAATAATTTCAATAAGTATCAATCAATTATAAATTGTTAAAAACCAAACATTAAATATGGTTTTGAAAAATTAACTATTGTTATGATCTGGGAGATGACAGGTCGTACACACAAATGAGTAAAATTTTCATTTTTAATGATCATTATTAAAATAAGGTATATTTTAATTTATATTTAAATATTTATAATAAAATCATGTATATAATATTATTTCTTTATTTATATATAATCCAATTGATTTAGTGATGAAAAAGGAGCCACATCGCTTCGTGGAGGCGGTAGTCCACACTTTCGCATGAATGATACAATCATTTTTAGTGTAAGAAAGAAAATTACAAATAATAATTTTAGAATAATAAATATTTAATATATATCATAATTATTTCTTCTATATAACATATATTCATTATCCTTTTCCTTATTACCTTACATGTAAAGCATTTGTGAAAAAAAGTCACATATTCTTGCAAGGCGGTAGTCTGCCGTACACACGAGTGATGTTATCATACTCCCACAGAATGAAAAGCAAGAAGGTATATGTAATATCATAAAAAAAGAAGAATAAATATGTTGAAAATATATATTATAAACATATATATATTCCTTAAATAAATAATTATTACAACATTTGATAGGTGATGATGGAAAATGAATGACATCAGTTCGTGGGGATGTAACATGTCGTACACATGGATAATGATTTCATATCCCAATTAATGGTAGAGGAAAATTATTTAGGTAATAAAAATAAAATAATACCATATCATTATATAGGATATACTAGTGTAATTATATTATAATAATTTATGAATATTTTAAGGATGAGGAATGAAAAATAATATAAAATCTCTCGGTTAATAACAATACCTATTATTTAGATAACCTTTTTAGGATAGAATAAAAAGATTTTATATGATGGAATTATGAAAAAATGTATATAAGTTATGATTAGGGAATTGTAATTTAATTTGGGAATTTAGGATTTTATTTGGGAATTTATTGGATAATCCATTAGGGTTTTATTTTGTTAATATGAGAGGAGATGGGGTGACCCTTTATAATTGAGGTGTGTGACACAGTTGTAATTTTTGAAAATAAAAAGGTGGACCCCTGTTTTTAACATTCCAAAAGGATAAAAATTACACTATTATAAATAATACTAAATTATAATGTAAAAATAGGTCCATAAAATATATTTATGACATGTTTTAAGGCCATTTTATCTATTACCACTTTAGTTAACCAACATGTAAACACATTTTCACCTTAACCATGGTAATTTATTTTTACTATATACACTATTCATTGTGGAAAAAAATAAATTCACCATATTAGATAACATAAGTTATTTTGATTTAAAATATTGAATTTTTTTTCAATGTAAAATTATTAGTTCATTTTATCCTTTATCATTTTAGTTTAACCACATAGTAAATATTACTTCACCTTAACCTCGCTAATTAATTTTTACTATATTCACTATTTTATTATAGTATAAATCGAAGTTAGAATAATTATAAAATATAATATATTATGATTAAAAATTTTGAATCAATTTTAAAAAATTTAATTCACTTATATGGAAAAATGAAATTTAAAATTAAAATTACATAGATGATGAAATAACAGGTTTTCAAAAATTATATTTCTCAAGAACATGATTATTTTATATTAACTTTATAACTAGTAATAATAATTATATGTTCCTTAATTAAAATTTATTAATATATAATAAATAAAATTAATATAAATGATATTTAATTAGGGATATTTCTATTTAATTTAATTGGATAAACACTATCAACTTTTATTTTTTTTTTCTGAAAAATCCTGTTTCAAACCAAAGAATAATATTATATTAAAATATATTATAAGTTTGCTTTGAATGTAGTTTAGAATATTCAATATAACTAAAGAATACTTATATTACATGAAATCAGATTTAAAAAATAATCAGTCCTTTAAATGAATTAATTTATTAAAAACAAATGGCAGATTTACGAATGTTGATATTTATCACTAACCAATAAATAATAAATATTCTACATGAAATAATTCCATTTCACCCTAATTTAATTTTGATATGGTGATTTAAAAAATAAAGATTATTTTTCAAATATATTATCTAAAGGTTCCTAATATTAATAATAATATTTTATCTCATAAATAAAATAAAAATAATTTTTGAACAAGAAATATTTTTGATGATTAGAACTACTTTACCAAAATATGATTGATTATATACTAAAAATATTTCAATATTTTATATTGAGTATGATATATTTATGTATCATTAATTAGTTAATAATGTTCATACCGTCCAATTTAACATCTAGGTAATAATGGTTATATATTTCGTGTATCGTTTAACCTCAGTGTTGAGTGCCCAATACGCTATCAAACAAAATGTTCAGATTATTAAAATATTATGTTATTAAACATATTTAGTGATAAAATTTTTATTTTATGATAATGATACATTTTTTAGTAGTTTATGTTTTTTTAATTCCCTATAACTCTAAACCTAATATGTATTGGGTATATAATTAACTCAATAAATTTTTGTTATCTTAATAATGGATGGTTATGTTTGTGTCTCCTCAGTTGATATCAAATCCATATTTGAAAATAATATTTTTTTAGAACTAGATATGAGTGTGTGGGTATATAAAATTTTAAAAAAGTTAGTTTAAAATATATTTGATGAGATAGAAATTAATTGAATAAATAAGTAGTTACCCACATTGTAATCGAACATTGTAGAAAATAGAGTGTTCCTTATTCATATCATTTATACATTCATTCTTGTGTTTTAATTTATGAGAGGATTGAATGTTAATAAATAACATAGGTTTATTTATAGTGTAAAAAATATCAAAACATTATCATCACTGATCAACCCCCCTTCTCAGTTGTTCACTCATTCTCATGGAATCAAATAAATATGAATTAAATAAAAGAATCCATTGATAAATTAAGTGGTTTCTTTATCATAGTAAATAATGGATTTAATAGTGTTTTAAAAGTCCAATAAATAATATCATGGTGGTTTAGCAAAATAGATTTTAAATTTGGTGTCAAAGAATATTTCTTAATGGTGTTTAAAGACTCCTAGTGGTATTAATGAAATTTTATAATCATAAATTTTCAAGAAGATTTTATATATTTCATGGTTGTTTTATGGATTTTTTTAATGAAAATAGTGGTGTTTTAGATATACATGAATCGTGGTTTTAATATAGTTATGGTTTAAGTAAGTAATAAGTTATTTATATTATTTGTAATTTCTTATACCATTACAGAATCAACAACACACTTCATAGTCGTTTAAACTACTATTATCAATAATGGTCAAAATACCGATACAAATAACTGTTACCCAATGCAAATGATAAAAATTTAAAACCAATACATTCATATATATACATAAAATAATCCATAAAAAATATGAAAAATAGACATAAAAATTCATCAAAACTAATAATGAGTTAAACAATATATAATAATATTATAAAATAATATTAATTAAGAAATAAAAAATTTCAAGTAATTAGTTCAGTTATATATTATATAAAATAAAGTACATAGAGTTAAAAATTATAAATCATCATGAAGACCTCATAATAAAAAAGAGTTATTCTATCAATCTCTACCACCTTCCTCTCGTATCAACATAATAATTAATTTAAAAACTAAAATAGATTTTATGTGTACATTTTATCATAATGAGATTCAATTATTTATTCTAAATGTAATTTGTTTGAAATTTTCCCACTAACGTTTTCTAAACATAGAGGAAATCCCATTAGGAATATTTCCAATCATACAATGATATAATTTATCCAATAAATTTTATAGATTGGTGACCATCATGTTAATAATTTTTATGACTATCCAAATAATGGATTGTGATCATTTTTTCCAATATTAACATATTTATAATTATAAATTCCCACTAATTTTTACATGTTGATATTTTATGATATAATTATCTAGAAATAAAAGATATATATTGATTGTTTTCTTTAAACATTACACTAACCTTAACAGAACTGTGATATATTAAAATATTATAATTTAATGTGACAGTTATCATGTAGTAATTACCTTGGTGGGTATGTGTAGGACTAAGAAATGTAAACTTATTTATTGCCATTTTATTTAATAAATTAATTTCATATAAATTATTTAAAACTGATAATGAATTTTTTTCAAAGTAAAAGTGATATTTGTCTGGAAATTAATTTTTATTTGTAGAATGTGTTCTTTTCTTAATAAATATAATTAATCATAATTGATGAAAGATTTTAATAATATTTGTATGATATATAATCAAAAATATTTTCTACATTCATAAAATTAGTTTTACTGGGATTGGAATATGAGTAAATCAATATTAATTCTTAAATAAAAATTTCACTAATTTTTTTTCATTATCTTTTATATGATTATTCTATAATGAATCATGACTAATTAAAAGAATGGAATATTATAAAATTTATTCCACTATTTTTAATCTGAATAATTAATATAACATAAAATTGTCAACATAATTTTTTGTCAATATGAATAATAACCATGGTAAATATTTCTATCCACGTTAATGAAAAAATAGGGGTAACATGGTTAAAAAAGGGGTAAATAATTTAAATATCTCTCACATTATATTTTATCCATATAGATGAGTTTTTTTAGAAAAATGGTATGTTTATGAAGTTAATTAATGTATTTCAAAGCATTAATATGAATTTGGGTTCAGATATTTACTTTTTTGAACAGAAGTTAGAATTTATTCAAATTTAAAACAATGTTTTGGGACATTATATTTAATGGCAATGTTTTTATTGGTCATTATGGAATGGATTCATCCAGAAGATGAAAAAACATCCTTTTTATTGATTAACCAATTAAATTTCCACAAATCGACCTATCAATTGATTTAAAGGTGAATTTTTTAACTCATAAATAATTTATTTTCCTAAAATAAAATTTGCATACGTTCCATGTTATTATACTAAATGTAATTTATTCTACTTATAATAATTCAATAAAATAATATGGATTAAAAATATATAATCATCATGTAAACATTTTATTTAATCCCCATTTAATTTGTTTAAAATATAATTTTTTTATTCTAGAATCATGCCTCGGAAGCCACTTAGTAGTTCTCCGGGATAGTCATAAACAATGCCTCAAGCATGCTTCACTATAAGCCAGTGAATTATAACTAGCATGATGTTCTAGGGAGTGTATGTGGGGAGACTATTTCCTTATAAGTCATAGTGTAACACAATGCTAATCCATATAAAAACAAAAGAAACAAAATAATCAATAATGAACATCCAGAGTAATAATTTGGTAGATGATGAATAATAAAAAGATACAAAAATAGCGATGGTGACCATGTAGTTATAAATAATGAGAACAAATGGAATGATGTGATATAGACATATGCCCCATGCTTTACAAAATAAAAATCCCAAAATCTTCAACCATTATAATCAAATGAATTGGTTCTGTCCCATACTCATGTAATATATCTTATTAATAGTGATTATGTATTGTAAGCTAGAAGTTTCGCTTTATATACAAAAGTAATCATGAAATATTATTATGTACCAAGGGAAACAAAGAAGGGTGTGATATATAATCACTAGGACACCACTAATGGTTTCTAGATCAATCTAATTCATGCATATAAAATGAGTACTGTCCGAGTAATACAAAATGAAAAGAATTAAATAAATAAAACATTATTATCAAATTTCCATGTAGATACCCTACCAAAACAACCTACTTTAGGCTAAGATGGATGTCTGCACTATGGAAAAACATGTACAAGAATAAGATGAGTCATCATAAATCAAGCTCCAATACATTAATGACATTATGTATGTCATTTTCCTTGGAGAAAGCATCACATCAATAATATGTTTTAATTTTAAATAATAGTAAAAGGACACATTTTAATTTTTTATGAGGAAACATGAGCCTGCCTAAGGTGATTAATATTAGGAATGCCAATTATATCTCAAGGTGAAATGTGTATATATATATATATATATATATCCAATTATGTGTGAGTCCGTCTAAGGAGACCCATAAATGAGATCTTGAGTATCACACTCTAAATGGTGTGGCCAAACAATTACCCCTGAGTCCATCCCTGGTATCTAATGTAGGAGGTCTATCTTGCTCATGGCATTGTTTAACAATGTCCCCACCAACCTAATTCACGTCGTCTCCCCAAGGGAACCAGTATCACTCATTTCGAGGTAGAGAAAAATCATAGTGAGTATGTCCAAGGGATTCCTAGTATCTCCCATAGCTTATTTATAATTCATTAACTCACTCAAAATTATAGAGCACAATGAGACCTTTTAGGGCATCCCTAAATCTAGATCATAATATTTCCCATGGCTCGGAATAAGGTATTTCTTACTAAAGAACACAAATTATCTCGACATTAAAATTAATTTACAAAATTTTATTAAAGTACACCAATTCATTTAATTCATGTAATTAAAATAATTTCATCAGAATATGGTATATTGAATTGGGCCTTCGGAAATATGCCATTTCCAATCAATTGTCTTATAAAAACTCAACAAATTTCATTTATCACAAGGTTTTCAATTCTATAAGAATGAATAAAGAATTTATGGAAATAAGTAAATATGCTATTTAAGAATGGAAAACAACAAATGTTATTAATCTCTACTAGATAGGACTATCAAAGGAAAAAGAATATCATTTAAATCTAATTAATTAACATTTAGGAGACATCACCAGAGAATACTGGTGTATAGACAGGGATATACAATATAAAACTGAGGAATCATGAGGAAACCTATATTAGATTCATAGTTCTCTACTTTTCAAGTTCCTTCGCATAAATAGAGTTAGAACAGTAGACATCGAACGAATAATCAAATTCCATAATAATGGAAAAAATAAGGTTGCACATAAATAACACAAGAGGTATAGATATAAACCTAAAAAAGAAGGAAGAAGAGTGGATATCATACAAATATAGATCCCATTCACCCAACGATGATGGAATCAAATTATGGATGATGGAGATACTGAAATCCCTAGGAGCATGAGGGATGAGAGCTCTCATGCCTGGGTATCTACTAGAGGAGGAAGAAATCATGTTTTATGTATCAATATATTTTTCTGAAAAATTGTAAAATTCCCCTTCAATATGGGGTCTCAGAGTTTGGCGACATAGTTTTCCAAAACCTGTACCAACTGTGCGACATCTACTGCCTAAGTAACCCGCTAACTTTAGTTTTACGCACGGTTTGAATAACCATGTACCGCCCATGTGAAATGGATTTTTGAATTTTGTGTGACAAGTCACACATTCATTGACTCTGGTCCGCATGGTTTTAGAAAAACCATTTTTCCATTTTCTACACAATGAGTTCCAACACAATTGAGGCACACATTTATCCCTAACGACGCACTGACCATGCATCTGAGTCTTCCATCCCATTTTGTAAGACATTGGGCTCTGAACGATCCTGAAACAATCTCAATCCATTTTTTAGGCATTATATATCATCACTAGAACTATAATATAGAGTTTAAATTGAAAAATAATTTTTTTTACCATACAAAAAACAAAGGATATTACAACCTCGCCTCCTTAACAAAACTAATCTCCAAATTTCCCTTTTGAGGGTATTATTGAATCATCTAAAAAAATTTCTAGTAATTTTTCTTGTACATAATCTTCCCACACCCATGTCACATCTTTATGCATCCATGATAACATAGGACCAAAAAATTGGAAAAAACCTTCAACATAGAGCCATTATTCTTTGATCAATGATACGTATTAGATACACCTCAAAGGAAACATCTGACACAAATTCAATGTCGTCAGGGTGGAATGAATGAGATGGGTCAGTTTGATACTAGTAAAGCTATTATATGTGGAAGATGTTGTGTATGGCATGATACCTCTGAGTTAACAACATTTTATAGGATATTTAATTAATTATAACAACTATTTATAATGGCCTGGAATATCCAGAAGATAACCTACCATCTCTTAGAATTCGTCTATGAACTAATCTAGGTGATTTATACAGAGAGTCCAAATGTCCCGCCACAAACATCAGAGGACTATAACAGTGATATGTAAAAGACTTCTACATTTATTTCACTATAGTTGTACATTTCATAATTAGCCCAAATTTCTTTGAAGTCCCCAGAAAAAGATGAGGACCCAGTAGTTCTGCCTCACCAACCTCTAACCATCACATAGGTGAATGATAAGGCCTACCATAAATGGCCTCATATAGATCCATCTGAATCATTTTTTGAATGTATTTGTTGTTTGGAAATTCCAAAATAATTATATTGTTCTCCTAAGGACAACCAAAATCATGGTTTCATGCCTAAATCTTCTCCTCAAGAAACTTTATTGTACACTCATGTTTCTTATGAGTTTGGGGGTAGTAAGTTGTACTCAAGAGTACCTATAAACATAGTGCCTTTTGAAAAACATTGTGAAGCTGTGATGTAAATTGTGTTTCATGGTCTGATATGATAGAATGGGGAACACCATATAGGTAAAATGTTTCTAGGATATAAATAATTACACACCCATCAACCTATAAGGTATCCCATATTGGTAGTAAATGTGAAAGCATAGTCAACATGTAGATGATCGCCAATACTACATGACTACATAGATGGGATCTCAATAATCCCATCACAAAATCCAAGGTGATGGCAACCCATTTTTTACTAGGAATGGATAGAGGCTATAGAAGTTTATATTGTCACTGGTTCTCTCCCTTCACTTTCTAATAGGCCAGACACCTCTTGATGAAACCTCTAATATTCCTCTTCATACCTTTCCACCAATACTGAAGACATATGTCTCTGGAAAACATGGAAATCTTTGGGAGAAATTCCAAAACAGAGGTATGATATTCCCACATCTAATCTACCATTATGTAAGAAGGAACCCAAAAATGTCTATGGATGATCCAGATCTCATTAATTTCCACAACCCTACTGAGAGGTGTTTTCTGACATAAAACTCTCTACCTCAAGACAAGGCCCTCAAATTAAAATTTTTGTCACATCCATACCCACTATGAAAGAGAGGATGTCACTAATTGAGCTACTATAACATGTTTTACATTCTATTATTGAACCTATAGGTGTATATTAGAAAATTGAACTATCATTTTTCACTCACTACATTGCTTCCTGGATGGCGTACATTCGAGTCCTTCAGATTTAGGTTTCAACCATTGAATTACCCTTACTATGTGTATAATTAATCTTGAAATCAAATTAATTTAGGTATTATACACACCTAAGCTAGATCGTATTGAAGTCTCAATGTGTGGAGAATTATTTGAGAATTATTTGATTTGGGTGAACAATGGACCACTCGCCCAATAAGTAACACCTCCAATAGTTTAAGGCATTAACCACAATATCTAGATTGAGGTCATGTGTAGTGTAATTCCACCAGTGAGGTATCGTATGGATGGAATAATATTCTACAAATAGATCTAACTACATCATTACTTATCATAGATCAATTATTTAATCATCATTGCAAACAATATATCTTCATTCGGGATCTGGAAGAATCATGATCAACATTGAAGTCAGTCTACCTTTAAACATCTGAATGTCTCTCTTATAAGCTTCAAACCCAATTAATATGACACCTTGTTATTCATAACCATAATTGAAACTTCTATGCATGAGAAGTCTTATATGAATCACCTGTAATAGCCAGTGAGTCCCAAGAAAATTTTTATATAAAATACATCCATGGGATTCTCCCAGGAAACTCTAGTTCTCACCTTGTATGGGTCAAAAGATACACCATCCTCTAAAATTATATGACCCAAGAAGTAAACCTTAACGATCCAAAAGTTTAATTTTCTAATATTTTCATATTGTAGTTTCCCTCTTAGTATATTCAACATGATGTCAAGGTAGATAACATAGTCGTGTCTAGGGCAAGAATACCTTAAGATGTCTTCCATGAAGACTACCAAAAAATAATCCATGTACGAGTGGAAACACTTACTAATAAATAAAATAACGATATATGGGTAATTTTTAATGATGAAGGACATTACAAGATACATGTACAATATGTATCAACTCTGAAACATTGTATATGGTATGTTCGATTGCATCACATGCACTTGAATGAATCCTAACCTTAAATATATCTTAATGTAAATTTCCATTCCATGGATCTGGTCAAATATGTAATCTATATAAGTAAATATATGGCAATGCTTCTCCATAATCCTGTTTAGCCATCGGTAACCCACACACATCCTAAGGGTGTCATACTCCTTCTTGGTGAAAAGGATAGGTGAACCCTACAGTGAAGTTCTAGGTTGTATGAAACTGTTTGCCTCTATATATTCCAAATGATTCTTGAGTTCCTGGAATTTTTTATTTTAAATCCTATATTGATAAATTGACACCATTTCAGAACCTGAAACTAGATCGCTGGTGAACTCCACCTCTCTCACAAGAGATAATGTAGTGAAATCTCTAGGGAATATTTCTCTAAAATTATCAACAACATGAGTGATTTATATAAATTTACTTCCATGATTACTCATGAAGAGACTATCCATTTTTTTTGTCACCTTACATGGCCCCTAATGCTTAGGTCTAGCTCGACTAGTATAGATATTCCATTCAATCATACGAATTTGTCTGCTACCCTTGGTTATGTAAAAGATACCCTCTAGCGGTAAAAATAAATATATGAGTGACACGTTAATAGAATTTCCATATAGAAAAGAACATAAAAACCTTAATATCAGGGAAATAAAAATTCCATAGGAATCAGTATCAACATATATCATAGAGAATTCCTTAAATTGGTGTATACCATCTAATCAGACCCCTAATTGGATGTTGAGGGTTATAATGTTCTTTAAGTACTCCATTACTAGGAAGACACTACCTTAATTGACGAATATATAAAAGAATGTGATGAACCTATATAAAAAATGAAAAAAACTAAATATGAGGATTGTAGAATAGTAACTTATATAGTAGAAGGCCCCAATGTTTCCTCCTCAGGATGAAAATACACTTCACTGATATGACCAAAAGCATGGCCCTGAGATGTAACTTGAATAGCCAGACCATGCCGACTCTACTAGAATAAGCCTCTAGGGCCTACCATCCTTGGCCCTGAATGACAAATTGACATGATCATCTAGTAAAAGACCTAATCCCAACATGATTTGGAGTTTTTAATCTTATACTATAAATAGGTGGTAGTACAGATCCCCTCTCACCGGGAACTGGAGTAGAAGATCTGTAGAAATTATAAAGGTTACCAATCTTTCTACAATCCCAACACTCGATTGGGTTCATCATGCACTGGTCCTTTTTATGGAAATTCATGTCACACTAGTGACACACCACATAGCTTACATTACATTACATCTGGCTGGTACTTCCCCTACATGCATCCTCAAAATTATGATTTATGCCATTGGATAAACTATCTACCTACCTGGAAGCCGAACCGCCCTAGATCACATTCCCAGATTCCCTTAGGTTCCACTCAGTAATGAGGTATGGTTCAATATCTTTGAAATGATGGCCAAATAGAATAAATTTATCTTAGATCAGGTGGTGTATTAAATCCAATCCTAAAACTTTCTGATATTCATCATCCCATCACTGGTCAAGGGTGGGGAGAAACAATTTAACATAGTGAAGAGAGATGAATAATCCATCATAAACATGTCACCATGCAACAGGTTCGAAAAATCTCAAACACGGTCTATTCTTAATGACTATGGAAAGAAATATTTTAAAAATGATGTCAAGATGTTTATCCAGACTATACTATAATTTAACTAACTAGAGTGAGTACATCCCACTAATTCTTAGAAGAGTCATATTTCATGTAAGTGGTGAGCCTAGCCATATGATTTGAAGTACTCTCTATATGCATTATGATAGGATACATGGACTCTATCCATGACTAAGTGACATGAGGTCTTCTATTCCCTCTAATTTTTAGAGCATGCTACTGGTGGAATCAGCTAGTCAGTTCTACCTAGATAGTGGAAGGTTGAAGAGAACCCTATAATAACTATATGAAATGGAAGAAACTCTCTCAAAACTAAGAACCAGTACACATTGTAAGATCAACAGGAGGTGCCTCATGTGGCACTATTGGAGGTATGATGGGTGGCTTAGGGACCAATACCTCTAGAGAATTTTCTTCATAACATTCATTGTGTATGACATGAGAATATCACAACATCATAATTCTTAAATTTCAAAGTGTAATCCTAAGATAAAACTCAACAATAGATATAAATTATTGAAAGCATTAATGGGTAGGTATAATACTTCTTATAAAAATGTTACACCTCTCATACTACTCCTAGAGGAAGGTCTAGGTGATATAGAATAGTCACATAAGGATCACAAGAGGCACAACCTACTACCCACTACTAAGACTAGGTTAGGGTCAAGGTCTCACACAACACAACATAGGTTCATGTATTTGGAGTATCAATTTCAAGGTATAGAGGAAAACACCCTTTACATTGAAATTGGAAACCCCATTTAGTGGTAACCTTTTTTTTTAAAACATTATTTATTGAAATTTATTTCATTTATTTAGATATTGATATCTTAGTTTAATTTTTTATATCTCAAATTCCCAATTTTTAAAGGACCATAATCTTTATAAATTGTTGTTGGCATTTCATGTTACTAAAAAATGTCTTGTATGTTTTTTTAAAGATATAACATGTCATTAATTCTGAATTTTTTAAATGGGTACCTTTCCTAATTTATATAATTACTCAATTTTTAATTTTAGGTTCAAATCCATCAGTCAAATGAACTCATATTTCACCCCACAGAACCAGTGGTTCATGGCACAAATATAAAATAATTGGTTAACTAAGGTGTAATCATAAGTCTATATGGGAATACACCATTTAGATTGATGTTGGAATTTTAATTAATCCAATCATCTCATCCCTATAATAAAAATTAGAACATGGATATATATGAATCATGGTACTCACTATTATCAAATGAAATACAAGCATTCCACACCAAAATGTTGATATGATTTGACATAATGCATGAAATTTAAGTCATAAGGTTCCTAGTATTATTCCTCAACCAATGATCCCTCATATCATGGGTCTGGGATAAAATAAACCCAACCATATCAATATTGAAAATAACTTTAATGAAACAAAACATGTGCATCACCAAATGGTGAAATCCGTAAAACTGAAACAAGTGAATCCAATAAAAGCATTTACCCATCCCAAGAAAATTGGTTTTCCCCATACATAGCGTAGAAACTCCAAGGAAAATTCTTACTACCAAATTCCATTTCATCATAGTATCAAATATTATAACCAAAATGTAATAAAAATGGAAATAAATCTCTGATACCACTTTGTATAATCCCACTATGGAAGCCACTTAGCATTATCCAATGAGGGGAAGCCACATGACATTAAGCATTACTCTTCATAAAAAAGTGTCATTAAAATATTTGTGAGGTTGTAGGGAGTGTCCCTAGGGAAACTATTACCTCATAAATTAGATTGTAGCACTAATGTTATCAATATAGAAAATAAATATAAATATGATATATAATAATGATCATCTAGAATAATAAGTTGGTGGATGATGAACAATAAATAGATACAAAATTGTGATGATGATCATGTATGTATAAAAAATGATTACATCGGAAAATCTGGTATACATGAATATAAAACATTCTATATGAAATAAAAATTTCGAAAAAATGAAAAAAAAAAATCATCAAGAGAATACGCTTGGTCCTTTTATCCCATAATCTATCCAAGTATAGATGATCAAGAATCAGATGTCAGCTACTTCCCTTTATCTACACTTGAAATCATGAAGTCTGTATTGGTCCTAAGGGAGTCCCAAGAAGCTTGTGAGATATAATCAGTAGGAAACCACCAATGGTTACTAGATCAATTAGGATTGTGAACATAAAATGATAAGTGTGTCAATAATACTAAACTCATGCTAATTAATAAACATAACATGATGTTCAGGTTCCCTAGGATACTGGACCGACACTACCTCATTTATCCTAAGTTGGATGTCTAAACTTGTTAATTAACTATACAAGCATAAGATGAGTCATCATAAATCAAGTGTAAAAATTGTTATGACCCCAAGCATGTTATTTGGAATGACATACATGTCTAGGATATAAATGTTATATATTTCAATCATTCCTAAAATGTCACATTTTATTTTTTTTATGAAGAAACTTCATCTCATCCAAGGTGAACCATAAATGGAATCCCATGTATGGCTCTAGGTGCATTATGAATATATATATATATATATATCCAATTCCATGTGAGTTTACCTTATGTGACACATAAATGAGATCATATGTATTGCTCTTGAAATAGTTTCGAAGCAATAAAGACCTCCAAGTCCATACCTAGTATCTCATACAGGTGTTTCATTATTCCCTATGGCATGATTCAACAATGTCACCACTGAGCCTATCCATGAGGTCTCCCCCAAGTAGCTGATATCTACTTTTGGATATAGATAATACCCACATTTACCCATCACTATATCTGATCGTTAGTACAAAATGAGAGGTTTTAAGCAGAAACAAAAGGTTCTATACATCTTCAGAAATCTAGTATTTTACATCTATCATTAATGAATGTTATGTTATCGTGGATATAGTGAAAATGGGTTTAAAGTTATTTAACAATAAGATATTTCTTAAAATTTTAATAAAACATATCTAAATTTAATAGGTTGAGTTTATTTTGACCTTATCAAGATCTTATATTCGATTATGTGGTTCCTTTAGGAAAATATAAATGATTAAGATATTTATTATAATTAAATCTTTTGTTTAATTTCAATAGATTTATTTCCCCCTCTTAGGAAGGATTTTTTCACATCGCTTCCTCCTAGACCTGATGGTGTAGTCTATGGATGTACCACTAGATCCCCTATTTGGATCTCGGTTGGGGGGGAGATGCTTCTACTTCACTCTCTCTTACACCTCTTGTCTCTTCCTTTCCCGTTTTACAAATCCTTCTCTTCTCCCAATTTTCCCTCTATTGATATTTTCCCAAAAGAGAAATCTTGGTTGAATGACATTATTTCTTTTATTATTTTTTCAATGGAGTTTATGAGCACCTCATCAGTATTGGATGTTACTTTGGTCACATGATTTGGGAGTAAACAGACCTCTTTTGACACCTTTTACATGTTTGTATTCTCAAATTAGAAGCTTCAAGAATGCGCAGTAGTTGTTATATTGTATTTGCAGCACATATAGATCCATTTTATGAATGATGATGACTTGATACATTCCAAGGATACTAGTCAGTGTTCCATGAATGGTTTTCATTGTTCACTATTTATATGGTCCTTCGAGTTTCATTTAAATCATGACCCCCATCCTATGCAATCTAGATTTCTCTTATAGGTATCCTGTTACCCTCCAAGATCCATTGATTTTCTAGCTAAATGGAAACATTATAGGCCATATTCTCTATTTGGATTTCCAAACTTTCAATCCTTTTCATTCCATAGCTTCAAGTATGTATGTGTAAGTGGATTCCTCAAAGGTTCTCTTGGAATCCACATGCATTGAGGTAAAAGCCGAACATTGTTGGAACCAAAAGGTTTGCTATGAATCGTGTATTCTATTTTCCCATCTTACAATTGTCTGAGGCATGATGCAAGACGATTTAATTGAGGATTATCAGTTCTTCCTTAAAAAGTACATTCCTTGGTTCCCCTAGGGAATGAAAATTTTTCTCTATTTTCTACGAAGGGGGTTTATCCAAGAACTTGAGAATCTAGATTAATCTTAAAAAACGTTTTCCATATATTATCTCAATAATAAATAGTTTTAGAATATTTTGATTGGTTGTTTTGTGATCTGGGTATCAAGAATCCTTTGTATGGAGATGATCAATAGTAAGAGCAGCCACAATAAGCTACTCTGGGGTCCTTAATTCATGTGCAGACATGGTGAAACTAGATGGTATTACTATTCATGGAAAGGTTATAGTGAACGTGGAGAATCCTGGAAAGGCTAGACCTAATTCATCTACTTCTATCACTGGATGTAGTTATCACAATCACTTTGTGGTGTTGGATGAAGGTGTTTGTCAATCCTATGAAGAATAAATTGAAGTGAAGGTTTTTCATGAAGAGAAGAATAATGAAGAGGTCTATGATTCTGATTCAGACTCTAGTCTTGCTGATTCCAACAAAGTGGTTCTTGTAGATAAATATATAAAATCATCTACCAAGAAAGGAAAGAACAAAATCGTGGATTTAGATGGATTTATTAAACACACATAGAGGATTTAAAGATAAAAAGACTATTCAAATTTAACCATAATTCTAGTTACAAGATATTCAAGAAAAATCAATCTCCCTATTAAGAATTTGAATAATGAAAATGACAACCCCAAATGTATATTCAAGGGATCTACTAAATGTGTGGAGTTAAAGTATAATAAGAAGATAGAATCACAAGTAGGTGGAATCTCTGCTAATATCCCGATGGATATTGAAAATGAGGTTGGAAAATTTGAATTCTTCCAAGAGATCCTCATATATTCTAATGAAGAAATGATGGAATATTTCTCTATGATAAATATTTCTTATATGGGTGATCATAAAATATTTAAAAGACTATTGTATTTTGATTTTAGAAACAAACAATCCCATTGGATAAATAAACAGAATCAGATTTTGATTTGTGGTTTTAATGAGGGGATGAAAAACATAGAGGAGCACTAGAAGAACTTGGACAAGATGGCATCTCATTTCGAGGATATCATAATAGAAAACCCATAAATGGAGGTAACATCCAATGAATGGCATCTATATAAGGTTTAAAACACTAACTGTTTTAAATTTTAATCGAATGACACAATTATCTCTTATAATGTTTGAATTCTATGAATTATGTACTCTTAGATTCCCACTTTTTCCTTAAAAGATATTCAGAATCAAAATTATTTTATTTTGTGGTCATTTCACCCTCTTCTAAATGGTCACCACCTCTCTTATGTTATTTATAATTTATATTCCATATAGCTTAGCCAAACCTTACCCCAATACCTTCCAATATTCCTTCCCTAAATCACAAGGCTTTTTTTCTTTTTGAAATACCTTAATTCCAATTCTTAATGTGGAAAAATTAATGATTTCTCAATATATATGATATTTAAATTCATAAAAACAAAATGACATTGATGTAAGGGATTTATGTTAAAATATAAAATTTTATAAAATAGTCAATAATAAATATCAATTGAGGGAAATTATATACATCTTGTATTTTAATACTCTTATATTTTCATCTCATATATTTATTCAATTAACTTTCAAGTATTAATATCATTTTGTTCTATTTTATAATTAATGTGATCAAGAAATTTTTTTTCAGAAAAATTGAATTTATTTCCTTATTGCTGGGGATTTTTTATTCAGTTTCTATATTATCTTTTAAATTTTATGAAGAATTTGTTTATATTCATCAATGATTTAATAATATCAATTTACCCAAATGTTAATAAATTCAATTTTTTAAAAATGAATCTCATTGTCATTTTTGAATGAGGTATTTTTACTAAAGGTATGAATAAAATATTTATTTTAACATATACCTCAGTAATGTATTTTTTAACCTTTATGACTAAAATATTATTTAAATATTCATGATATGTTTCCATTTTTCATTTCAAAGAAAATATTTTTCATAATATTATAGAAATTTTTAATCATTAAAAATGTAATTTAAATATGAAAATGTTATTTTCATCCAAAAATGATCTAGTGATATTTTAAAACTAATTTTATTTATGAATATATCTAGTGATGTTACTTTTGAGTGACTATGTATATAATAAAAAAAATATTCCTAATTTTTTATATGGTTATTAATTATGATCATGAAATATTAATCAAAACTATTTTATTCTACATGAATTAAGATTTGATGAAATGGTAAATGTTTTTTGACATTGTTTCATAAACAAGAATGGATTATGATTTGTTTCCAGTTGGGTGTATTATATCCCTTTAATGAATTGGGAAATGTAATATAAATATATCATTAGATAATAATAATAATGAAAAATATTATAATGATAGGTTTCTACATTTTTATTTGTGAGTGTGATTTCTTCTAGTTACAGTCATAATATTGTTTGTGCACATGATTGCAGATAGATTTTGTCAAATATAGATGACTGATTATGATAAATTTCTAGCTAAGATAACATGATTATGCATGGATATTATTAGTATTATCCTCATTCATGATATTTTGATATTCTATACTTATTATATCTCATCTATATGTCACGAATGTTGAATTAGGATTTCTACTTTTCAAACCTTATTAATCATGCTTCTGTGTATGACTTGATTTTAGAGATTATGATTGATGATTTTTTACATTTGAATAGTATCTGTTAATAAAATATAGTTTATTATTTTTCAAAATCCTTATTATCATGTTATTTTCTCTTATGAATGAAATCTATAATGATTACCCTTAATGAGCTTTTGAGATCACCATTTCTTTTGTTTTCCATCAACGAGTTTTGATAGAAGTTTTTAAATTATATATGTATATATGTGTAAAAACATAAAAATATGAGTGGGAGATGTTGAGTATCTATTATGATATATTTATAATGCATCTATTTTTTATAGATACAATAAACATTTATGGTCCTCTAGTGTGTATATTCAGAATATTTATTCAATATTCATCTAAAATCGGGTAATATTTATGTTTTTAATTCTTGGGTGCCTTAGTTGGTATTAGAACAAGGCATATATATATTGTTTTGGGATTAAAGAACTTCAAAAAAAACCCTAGGGATAATCCAACAGATAGATAACATTCAGATATTATTGTTAGGTAGAAATTTTTTGGGTTTCCTTGTAATATATCCCTATATAGATACTGTAAGTTGATGTAGTCTTTATATAGATGAATCTATGGGTAATAAACCAAAAAAGAGTTAGTTTAGTATACCACATCCATCGTTCATATTATTAGTCAATGTTTCATTTCTATACAACATGGTTGAAACAAATGGGGGATATGCTTGGATTAATTTAAATTTTCTTTATAAACTATTTTTAATGATTTGAATAAATAATGGATACGAATGACATATATTAATCCTAAGTTTCCATGCAATGAAAGGGTTTTTGATAATTTAAGGCATCATAAGAATTATTTTTATAATTATATGATTATTTTCTCTAATGATTAAATAATGATGATCAGGATAACCAATTTATTTCAAGTAAGGTAATACATATAGAATGATGATGTGGTGGTGGTAACATTCATGATCGTATATTTATGTTTATATTCTTGAGATTAGTTATATGAAGAAATTTATATCATCAAATGTACCTCATAATATTTGTTAATATCTTAATTTATTTGATGTTTTGTTAGTGGTAAATATTTATAATGGTATAATGATCACATTTGAAAACTATAGTACATATTCAATAGATGTTTGTGGGAATTTACTTCTTGAAAGTATTATGATTCCCCCAATTGTAGAGTTTTATATTATTGTATCAATGGATTGGATATCCCAATGTAGATCCCACGTCAATTTTCAAGGAATTGAAGTCATTTTTGGCATTTTTTAATGAACATATGGTCACCTTTTTGTGCGAGGATGAATATAAACATCAATTAAAAGTTATATCTACTGAAGGGTATTTATAAATATTAATGATTGAGGAGAAAAAGAACAATAAATATATTCCTATTATTAAACATTATCCTAATGTGTTTCATGATGAATTTTATAGGCATCCCCTGAATGGTGATATTTATTTTTGAATATATCCCATACCTAGAGATAAACATATTTCAAAGACACAATTTAAAATTTATAAAAGTGAGTAACATGAATTTAATAATAAAATACTATAAGATATAGAAAAGGTATTAATATTCCCCAGTTTATCACTATGGGTTGAAATTATTGTTTTTTAACAAGAAATATGGGATCATATTTCTTTTCATTAACTATCAGGAATATTACAAGATCCAAACCAAGAACAAGTCTCTTATACATCATATTGATGATATTTTAGATCAATTACAAGTAGATAAATTCTTTTTAATTATTGAATTTAATTCTTGATATCATAAATTTTGGTTTGAAATGATTATATACCTATGAAAAACATTCGTACAAGGTATGATAATTTTGAATTTATAGTTATTCCATTTTCACTTAATAATTCCCATTCTCTCTTTATGGATATAATAAATAGTGTATTTACATATTTAAATGATAATTATGTCATTCTATTAATAAGATATATTATAATATATTTATTAATCAATTAAGAGAAATAAGATAATTTGAAATTTGTGTTAAAGACCTTGAGGATGGATAATTGTTATTAAAAAAATTTTGAGTATTGTTTTTTTCTTCAGAATGATTCATTCTTAGGTCATATTATCTCTAGTGGGTGTATATTTATGTATCCTTAAACGAAAGAAGTTATTGAAACAATTCCTATACCAACCATGGTTGTTGATATATATAGTTTTTATAGGTTGGAAACAAACTAGATAAGCATTATGAGCAATTTGTCATGACTATATAATCCAATTAATATGTTGACTTTGTTGGGGTTATATTATTTTTCCTAGATAAATACAAGGGTAATCTCATGAAGATGAAGAGAAGTTCAGTCACTAAATTGGTTCTCACACTACCCTAAAATAAATAAGGGTTTTTATCTATATTTATTCATAAATTAAGGTAGTAGGATGTGTAAAATTTAAAAAACGATATAGAGATAGAACATTCCTTAATCTAATTGAAAATATCGGACAAAAATTTAAAAAACAACGATTTAAAGCTGTCAACGGATATTTTTTTCATTGAAAACATGGAGGAAATATTATTATGGTTAAAGGTGTGATATATTTACATATTATATAATCTTGATGTATATAACCACATATAAAGACAAGGATGTTATCTAAAGGATACAGTTGTAATTGATTAAGGATTATGACTACACAATTAACTACTACCCTGGGAAGGAGAACAGACTGGCTACTCCTCAGAGTAAAAATTTTCATGTTTCTTTGGCCAGGATGTGGATCAAAATATATCTAACACATTTGAATTTGTATAATAAAAGTCATGAAATCCTAAAAAAGGGAAATTTTTTATCTTTCTTAGTTGAATTTTCAACAATCGCTACTTTCGAGGAATAATGTGTTGTGGAAGGAAGATATAGAACTAAAGATGAATCTGAGGAATATTCTTGAGATCAACAATGATTATGATTAAATATTAAGGTTCATAAATAGAGAATGTGTCTTATATATACTGTAATTAATGAATCAATTTTTAGATAAATATCATAGTCCGTTATTATCTATCAATCATCAAATTACGAATATGTACTTATATCTAATGGATATTTTTTTTGGGAAATATGAAATGGGATATTATAGGGTATGTGTCTCGATACTTGGTATATGAAAGTAAGTTATGGATGAGTGAATTAATTTTTAGGAGATTTTATAACCATTTTACAAACCATAATGGAAATGGGAAAATATTTTGATTGATTTTATCATTGGATACCCAAAAAAAATTAATGTGAAAAATGATATTTGGGTTATAGGAAATCAACTTATGAAATAAGAAATATTTCATTTCCATAAAAGAATATTTCTCTCCTAAGAAGGTTTATAGGATATATATTAAATAAGTGTTAAGACTGCATGAAGTACTACATTCTATTATATCCGATCGAGACCCAATGATTAACATGATGTTTTGGATAAGTTGTAAATGTGATTTCAGAAGTCTTGATCTTTATAATTTCCTATCATCTATAAAAATATTTTATGTTTTAGGGACCGTTAAAACCATAAATGAAATACAGAGAGAATTTTATATAGATTTCAAAGTTTGATGGGATCAACACATTTATCTAGTCACATTTTCTTATAATAATAAATATCAATCAAGAATTAAGATTCCTCCTTATAAATCCCTCTATTTTTGGAAGTATAGAAATCTAATGTATTAGGATGAATTTGAATATTTAAATTTATTGAATCCAGTCTATTAGAATAAATGTTAGATAATTTCAGAGTCAATCTGTTGTACATATGGAAACATTGGAGTTGATAAAAAAGTTATACTAACAATCCATTGTGATATCTAATGTCACAACCCATCCTAATGGGGCCGATGATATGACTCCATAATTTCACCACCAATAGGAAAAGGTTTGGCAACTAGTACTGGGTAGACATATCAAAAACAAAGGTGGACTTTTCCTAAGTACATGTACACAAAAACACTCATCTCCTAGAATATACAATACAGAAGAGTAAAAACAACCAAACAACCATTCTTCTATACATCTAAATCCCACAACCATAATATGATCGGATGGGAAGTAAAATAAATAGGGCCAAATACAACCAACCAAAAAGAGTATGAAAACACGTACAACATGAAATTAAAGATAGGGACTACTGTCAAGATAATATAGGAACACACCTCGTTCTGTATGGTCTTTATTTTTACCATATAGCCATGTTTCCTCTAGAACTCTCTCCAAAGGTTGATTATCCATACAAGACATGACACATTTAGGAAAATATTGTTCATGGGTGAGTATAAAAATACCCAGTAGGACATCCTAAAACCACCAAAAATAAAACAAAGGAATAAAATTAATAACTACATAGGTATATCTCTTCAATTCATATAATAATAATATCCAGATATAATCAACAATGATAGAAAATATAATTGAAAAGTCACAACTATAATGCAAGCCCGGGATTAAAGCATGAATCCACCACTTATAACTCGACTAGGAGAACACACTCCACAAGTCTAAAGGAATGAATGACGTCTATCCGAGAGGATTTTCTCATCAATTATCATTATAAAAGGTATACATTGATGTCTAAATAGATACTATACACAAATTAGGATTATTCCCAAGGCCATGGGGTATACCCAAAATTCAATTTTGATTAACCCACTAAGTAGAGGATCAAAACCCACTTAGTGTTGGTCATGAAGATACCTAAAACTCCACCTTGGGAGAAAATATGATAGAGGATCTCACTCTGGGCCTCATGGAATAATTTATACCACTCTATTTAATTACTATTGTAGAAGGTATCACTATCCTATGTGTAGGATGTGATTCCATACTAACCCTCAGGGAAAGGATATGGGGAACGCACCCAAACAAAACATAACAAAGATATAGTGGAAAAGGGCTCCAAATCAACATTTAAGGAGTACATGATATATAGTTTGGTTACATGCCATGTCCCTACCACGTTAGGGAATTCCCTTGTAAACAACATATTTTGATGTCTGCATTATCATTACAAAGTGTGTTGTTTCTAGTGTACATAATTCCATGTTCCAGTATACATCTTCGCCTATGTACATCCAAACGGGCTCGGTCTATGTAGGAGTACATGTTGTGCCCACGCCTGTGTATTGTATCTTGTGTTTGTGTATCTTCTAAGGTACATAATAAGACATTGGGGGTGGGGGGTCACACACCATGTGACAAGGTCACATAAATTTTGATACCAAACATCATTATAAAATCATAGACACGAGTAGAGGGGTCCACATGTTGTCGAATATTATATTTAACGCTATTCATTGTGATATTTTCCCGAATCCCATACCTATATTCCATTATTATTCTATATTTATTTATAAAATAATCAGGTAGAGCCCCATGCCGTAATAAAAGAGTGTTATTTTATATTCCTTTTCACCAGTAGATCATCAAAATCACCCCATAAACCAGTTTTTAAAAATACTTCGAATAGTGTTCATCATTGCGTGATGAAGAACATCAAAACCAGGTTTCTACATCATTTGAACTAATGATGTTTTCATCATCAAAATACCTTTTTTTCATACTAAGACTATATATATGATTTTATACCATTTCACTAAGAAATAGAAAATTTTCAATTTTTTGATATACATCAAACCGCAGGCCAAAAGAATATTTCTCGTGATGAACTGATAATCGGGGGAGAAAAGGAAAAAAGAAAAATCAAGAGTAATAGATCTTATTATATATTTTTATCAACCTCCATTAGTTTACATTAGAGAAGTGAAGAAAAAGATAACAAATAATCACAAGGAATATCTCCCAATAAAACCCTAAAATAATCCCATTTTGCCAAACAATTGAACTATGAATCAATATGATGGTTGATTGATTCGTGTAAATTGTAGAAACCAAAAAAGGGGAAAACCTAAAAATCAAAAACATCATACCTAGAAAAGGATCAATCGCTAAAAATGATTTTGTTTCATCATCATTGGGGAGACCTATGAATATCATTACAGATTGATCATTAACCATTGATTCAGTTGATGTTCACCTGAGAGAGATCCTTGATTAATCTCTCCTAGGATATTCAATGGATTTAGGGCTATATATAAAAAACATATAATTCTATGATAGTCTCATTCTTAAAATGAGATTTTAGTCATTTCATCAATGGTTAAATAAAATAATTTTATTTATTTATTTTATTTATGTTTACTCCTATGATGAATTTTACACAAACACCCCACACCAACAATGTTTAAGTCGCACCTATGGTAAAATCTATGTTTTGAACTAAATGGTTCCCTCATATTTCTAATAGGAGAGACCATTTAGAATTTATTCCACTTTTTTAGGAAACCTACACATGTGTTCTATTTAATATATTTTATATAATTCAAACATTTATTACAGGCACACTAGGCCTCATAATCACACACAGTCTTAGCTCCTAGTCTCAAAAATAATCCATACTATACTAAAAAGAAATACAGGGAAAATACAAGTCATTACATTCTCCCCAACAAGGGAATTTTCATCTAAAAAATCCAAAACAAGGGCACCACAAAGAGATTTGGGTACTGAGCATGAATCTGATCATCCCACTCCCAAGTTATCTCCTCGAGATTATCATACTTCCTTAAAACACATAACAACATAATTTCTTGACCGTGAAGGATCCTCTCTGGATGATCCCCAATCCCTAATAGGTACTCATAAAAGGTATCTTTATCATCAATGTCCAACTCACCCCAATCGATAACATGCTATAGGTCATGGCCACACCTTCTCATCTGCGACACGTAGAAGACTTTGTGTACAATTTCTAACCAAAATATCATAACTAAGAGGTAATTAACATTTCCAACTCTATGTATTATCAATAAAGGGCCAATGAATCTCATAGATAACTTGTTGCACCGATCAAATCAATATAATCCACATTGGTGTGAAAATCATAGGAATACATGGTCTCCTTCCATGAACTCTTAAGGAAGTTTTCATCGATCTTCATAAGACTTTTGACATCTCTGTGAAGTCTCATATGATCTTGTATGATCTCAATATTCTTATTAGTATCCCACACCAACTTTAGGGCCATATGTGCTGACACACCAATGTTAGTCCAGCAAAGTGGTGACATGAAAGGTTTCCCATAGAAAGAGTTGAGTGATGCCATTCCAATGGTTTAATGGCAAATTTTTTTTTATGAAAACTCCATAAAAGTTATGTTACCCACCCAACTATGACCAAATTCCAACATTCCAGTTTGTGATATGTCCTCTGAGACCTGAATGGTCCGCTCTAACTGGCCGTTAGTCTAAGGGTAAAATTAGGTGCTCATATTCAACTGAATCTGAATACTGTCATGTAATCCATTCCATATATAATACATAAATATATCATGAAGTTAAGATATGGTTTTCGATGTAACTCCATAATGTCATACTATCTCATGTACATAGAGGCATCCTAAGCTATCTACTAATCACTATTCAAAAAATGCAAGGAAGTGGGTCGACTAGTTGAGTCAGTCTATGATCTCCCAGATAGAATCATTTCCTCTGGACATACAAGGTAAGCCTATAATGAATTCTATTGAAATACCATTCCAATTACACTATAGAACCTTAATGGGTTGAGCTAAACCCACCAGAACTTGATTCTCATCCTTCACTTGCTAACAAGTAAGGAAATGAGAGAAAATCTCCACTACTTCTTTCTTCATCCCTAGACCAAAAAAATAATGTTTTTGGTCCTAGAATATATCTTCTACACCTAGATATAACCCCAAATTATTTGTATGAAACTCTCTTAGAACCTCCTCCCAAAACATCACTAGTGTCATAGTATATCCTCTGAAAACAATGACTTTATCCCCACCTTTAGAAAACCCATAAAGATCATGTATAGTGGTTGTCTTAGTATGTAGGGTGTCATAGAAAGTATCCCCATGTTTTACCTCCATGAAACACCACAAATGATGAGGGGTAAAACCATTGACTGAAGGTAATATGTTGAATCTCCATCAAGAAAGGATAACTTCAATGAGGACAACTACTTTGAAGCCTCATTAAGCAACTACAAAAAGATTTCCTAATGATAACATATAATACTGCATTCCCCTTCCCAGAGTATAGAAAATTATGAATTCATAACCCTGGCGAATATCTAGGTATATCCTCTATCTCAAGTTAAGATTTTTTAAAGAGAAGATATACTTGAGACAATTTTGATCAGAATATATGATAAACCACCCACCTATCATGTAATGTCTCAACATATTTACTTTGAAGATTACCCCTTACAACTCAATACCATGGGTTACATAGTTACCCTCATGTTGTCTCAACTGATGTGAACCATAAGAAACGATCAACAACCTCTACATTAGAACATAACCAATCTAGGTTCCTAATGCATCGTAGAAAACTCTGTACTCGAAACTGTCCTATGGAAATATCAATATGAGAGTGCTCATCAGTATCTACCACAACTCTAGATAATCCTAATGAAATATCTATTACTTGACAAAAGGATATTCGTTTTGATATAAAGCTTCCATGAGTGATGGTACTTTAGAGAAGTTAAGAATGAATCTATGGTAATATCATTCTAGCATAATGAATTTTCAAACCTCTGTCACACTATTAGGTGGATCCCAAGATAAAAATTACTCAACCATGGCCGAGACCACTTACACTCCATCTACGGTAATAACATGTCCCAAAATTTTGATCCACAAAATCCATAAAAGAAACATCAAGAGATCCCCATAAATATAGTGTTCCGATAGTACATCTAGAACCGTCCATAGGTGTATCATGTGATCCTCGATGACGAGTAAACAAGGATATCATTGATGAAGACCACCAAGAAGTGGTCTTAGAATGGATGAAAGATCAGGTTCTAGAGTCGCATGAGAACTTTTGTGGAGTTCTTTATGTGAAAGGGAATCACCAAGTGCTCATATTGACTATATCAACATCTAAATACCATCTTTGGTATATATTCATCCCATAATTACAGCTGGTTATATAATTACATGAGGTCAACCGTCATGAACTATCATTACCCTCTAAATAGTTTTAAGAGGTCATCGAATCTTGGTAGTGGATTATTGTTCTTTATGGTCAGCTATTTCGAGATATGGAATTACACACATAACCATAGGACTGTGTATTTCTTGTTGAACATTACTAGGGTTTTAGAGGGTAAAAAACTAGGTTTGAGAATGACCATCCTCATGAAGTCATCTAACTACACCCTCATATCATGAAGATATATGGGATCCATCCAATATTTTGGAATAAAAATTGAATTCATCTCAAGGTGTAGGACAATGAACAATTATCTCTCTTGATAGGTGGTGGGGTAAACTGGGACACCCTCAATGAAGACATAATCATACTCGACCAACATTCTAGGAAACTAGAATCTTATAACATCATCTGCACCAATGGACATACTGGCTGACATATTATTAATCAGCTACACCCTACTTTTCATGTGTCCATCATGTGCTATCTGGGTTTACATTGACCCAAAAAGGAAAACCCTATCCCATCACTACCGAAACACCACATCCACTTCTTAAAATATTCAATTTGGGCATGATCTATAGTTAACTAGTCTAGGCCTAGGAAGATGTCATAAGGCCACAACCCTCATAAAAAGAGATCCCAAGGGAAACTCTTACCTCCAAGAGTCAGGTTACACATGCATCGCAAGTATATTATCATTGAGTCATCTCTAATATGAGTCTCCAGGTTCAAGGGATGATCCATGGGCTCAATTAGAATCTATATGTCTCAAACCAGATGGGTTGAAATAAAGGAATGGTGTGGACCTAGATCTATAAGTATATCATATATTGCAGAAAAGAAATATATTGTACCTAAAATATTTTTTAGAGCCTCTAGGATGTAATAATTGGACACTTTCAGCTATCCCCACCCATTTCATCCTTCCCCCAGAGTCTGGCGTGGAAGACATGGGGGTGGTGGTGGTAATATGTCAATGTTTCTACAGCCTATAGCTACTCTCTTGGATCCACTTCAACTTCTGATGCCCTACGTACCTATCATCTCCTGTCACTTCCTCTGCTTGGAAACCCATCCATAGTATCCCTATTAGCTATACGGCAGGTCAGAAAACCATGAGAGAGATGTACCCTTCAATCATAAGATTAGATCCACCCCTCCTTGGGATGACTTGAAGTATATTTGAGGTCCAATCCATTTAAGCTCAATCATGGGAACTCCTCCTGAAATATCTTGCACATATAGGTCCTCGAGAATGACATTAGATCCCTACTACCAAGGAATTTTCTATTGTGAGCCCACTAATGATAAAAAATGAATGATACTTCTTGACCAGGAAACTCTCAACCACAAAAGCATACTCTATCACCCTATCATAAATAAAAATCTAGAGAAGAATATCGATAGCATGTATATCTCTAAAAAATCATCACTCAAGGATTTGATCCATAAATAAATGATCAAAAACCATTTCCATTTAGTACCTAGAGTGTTTGCTGAACCATGATGATTACTCAACTATTGTAGTGATTTATGGCTTTAGATTTAGAAGCATTTCGATTCACATATCCCTCAATGTATATGGAGAAAAATCCTATCTAAAAAGTTTCTCAAAATATAAAACTACCAGATTCACCCTTTCATAAGACCGGGTAACTTACTCCCACCATCTAATACTAATACATAGAGAATGATCTCTTCTACAACCACCATATGATCAGGTAGTGTCATAACTAGATGGAGAACTCACAACACCACCTCAAGCTATTTTTAAGTTGCCTATTGGATGGGATCAGCTCAGAACCTAAGGGGTTTCTTCTTCTGAAACACATAAAGTGCGATCAACCTACACACCTCATCTCTTAGTACTTCACATTCCATATTATTCTATAGAGGTGGTGATATAGCTGGTGCACTACATGTAGGTAGCACCTATGGAACTGGTCCTTGTATCGATGCCTCATCTTTGAGGGAATCACCCTCACTCTCTTGATGCTAAAACCTGGTTTGAAAATTTCGTAGAGGCATCCTAAAATTAAACAAGATGAACCAAGGTCAATGTGTATATCTTGAGTGGTGAATCAATAAGGACATGTAAAAAACCCATTACTATATGTTTCAATTACCATTGTTTTTCATACAACCAATGTTCTCATGTACAACGTAGAAATAAAGGTGATTAGTGTCATGGATCATGGATACATCGGCTGCCACACCAAAAATGGATTCACTAGCAAAAAATCCAAACATGAAATACTTAACACTATTTTCCCAAACCAATATCCCAAACTCTAGTCGTAAAGTATAACTGACTGCTCTCATACCACTTTGTCACAACCTGTTCCAATCAGGCCTATGTCTTGACTCCCCATGCCTACATCCAATAGGCCAACGTGTCAAGACAAACACCTTGTAGGTAAATCACTAATATAGGAGGACTTATCCTTAGTACCTATGTACACACACACACATCTAGAATCCCATACAATAATGAAATTTAAAAACAAAAGAATAGTCGTGAATTCATAAATATAAATCCCACAACTAGAGTACGATAGTAAGTAAAGGAATGTAAAAAAATCCAAATTCTAGCCCACCAAAAAAAGTGTAAAAAATCCTAAGCTGAATGTAAATATAGGGTCAACATTAAAGATTATATGGGAAAAACCTTGTTTTTTCCTATCTCACTAAGCACCATCTAGTCATGGTTCTTCTAGTAATATGTCAAATGGTTGATCATCTTCACAATACATGACATGTGTGGGCAAAGCCCATGAATGGGTGACTATAAAAATACCCATTAGGACACAAAAAAACCAGAAATAATATGAAAAAGTAATAACAATCACCTCTACATAGGTATATGTCTCTAATGGATGTTACATGAATTCATAGATATACAAAATAAGAAAACATTATCTTACAGTAAATCCACAACCATGATTCTAGAATGGTATTCTAACTCAATGATTCCATGTAGTTCCCATCCCATAGAACACACTATATGTCTTTGATATCATGGATGACATCTGTCCGAGAGGTAGTGCTCATTGGGAATCATCATTGAAATGATATTGTGAATTCTGAAGAGATACGATACAAAGACGAGGATCACTCCTAGGGCCATGATATATACTGACCACTCAATATAGATTAAACCACTAAGTAGAGGATCCAAACCTGTGTATCATTGGTCACGATGATACTAAGAACTCCAACATGTTTAATAAGATGATAAATTATCTAAATCTGGGCCTCATATAAGGATTCATACAATCGTATACAAGAAGTCATGCTAAGGGGATCACTTTCCTATGTGTAGGGGATATTCCATAATAACCCTTATGGAAAGGATATGAGGATAAAATAATTATGTACCTTCTGTAATATATATAGGATAAGAGTTCCAAGACAACATTTAAGGGGAATACTATATGTTTTAGGGTTACGTTTTGTGTCCCTGTAACGACCTGACCCAAAAAAATGGAATCTCGGCATTGTTTTATTAAATTGGTAAGATTAAAATGGATCAAATCCCAAAGGACCAATTATTTTAGAAGTCTTGGAATGAAAAATTACATACATGATACCCATAAAACATTGGGAAATAGAAAAAAACATGATACATAATAAAAAGATGTAAACTACATCCTTTAATTCCTATTCAATGAATTATTTTGCATAACTTGAGGAAATGAAACATAATAAGGGTGAGATCAAATTCTTAGTAAGGATAAGTGAAAAAAAATAAATAATGAATTTATAGGAATATGTTAAGATGACAAGGTAAATAACTTATGAAAAATTCCATTCAAATAACTATATAAGGCAATATCAATATGGAATGTAAAGAAACTAAAACTGATCCCATCTAAATCAATATAAAGAGAATAAAATGAATCCATAGATATGTTGAAAAAAAATCTCATAGAAGAATTATAAATAAATCTAAATGAGTTGATGTTTTAATTACTAGATTCCATATTTCCTAGGTACATGATACATTTATAGTGAGGAACTTTCACAAGACAGTTTACAACATATCAGCTAAAAACCCTTCTGATTTAGCCAAATGATTCATCTCACGAGAGTACAGATGCATCGAGGGGCTATATATACCTGGTCCCCATCCATTTCATACCAGTAAATAGAATTAATTATATTAATGAATAATTTGTCTTATCAATATGAATCCTTATTCAATATGATATACATATTTATCAATAATTCTCCTACTAATCATATAACTGTCAAAGTGAACACCTTATGTAAAATGTTATAAATTTTAGGAAATGATAATATCCAATGTGTGATAATATAGATATTAAAGGCAATTTATAATAAAAAATGATTACAATAATGTGATTCTTTCCCAGATAATGTAAAGAATGACAATAGTATGCGAGATTTCAAAGACAATCATTTAGAACATTTTTGAGGAAAATAATCTTTAAAAATCCCAAAGTGTGACATACCACTTGAAATGAATAAATAATAATTAAAATAAATGAATTTTTTTTATCTGATGGAGATAAATGATACCTTTTATATTTTTTCAAAATGGGAAGCACTATATAATTGAATAATGTGGTGTATTTGAATTATACCTCACAGAAAAAAGTAAGACAAGAATCCCTTACAGTATCCTTACTTTTTTGTATGGTCCTTGACCTATATTATAGTGGCTTATAATATTTTAATAACTAATATCATTACTATAGTCATGTTTATAATACCATATATTAAATTCTTATAATGTATCATTACCTATTTGTTAATAAACATTCATTAATTTCACCATTTCAGGTGTTAATTGCCCAATTTTCTCAAGTAAGTTTCAGATTGTTAATTTTTTCCCATTACATAGATCAGATTTTAATCATTTATATAATTGAAAACATGACTTAATAATATTATATATTCAGTATATATTAATTTAGAATAGTAAATAATATTTGTAGATAAGTAATGAAGTGCACCGTTCATGGAGATTGTAGGTCGTACATACCGATGAATGCTACTTTCATTTATTTGATGAATTTAAAATAATATAAGGTAAATTATAAATTTTTATATTATAGTTCCATTACCATATTTAATTAATATTTTTCATATATGTTTATTAAAATTATCCTTAACTGGTTCCATGTATAGTGTGAACAAATCACATCGCTTCAAGGGGGTGGTAGTCCACAGTTCCTCAAATGATGTTATCGTTTTAACATAAAATATAACTTATTAATGGTATATATTATAAAAGGATTATATAAGTATAAATACATAATAAATATCATATATATAGTTTATAAACATAGTTTCCATCCTAATTTAAAATATTAAATGTGGTAATTGTAAGAATGAACAGTCACCATTTCGTGTGGTGGTCGTTTGCCGTACACATAAACATTATGTTAATTATCTATTAGATGGATGTGTGTGTTAATATAGGTACAAAAATTAATTAAAAAAATAAATGTTTATTTATGATAGTTTCTTCATCCTGAAATCATTATTTAAAAATAATTTAAGTGGTTGAGGATTTAATGAAAGTAAATAGATTGTTGGAAAATGTTACATTAAATATTGGATAACTCTTTTTGGTTTGTACCAAAGGGCTTCCTTGGAAAATTTTATTCCCAAATGTAGGATTAGAGGTCTAGGGTATGAATTTTGGAAAGCTATTTGTGATGATATTGGATGAACTTATGTGTTAGGAGAGGTGTGACTAATGGGAAGAAGGTGTGGCCTATTATTGTGGAGGAGGGGCACTCTTGTAATATTTTGATAAAATAATTCCTACCACGTTTTTCATATCGTAGGTCGATACCATATTGTTAATGTTTAAATAAAAGAGAATATAGGGTATATAAATGGACATCCAATATCTCTTTAATAAGTGTATAGGTCATTTTGGGCCTCAAGGTTATGGTTTATCCCCTTATTAATCTTAATTTAACCTTAATCGTTGTAATTAATTTTAATCAATTTCCCAAATATTATTGGTAAAAAAATTGGTATTGTTATAAATTATAAATTATTCTTATTCAAAATAAGGAATCTATTTTTCAAAATTCCAATCATAAAAGTGGTAGAAATTAATTTAAATTTAATAACATAAAAGGGACGATAATAAATTTTTTTAAAGTAAAAATATCTGAAAGATTACTGTGTTTTTATAATAAATTTCAAATTGAAATTCATTCCAATGAAATAAATATTATTAATTGATAAAAATTTAAGCTAATTAAACTTTAGAAAAAATTAGAAGTATAATTTGTCCTTGTAAATAAATTAGTCCGAAAAACAGTTTTGGCCTAAAATTCGGTATTATTAACCATTAATTAAAATTGATTTGTTTTAGAAAAATATTTATAATTTAACCTAAACCAATTTCTATTTTTATATTTCATGTTTGATATTTATTTTGATATACTAAATAAATTAAAGTGTCAAAATTATGATTTAAAATTGGTTCTCCATTAAAAGGTGGAAAAAATTACATTTCTAAAAATATAGTATTTTATATGTAATATTTCATTCATTATTGTATTATTACTATAAAAAATATATTATACGAGTATCAAAATATATGGTTCGTTATATAATATATAAATTTCCTATATAAACTAACCAAAATTATTATAATTTAATTGACTAAGAAAAACATGACTAAATAATATTTTTTTTAAATCAGGTGTTGTGTGTATTTCCATTATAATAACAAAACGTAAAGAAAAATATGGTACATTATTAGCGGGCTATATTTTTAACCCCCAAAAAATTCATTTCTCTAAAGTTTCATTTTATTAACAGAAGAAATATGTGGGTAGTTCTCCTTCATAAAATCCTTTGTTTCCCATGTTACTTCTTCCATTTTTTTTATTTCTTCACATAACATATACTAGATGAGTTTATTGATTCCTCAATAATTTCAATATGGTATCATGAATTAGCATGGGTTCTTTGCATTATGAATTTTCAGGTTCAAAATCAATTTCATCATAGGTGAGCACATGTGTTGGGTCATTCATGTACTTATTTAGCAGAGATATATGGAACACATCATGAACCCTTGAGTGATTTGGTGGTAATGGTAAATGATACACAATGACTCTAACCCTTTAAATAATTTTTAAGCGTATGATGTACCTGGGACTCAGTTTTCCATTCTTACTAAATTTGATAACACCCTTCCTTGGAAATACTCTCAAGAAAAAATGATCTCCAACATGGAACTCTAAATTTTTCCTTTGATTATCAGAATGGCTCTTTTTCCTACTTTATGTGGATTTAATATTATGTTGTATAGCCTTTACCTTTTTTGTTGTCTCTTAAAAAAGGTATGGGCCTTTAAGTTTCATATAACTAACTTCATCCCAATAAGTTGTAGGATGAAATCACTTTCTATATGGTGATTCATAAATCTCCATTTTAATACTTGAATGGAAAATATTATTATAGGAAAACTATAACAATGGTATCTAATGATCCCACATACATTGAACATCAACTGAGAATGATCTAAACATGTATTCCCTTGTTTGAATTGTTTTTTCAGATTGTTCATCATTTTGAGGAAAGTTGGAAATGCTCAAATGAAGCTTGGTGTCAAGAGCCTTATAAAAACCCTTCCATAATTTTGATGTAAAGTGAGGTCCTCCATCATAAAAAATTGATAAAGTTTTACCTTAAATTCTTATAATGGAATTAATGTAGAGCCTTTAGAGACTCTTATAGGAATATCTTCTCTTGTGGCAATTAAATCAGTAGATTTTTTTTAGGTGATAAAAAATAACACATATTTCATCATTATTTCTACGAGTCTTCAATAGTCCTTAGAAAAATTCTATAGTAATATCATCCCATTTTCACATTGGAATAGAAAGAGGTTGTAGGTCTCATTTTGGGTGTTTTATCATAGCATTCACTTGTTGAATAACCAAGCATCTCAATATACAATCCAGAATTTCCTACTTCATGTGATACCACAAAAAAACGGCCCTTAAAGTATCTATTAATATTTTTACTACCAGAGTGTGCAAGGAAATTTAAGCTATGTAAATCATACAACAATTTTCTTTTTAGATCAGTTATAGATGGAACACAAAGCCTCTTTCCAAATTTCATAACACCATATTCACAAAAAATGCAGATAATTTTCCATCATTCACCCCATTAATTATCTTACCAAATCCCTCATAAAAAATAGAAAATTATATATCCTTTCTAATAAATATGATTTTTCAATTATTTGATGAATTATTGCGGTCTCCCCCTCTAAAAAAAATAACCTATCTATATTTACTAGATCCATAAACATATGATCCTTATGAATCTTCATTTGTGTTATAACTCCATGATACTTCTTAATCAAAGCATAGTATACATTATTTACATTCCATGGATGGCCGTGTAAAGAGAAATCATAATCTTTCAGTAGTTAGAGCCATCACTATTATCTCTTGTTGATATCGTTTTGTGAGAAGATGTATTTTAGTATCTTATAATCTGTTTATATCTCACGCATTTCTCCATAAATATAATGTCTCTATATTTTCAAAAGTATACTACAGTCACTAACACTTGATCATGGGTTGGATAGTTCTATTTTTGAGTATTCAATTCCCTTGATTCATATGTAATAACTTTTTCATTTTGTATCAAGACTCAACGATGTCCGTATTTTTATGCATCACTATATATGAATAAAAAATCACTCTAATATAGTAGATTCAAAATCATAGAATTGAAAAATATGCTCATTAGTTAATCAAAAAATTATTCACATTCCTTTATACATACAAACTTAACCCCTTTATATGTGATCTTGGGTAACATGTTATTCAATTGGTTAATATTATGAACGAATCGCTGATAGTAACATACCCAACCAATAAATTTACATAATTCAATTATGTGTGTTGTCATACGAAATTATTTGACTACCATTGTCTTTTCCAGATGAACTGATATTCCATCATTTCCAATAATATATCCTAGAAAAGAATCTTCTTAAAGGTAGAAATCATATTTACCAAATTTCCCATATTACGCTTCCCTTCTAAGATTCTTAATAGATATCTTTAAGGGATTTTAATTTTCTACATTTATTTTATATAAAACAATAATATCATTAATGAAAACAAAAAAATTCATCAAGATATTCATTAATTACTCTGTTCATTATGTCCATAAAAATAGAGGGTGCCTTAGTTAGTCCAAATTGAATTATTTTAAACTTGTAATGTCCATACCTTGTCTGAAAAAATGTCTTGTAAATGTCTTTATTCTTCACTAATAATTTTAAATACCCATAAAAAAGATAAATCCTTGGAAAAATATTCGTCTTGGTGTAGTTTACTAAAAAAGTCATCAATACGAGGTAGAGTATACTTGTTCTTTACTTTCATGGAATTGGTTTCCATATAATTAATACAAAACCTCATGTATCCATATTCCTTTTTAACAAATTGGTCTGGGGATACCAATTGTGGAAAAATAAGGTGAATAAATATATTATTACCCAAATTCTCTAGTTGTTTCATCAATTACAATAATTCCACAATGGCCATTCAAAATGGATTCTTTGATATTGTCCTCACAATAGGGATTAAATCAATATAAAATTAAAATTCATTCTATGGGGGATTTCTAGGTAATTCCTTAGGAAATACATAAATGTATTCTTGTATGATATATACATACTTGATTTTAAGATTACCTTCTTCTTCAATAGGTGGTTTTTTATATTCTTCATGATGTATTTTAATTACCAAAGCTACTAAGGGTGGGTCTAAACAAGAATCAGGTGAGGAAGAATCATCTGTAAGATATGGGATTCAATATGTTCCTAACAGATTATAATTTACTTCCAATTTAAATTATTCTTTGCATCATATTTTTAGAACTAGTCCATATCAAGGATTGTTTCAAAGTAATCCATAGGTATGTTTATAAGGCCAACACATAAGGCACTTATCTGTGTCATAATGGGGACTTACGGACACATATTTATTGCAATGATAATTCCCTTAGGAGTTGTGACTAACATCCCAATTATAAAATCAAAAGGGAAGTGTCAAATTTTCTTATAAAACTGGATAGATATAAAAGAGTGGAATGAACCAGAATCAAATAATGCATTGGATAAATTTGAATATAGGATAAATTTACTTTCCACCATGTCATTTGGTACATCCACCAACATTGTAGTGATTGTATAAGCTTTTCCATATACCCTTGGAATCTTCTATGTTAGATTCCTTTGTTGCTTAGGGTATTCATTTTCATATTGCCCAATATCCTTTCATCTATAACACTAAATATTAGTGTTTTCCTTATTCCACTTGCATTAATTAACATAATGACATATTTCCCCAAATTATTAACAAACTACCATTCCCATCAAACAATTCCAAGGGTGATTCTTTCCACATTTATCACATAGTGATTATTTTTTCATCTTCTTATTATTTTTTGAGACATTCTCATTTTCTTGGTACACAAAATACCTCTTACTCTTTAAGTAACCTTTGAAAGCATATGATATTCATAATTCCTTACCCATCTTGATGGAACAAAAAACTATTTATTCGTATGATGAAGAATTGTGAGAAACCAAATCCCTTCATTGATATTTCTTAAGACATACCAAGAAGTGGCTGATTGTTCACTCTGGGTTGTGTATATAATCCATAGCATAACTAAAAACATTGTAAAGGTAGTTTTAAAATCTATAACACTCTCTTATTCCTTTTGATTTAAGATACATAAATTTTTGTCCATATAAATTTTTTTATTGTGATTCAATTATTTATCGAAAAATGTATCCATAAAATGCTTCTATTCTATGAGTTCAATTTCATCTTCCTCCTTTGTATTATAGATTAGGGACCACCACTGACCAGCATCACCTTGAATACAATAGACCACAGGTGTATCCTTTTCCATTTCAATAAAACCAAAGGCCAAAAATATTTTCTTGAGTGACTTAAACAATTACTCAGATACAATTGGATTAGTACTCCCACTAAATAATGGGGGATTTATTCACATAATGTTATCCATCATAGGATATTCTCTCTATGGAAAAGGTTTATTAACATTTGAAAGGTTATTTGTAATAACCTTATTATGTTTCCCTAATACATCTATAATTTTCCCCATTCCAATACCAGCTGTATTGGTTTTATCAATAGGGAAATCTCTACATTTTCCAAGAGTATTAATACTATTCATTATTCTAGGCACCATTTCTAAAAAATGACATATAATGGATTAGATCATAAAATCATCAATTTTAAATATGGAATAATAGATAATGTAAATTCATCGTAAATCGTATCTTTAGTTGCATTGATAGCATGTTTACATTTACATCCATTATAATTGTCAGTAAATAGAATGTGAATTATCATATGTTTATCACCTGGGAGTGTCAAACTAGTTGCACAATAAGGCCCATTTTCATATACCTAGTTACCTCGAGTTAGGCCCAAAATAGCTTATAATATTTGTTACCCCTAGGTACATATGTGCTTGAACCTCATCCACTTGTAGTATCCATACATGGATGCATTTCTATGAATACCCACGTCATCAATAACTTAAAAGAAGTATATGATGTTCATATATTATTATACTCAATTTATATATTTTGGTTTCTCTCCCTAATCAAATTTTTCTAAATTTAGTTTCTAAGGTTGCTTCAAAATTTAATTTGATACCAACTGTATTACCCCGACCTTGAAAGTTGGTTCTGGTATTTTATTTTATTACATTGGCATGATTACAAGGGTTCAAATACAAAAGGACTGATCTGATTAGCATTCTTGAAAATCTAGATTACATAAATGATAAATAAAAAACATTGGTAAATATAAATTTCAAAAACGATACAACATAAAATTAAATAAACAACATTCTTAAATTACAATTAAATTATTTATTATTTATAACATGGGGATTGGAAACATAATAAGGGTGAGATAAAATGATTAGTAAGGGTATGTGAAATGGAAGAAATAATTAATTAATAAGAATATATTCACATAGAATGCTTAATAACTAATGACACATTCCGTTCATATAACTAGATAAGGAAGTATCAATATGGAAAGGTAAGAAACTGAAAATCATTCCATCTAAATCAATCAACTAAGAATAAAATGTATCCATAGATATATTGATGAAAATTATCATGGATGAATAATAACTAAATATAAATTTGGGGAAATGTTAATTATTAGAATCCATGTTTCCTAGTTACATGATACTGTTACCATCAAGACCATTCACAAAATGGTTTACAATATATCGGGTCATAACCCATCTGATTTTGAAAAATGATTCACCTCATGAGACTATTGATGCATCTAGGGGATATATATAACTAGGCCCCACCTATGTTGTAACAATCTAAAAAATTCCTCATATTCATGAACAATATTCCTTATCAAAATGTTTCTATATTTAATATAAGATACATATTTATCAATAATTCCCTATTTTATGAAATAACTGTCAAAGTGATCATTATATTTAAGATGATATATAGTTTAGAAAAAAATAATATCCACTCTATGAGAATATGGATATTTAAGGTAATTTCTAATGAAACATTATTACAGTATTTTGATTTTTTCAAAGATAAAGTTAACAATCACCAAAGTAAGTCATATTTAGAAGATAATCATTAAGAACATTTTTGAGGAAAATAATGTTTAAACATACAAATATGTCCTATAAAACATGAAACAATTGAATAATAATTCCCATGAAGGAATGTTTTTAATACCATGAACAAAATGAATTCATGATATAATTTAACAAAAGGGTAAATACAACCCAAAATAAGTAAGGCGTGTATAAGGTGTATGCCTCACAGAATGAAAAGTAAAACAAGAATCCATTATCTTATCCCTCCATTTTTTGTGTGTGGTATTTATACTTTTATATGTTTGTTTAAAATATGTTAATAACTTATATCATAATCATAATACTGTTTATAATACCATATATTAACTTCCCATAATGTCTCATTACCCGTTTGATAATAAGCTTTCATTAATTTCACCATTTTGGGAATTATTTTTCATGTTTTCTCGAGTAAGTTTTAACATGTAACATGTTTTTTCTATTAAATAGACAATGATTTAAGTGTATCCAAAAATTTAAACCATTAATTAAATATATTATATATTCATTTTTTATTTATTTATAATAGTCTATAATATTTTTTGGTAAGAAATGAAGTGCTCTGTTCATGGAGATGATAGGCCATACGTACGCATGAACGCTACATTCATTTAATTATTGTATTTAAAAGAATGAAAATAAAATGATACATATTTATATTATTAGTCTAATAACCTATTTATTTTATATATTTCATATATTTTTAATAAAATTATCATTAATATGTTCCATGTATAGCATGAACGAACCACATCACTTCGAGGGGGTGGTAGTCCACAATTCATGAAATGAAGTTATCGTATAAATGATAAAAAGGAAAGTATTAATTTATAAAATGTTTAAATAATTATAATGATAAAATTAATATCATATATATCATATATAAATAGTTATTCCATTATAGTGGGCATTGTGATATGGGGTAATAATAAAATGAACAATCATCATTTTGTGAGGCGGTAGTTCACCGTACACGTAAAAAGTATGTTTATTACCGATTATATATAAGTGTGTATTATTTTTGGTAGAGAAAATAATAAAACAAAACAAAATATATTTATTATATTTGTGTAATCATATAAAAGTGATTTAGAAATATTTTAAGGGGTGGACGAGTAAATGAAATAAAAAAGATCGTTGGAAAATGTTATCTTAAAAATTGGGGAACTCTATTAGGTTTGTACAAAGGGATTCCTAGGATAGATTTATTCCCAAATAGAGGCGTCAATTTCGAGGGGGTAGATTTTTGGAAATATATTTGGGTAGATATTGTCCAAAACTAAGTTGTTTTACTAGATTGAGTAATGGGTAGAAGTGGTGGTCTTTTACAGTGGAGGAAGAGTAGAACTCATGTTATATATTGGAAAAGGAATTCCTACCATGTTTTTCATTTTTAATTTGGATCCAATAATGATACAATATCTAGAAAAGTGAGTGTATGGAAGAAATATGGCCATAAAATAGATATTGGAAAAATTTATTTTCATGACCTGTCCCCCTGGGGCCCATGTCGTGACTACCCCATGCCACAAAATTGAAGTCCGGGGGCTGGAAACTAGCGCTGAATTCCTCAACCTGCATGTAGGAAGAATTTCACCGAGTAAATTTTCACAGACACACACGTCCGACCAGATCCCAATAATTGAAAGGGGAAAACAAGTATACTAAAACAAGTGTTGAGTACAAGTAAAAATAAAAATAGGTGGGCCAAAATAGAAACCCAATAGAAGAACTGAAAACAGGAAAGTTAAAATTGAATTAGGTAGTCATCCATAGAAAATCCCGCATGATGGTATCAATAGTTTAGAAACTGGAAGCCCAATTAGTATGTCATATTCAATTAATCCTACTAGACCACACCTGGTCTTAGGCCACAAAGTCCTCCATTGAAGCGTTGATCGTATGCACGAGATACAACATGCGTGGTAGAACCTCGTTTACGGGTGAGTAAGAAAATACTCAGTAGGGGACCCCGAAACACAAATTAAATACCACAAAAAAATCCTCAAATCAAATCAAGATTCACAAGAACGAATCACAAGACATCTCACACAAGGTATATTCTAGAGTATGAAAGGGTCATTAGTTATAGTGATTAACGTTTCATACTAGTGAGGGACTCATCCCTGATGAGTGGCAAAATTGTGTCAGGAAACTAAGTTCCACATGGTTGTTACTTGTCTAACGGTCCACTAAGGGCCACACACCTTTTCCGGTTCACTAAGGTATGCATGGTTTCTAATCTTCTAAGCTACTGAGGTCCTTGCGGTTGCTCGTCTTCCAGGCCACTGAGGTCCACACCGCTGCTGCTCGTCTGCATGCTTGATCCTGAGAGAACCTCTTTCCCAAACCATAAATTGAAAATCATCTTCCTTGGATGTCTCCATAGAGCAGAAAAAAAGATCCTCCTCATCGATAGGGTCCCAACTCCACAAATTGTTGTAAGATCCATGTTGTTTGCTGATGCTCTACCATCACCCACTAACAAATGGAACACCTCATGATGAAACCAGCAATATCTCTTTTCATACCTGGCCACCAATTCAGATGGTGTAGATCACAATAAATTTTGGTGACACAAGGATGAACTGCCCAAATCGAGGAATGAAAATCTCACATCAGCTCCTCGCGTATGTCTGTTGGCACCCATATGCGCCCCTAGAATCACAAGATCATATCCTTGCCTACTGTCCATCCAAAAATAGTGTCCTCTCCTAACACACTCTCCCTGAGTTCTAGGTCTTTAGAATTAGATAGCTTCCTCATTCAAACTCGATCAAGAAGTGTAGAGGTAATAGATACATAAGATAGAAAAGTCTGCCCCTATCTATCGTGCACCTCAAAAAGAATCTCAGGGAACAGAGCCATAATCTAACACTCACTGCTGGCCTCCTGAACTGCATACACTTGAGTCCTCCTACTCAACACATTAGCCACTGCATTGCCCTTTACAGGCATGTAGGCAATCTCAATGTCAAAGGACTAAAGATACTCAACCCACCTATGTGGTCTCAAATTCAGATCACACTGAGTGAAGATGTAATTGAGTCTCTTGTGGTCGGTGAACACCACAATGTGCTCTCCCAGAAGAGAATGTCTCCAATAGCGTTGGGCATTAACAGTAACTGTCAACTCAAGATCGTGCATTGGGTAGTTCCTCTCATGTTTCCTCAACTTCTGAGACCCGTACACCATGACTCCATCTCTCCGCATAAGCATATCTCCAAGCCCGATATCTAGAGAATCGAAGTAAACAGTATAGTTCTTTCCCAGATCTGGAAAGACTAGTATCAGTGCTGAATTCAACCTCCCTTTTAGCTTCTGAAAGGTTGAATCACAATAATCTGACCATAAGAACATCGCATCATTCTATGTCAGACCCGTCAGTGGTGCTGCTAGGCGTAAAAAGTCTTGTATGAAACATTTGTATTATCCGGCCAGACCAAGAAAACTCCGGACCTCAAATACTTTCTTTGGATGCTCACAGGAAACTACAGATATCAATTTCTATGGGTCTATTGATACTCCTCCCTCTAAGATAATCTGACCTAAGAAGTGAATCTGATCCATCCAAAAGTGGCACTTTTAGAGATTATCATATAATTGATTCTCCCTCAGTGTAATAAAAATGATCACAAGATGGGTAGCATGATCATGTCGAGTGTGAGAGTACACCAAGATATCATCCATGAAAACCACCATGTATGAATCCAGGTCTGGATGGAACACTCAGTTCATCAGTGATAGTAAAACTGCCGGCATATTCGTGAGACCGAACAACATAAACATATAATATTATAGACTATACCTAATACGGAAGGCTATAAGAGGTATATCATATAGTCTAACACACAACTGATGATAACTAGACCTCAACTCAATCTTCGATAACACTCGAGATCCTAGAAGCTGATCAAAGAGATCATCAATCCAATGAAAGTGATATCTGTTCTTGACCATCAACTAGTTCAGTTTCCGATAATCCACACAAAGCCTAAGAGTACCATCTACCATCTTAACAAATAGGAATGGAGAACCCCAAGTAGATGTACTGGGTTGGATGAAACCCTTGGGCTGCAACTCCTATAACTGTTTCTTTAGCTCCTACAACTCTAGTGCAACCATCCTATACGGAGGAATGGACACTAGTGCCGCTCCTGGCGCAAGATCAATAGAAAATTCTACTTCATGCTTCCGAGGAAAACCAAAAAAGTGTTCTGTAAAGACATCTCTGAAATGATCCACCACTTAAAGAAAGTCTAACTATGAAGTCCCCTAGTCATCCAGGTATAAAATAGCGATTGGGGATATAACTCATCCTATCCCATGATGCACTGGACCGGTTCTGCTCGACTGGACATCCCACTCACCCTTATGAAGAAAGGATCCTCCCTCTAGTGATATGAAACTCACCCTGTGGTGATAACAGTTGATGAATTCCTGGAAGGGAACTAGAAATTCCATTTAAAGAATGAAATCATAGCATTTCATCTCTAGTACATAGAGGTCCTATAAAAAGTGACACCCACCAACATAAAGAGGGAACTCCTTGAACTGACGACACTAGCCTTTCTAGTACCTAATGGAGTGTCTAGCATCAATATATCCTCATAATAAATGATGTATAGACCAAGGCTCTCTACAACAGAAACATATATAAATCTATGTGAATCCTCTGTATAGAAAAGAGCAGAAGCTAAAACCGGGGTTTCTAAGATCATACCTCGAACTGTGGATGGTCTGGGATCCTGCTCCTGCTGGGTCTAGTCCACTGCAAAATTATGGACCGTTCCATGGCCCTGTGACCCTACCTGACCACACTGTGCAGATCGGCCCTGATGTCACTAAAAACCAGGTGACTGGCCACCATGACCACAACCACCACCTCAGCCTAAACGTACAAAAGAACTCCAGTTCCTAGACTGGTGAAAAACTGGTGGTGCTTCTCCTGAACGAGGAGTCATAGAAGAACCCCTGTCACCAGATTCTGGTGAGAATAACTGACAAGAGCGCTGAAGATGACCCATATTTCAGTTAAATAGGAACTCAATCAGGTCTCTCAGGCAATGTGTCCTCATATAAATCCTTCTCCCACACTAGTAGCACACCACCTAGCTACCGGAAGATGCATCATGCCTGCTCTAATCTCCTCGTGTAGCCTACCTATGGTGCTTCCTGCTATCAGATAGAGGAGCACTAACTCTGGTTGCCAGACCTCCTAGGCTCACAGTCCAGAATCCCTCAGATTATGCTCTATAATCAGCACCTAGATGACGATAGAGGATATCGAAATCAACCGGAAGATGTTCTCCTCATATCGGATGTCGTTCCTCACACCATCTTCAAACTTCCATGAAAGAAACAACTTATCACCTCATAGAATAGGTTTGAAATGCTGCAGTTCTATCAAATGAGAGGAATACTCCATAACAGTAATTGTACCCTACTCCAAACTCATGAACTCTCGGGCTCGATCGTCTCTCAAGGTTTCCAGATAGAATTAATTGTAGAAGATGTGCCGAAACACTTCCCAAGCCATATTTTTCTAGAATCCTGCCTGTGAGATCACATCCCACCACCTCTTAGTGAATTCTTGGAGTATGTAGGTATCAAGATTTACCCTCTTATATAGAGGTACCTCTAGATGATCGAAACTCGTCAGCGTGGCTTCTAGCCATGACTCTACAGCCTAAGGTCCTCCATCCCTTGAGAATGTAGAAGGATGCTTCTGTTGGGAGACCCGCAACAAATCAGCCATTGATGGGGAAGGAGGAGACGCTCCCTGAAAGGTCGTAATCATCCTCAGAAATCCCTCCATGAACTATACATCAGCACCTATGTTAGGTAAAATGACTGGTGTCAAGGCCGACACAACATGAGGATATGAAGGTAGTCCCTGATCGGCCATGTCCGGTGTCTGATCACCGTTTGGCGACTGGCGCACAACTAGAGAATTTCTCAGTGGCATGACTCTGCAAGGTCAGGAAAACACCTTAGATCAAGATTATCAAGGACTGAAACAAGGAGTGTAAGAAGGGAACAAGAGAAAAAAAGCACTCAAGTTTTACAAACATGACTACACAGCATGTACAATTCCTACACGACATGTTCCCTTACGTCATTTACATGGGCGTGTACTCTTTCCTAAACTAGTCATGTAAAACCCCAAACACATGGCGTATTGTCTTAACACACAGCGTGTAGTTAAATTCTATTCCCCTGGTCGAGTCCATCTACATTGTTAAGCCACATGGATCTCCTAAGAAAAGGCTACATGGCGTGCTCAAGATAGACACGGCGTGTACTAGACAAGCTTCACCTGGCCCGTGTTGTTAGTGACACGGCCCGAAACACGACTCACACTACACGACATGTTCCGAATGGACATGGCATGTACGAGAAGGGATTACACAAATCTGTGTTGTTTGTGACACAGCCAGGTACCTGGGTTAGACTACATGGCGTGTTTATATGGGACACAGTGTGTATAAGAAGAGACTCCACCGACCCGTTTTGTTCAGGACACGGCCGGGTTCCTATGATTACTTTACACGAAGTGCTCAACTAGTACTTGGCTTGTTCCCACCAGACCTTACACATCCCGTGTCTCTACCCACATGGCCTATGACACATTTAGGAAATACATAATGTGTACGTAAAGTACAAAAAATGTACTTACGAAAAATAGTTTCTTTCTGAACAGAAGAACATATGGAATGTAGTAAAAACTACACGGTGTATATTCTGGGTTTTCTGGGATAGTAAGCCTCATAAACTACTCCGAAACCCATAAAAAACTAAAAAGAACATTGAAGGTGCCAAATTTAAATCATTGAGGTCCCATACTCCCTGTGAATCAAATATTGGCATCTTATAACAGTTACAAACAAGGATAACAGTGAAATGATCCAATAAATTCCAGTCCATGAGGGCCCATAACACCTCAAGAACCAACTTTTGGCATCCATTCAAGAAAAAACATACAAAAAACAATACCCTATCATAGATCATCTATTCTATCAAGGAATATATCATAACAGCAAGCATATTCTACATAGCATCTATCACGACAACATGCAATTGCTAACGCATCCTAGATGTCCTTGCAAGAATTCATGGCATGTGATTTCTAACAAGTGGCTATATGATGCATGAGATGGAATAACCTCATCTCATCGGGTTGCGACATAAATAGAACCTCAATAACAACAATGGTAATATCAAAAAACATGTAAATCACCCAATGATGAAAACAAATCAACTATAAAATTGAAAACCAAATAAAATTGCAACAACAAGGTAGATTGGATTTTCCATGTACATGGGTTAGCTCCTCCTGGGCATAGCTTATTACCTCGTACCTATTCCATACTATCCTTGAATAAACACTCCAAACCATAATTCGAGAGAAAAGAAATCCCCAGACACCACTTTGTAATGTCCTGGTTCTAGAAGCCACCCAGAGGCACCCCGTACACAGTTGGTCATGTGGCCTCAAGTGAATTTCCCCGAATTCCAGAGAATGCCAACTAGCAGCAAGGGCCTTGGGTGTGATATTGGGGAAACTATTACCTCATTGATAGAGTACATAGAGGAAGTAAACAGATATAAAATGACCGAAGTAGTAATAATACCAAACAACAGTAACAATGGAAGACTGATAAAGAAACAACTGGAGCATATATATATATATAAATTATTCATGATAAATATATGTCTAGGAAAGCAACCAAAAAAGTCACAATGATGAAAACAGTACTAAACCAAAGTACAAAAGGAAAACAGATAATAAACTCCCCAGTATCGCAAGCCTCAACATGGTCCCATGCTATCCAACTCCAATGCAGTCAAGTACCTGAAGCAGAAGGGAGCCTAAAGTTATCTATACCTACAACAATATAAACTATTTGGGCCAAAAGCATGACCCAAATAGGGCGTGAGACTAAATCCCAGTAGGCAACCCCCCGAAAATATGTTCCTAACAGTTAGTGAATATATGGAAGCTAAAAGTACAGAAAACAGTTAACAGAAAGGTGCTCAGTAGTAAATAGTTCCACAAGTCAAACAATCAATCAAGAACAGTAACCCTCTAGGAAGTGCACATAGTCTATCCTCACTGGTTCAGCATATGAAGACTCTCTGATGAAGCACTTACAGTCAATTCCCCTATAGTCTACGGTAGTCATGAACTCTCTGGGGAAGCTCACGCAGCCGATTCCTCTTATATCCCCAAAGTCAAGGAATCTCTGGGGAATCTCACTCGGTCAATTCCCCTTATATCCCAGGTCATTCATAGACTCTCCAAGGAATCACTCACCATAAATTCCCCTTATAGTCTAAACAGTTCAGGAATAAAATCAAAGACTCTATGAGGAAGCTCACGCAGTCAATCCCTGTATAGTCTAAAGAAATCAAGGACTCTCTGAGGAAGCTCGCTCGGTAAATTACCCTTATAGCCCTAAGTGGTTCTAGGCTCTCTGAGGATTCTCACTCGGTCAATCCCCCTTATAGCCAATGTTCTCAAAGACTCACTGAGGAAGCTCACCCAGTTAATTCCTTGTATAGTCTACTACACCAAGTTCTCATGGCCCTGTGTTGGTCAACGAGCATAGTACTATAATATGGACAATTACACATATATAAATACTTGGCTAATAGTCTATAGCATAACAGAACATAAACTCTCTATCCTACAGCAAAAGGAATGGAAAAAAGGTAAGGAATCCAAACTGGCTAAAATAGGACCAAATAGTCGTAGACAGAACATGAAAGGGCAATACATCCAAGCATAGCAATCAACCCTATTCATATCCAAATTACCTCTACACAAGCATAGAAGGAAATCAACAGGTATAAAATAGTAAACACGCAATACCCCATTCAAGGGTATTGGTGAAATTTGCACATAATACTCAAAGACTTTGAACAGAAAGGCACAAACCACCTACCTCGGGGTTAGTAGATCACTATATGCGAACCTTGAAGCTTGAATCTCCTTAGAATGTCTAAGATCTAGAAAAGTGTCTAAAATGTTCAACCCACGATATCTCACGAGAGAAGAGAATTCACGAAATGAGGCTCAAGCAGAAGTGATAACTCATCGATGCAATTCCAATGCAATCAACAATGTTTAATTCGGAGGATGGAAGGAGTATTGAGGGCTTGTTGATGATCCGCAGCCATACAGACTCTCTTAGATAAACAAGACCTAGAAGTAGGGTGTTCTGTCTGTCAGATGTGACCCTGATGCGTTTAATGAATGAAAACAAAATACACTTCATGTACTTTTGGAGTACATGGTGTGTAATCACCTTTTACATACTCCACTTTAAGTGGAATCCGAAACACCCCCAAACGGTTGTGTGTATGGCCACAACATGTCTAGAACAAGGCCTCCGGGGGAAAAGTAGTACACGGCATGTACTTTGACAATTTCCAGAAACAAATCATTCCTAAAAAACTCCAAAAAAAAAAGAAAAACATACATGAAAGGAAGATCCGAGTTCTTACAAGGAGCGACCCGTGGATCAACTTGTTCATGGGTTGATCAATGTTTGTCATTTAGAAATAACGGACTGGGAAGACATTAAATAAAACCCATACCTCATTGACGTTCTTTGCAGTAGTGCTTCTCCCTCGTGGGTCCAAGAGGTCGATGACATTCGTTGTTCTTCAAGGTCCGTCTAAGAAAATGATGTCCCACTAACGTTCTTCATTGTGAAGAAAATATTTCAGAGGTTCATCATAGAATCCTATTATTTTAATACTCATTCCACCAATACAAAAATTATTAAAAAATAAAACATGTCATAGCATTTCTATTACGCTGCGACATCGTGTCATTATGTCGTTTCAATTATGAAATTGTGTTTTTGTTACGAGTTATTGAAATGGCATTACACTACTAATTTTTAAGTCATAAATGAGTTCCATTAATGCACCTCATTATCGCCTCTTAACCACATCACAACGTCACCAATTCTCTGCTTTTCAGTTAAGGAAACGAAATAAAATGTATTTTTAATGTTATTTTATTTTTTTCATAAGGTATGAAAATTATATTTTTCATTCATCCCTTGCTAGACAATGTTAATTATTTTTTAGGAGATTCCCTTCATTCTATGTTCAATAGTTCCCTATGATTTTTAATCCAAGAACTGGTTAAAATGTTAGAAAAACCTGCTCACACGTTTACTAAAAGTACCTTATAAAAAGATCAAAATTAAGTTCTAGGCTCACCAGGCCACAAAATGACGTGTTTTCAGAGCGTGTAGTCTGAAAATAGTTCAATATATTAGAAAAAAATTACACAGAAATTATAAGATGATACATTATCCCCATTATAGGGCCTCACGTCCCTGAAAATCCAAAATAAGGGCTAATCAAACAAATGGTGGTACTAGGCATGAATATGATCCTCCCACTCCCATTTGATCTCATGTAGATCCCTTTATTTCCACCGAACATGCACCAGAGGAATTGATCACCCACATAGAACCTACTCCTGTTGATCCTCTATCTCCATTGGGAACCCCAGAAGTGTCACCCCATCATTAATGTCCAGCTCACCCCAGTCAATGACGTTAGATGGATCAAGAATGTATCTTCTTCAACTACGACACATGGAAAACATCATGCACCTACTGCATTTGTGGGGGAAAAGCTATGTAGTATGACTAATTTCCAACTCTACCCATGATTTAAAAAGGATATAATGAAACAATAAGATGGATTTTCTCCCCAACCGAATATCTTCAATCCCCATCGGGGTGAGACACGAATGAACACATGGTCCCCCGCCTCGAACTTGAAGGGTCTCTATATCTTGTCAGCATAAGAATTTTGTATTCTCTGTGATGTCCTCATCCAATCCTATATGACCCAAACCATCTCAATGGTATCTTGTACCAACTATAGACCCATGATTTCCAACATCTCAGGGTCTGTCCAGCATAGATGTGATCTGTAAGTCCACCCGTACAAGGCCTCGAATGGTACCATGCCAATGGTGGAGTGATAGATATTATTGTATGCATATTACACAAGTGGAAGGTGTTCCTCCCAACTACAACCAAAATATAGGATAAAATTATGATGAATATCCTCCATGGTATCTATGGTATTCTCTATCTAACCATCTTTCTATGGATAAAAGATAGTGCTCAAGTACTACTCTGTCCCTAATGCCTCATGTAATCCGTTTCAAAACATGGATGTAAATAATGCATCACAGTATAAGATGATTGTCAATGGAACTACTTGGAGACACACTATCTCTTTAATGTATAGGCATCTGAAGCCCTCTACTGGTCCCTGATCCTAGATAGGTAGGAAGTGAGCCGACATGGTGAGTCAGCCAACGATCACCCAGAGAGAATCATGGCATTTGGTTGTATGTTGTAACCCCATCACAAAGTCTGTTGATATGCCATCCCATTTCCACTCTGGTACTACAAGTGGCTGGGCTAACCCTACTAGAACCTAATTCTCGGTCTTTTCTTGGAGAACAGTGAGTCATCATGAAACGAACTCGGCCATTGATTTCTTCATTCCTGGACACCACCACTGATATCAGAGGTCATGGTACATCTTCTCCACTCTATTACGTACCGCTAAAGTTGGTGTATGGAACACCCTCAAAAACTCATCCTACGATTCCACTAGTACTATGGAGAACCCTATGAATAAGATTAAATGATCCCCACCTATCAAAAATCTATCAGGAGCATGTCTTGAGGAATACCGATCACGTTGGGCCTCGCAGTCAACATCCACCAACTATACCTCTCTGACTCACTGTAAGAGTGGTGGTGTAAAAGTCATTGATAAAATGTAAGATGAACCATCCTCATCCATAAAGAATATCTACATCACGGATAAATACTCTGTTTCCTCACTCAGTAGCTGCAAACGAGTCATCTTGTTAAGTGTGTCTACCACCATGTTCGCCTTCCAAGGAGTATAGACTATCTCAAAGTCATTGTAATGGAGAAACTCTATCCATCACTGCTATCTCATGTTCAGGTCCATCTGAGAGAAGATATAACTTATAATCTTGTGGTCAGAGTAAACTATAAACAATTCACCCATCAAGTAGTGCCACTACATCTTCAAAGAAAAGACCACTTCTGCAAACAGCAGGTCGTGGGTCGCGTAGTTCTACTCATGATTCCCCAACTGTCATGAACCGTAGGTGATTTTGTCTCACTCCTACATCAGAAGACAACCTAGTATGGTTCCTGATGCTTCATACAAGACTACATACCCATGGCCCTCTTTTAGTAGTCTCAAAATGGGGATACTCGTCAGTCTCCGTCTCAACTCATGGAAACTATAATGGGACTTCTCCTCCAAAATTAAGGGTTTTCCCATCCATGTAAAAGATTAAAAGGGTGCTTATACTCTAGAAAAGTCAGGAACGAACCTCTGGTATTATCTGACAAACCCCATGAAAATCTGCACCTTAGTTACATTTCTGGGTGGATCCCAAGAAATAACTAACTCTATCATCATTGGATCCACTACAACTGTAGCCTCAGAGATGAAACATCCTAGAATGTAGACCTCATGAATCCCAACCTATAACATTTAGAGGTTAACATAAATTTAGTGATATCATAGTGTATCCAAAACTATCCACAATTGTGTAGCATGCACTTCTTCCAATGCCATGTACACCAATATGTCGTCAATGAAAACCATAACAAACCTATCACAGTATGGCTGGGAAATACTATTCATGAGTCCCATGAACACTAATGTAGTGTTTTCCATGCCTAAAGGCATCATCAAGAACTCATAGTATCCATACTGACACTGGAATGTGGTCTTTGGTATATCCTCATCTTGTACTCGAAGTTGGTGATAGCTTGATCTGAGGTCTATCTTGGAGAACCCCGTCATTCCTTTCAGATGATCAAAGAGTTCATCAATTCTCAAAAGTGGACACTTATTCTACATAGTCACCTGGTTCAGGTGCTGGATTTCCATGCACAACCTCAAAATTCCATCTACCTTCATGGAAAAAATAAAATGGGTTTCCCATGATGAAACATTGGGCCTTACGAACCCCTTCTCCTACATGTCCCCCATATGTACCCTAAACTCATGAAGATCTTCAAGATCCATCTGATATTCCAGTGTGGATATAGGTGTCTTCCTAGGGTACAACTCGATGCAAAATCCTACCTCTCTATGAGAGGTTTTCTTGGAACATATTAAAGAAAAACATCCCCGTACTCATCCACCACTATAGGAAATCTTGGAATCCTCTCTTCCACTACACTGAGGATGCGGCTATCCAATCGATGAGTGACCGGCTACACCTGCCTCCGCGAAAGTCCATAATGTACTATACATGATCCCTTCTATCCAGTGAAGATAAACCTGGTCTCATTCTTGCAGAAAGACCATACATTTTTCCTAAAACAGTCAATCTGAGTATGTATTGTAGATAACTAGTCCATACCCAAGATGGCATCGTAAGGCCTCGACACTGGTACTAAGAGATCTCATCCAAATATATCACCTACTAGAGTAAGATCACACTACCTAAATTGGTTTTTAATAATAAAATACACTATTGATGGAGTCTCTAGCCATATGGATCGATCCAATATCTCCATCGGAATCTTTGAACATCGAACGAGATTTATAGCGAGGAAAGATTGACTGTCACCTGTGTCTATAATAACTGCAACAATGGTGGAGAACAAACAGATCATAACTCGAATCAATCCTTGAGCACAATTTTAGAGACCCAAATCTTGACGTACATGGACATTAAATTAATTTTACATAATACTTAATACATAACAAAAACAGACACACAAGGACCATAATAGTTTAGTGTATTTGGAAACTCAAAATATAATCTTCTAATCATGGTGAAAGATCATCAACATCTCCCATAAAGATCTTACCCTTTTTTTTCTTACCTAAAACCATTCTTGATATCATGGGGAAAATAAAACATACAAAGGGTGAGCTAAAATGATCAGTAAGGGTAAGCATGGAGAAAATAAAACAAACCATATACATTTGAACTTAAAAACATGAACATAATCTTTAAGCATCAAAATCTTGAGCAAAGACATAAATCTGGGAAGTACGTAAGGCAAGTATCATAATAGTACATAAATCATGATAAATTGAATGGGAGGAAATCATGTAATTTTGGCAACCATTCAGCCCTTGTTATGATTTCCATAGTAGCCATGGCATTGCTGCCAAGACCATCTTAGTGGATAGATTCCCTTTCTGAATCGGGTTTACTCCTCGTTCTAGTCCTGTATCACTGAACCGGATTAACTTACCATTCCGGCCATTTCTATCTCATGAGATATAAATCTTTACCCAATGAATTGGATGAAGATATAGGTCCCACCCCTCTCACAATGAAATCATTCTTACATGTGCCACAACATAAACATAAATCATTCATCATAACCCAATGAATAAAATGGGTTTCATAAACATCATCCCATCATAAAATAATACATATAAACCAAATGGATATCATTTCATCATAAGAAAAGTGAAACCATGTAAATCATAGATACATTATGCTTGAAACATGATCTTATTAAATAATATCATTTTAGATGGAAAATAGTTTTGATAAAACACTTGAAGTGAATTCTTGAGGAAAATATCCTTTCTTCTTCAAAATAATTTTCTTTTCAAAAAATTCCATGATATTTTAAAAGAAAACGGTTTTGTTGAAGATAATAATGCAATATTGTAGAGTAAGCTTCATGAAAATGAGGATTTATGAAACTGTAAAAATCCGGTCACGCTGTATAAGTTAAAAATAACATTTTCCTCGTACTTTTGTCGGAAAAGTCAAAAAGTTCCTCATGTGGTAAATAAAGGTAAGATTCCTTTAATAACATGTGGTAAAATATAAAAATGGGTGAAAAGTAGATTAAACATACATGAAATATTTTTAGAAAATAATGACATGGATGATAACAAAAACCCCAGTAAATACATAGGAATGAACAATCTCGAATAAAAACGATATTGGAAAAGTTACCCCTTACCTTATGTCCGATATGCATCGTATGTTTCCGAACCTCCTGTATAATGATTTAAATAATTTCATTGACTTATTATAGAATCATATTCATTGTTAGGATATCATATATGGTTCACTTATGACTTTATATTACCCGTTCTTTTGTTAATTCGATGTTAAAGCACTGTTTTGGGTAAAATCGTTTCATTGATCGTACGAGTTTCGACTTGTTGTTTTTGATATTATTACTTATATCTTGATTTACATAATTCAAGAATGTAAAAAATGATTTATATATAATATATATTCAGAATATAAATATATGTGATAGATTGATAAATGGAATGAAATACATTGTTCATGGAGACGGTAGGCCGTACGTACGCATGAACGTTGTTTTCATTTCCTTATTGAATTGAATGGAATTAAGTAGATGACATACATACATATATATATACATAAATCCAGTATCATTATTATGTCATATATTTCATTATTATTCATTATATATACTTTATAATCATTCATGAATGGTTAACATGGAGAATGAATTTCATCGCGTCGTGGAGATGGTAGTCCGTACGTACGCACGGGCGATGATATCATTCCCATGATTGTGGAATTGTATTGAAGTGTAATATTTCAGAATTAATATCAATTTAAAATAATCATATATAGTTATTTATTTACCCCATTATACCCATCCAAGTATAGTGGTGGTCGAAAATAGATTACACCACGGCGTGGAGACGGTATTCCGTACGTACGCACACACGGTGATTTCGTTTTCCATAGGATGAATAGAAGGTGAAATAAGGTTGTTTCATATTTATAATAACATATCAGTATATAATTAATACTTATGTTATTAATTTATATTGAGAAAACTAAATAAGAGGAAGTAGAAGAAGAAGGAAACTTGAGAAAATAGGAAGAAGAGATTACCTCTTCTTCGAAACACCTCCTTTAATCTTCCTCTTATGGAAGTAGAGTTAGTCTTTTGAGAAGGAAAGAACCTCCAGAATTTTTCTTGGGAAGTGGAGAAGAGAAATGGGCAGGGTTTGGCTGAGATTCAACTCTCAAAAGGGTGTGAAGAGAAGAGGGAAGGGGTGCCCTTTTTATAACGGAGGAGAGGGCGCCTTTGGAAAAACTCAAAATATTATATTATAATAAAGTCATATAAGGTTTATAATAGCTCCAAAATGATTTATTTCTAAGATAAAGTCGGGATGGGTCGAAATAATCTCAAAAAATATATTTTAAACAGGTTTGGGTCATTATATTAAACTTATCTTTTAGTTTTAACTCTTAGTTAATTAGATTGACATTTACAATGTCACTTTGTATTTTTATATTATATAACTAATAAACATACCATATACATCCAAGAGACCTTCATGTTGTCCATTAATGATACCACTATCATGATATAATCATCATGGCCGAACCATAGATTTTTAAAAATATAATAACAATTAATAATATTATATTTGTTTTAAAAACTATTTTATGTCAATTTTGACACTATTTGATAATTGATTTTTGTGAAAATCATAACAGCATGAATAGTTCAAAAATAGTTAATTAAATCAATACTAACAAGACATATGAACCTATAAAATTAGTTTAATGAATAAAAATTCTAAAATTACATTTATTTGGGTATTTATATCATCAATTATGTTAATATTTCATTAATAAAATAATTACTTCATCATCATTGTGTCATAAATAAATTAAATTATTTAATTTCTAAAAATTATAAATAAAATACCATTATGTAGTAAATATTGTTTTCTTTCTAATGAATATTTATAGTCTAATTTATCTTATGAATAATCCTATATTAAAAATGATTTAGTTATTAAACTTTGATTTTAACTATTTTAACCCTTCTTTAAATAAATTAATAATAAATGTCCTAATCTAATCCAAGTGGACCTAAATGGTCATATTTAGTTCCTAAGGTTTTTTTGGTCGAATTACACTTATCCAATAGAATTAGGACATTTTTTAGGGTAATAATAATATCATTTTTATCCTTAAGTACCCTATTAAATTTTAACCGTGGTAAATAAAAGTAAAAAGTTACTATTCACAAAAAATTATTTTTAACTCATTGAACCACATATTAGTCCTTGATATTAACTGTGTCTCTCAGATTATCAAAATTCCCCTCACAGAAGCGGTAAAATTATGTTTTATGTGAATTTCCAAATTCTCATAGGAGGTGGGTAAAAGACGGTGAAAAGTTCAATAAAATTTTTATATATTTAAAATTATTATAAAATGAGTCCAATGAATTTCATTGAACATATATACGTATTATGTATCAATTTTTACCAGAAATAAATTTAAATAAAATAAATGATTATTGAAATAAAAAGTTGGTTTTTAAATAGTAACCCAGTGTTTTCACTATTCATCAAAAATTGAAATATATCAAAAAAGACCAAAAATTCACCCAAGGATAATTTCGATATTCCGAATCCAAAAATAAAGTCCATTTTGCATGATAAAATTTATAAAATTCCAAAAAGTGGGTATTACTATTCATAACGGCTAGTTTATATAATATTTTAATAGCATATCTTTGTTTAGTGAAACTAGGTATTGCGTACAACACACGCTATCGTGGAAGGTCGCGATTGTGTCTAATATAAGCCAAGTCAGGTTTGTGCATTGTGAAAGACTCTTTCATTGTTTTGTATAACATAATCCAACCATATTTCATTTATACATTGAATATATACACATATATATATATACACTCAATGTTGCGTAGAATGAAAACTTTCAAACGAACTTGAAATTGGGTGTAACACAATCCAAAAATAGTGTTGCGTATACTACAAGCTAATATGGTGTTGTGTATAGTGCAATATAATCTTGGTTTAGCATACAACACAAGACATCAATGAAATTAAAAAGAATAATCCTCATAAAATCTCGGGTTGTTACATTCTACACCTCTTAAAATGAATTTCGCCCTCGAAATTCGTCGGGGTTACAAATGGTTTACTACTTGAGAGTTTCTTTCATAGAAACCAACATTGTAAAAAGGAATACTAAAAAATCATTTTAAAAAGGGAAGTTAGAATCATAACGGTCACCCAAAGTAACTCAGCATAGGGTTTCCACATTGAACAACATAGGTGAAAATATGGATATGGAAGAGAAATCTAACCATCAAGTTCTGATGGAGAGTGGTAGAGAACATGGCTATGAAAAATTGATCAATCACAAAGCCATAAATTTGTGATGATTTAAGGTACCATCTAATTCATCGAATATGAGGACATTATGACAAAATTTTTGGTTTTCAAGATCATTCCCCTAAAGGTAACAAATAATTAAAAGAAATACTTACTTGATTTTGGTACAATCTCACTCTTGTTTGTACCTTGAACAATTTCCACATCATCTCTTAAAGAAATGAAGTTGAATTTGTCTTCTGTGATGTGTTATCATATCATGCGATAAAATGATGGGTCATTCCATCTGTCTCAAACAAAAGGTTAGAAAATGTTATCAAATATATATAAGTCCATATATGGTGAGGTTAATCGTATATGATTCAAAAAATGTACTTATACTTCATCTATCATACCGCTTAATATAATAAAACTAGTTTCTAATAACAAGGGACTTCCTGTTGGCCAGTTGTAGGTGATAAAGGCATGTCACACTTTGGTTGTCGGTTCGATTCCCACAGCCTCGTCCAACGTGATGGGTTGTCACCCGTCCTGCAGGTTGTCCTCTTTCTAAAAATACATTATTATAACATCCCATCAATAATATCAAAAAAAGATCTATCCTTAAATAATACTAACTTATGTCCATCATATTCCATTCCAATCTTTAGGTTTATCTAAAATACTTCTGTCCAAGCTCATAGTATAAAGAAAACAATTACTATAAATGTCATCCACCGAGCACGTGAATACAATAATTTATCCCCCATATATCTTAGGATATATCTTATTGGTCACATTCCAAACATGTGAATACCTTAATCATGTATTCTATTGCAACATGAATTACCATAGAACCTTAGTTGAAAACATGAATGCTGTCAAAAGTTGTCTCTTTCCACATTCCAAATTCCCAAAAATTCTTTATACTCAAACCATGATATCACTTTGTCCTTATATTAGTCATGATCTTATGAATACTATCAAACATATTATTTTCTCTTTATCCCTTCATTATGCGCATATCATCTGATTTCCAAAACTATTTTAATCACTTTTCATTGTTATCTATGCCATATTCTTATGGAAAACCACAATGGACCAATATATAGGTATTGCAATATACCATAAAAGTACCTCTACAACATTATTCTTGAATACCAATACATAGACACTTCAAACCATCTTATTCAATGATTGTCATGGAATAAGTCCTTCCTTGATTTAGAAGTAACCTCTTAGGTCAGGGCATTGAGTTTGGTAATGCCCATGTTCTCCATAGATAAGACATTGAACTCCATAATAGTCTGTCACTCTATGACCCTTCTCTCCAGATAGATAACATCTTCCCCTCCATTTGATGTATTCATTAAGGTTCATATTTCCTTCTTTAGAAATCTCAATCTTCCTTTCTCTACGCTCATCAACATGCAAACATGCATAAAATTCCATCTTCCTCTTATTTGATGAATTGAGAATACCACTAAATTTCAACTTGTTAATCATAAATCGCGATGACTGATTCGGAAAAATCACAAAATCTTTCATTCTAGGAATTATGAAATTTCTTTTCTCATAGTCACCAATTTTTCCATTGGATTCAATTTTGACCCAATTCTTTCTGGTTCCCTCCATTGACTAAAACCAAATACCATGGTGTAAGAAACAGTTAAAATATTGGGGAACCACATAATTATAAAGAGTTACTTCTGGGATGTCTAACTTATCACACATTATTTAATCCATGACACCTTAGGTACACCATAGTTTATTCATGATCGTCAACATAATTCTAGGATTGTAAACTACAGTTATACTAAACCTTAGGGACATCCCTAGACATACCTAAGAAATATCTCTAGGTATCTCACTAGTGTTCTCGCTTCCTAGTTTCCAAATGTTGACTAAACCTTTCCCCTGATACCAACTATAGAGACCCAAATTGTGACGTACATGGACAATAAATTACTTTTGCGGAATACTTAATACATAAAAAAACAGACACACAAGGATCATAATAGTTTAGTTTCTTTGGAAACTCGAAATATAATCTTCTAATCGTGGTGAAATATCTTCAACATCTCCCATAAAGATCTTTCCATTTTGTTTTCTTACCTAAAACCTTTCTTGAAATCCTGAGGAAAAGAAAACATATAAAGGGTGATCTCAAATTCTCAGTAAGGGTAATCATGGAGAAAATAAAACGAACCTTATACATTTTAACTTAAAAACATGAACATAATGATTAAACATCAAAATCTTGAACAAAGAAGTAAATCTTGGAAGTACGCAAGGAATTTATTATAATGGAAAATAAATGTTGATAAAATATCATGGGAATAAATCATGTAATTGTGGCAACCATTCAGCACTTGTTATGATTTCCATAGTAGCCAAGGCATTGCTTCCAAGACCATATTAGTGGACAAAGTCCCTTTCTGAATCGAGTTCACTCCTCGTTCCAGTCCTCTATCACTGAACCGGATTAACTTATCGTTCCAACCATATCTATCTCATGAGATATAAATCTTTACCCAATGCATCGGAGGGAGATATAGGTCCCACCCATCTCATAATGAAATCATTCATTCATGTGCCACAACATAAACATAAATCATTCATCATAACCCAAAGAATAAAATGGGTTTCATAAACATATTCCCATCATAACATAATCCATATAAAACAAATGGATATCATTTCATCATAAGAAAAGTGAGACCATTTAAATCATAGAGACATTATACTTGAAACATAATCATATTAAATAATGTCATTTTAGATGGAAAATAGTTTTGATAAAACACTTGAAATGAATTCTTGAGGAAATTATCTTTTCTTCTACAAAATCTTTTTATTTTCAATAAATTTAATGAAATTTGAAAAGAAAAGGGTTTTTTTGAAAATAATCATGAAATATTATAGAGGAATCATCATTAAAATGAGTCGTTAGGAAACCGTAAAAACCCGTTCACGCTGTATACGTTAAAAATAACATTCTCCTCGTACTTTTGTCGTTAAAGTCAAAAAGTTCCTCGTGTGGTAAAAAAAGGTCAGATTCTTTTCATAACATGTGGAAAAATTAAAAAATTGGTAAAAAGACCATTAAAAATACATGAAAACATTTTTATAAAATAGGGACATGGATGATAACAGAAACCCCAGTAAATACTTACGAATAAACAATCTCAGATAAAAACGAGATTGGAAAAGTTATCCCTTACCTTATGTGTGATATGCTTCGTATGTTTCCAAAACTCCTATATAATGATTTAAATAATGAAATTGACTTATTATATAATCATATTCATTGTTATGATATCATATATGGTTCACTTATGACTTTATATTACCTGTCCTTTTGGAAATTCCATGTTAAAGCACCATTTTGGGTAAAATCGTTTCATTTATCGTACGAGTTTCGACTTGTTGTTCTTGATATTATTAATTATATCCTGATTTACATAATTCCATAATTTAAAATATGATTTATATATAATATATATTCGGCCTATAAATATATATGACAGATCAATAAATGGAATGAAATACACCGTTCATGGAGACGGTAGTCCGTATGTACGCATGAACGCTGTTCTCGTTTCATTATTGAATTGAATAGAATTAAGTAGATTACATACATATATATATATAAATAAATAAATAATCATTATTATGTCATATATTTCATAATTATTCATTGTATATACTTTATAATCATTCATGAATGGTTAACATGGAGAATGAATCTCAACGCGTCGTGGAGACGATAGTCCGTACATACGCATGAGCGATGATATCATTCCCATGATCGTGGAATTGTATTTAAGTTTATGTATAATATTTCAGACTCAATATCACATTACAATAATCATATATAGTTGTTTATTTACACCATTATACCCATCCAAGTAAGGTGGTGGTCGAAAACAGATTACACCACGGCGTGGAGACGGTATTCCGAACATACGCACACGCAGTGATTTCATTTTCTGTAGGATGAATAGAAAGTGAAATAGGGTTGTTTAATATTTATAATAAAATATAATTATATAATTAATACTTATGTTATTACTTTATAATGAGACAAATAAATAATAATAAGTAGAATAAGAAAGAAACTTGAGAAAATCGGAAGAAGAGATTACCTCTTCTTCGATGCACCTCTTTTAAGCTTCCTCTTAAGGAAGTAGAGTTGGTCTTTTGAGAATACCAGAACCTCAAGAATGTTTATAGGGAATTGGAGAATAGAAATGGGCAGTGTTTGTCCAAGCTTCAAGGCTCAAAAGGGTGTGAAGGCAAGAGGTAAGGGGTGCCATTTTTTTAAGGGAGGAGAGGGGTACCTTTGGAAAAACAGAAAATATTATTTTATAATAAAGTCATATTCGGTTTATAATAGCTCCAAAATAATTTATATCGAAGATAAAGTGGGGATGAGTCTAAATCCTCTCAACCAATAGATTTTAGACAGGTTTGGGTCATTATATTAACCGTATATTTTAGTTTTAACTTTTAGTTAATTAGATTGACATTTACCATGTCACTTTGTATTTTTATATTATATAGTTATTAAACATACCATATAAATCCAATAGACCCCCAACTGGTCCATTAATGATAAACCTATCATGATATAAGTATCTTGGCCGAACCTTATATTTTTAAGAATATAATAACAATTAATAATATAATATTTGTTTTAAAAACCTTTTTAAGTCAATCTTAACACTATTTGCTATTTGATTTTTGTGAAAATCATAACAGAATGACTAGTTCGGAAAAAGTTAATTAAATCAATACTAACATTTCATATTATCCTTTAAAATTATCTGAATTCATAAAAAGTCTCAAATTACATTTATTTGGGTATTTATAACATCAATTTTTTTAATATTTCATTAATAAGATAATTACTGCATCATCATTGTGTCATAAATAAATTGAATTATTTAAAGTCAAGAAATTGAAAAAAAATACCATTATGTATTAAATATTTTTATCTTTCTAATGAATATTTATAGTCGAATTTATATTATGTATAACCCTATATTAAAAATTATTTAGTTATTAAACATTGATTTTAACTATTTTAACCCTTCTTTAAATAAATTAATAACAAATGTCCTAATATAATCCAAGTGGACCTAAATGGTAATATTTTATTCCTAAGGTTTTTTTGGTCAAATTACACTTATCCAATAGAATTAGGACAAATGTTAGGGTAATAATAATATAATTTTTACCCTTAATTACCCTATTTACTTTTAACCGTGGTAAATAAAAGTAAAAAGTTACTATTCACTAAAAATTCTTTTCATCTCATTGAACCACATTTTAGTCCTTGATATTAACCATATCTCTCGGATTTTCGAAATTCCCCTCATAGAAGTGGTAAAATTATGTTTTATATGAATTTCCAAATTCTCCTTGGAGGTGGGTAAAAGACGGTGAAAAGGTCAATAAAATTTATATATATATAAAATTATTATAAAATGACTCTAATTAATTTCATTGAACTTATATAGGTATTATGTATCAATTTTTACCTAAAATAAATTTAAATAAAATAAATAATTATTTAAATAAAAATTCGGTTTTTAAATAGTAACATAGTGTTTTCACTATTCATCAAAAATTTAATGTTTTCAGAAAAATACCAAAAAATCACCATAGGGAAATTTCGATATTCTAAATCCAAAAATTAAGTCCATTTTGAAAGATAAAATTTATAAAATTCGAAAAAGTGGGTATTACTATTCATAATGGCAGGTTTATATAATATTTTAATAGCATATCTTTGTTTAGTGAAACTCGGTATTGCGTATAACAGCCGCTATCGTGGAAGGTCGTGATTGTGTGTAATAAAATCCAAGTCAGGGTTGTGTGTTATTAAAGACTTATTCGTTGTTTTGTATAACAGAATCCAACCATATTTCATTTATACATTGAATATATACATATATATATATATACACTCAATGTTGCATAGAATGACTACAATCAAACAAACTTGAAATTGTGTGCAACAAAATCCAAGAATAATGTTGCGTATACTGCAAGATAATACAGTGTTGCGTATAGCGCAAGATAATCATTGTGTAGTGTACAAAACAAGACATCAATCAAATTAAAAAGAACAATCCACATAAAATCTTGGGTTGTTACAACCATGGTCATAGACCTACACTTCTTGAAGGTGAGATTTCTCATGTCCACCTACTCATTAAGGTTGGAATGGACCCCCTTGATGTTGTGGCGGTAGTACCTTGAACCATCACCGACCACCTACTGCTTGGCATGCTCCCCTTCCTTGTCCATTGCCCAGTGGCCCTACTCATTCAAACTACTGCCTCTGTCTCAGTGGTCCCTCAACCTTCTTATGATCGTTTTTATGGTGATTCAGGCAGTCATGAGCCATTTGTCCCTTTCCGCCGCATGAGTAGCACACTATGCTCATCTACCATATCCTACTTTCCTAGCGCCCTCACACCACGGATCTTGAGACATGGGGTTATCCATTAGATAATCTGGCCTGTTTAAACCACTGCACCAACTAGCGGTTTCCTGCCCTTGATGGCTTGACTACCAATCACCCGGTGGTGGAACCCACTATCGGTGTCTTCTCTACGGGGATTCACTCTACTAGTAGAGCTCACTCCAACACTCTATCATGCATGGGGATGCTGAGAAACAACATGGGTGCCCAATTCTCCCGATGTAGCCCCTTATTGAAGGATCAATCCATGATGAAATGGTATCACACCATGTTTCTAGAGTACATGGAAAATTTGGTGAACCTCAATGAGTACTCATCTACCATCATACTGCCCTGCTAAAGGTGAAGCAGCTCTGAAATGTGCATCGAGCACAATGTCGCGGGGAAGAACTCATCCTAAAAAATCCACCCGAAGTGTATCAAAGTGAGGATCTTTTCATCTTCTGTCAAGATCGTCATACTCTACTATCTCCCTATGGAGACTTAAGAAGTATCACATCTAAGATCGTTATCTGGTCAAGATGTGTCCTCACTAAACTGAATACCAGCATCACTACGTCCAGCCAATCCTCAGCGACCAGGGGATCCATCTATCCCCTGAACCTGGTTGGTCTCTATCTCTAAAAACCGTGCAAGGAACTGAGTCGTAACAATTTATCTACTGATCCCACCGATAGTAGATTCCGACCAACTAGTTGTGGTAGCACTAGTGCACCACCCGGTGGGGCTATCTTGAGAACTGGTCCCCGAATGGATGCATTTTCACTAGACGGGATGTCCTTCTAACTCTGTATCGGAATTTCAGTTGGTCATCCATGTGGAGGCATTCTAAAATAGATCAAGATGGGAAATAGTCAATAGATTATAACTAATGAGATGAATTTTATACAAAGGAACATAAAAAGATAGTTTTCCACCGGTGTTTTTATGTATTGATCCAAAAAGAAAAATTCAAGGTCCTAGTTTGTGGATTCGTCAGCCGCCACACCAACACTGGACTCCCCAAATCTAAAAGTAAGACTCAAAACATTTGAAAATTTTTACCAAAAAAAAAATATAATCTTAGTCTATAAGGGATAAACAACCACCTTTGATACAACTTTTTCATGACCTGTCCCCTAGGGCCTATGCGGTGACTACCCCAACCCTGCCTCCCAAAGGCCAAGGGCTAGCGACTAGCACTGAAGGAGTCAACATGCTAGTGGGAGCCATTTTCATGATTACATGTAGGCACACACATTCCCAACCATGTCCCAAAAACTGAATGGAAAAACCAAGTATACTAAAATAAGGGTTGAGTACATGTAAAACAGAAATAAAGTGGTCCTACAAACCCAATAAAATAACTAAAAATAGGAAAGTACAAATGGACTCGAGTATCCATACACTGAAAAACCCACCTTATGGTAATAGTATTTTAGCTACTGAAAAATGAAGAAGTACGCCCTGTCTGCCTGATCATTCTGGGTCTCACCTGGTCCTAGGCCACCAAGTCCTCCATCAAAGCATCTATCGTCTTCACCAAACACAACCCATGGAGGTGAAGCCCATGCATGGGTGAGTAACAAAATACTCAATAGGGGTCCCCAAAAACCAAAGGAAATACCACAAAGAAATACTCAAAGAAAAGAAGAAATCATAAGTGCAAAGAGAAACCATGAAGCACAAGATTTCTCAAACCAGGTATATTCTAGAGTAGAAAAGGTTCATTGGTAATAGTGAATAATATTTCGAACTGTTGAGGGACTCATCCCTGATGAGTCGCTAACGTCTTCTAGTCCACTGAGGTCCACACGAATACGGCTCATCTACAGGGCCACTGAGGTATACATGGCCTTGATGGGCCACTGAGGTCCACACAGTTTCTGGTCTACCGGGATATTAAGTTCCACATGGCCGCTCGTCTGCCGAGCTACTGAGGTCCACACAACTGCTTCACATCTGCAAGCTTGATCCCAAGAGAATCGTTTCCCCAAGCCATAAATTGAAAATAAACATCCTTTTAATTCTCCTTATAGAAAAAATATCTTCCACATTGATGTGGGTCCAACACAGCAAACAGATCATCTAACGGATACCCGGTTTACAAGGTTTTAGAATTTTAGTAAACTAGGGCTGGTTGCATCTGGGCCCGGTCCGACCCGGTATGACCGACCCAACAAACTCGGACTGAGGGTCCCACATACCTCAGTGTAATTCAACTGACTCAACCATGCATGATTTGGGTATGTGTTGGTTCGGTATGGCTTGGACAGTGGTTCAGGCACAATGTGACTCATTGGAGTCGTCCTGATTTGGCTGTGGGTCCAGCCGGCCAGGTCGCCCGGTGACTCGGTCTCATATGGCCCAGCCTAAAGATGTAGTTCTATCACTATGGGCATGGGTCAGGCCTGTTGGGCCATGGGTCTAGCCCACCGGTTTGGGATCAGCCGCTTGGGCGCAGGACTGGCCTGACCCGCCAAGTGAAGCTTGACCGCACGTGCGACTGGTGGTGTACGCCCAGGATGCGGAAGCCACCACGTCCCCTCCTCTTTTCAAATTTTGATCACAAGGAGTGGGCCACTCAACCAATTTTTTTCCGTCCTAGGGCCATGTCCAATAGTTACCATGACCATTGGGCTGCATCCTTGCCTCCGCCGCGGTCGAGCGACCACAACTCGCTAGGTTTCAAGGGTGGCTAGGACGCGGGCTGCTGCCTCCACACAGTGACGATCAGTGTCACTATTCCATGCCACCATGGCTAGCTAGCTATGGCGTGCTGATAGGTGTGATACCTTCCATGGACCATGGACGCCACCTTCCACTTCCAGTGGTTTATTTTTTGGGCTACCAAAATTGCTCTAGTGGTCAGTTTCTCAATCTTCCCGTGCCTACGGGCTTCGTAGTGTGGCACCGTCACCGTGAGGGTATCAGATGAACCTTTCCACCATTTTGTACAATCCATCCAATGTGAGAACACATGAGGAGGGGTTGTGTCCTTGTTTGGGTCAGCTCATTCCCTCCACGTTAGTAGTTTTAAAACAAGAGGGTGGTTCGAGGAAGAGGTTTGATCCATGATAATTCAGTCCCGATGTTGAAACCCAAAAATAGTACCCTCCCCTAAGAATGAGCAACCCAATGATCAACTAGTTAGTGGGTTGATCAATGTTCATCATTTAGAAATAAAGTAAAGGGAAGAATTCAAAATAAAACCTCCACCTCATTGATGTTCGTTGCCGTAGTGCATCATCATCGAGGGTCCTTGAGGCCGATGTCATTCGTCGTTCATCGAGGTAAGTCAAAGTTGATGACATTACACCACCATTCATCATTCTTATTTTGGGAGGAAGTCCATCGTAGGTTTTCTAAGATAATACTCACAATTTAATCCTCATTCCATCAACACATGAAACTGTTGAAAAAGAAAACACATTGTAGCGTTTTTGTTATGCTGTAACGTCTCATCGTCATGCTCTTTCATTTATGAAACTACATCACTATTACGAATAATTAAAACATAGTTACACTATGGGTTTTAGATCCATTAATGAGTTCCATTAATGAAACACATCATCACATCATCACCACAATGTAGCATCGTCGTGTCGTTGCTTTCCAGTTAAGGAAATGAAATAAACTATCTTTTTAATGTTATTTTGTTTTTTCCGTAAGGTCTGGAAAGTTAAATTTTTCGGTCGGACCATGCCATCCAAATTTAAGTCAATTCTAGGAGAATAATTGTGCTCTAAGTTCAACGGTCCCCTTAAATTTTTGATCCAAGCATCGTTTGAATAGTTAGAAAAAGTCGATTGACATTTTCTGAACATACCTTAAAAAAGGTTCAAAATTTCGTTCCGGGCTCACCTAGCCTCAAAATCACGAGTCGTCTGAGCGTGTAGTTTTGAAATAAATATATATAATTAGAAAAAAAAATACATGGAAATTATGATACATTAAGTTTAAAGTTATTTTTGGGCCATAAGGTTAAGGTTTAGTATTTTATTAATCGTAATTTAACCTTAATCATTGTAATTAATTTTTATCACTATCACTAATATTTTTAATCCAAAAAATGTTTGTATTATTATAATTTATAAATTATAATGTTTCCAAATATGGAATTTATTTTTAAAAATTACAATCACATAAGAGGTAGAAAGGTAATTTAAATTTAATCTCGTAGACGATGCGACAGTGCATATTTTTTTAATGTAAAATTTTCCCAAAGATTGGAATGTTTTTTTAATCAGATTCAATGAGAAATTTATTACATTCACATTAATTTTTTAATTCATAAATATATTAGTTAATTAAACATTAAAAACAATAAAATTTATTATTTAACATTATAAATAAATTATTTGAAAAATCTATTTTGAACAAAAAATCTTTATTTTTAACTATTCACAAAAAATGATATGTCTCCAAAAAATATCCAAAATTCACTCTAACATAATTTTATCTATTTCCTTTTCAGGTATTAGGTTTATTTTGACACATTAAATCAATTAATGTTTCAAAATTTAGATTTAAAATGGGTTCTCCATTAAAATGTGGGAAAACATCCTTTTAAGAAATATAGTATTTTATATGTAATATTGGGTTTGTTCTTATTTTATACCTATATAAAATATATTAGTTGTGTGTAAAAATATTTGTTTGGTTATATAATATAATAATTTACTTTATATACTCTCTAAATGTGTTATAATTTAATTGACTAGGAAAATTGAGACTAAATAAGGTTTTGTTTAAATCAGGTGTTATGTGTATTTCCAAGATATAAACAAATTCTAATGAAAAATATAGTAAAATATTAGGGTTCTAAATTCTTCCCTCCAATAAAAGTTCTTTCCTAAAAATTTTAGGGTTATTACCATCAAAAATATTTGGGCAGTTCTCCTTCATAGAATCCACCAGTTCCCATGTTCCTTCTTCCATTTTGTGATTTCTCCACAGAACTTTTACCATATGAGTTATCTAATTCCTCAATGATTTATCTATAGTATTAATAATTCATATGGGTTCTTTGAAATATTAAAGTTAAGGTTACAACACAATTTCTTCATAGGTGAAAATAGGTGTTGGGTAGATATTTAATTCAATAGCAGAGATATATGGAACATATCATAGACCTTTGAGTGATTTGGTGGCCCTAATAAATGACAAGCAATGACTCCAAACCTTTCAAGAATTTAGAACGGTCCAATTTATCAGGGACTTATTTTTCCTTTCTCAAAAAATATTTTAACACCCTTCTAAGGACATACTCTCAAGAAAACATGATCTCCCACTTGGAACACTAAATCCTTCTTTTGATTATCATCATAGTTCTTTTTCCTACTTTATCAAGAATTATTATGATCTTGTATATAATTTAACATTCTCTTAGACTATTCAAAATGTTCTAGTCCTCCAAGTTTACATTCACCAACTTCATCACAAAAATTTTAAGTGCGATATATCCTTCCATATAGTTCTTCATACAAAAACATTTAAATACATTGATGGAAAATATTATCATTGAAAAGCACTACCAAAGGAAAGAATTGATCCCATATACCTTGAAAGTCAAGTGAGCATTATCTCAACATGTATTCCATTTTTTGAAATTTTCATCCAGACTACCCATTAGTATGAGGATGGAAGGTAGTACTTAAATGAAGAATAATATCTATATCCTTCTGAAGGATCTTCTTGAATTTTTTAATTCACGGGGGGGGGGGGGGGGGGGGGGGTCTCGATCAGAAATAATTGATTGAGGTCAGACTTCAATTCTTAAAACATCATTAGTGTAGAGATTTGAGAGGCTCTCAAGAAAAATATATTCTCATAGGGGAAATAAATGATTAGATTTGGTTAGGTGATAAAAAATAACAATTTTGCATCATTCCTTATAGGAGTATTTGGTATTAATATAACAAAGTCCATAGAAATTTCATCCCATTTACATATAGGAATTGGAAGAGGCAGTATGAATCTTTTAGGATGTTGTATCACAGATTTCACTCATTTAAAAACCAAGAATCATGATTTATAATCTGCAATTTTCCACTTCATGTTATCCCAAAAATTCTTCCTTCAAGTCTCCATATATATTTGTACTAGCAGGGAGTACAGAATAATTTGAGCTATGATAATAATCCAACAATTCTATTTTCATCTTAGGTATAGATGTAATAGAAAGCCTCTTTCAAAATTCTAGAACACCACCTTCAAAAAAAATTCTACTGATTTTCCATTCTTCGCACCTTTAATATTTTTTTCTGAAATTCCTCTCATTAGACTAAGAATTTTCTATCCTCTCTAATAAATATGGGGTTTCAACCATTTTATAAATGATTGATTTTTTCTTTTTCTTATAAAATTTCAAATCTATCTATAATAGATCCATGAACAAATGATACCTATCAATCCTCATTTGGGTTAGAACTCCATGATCCTTCCTACTCAAGGAATATGCTACCTAATTTTCCTCTCCTGGGTGGTAGTGTATTGAGAAATCATAATATATCAATAGTTCAAGACATATTTGTTGTCTCATGTTGAGCTCTTTCATTGATAATATGTATTTTAGAATCTTATGACCAGTTTATATATCAAATATTTCTCTATAGATATAATCTCTCAATATTTAAAAATAAACCATTACTACTCAAAACTCCATCTAATGGGTTTGATTTTTCTATTTGTGAGTCTCCAATTTTATTGATGAAAAATAAATAACTTTATCATTTTGTATTAAGGGAAAATGATGTCCATTATTTGATGCATCACTATATATGATAAAACCATCACTCTAAGATGGTAGAGTCAAAATCATAGCTGTAACTAATCTTGTATTTAGTTTATCAAAACATTTTTCAAATTCATTTTTAGAGATAAACTTAACCCATTTATGTGTGATCTTAGTTAATTGGTTAGCTAATCATGAAAAATTCTGAACGAATATCCGATAGAAACCTTCCAATCCAATGAAACTGAATACTTCACTTTTGTTTGTTGGAATAGTCCATTCTATTACTACCTTTGCCTTTGGAGGATAAACTAATATTCCATCCTTGGAGACAATATGACCTAAAAATTAAACTTCATGAATCCAGAAATAGAATTGACCTAATTTCCCATATAACTCTTCATCTATAAGAGTCATAAAAGTGGTCCTCATGCGATTTTATTGGTCTTCATGTCTTTTAGAAAACAAAAAATATTCAATAACAAATATCACAACAAAAACATCAAGATATTCATTGAATACACTATTCATTATGTCCATAAAAGTAGAGGGCGCATTAGTCAGTCCAAAGGGAATTAGCAGAAAAGATCAACCAGGGGATAAACCCCTGACCATTTATTAAAGTAAAAGAATAGGACAGTAGACAAGCATCAAAAGGTAAAAAGAAAGGAGATTATATGTCACAAAAACCATACCCATCTCCATAATCCTCCTCCACTGTAGCTGTTTCCCATTCCAAGCTGTCATAATGCTTCAAAACCATAGCGTATTTCCGTCACAGAGTCATCCTCTTCAAGGATAAGAGCTCCTCATTGCCACCAGAGGACCTAGTGGCTAATGGATTTGGAAGATAGGAGTAATATTTCATTGACCTGCATGTCGGTGGAGCAGTCAAGACTTCTTGAGCCCCAATCGCCTTCACCTTCCCGCCTTGGACCACATCACTAAAAGAAGGCCTGATCATACCACCATAGTTTACTTGATCACTCTCATAGAAATCCACCCACTTTCTATGCATAAACACCTACTGAAAATTGTCATCCCCTCCACTACGCTTCTGGAATTGACTGTTGGTGTCAATCACAGCAAGACACCTTGGTTGTTCCGGGGACTCCTAATTTACTAAAGTCCCCTGCGACACAACTTTTGATCCATTACCATCCTCCTGTAAAGGAGACTCATGATTCAAGTCAATAATTTAAGTTCCCTCCTCTACAAGCTCTTTTTCTAACTCCTAAAACTGATTCGAAGTAGCAACTGTGAAGCCCATCTCCCCATCAATCACAGACCTTCCTTGCACCCCATTAATAACATCTGAAACCTCCAAAGTATCACTGCCTCTACCAACATCATCCAGCATTCCATTTACCACAATCCATGCTTCTTTACACCAATTACCAGCCTTTTCAGTAGGTATTGGCACACACACCTCATGCTGCAACTCCCTTACAGTAGTGTTAGCACCTGCAGTACTTCCCCCTTTGCCAGAACCAGAAGCCTCCTTGGCACTAGCATGCAACACCCCATCACCCAACTGCAAGTAATGTTGAAGCCTAATATAGTTTTGGATTTAAAAGGGCCTCTTCACATCTCCTCAAAGGTACTGCAGACTGATTATCCGCATCATTCGTAGTTCTAGAAGCCACACCCCCAGAAGAAATCAATCTCGTCCTAGAAGACTCGTCTAACCTCTCTCTCCGGTTATAAGACCTTCTGTTCAGCACTTCAGAGTGATAGTTTGACGCCATATGCCCCAGATGATAGCAGGTATTACAGTATCCTACCCATGATTCCAAAACCACGGGCTGCCTCCATCTGAACTCCTCACCAACGGTAATCCATACCCAATTGATTGCGGGCCTTGCAATGTCCACCTCCACACAGAGACGAGGATTCACCAGATGACTTACGGTGGATGTTCGGACATCAGAATAGAGATAACACCCCACCATATTACCAATCATGAAAATAATTGCACGATTTTGAAAAGGAAGACAAAGCCGTGGAAGACTAACCCATGCCGCAGTGGTTGACGGATCACGATTCATGTATAAATCAAAATACCAACGAAGAAGGAAGAACCGGAATCTGTTGCATCTACGAGGGGCACTGGACGAGGTGCGGATCAAATCATCCTCCGAGGAAAATCGAATCATGAATCCAAAGGGAATTATTGTAAACATGTAATGTACAAACCTCATAAAAAAATATGTCTTTGGAATGTCTTCCTTCTTCACTCACAATTGGTGATTCCCGGAATGAATATCAATCTTTAGAAAAATATTAGGCTCCATGAATTTAGTCAAATAAGTCATCAATGTGTGGTCGAAGATGCTTGTTATATATTGTAATGACATTTATTTCTCTATAATCAACACCAAACCCCATGAATCCATCTTTCTTTTTATCAAATAGGATAAGGTCTCCCCATTGAGAAAAACTGGGAAGAATAAATACCCTATTACCAAAATCCTCTAGTTTTTTCTTCAATTCCACTAATTCTATAGTTTCCAATCTATAGGGAGTTGTTGATATTGGTCTTGCATCAGGGATTCAATCAATATAAAATTCAACTTCACACTCTGGGGGATGTCTAGGTAATTCCTAATAAAAGACCTAAATGTATTCTTGTATGGTAAGTACATCATTGATTTGAAGATTACCTTATTATTTACTAGGTGTGGTTTTCCCATATTCACCAAGTATTTCATTTAGTATAGATACTGAGTGTGGATCTATATAATAATTAGGCGAGGAATCATCTTCTTAAATATGAGTTATTCAACAACTTCCTCACAGATTGTAATTTCATTCCTATTGAAATAAATATTTGGATCATATTTTGCGAGCTAGTTCATATTGAGGATTATATAAATGTCAACCATAAGTATTGTTATAATTTCATCACATAAGTCAATTTAATGTGTCATAATGGGGACTGAACGACTCATATCTACTACAATGACACTTTCATCAAGATATCCAACTCAAAAATCCCTTATTAAATCAAAAGTGAAGTGTCTAATTCTTATAAAAAACTGATTAGATATAAAAGAATATGATGATCCAAAATCAAATGTCGCATTATCTAAATTTGAATATAAGATTAGTGTCCCTTCCACCACATCACTTGGTAATTCCAATTCCATTTTAGGGATTACATAAGCTTGTCCATCTACCATAGGCATCTTCTAAGATATATTCCCTTGATGCTTAGAGCATTTGTTTTCATAGTTCTCCATATCTATGAAATTGTAACACTAAATATTATAATTTTACTTCTTCCCCTTGAATTTATTATCATGATGACCACTTTCAACATATTTATAAAAAATTCACATTCTCTTCACTAAAATACTAGGGTGATTTTTAACAAATTTATCACATGATGGGAATTTTTTAAACCTTCATGTTCTTGTTTGACACACTCCCATTTTCTTGGTTATCATAACGCCTCTGATTATCATCGTTTCCTTTGAATGTACAATATTTTGATAATTAGTTATTATTATTTATTTCACATAAATTTATTTTTGGTTATCATGAAAGGTTCTAAAAACCAATGAACTTCAAATATTTTTATTAATACCTTCCAAGAAGTGGTCAATTTTTCACTCTGTGCAACATATATAATCCATTGCATTCAAGGATAAGCTTGAAAAGGTTTCACCTTAATATTTATCATTATTTTATGAATTTTCATTTAAGTTATTTAAATTAATATTCATATCAATTTGTTGATCATGAGGGAAGTATTTTGGAGGAATTCCTCTTTAAAATTCCTCATGTCCTTGAGTTCAATTTCTTCTTCCTCAGTATTCCAGATCGGAGACCACCACCTATCAACATTATATTGTAGAAAATAGACCACAACTGTAACCCATTCCATTTCACTGCATCCTTAGGTCATGTATATTTTATACAGTGACTTAATTAATTACTAAACTAAAATTGTACTAGTAGTACAACTAAACAATGGGGGATTCTTTTTCATAAAGTGATATTGCATAAGAGATTCTCTCTATGGAATAAGTTTCTTCATTAGGGAATGATTATTTCAAATAAACTAATTAGGATTCCCCAGTATTAATATATTTTTCATTGTTCCAATATCATATTTTTTTAGTTCTTCACCAGGAAAATCTCAACATTTTCTATGAGTATTAATACAATTTTTTTATTCAAGGTGCTATTTCGAAAAAATGGTATCTACTGGATTATATCATAAAATCAGGAATTTAAAATATGGTGTAACACTCATCTTAAATGCATCTTAAATCATAAAATTAGTTACTTTGAGGGAATGTTTACATTTAAACCATTAATAAATGGAGGTAAAATGAATGTGAATTATCATGATAGTGTCCCCCAGGAGTCTCAAACCAGGTACAATGTAAGCCCCATTGTTGTGTACCAGGTTACCCTGAGTCTGGCTCTGAAAACCTCGTCAGAGTTGTTATCCCTAAGTACATCTTTTCGAGAACCAAATCAACTTGTAGAATCTAGAAAGGGATGTATTTTTTGGAATACCCACACAATCACTACCCTACCAAAATTCTATGATGTTATCGTATACTTATCCTCAATTTGTATATTTTTGTTGTTATCCCTAATATATGTTTTCTAAATATAATTTCCATGGTTTCTGCTAAACTTCTTTCAATACAACTACAATGCCTCGACCCAAAAAATGGAATGCAATGATTTTTTTATTACATTGGAATGATAACAAGGGATAATATCCCAAATGACCAATCAATTTAGAATCTCAGAAAATATATATTATATAAATGGTAGCCATAATACTTTATAAAATATACAATACAAACTTGAAGCAAAACAAACAGAAATAAACTACATCCATGGACGCCTATGCAATGATTTATTATTCATAACCTAGGGAAAGGAACCATAATAAGCACAACCTTAAATTCTCAGTAAGGTTAAGTAAATTTTATGAAATAATTAATTAACAATAATATATTAACATGTAAAGGTAAATATATTAGGATACATTCCATTTGAATAACTAGTTAAGGAAATATCGATATGGCCAAGTAAGAAATAGAAAATCATTCCATCTAAATCAATAAAAATAGAATAAAATGTATATATAGATATGCCAATGAAAAATATCAAAGATGAATAATAACTAAGTATAAATAATGCAAATTCTTAATTATTGGATTCCATGTTTCATAGGTACATGGTACCTTTACCATTAATACCATTAACAAGATGGTTTATAACATATAGGGTAAAAAACTATTTAATTTGGAAAATGATTAATAAAATGAGACTGTTGATGTATCGAGGGGATATATATAAATTTGGCCCACCCATGACATACTGTACTAAATAATTCCTCATATTGGTGAAAAATTTTCTATTTAAAAATGTTTCCGTATTGAATAGAAGAAACAAATTTATCAATAGTTCCCCAGTTAATCAAATAACTATCAAAGTGAACACTGTTTGTAAAGTGACATGCAGTTTAAGAAATAATAATATCCATTGTGTGAGGATATGGATATTCAAGGAAATTTACAATGAAAAATTATTAAAATAATGTTATTTTTTTCCAAAATAATGTTAACAACCACAAAAGGAAGTGAGATTTCAATGATAATCATTAGGAACTTTTTTGAGGAAAATAATCATTAAACATATCAAAGTGTCCCATACCACTTGAAACGTTTAAATAATAATTTCCATGAAAGAAATTTTTTTATACCATGAAGAAAATGTATTCATGATATAATGTATCATAAGGGGTAGTAAAGCACAAAATAAGTAAGTTGTGTATTGGGTGTATGCCTCATTAAAATAAAATTCTGAGAAGAATCCCTTACCTTATCCTTCATATTTTGTTGTCTGGTCATTATAATAATATACAGTGGTTTAAACTATATAAAATTTAATGACCTAGAATTTATGTGGAATTGTTTTTAAATACATAAGAATTTTATGAGTCCAAAAAAATTTATGTCGCATGATTCCGAGGCCCGGTGTGCTTGGAATCAATTTCTGAAGTTTTGTTCAGGTACATTCTGTAAATGTACGACCCGGTTTTTATAACATTTGAACTAGTTCCCGAAATTGAGAGCTGAGGGCACCATTGAACTCACAGTTCCTGTATTTGATTAAGGAGACATTCACCTCGATGGTAGTAGGTTGAAAGTAGATGATAGATTTTGGGTTTTCGTGGAAAGTAATAAAATAATGTGAGTTTCCATGTTATTTTATTAGATCTTCCATGTGGGTGTTTGGTGGTTAAAACCTCCTCTTGGGAGTTGGAGGTGGGACCACCACACCTTAACCTCCCATGAGAGGTTATGATAGTGGGCCCGCCCAAACATAACTTCCTGCGAGAGATTACGATGTGGGACCACACCGGGCTTCACCACCCTATTGATGGAGGAGAGTAAAACCTATCAACTCTCCCTCATTAATGAGGGAGAGCCTCTCCACCTTCCCTAATTAATTCCTTATGCCAACCCCTTAAATTAATTAAGGGGATCCTATCTAATTAATTTAATTCTCCATTTGAATTTCGTGCCAACAACTAAAATAATAGACAATCTATTATTATTTTTGTTTTCCATTTCCCATTTGGAGGGAGCCTTTGAGAGGAGAGCATGGGATAATTAGTGTTCTCCAATGAAGAACCCCATCTCCCGATGAAGAACGAAGAATGAAGAATGCCGACCTTAATCATTTTCATCCTTGAAGCTTCAACCGTCGCGAGATGTCTTCGACGACCGACTTCCACGACTCCGTCAACGAACGACAATCGACGATCAAAGGTAGGGGTTGTTTTGTGTAATTATTCTTTCCTTTTCTCTTCTTAGAACGAAAGGAATTGTTGCGGTGGATTGTAAGAATAATTGAAGTTCAACTTTCTTCCTCTTGATAAACCAATTGATACTATCCTAAACACGGAGGGTGCGAGCTAAACCAAAATGGCCCGACCCATCCGCTGATCTTGTTTATGATTGAAACTCGTCTTGGTGATGAAGCAATGAGGTGATGGAAGTGGTGATGACAAAGGTCGTGCTACCCACGGCCTCCGCGAACCGCGCCACTGCCGCGACGCTCCGGTGCTTCGGGCTGAACCGCGGTCTTCTGTCCGAGCCACCCCGGCCGCACCGCCACCGGACCACACCACCCGGCTCCCAGACGCCCTCGGCCTCCCGACCTCCCGACCACTCGCTGACCCACCTAGCCAAGCCGTCGGCCCGCCTGGCCCCGTGCCACCTGGCTGCCGGTGTAACACCCTAAGATTTAATGAGATATATTATTTTTTTAATTTCATTTATGTCTTCTATTATACAGTAAACCACGATTACATTGTACTATATGAAACACCGTATTATCTTGCAGTATATGAAACACTATTATTGGCTCGTGTTACAAACAATTTCAAGTTTTTTTGTGGAAATTATTTAACACAACATTTAGTATAGATTTTTTTTAATGAATAAATGAAATAAGTTTTTATTATGTTATACGTAACACCAAATGGAGCTTTCACTACATGCAACCCTGACTTGGCTTACATTACACGCAATCACGACCTTCTACGATAGCGTGTGTTGTACGCAATACCGAGTTTCACTAACCAAATATATGCTATAAAAATTTTATATAAACTCACCGTCATGAATAGTAATACACACTTTTTGTAATTTTAAAAATTTTATCATTCAAAATGGACTTCATTTTTGGATTTGGAATATCTAAATTAACCTAGGGTGAATTTTTGGTATTTTTCTGAAAACTATGAATTTTTGATGAATAGTGAAAATACTGGGTTACTATTTAAAAACCGACATTTTATTTAAATAATTATTTATTTTATTTAAATTTATTTTAGTCAAAATTGATACGTAATACCTATATATGTTAAATAAAATTCATTTGAGTCATTTTATAATAATTTTAGATATATAAAATGTTTATTGAACTTTTCACCGTCTTTTACCCACCTCCTAAGAGAATTTGGAAATTCACATAAAACATAAATTTACCGCTTCTGTGAGGGGAATTTCGAAAATCCGAGAGACAGGGTAAATATCAATGACTAAAATGTGGTTTAATGAGATGAAAATAATTTTGGGTGAATAATAACCTTTTACTTTTATTTACCACAGTTAAAAGTAAATAAGGTAATTAAGGGTAAAAATGATATTATTATTACCCTAAAACATTTCCTAATTCTATTGGATAAGTGTAATTCGACCAAAAACAACCTTAGGAATAAAATATGACCATTTAGGTCCACCTGTATTAGATTAGGACACTTATTATTATTTTATTTAAAGAATAGTTTAGATAGTTAAAATCAATGTTTAATAACTAAAACATTTTTAATATAGAATTATACATAAGATAAATTATACTATAAAAATTAATTACAAATCTACAAAGATTTCCTACATAATTTTTTTTTATTTCTAAATTTTATACATTAAATAATTTAACTTATTTATGAAACAATGATGATGCAGTAATTACCTTATTAATAAAATATTAACATAATTGATGCTCTAAATACCCAAATAAATGTAATTGGAGTCTTTTTATGAATTCTACCAAGTTTCTTGGTTAATATGACATGTTAGTATTTATTTAATTAACTTTTTTCGAACTAGTCATGTTGTTATGATTTTCACAAAAATCAATTACCAAATAGTGTCAAAATTGACATAAAATAGTTTTTTAAAAAAAAATTATATTATTAATTGTTATTATATTCTTAAAAATCTAAGGTTCGGCCAAGATACTTATATCATGATAGGTGTATCATTAGTGGACCACTTGAGGGTCTATTTGATGTATATGGTAAGTTTATTAACTATATAATATAATAATACAAAGTGACATGGTAAATGTCAATCTATTTAAATAAGAGTTAAAACTAAAAGATAACTTTAATATAATGACCCAAACCTATCTAAAATATATTGGTTGAGAGGATTTCGACACATACCCACTTTACCTTCAAAATAAATCATTTTTGAGATATTATAAACCAAATATGACTTTATTATAAAATAATATTTTGAGTTCTTCCAAAGGTGCCCCTCTCCTCCCTAAAAAAACGGGAATCCATTCCCTATTCTCTTCACACCCTTTTGAGCTTTGATTCTTGGCCAAATCCTGCCCATTTCAATTATAAACTTCCCTAGAAACATTATAGAGGCTTTGGTCTTCTCAAAATACCAAATCAACTTCCTTAAGAGGAAGCTTAAAGGAGGTGTGTTGAAGAAGAGGTAATCTGTCTTCCGATTTTTTCAAGATTCTTTCTTATTCTACTTCTTCTTATTTAGTTGTATCATTTTAAAGTAATAAAATCAGTATTAATTATATAATGATATGTTATTATAAATATTAAACAACCCTTTTTCACCTTCTATCTATCCTACAAAAAACGAAATCACCACACGTGCGTACGTACAGAATACCGTCTCTACGCCGTGGTGTATTCTGTTTTCGACCACAACCTTACTTGGATGGGTATAATGGTATAAATAAATAACAATATATGATTATTGGAAAGTGATATTTATTTCTTAATATTATACATAAACTTCAATACAATTCCATGATCATGGGAATGATATCATCGCTCGTGCATACGTATGGACAACCGTCTCCACGACGCGATGAGATTCATTCTCCATGTTAACCATTCCTGAATGATTATAAAGTATATATAATGAATAATAATGAGATATATGACATAATAATGATACTGGATATATATATATATATATATATATGTATTTCATCTACTTAATTCCATTCAATTCAATAAGGAAACGAAAACAGTGTTCATGCGTACGTACGGCCTACCGTCTCAATGAACACTGTATTTCATTCCATTTATCGATCTATCATATATATATGTTTATGATGACTATATATTATATATAAATCAGGTTTTACATTCTGGAATTATTTAAATCAGGATATAAGTAAAAATATCAAGAACAACTAGTTGAAACTCATATGATAAATGAAACGATTTTACCCAAAACGGTGCTTTAATATGCAATTTACAAAAGAACGGGTAATATAAAGTCATTAGTGAACTATATATGATATCATAGCAATGAATATGATTCTGTAATAAGTCAATGAAATTATTTAAATAATTATATAGGAGGTTCAGAAACATACGAAGCATATCAGACATAAGGTAAGGGATAACTTTTCCAATCTCATTTTATCCGAGATTGTTTATTCGCATGTATTTACTGGGCATTTTGTTATCATCCATGTCCCTATTTTCTAAAAATGTTTTCATGTATTTTTAATGGCCTTTTTACCCATTTTTTAATTTTATGAGATGTTATGAAAGGAATCTTACCTTTATTTACCACATGAGGAACTTTTTGACTTTTCCGACAAAAGTACGAGGAGAATGTTATTTTTAACTTATAGGACATGAAAGGATTTTTACGGTTTGATAACGCCTCATTTTCATGAAGCTTAATCTACAATATTGCATTATTATATTCATCAAAACCCTTTTATTTTAAAATTACATTTCATTTTGTGAAAAGAAAATTATTTTGAAGAAGAAAGGTTATTTTTTTCAAGAATTCATTTCAACTATTTTATCAAAACTATTTTCCATCTAAAATGAAATTATTTAATATGATTATGTTTCAAGTATAATGTCTCTATGATTTACATGGTTTTACTTTTCTTATGATGAAATGATATCCATTTGTTTTATATTGATTATGTTATGATGAGACGATGTTTATGAAGCCCATTTTAATCTTTGGGTTATGATGAATGATTTATGTTTATGTTGTGGCACACGTAAGAATGATTTCATTATGAGATTGGTGGGACCTATATATCCCTATAATGAGTTGGGTAAAAATTTATATCTCATGAGATAGACATGGCTGGAACGGTAAGTTAATCCGGTTCAGTGATACAAGACTGGAACGAGGAGTGAACTCGATTCAGAAAGGGACTTTGTCCGCTAAGATGGTCTTGGCAGCAATGCCTTGGATACTATGAAAATCCTAACAAGTGATTAATGGTTTCCACAATTACATGATTTATTCCCATGCTATTTTATCAAGATTGATTTCCCATTATGATACATGCCTTACGTAATTCCAAGATTTACGTTTTTGCTCAATATTTTTATGTTTAAGCATTGTGTTCCTGTTTTTAAGTTCAAATGTATATGGTTTGTTTTATTCTCTCCATGCTTACCCTTACTGAGCATTTGAGCTCAGCCTTTATATGTTTTCTTTTCCCCACGATTTCAAGAATTGTTTTAGGTAAGAAAACCAAAGGGGAAGATCTTTATGGGAGATGTTGAAGATCTTTCACCATGATTAGAAGATTATATTCCGAGTTTCCAAACACACTAAATTATTACGGTCCACGTGTGTATGTTTTTGTTATGTATTATTTATTCCGCAAAAGAAATGTAATGTACATGTACATCAAGCTTTGGGTCTCTACAGTTGGTATCAGAGGAAAGGTTTAGTCAACCTTTGGAAACTAGGATGCGAGAACTTTAGTGAGATCCCTAGAGATATTTCTAAGGAATGTCTAGGGATGTCCCTAAGGTTTAGTATAACTATAAGTTACAATCATAGAATTATGTTGACGATCATGAATAACCAAGGGTGAACCTAAGGTGTCATGTATTAAATAATCTGCAATAAGTTAGACATCCCATAAGTAACTTTTTATGATTACGTGGTTCCTCATTATTTTAACTGTTTCTTACACCATGGTATTTTGTTTTAGTAAATGGAGGGAACCAGAAGGAATTGGGTCAACATTGAATCCAATGGAAAAATTGGTGACTATGAGAAACAAAATTGCGTAATTACTAGAAGGAAAGATTTTGTGATTTCTCCGAATCAGTCATCGCGATATATGATTAACAAGGTGAACTATAGTAGTATTCTCAATTCATCAAATAAGAGGAAGACAGACTTTTATGTATGTTTTCATGTTGAGGTCCACAGAGAAAGGAAATATTGAGATTTATAAAGAAGGAAATAAGACCCTTGATGAATATATAAAATGGAGGGGAAGATGTTGTCTGTGTGGAGAAATGGGTCATAGAGTGACAGACTATTATGGTGTTCTATGTCTTATCTGTGGAGAACATGGGTATTACCTAACTCAATGCCCTGACCTAAGAGGTTACTTCTAAATCAAGGAAGGACTTATTCCATGACAATCATTGAAGAGGATGGTTTGAAGTGTTTATGTATTGGTATTCAAGAATAATGTTGTTGAGGTACTTTTATGGTATGTTGGAATACCTATATATTGGTCCATTGTGGTTTTCCATAAGAATATGGAATCGATAACCATGAAAAGTGATTGAAATATTTTTGGAAAGCAGATGAGATGCACATAATGAAGGGATAAAGAGAAAATAATATGATTGATAGTATTTAGGAGTTTATGACTAATATAAGGACAAAGTGATATCATGGTTTGAGTATAACAAATTTTTGGGATTTTGGAATGTGGAAAGAGACAACTTTTGACAGCATTCATGTTTTCAACTAAGTTTCTATGGTAATTCATGTTGCAATAGAATACATTATTAAGGTATTCACATGTTTTTAATGTGACCAACAAGATATATCGTATGATATATGGGGGATAAATGATGGTATTCACATGCTCGGTAGATGACATTTCCAGTAATTGTTTTCTTTATACTATGAGCTTGGACAGAAGTATTTTGGATAAGCCTAAAGATTAGAATGGATTATGTTGAACATAAGTTATTATTGTTTAAGGCTAGAATTTTTTTTTGATATTATTGATGGAATGTTATAATAGCGTAGTTTAAGAAATGGGACAACCTGCAGAATGGGCGACAAACCCTCGCGTCGGACAAGGATGCTGGAATCGAACCCACAACCAAAGTGCAACAGGACTTTATCGGCTTCCACTAGCCTACAAAAAGTCCCTGGTTAGTAGAAACTAGTTTTATTTTATTAAGCGCTGTGATAGATGAAGTATAAGTCCATTTTAGCAACCATATAAGATTAATCATAGCATAGATGGACTTCTGTATATTTAATAAATTGTGTTAAACTTTTTGTGATAGGAATAGATGGAATGAACTATCATTCTATTGTATAATCTGCTAACACTTCACAGAAGTCAAATTCAACATCATTTCATTAATAGATGAAGTGGAAATTGTTCGAGGCACTAGAAACGGTGAGATTGTACCAAAATCAAGTAAGTATTTCTTTTAATTCAACAATTCTTCAACTTTAGGGGAATGATCTTGAAAACCAAAAATGTTGTCATAATGTCCTCATATCCGATGAATTAGATGGTACCTTAAATCATCACAAATTTATTGCTTTGTGATTGATGGATTTTTCATAGCCATGTTCTCTACCACTCTCAATCAGAACTTGATGGTTAGATTTCTCTTCCATATCCATATTGTCACCTATGTTGTCCTATGTGGAAACCCAATGCTGAGATACTGTGGGTGACAGTTATGATTCTAACTTCCCTTTTAAAAATGAAGTTTTAGTATTCCTTTATACGATGTGGGTTTCTATGAAAGAAACTTTCATGTAGTAAACCATTTATAACTCTGACGAATTTCGAGGGCGAAATTCATTTTAAACGGGGTAGAATGTAACACCCCGAGATTTTATGAGATATATTATTTTTTAATTTCTTTGATATCTTCTATTATACACTACACCAAGATTATCTTGTACTATACACAACATCGTATTAGCTTGCAGTATACGCAACACTATTATTGGCTCGTGTTACACACAATTTGAAGTTCGTTTAGTGGAAATTATTTTACACAACAGTATAGATTTTGTTTAATGTATAAATGAAATAAGTTTTGATTAAGTTATACGCAACACCAAATAGAGCATTCACTACACGCAACCCTGACTTGGCTTACATTACACGCAATCACGACCTTCCATGATAGCGTGTGTTGTACGCAATGCCAAGTTTCACTAAACAAAGATATGCTATTAAAATTTTATATAAACTAGCAGTTATGAATAGTAATACCCACTTTTTGGAATTTTATAAATTTTCTCTTTCAAAATGAACTTCATTTTTGGATTCGGAATATCTAAATTAGCCTAGGGTGATTTTTTGGTATTTTTTTGAAAACTTTCAATTTTTGATGAATAGTGAAAACACTGGGTTACTATTTAAAAACCGGATTTTTATTTAAATAATTATTTATTTTATTTAAATTTATTTCAGGTCAAAATTGATACATAATACCTATATGATTTCAATAAAGTTAATTGGAGTCATTTTATAATAATTTTAGATATATAATAATTTTATTGAACTTTTCACCATCTTTACCCACCTCCTAGGTGAATTTGGAAATTCACATAAAACATAATTTTACCACTTCATTGAGGGGAATTTCAAAAATCTAAGAGACATGGTTAATATCAAGGACTAAAATGTGGTTCAATGAGATGAAAATAATTTTTGGTGAATAGTAACTTTTAACTTTTATTTACCACAGTTAAAAGTAAATAAGGTAATTAAGGGTAAAAATAATATTATTGTTACCCTAACACATGTCCTAATTCTATTGGATAAGTGTAATTCTACCAAAAACAACATTTGGAATAAAATATGACCATTTAGGTCTACTTGGATTAGATTAGGACACTTATAATTATTTTATTTAAAGAATAGTTGAAATAGTTAAAATCAATGTTTAATAAATAAAACATTTTTAATATAGGGTTATACATAAGATAATTTATACTATAAATATTAATTAGAAGTATATAAAGATTTCCTACATAATGATATTTTATTTATAATTTTTATACATTAAATAATTTAATTAATTTAGGACACAATGATGATGCATTAACTACCTTACTAATGAAATATTATCATAATTGATGTTATAAATAACCAAATAAATGTAATTTAATACTTTTTATGAATTACACTAATTATCTAGGTTAATATGACATGTTAGTATTTATTTAATGAGCTTTTTTCGAACTAGTAATGCTGTTATGATTTTCACAAAAAATCAATTACCAAATAGTGTCAAAATTGACATAAAATAGTTTTTAAAACAAATAATATATTATTAATTGTTATTATATTCATAAAAATATAAGGCTCGGCCAAGATACTTATATCATGATAGTTGTATCATTAATGGACCACTTTGTGGTCTCTTGGATGTATATGGTATGTTTATTAACTATATAATATAAAAATACAAATTGACATGGTAAATGTAAATCTAATTAACTAAGAGTTAAAACTATAAGATAAGGTTAATATAATGGCCCAAACCTGTCTAAAATATATTGGTTGATATTATATATACCCATACCCACTTTATCTTTGAAATAAATCATTTTGGAGCTATTATAAATTGAATATGACTTTATTATAAAATAATATTTTCAGTTTTTCCAAAGGTTCCCCTCTCCTCCCTTATAAAAAGGGCACCCCTTCCCTCTTCTCTTAACACCATTTTCAGCCTTGAAGCTCAGAAAACCCCTGACCATTTCTCTTATACACTTCCCTACCAAGATTCTGGAGGTTTTGGTCTTCTCAAAAGATGAACTCTACTTCCTTAAGAGGAAGCTTAAAGGAGGTGTGTCGAAGAAGAGGTAATATATTCTTCCGATTTTCTCAAGTTTTTTCTTCTTCTACTTATTCTTCATTATTTTTCTCATTATAAAGTAATAACCTCAATATTTCTTATATATTAATATGTTATTATAAATAAAAAACAACCCTATTTCACCTTCTATCCATCCTACGGAAAACGAAATCACAGCGCGTGCGTACGTACGGAATACCGTCTCCACGCCGTGGTGTAATCTATTTTTGACCACCACCTTACACGGATGGGTATAATGGTGTAAATAAATAACTATATATGATTATTTTAAAGTTATATTGATTATGAAATATTATACATACACATAGATACAACTCCACGATCATGGGAATGATATCATCGCTTGTGCGTACGTACGGACTACCGTCTCCATGACGCGATGAGATTCATTCTCCATGTTAACCATTCATGAATGATTATAAAGTATATATAATGAATAATAATTAGATATATGGGATAATAATGATACTGTATTTATGTATATATATATATATGTCATCTACTTAATTCGATTCAATTCAATAAGGAAATGAAAACAGCGTTCATGCGTACGTACGACCTACCGTCTCCATGAACGGTGTATTTCATTCCATTTATCAATCTATCATATATATATATGTATATGATGAATATATATTATATATAAATCATGTTTTATGTTATGGAATTATTTAAATCAGGATATTAGTAATAATATCAAGAACAAGAAGTCGAAACTCGTACAATAAATGAAACGATTTTATCAAAAACAGTGCTTTAATATAGAATTTACAAAAGAACGGGTAATATAAAGTCATAAGTTAACCATATATGATATCATAACAATGAATATGAATCTATAATATGTCAATGACATTATTTAAATAATTATAAAGGATTTTCAGAACCATATGAAGCACATCAGACATAAGGTAAGGGATAACTTTTCCAATCTCGTTTTTATCCGAGATTGTTTATTAGTAAGTATTTATTGGGGTTTTTGTAATCATCCATGTCCTTGTTTTCTAAAAATGATTTCATGTATGTTTAATGGAATTTTTTACCATTTTTAAATTTTACCACATGTTATGAAAGGAATCTTACCTTTGTTTACCACACGAGGAACATTTTGACTTTTCTGACAAAAGTACGAGGAGAATATTATTTTTAACTTAAACGGCGTGAACGGATTTTTACGGTTTCATAACGCCTCATTTTCATGAAGCTTCCTCTACAATATTGCATTATTATTTTCAAAAAAACCCTTTTCCTTTAAAATTTCATGTCATTTTGTGAAAATAAAATTATTTTGAAGAAGAAAGGATATTTTCCTCAAGAATTCATTTCAAGTGTTTTATCAAAACTATTTTACATTTAAAATGAAATTATTTAATATGATTATGTTTCGAGTATAATGTCTCTATGATTTACTTGGTTTCACTTTTCTTATGATGAAATGATATACATTTTTTTTATATGGATTATGTTATGATGGGATGATGTTTATGAAACCCATTTTATTCTTCGGGTTTTGAGGAATGATTTATGTTTATGTTGTGGCACACATAAGGGTGATTTCATTATGAGATGGGTGGGACCTATATATACCTCCAATGCATTGGGTAAAGATTTATATCTCATGAGATAGCCATGGATGTAACGGTACATTAATCCGGTTCAGTGATACAATTCTGGAACGAGGAGTGAACTCGATTCTGAAAGGGACTTTGTCCACTAAGATGATCTTGGAAGCAATGCCTAGGATACTATGGAAATAATAACAAGCGCTGAATGGTTTCCAAAATTACATGATTTATTCCCATGCTATTTTATCAAGATTTATGTTCCATTATGATACAAGCTTTACGTACTTCCAAGATTTATGTCTTTGCTCAAGATTATGATGTTTAAACATTATCTTCATGTTTTTAAGTTCAAATGTATATAGTTTGTTTTATTTTCTCCATGCTTACCCTTACTGAGAATTTGAGCACACCCTTTATATGTTTTCTTTTCCCCAGGATTTCAGGAAAGTTTTTAGGTAAGAAAACAAAAGGGGAAGATCTTTATGGGAGATGTTGAAGATCTTTCACCACGATTAGAAGATTATATTTTTAGTTTCCAAAGACACTAAACTATTACGGTCCTTGTGTATCTATTTTTGTTATGTATTACGTATTCCGGAAAAGTAATGTAATTTCCATGTACGTCAAGATTTGGGTCTATACAGCCGGCCCGCGTGGCTGCACACCTCTCGGCCGCCGGCCAGCTTGGGCGTGCGCCTCCAGGCCTCCACACCGCCTGGACACACGCCTCCCGGATGCGCCGGCCCGTGATGGGTGTGCCCTACAAGAACTGGCCCCCTTCTGGCCTCCGCACACACCTCACACGCCTCCCAAAGCTGGTTCCCTTGCAGCCTCACAGCCAATCCAGCAACCTGGCTCCCTTGCAGCCTCTCGGCTGAGCTGGTGTCCCGACCCCCTCACGGCCACCAGGACGAGTCGGCATCACGCCCCCCTCACGGCCTCTCGGCCGACCCAGCATCCCAGCCCCCATCGCAACACCCTGGCCGAACCAGAATGGCCAAGCCCTCCCGGCCGAGCCGAGCCAGGCCGCGCCCTCGCGACGCTCCGGGCCGAACCGGCCCAGAGCCCGGGTTGAGCCGCCCTTGCGGCCTGCTGGGCTGGGCCCAGTAGGCCGAGCCAAACCCCATGGGCCCGCCCGCCCAATGGGCGGGCCGGACCCATCGGGTCAGCATGGGTCGACTTGAAACGGTCGGCCTAGACGAAGTCGGGTTGGGTCAGTCTGACTGGGTCAGACCGGACCCGGGCCCACTACTGACCCTATACTTTATTTGGCCATATCTGTAGCACCTGACGTCCATTTGACGATCCATCAGTGGATTTTTAAATCATGGAGCGTAGCCATCCCTTTGATTATACCCCGATAAAGTTTAGGGTTTAGTTGAGATATGGTCAAGTTGGATACACAAATCCAACTGGGCCCCCGGGACTAAAAGGCTAATAATTCAAAGATCGGAGGTCTGATTGACACACCATCTATTGTGTTGAGACCCCTATGGCATGGTGGACCTTTGAGATGCTTTTTCTTGGGACTTTGTTGTAGTCGATGTATCGACACTCAGATTGAGGAGAAGACCCTCCCGGAATCAAGAATGCTTCGTGCAAAACCCTGTGGCTTGCTCTACACTAATGACTGTTCCAGGATCCTTTGTGTGTTCGACAACACCGACGACTATTCCTGGATAATGTTTGGGTTTGACAGCACTGACGGCTATTACTGGATCCCATACTGGTTCGATAGTTCTGACTTCTATTCCTAGATCTTGTGTGGGTTCGATAGAATAACTGTTCCAGGATCCTTTGTGGGTTCGACAGTTCTGATTTATATTCTTGGATCCTGTGTGGGTTCGACAGAAGAGATGATTCAGTGGAAACATATGATCATCTCTATATCTCAACAAAATTTGTATACCTGTGTGAGATGAGTCGGTGAATTCTATGTTTTTATCTTGATTGAGATGGGTTACTTGATAACATAGGTATATGTTTGGGAATATACCAATGAAATGGGTATTCATTGATTTCATACTCTATGGTTTATCCTTGGTGGATTTTGAGAGACCTTTATAGTGTTGGGGTCCTTACGGAGTATCGTTATACTCACCCCTACATGGGCTATGCCCGCACCTCATTGTGTTGGATGGAGGAGACGGACAACGTTGACCGAGGTTGAGCATACGAGGACAGGATGGTACCCTGAGGTGGACCTCACAACAAGTCGGTACCCAGAGGAGACTGACATACGTAGAGTGTTGAGGAGACTATATGTATCTACCCTTCAACCAGGATTCATGGTGGAAGATCCATGAGCTTCTTTTCACCTTTTGGTTATTTTTGTCCTTTCAGTTGTACTTGTACTTTACAATTGGGCTTGTATTTCCGGCCCCTTTACTTTTCATCACTCATGTGTTATACAATTTTACTTAGTGTTTTTTATTCAGTTGGCTGATCTATTGTGTGTGTTTATAGTTACAAAGGAAATTCCATCCCAGTTCATGGAATTACGCCTTTGGTGCTAGTCGTCAGCCCCTGGACTATGGAAGGTGGGATTGGGGTATTCACGACACGGGCCCCGTGGGACGGGTCGTGACAAATTGGTATCCGTGGAGTCAGTTCTACAATAGAAATTAGGACTCTGATATTTTCTATGAAGCAATAGTGTTAAGGGTGTTGAGTGTTATTTTCAATTCAGGGAGTCGAGTGTTGGTGTGGCTACTGACGTATCCATACACCAGGACCCTGACTTCAAATTTCAGACTCAGTAAACAAAAACACTGATTGCATGTGTGTTTCAAGATATTTCTTCGTGATCTCTTTGAGTCATCTCACCAGGTATTACTTATTGACAGTAGCACACATTTTTTTTCAGGATGGCCCCATGTAGACAACCATCTAGGGTTCCAGGCATTGTACGAGATGGCAGCCCACCGAGCGACAAGGCCTCATTGCAGGGACCTATCACTCGGAGGCACCAACAGTACCACTACCCTATGGGCCACCAATGACACTATCCCCAACAGAAGATGATGCATGCTGCTTGAGCACGTTTCAAGAGTTCTAGTGCCGGAGGCCACCTAGGTACAAGGGTGAGACGGACCCGCAGTCAGCTAAGGATTGGCTGGAGGCTCTGGTGAGAGTCTTCAAACTGGTAGAGACACCAGCAGACCTTATGGTGATCATCTCTGTGAGTCTCCTTCAGGAAGAAGCATGCAGATGGTAGATCCTGATGCTCCTAGTGCATGATGAGGAGACACTTCTCTAGTTAGACTTTGAGAGCCTGTTTCAGGCAGAGTTTTTCCCAGCCACCCTACATGCGGTGTAGATTCCAGAGCTACTTCATCTACAACAGGGTAGCATGATGGTGGTATAGTACTTAGCGAGGTTCACCGACCGCTCATGCTACTCCCCAGATATGGTGCGGGACCTATTCATCAGGGCCCAGACCTTCGAGTAGGGGCTCAGGCAAGAGATCAAGGCTTCGATGATCTCCCTCATCATCCTGATGCATGCGGGGGTGTCGGAGCGATCCCTCTTAGAGGACAGTTTCCTTGCTGAGTAGTCACCAATAGCGATACCCACCACCGGGCATCACGTAGTGGAGTCTTCGACAGCTGGCAGGAGACAGATGTCACATAGGTCCAAGTGGACCAGACAATCCAGTGGACGACCTCAGGACTCGGGTTAGGTTGTGCGAGGCACACGAGACAGAGCCAGTCATTGGAGGAACAGACAGTGTTTCACATGTGGAGGGTAGGGTCACATGGATCATGACTATTCGACCCACCATACAGATGATCATCATACATATTAGGGACCTCCCAGGAAGAGGCATAGGTTCGATCGAGGCAATCCGTAGGGTGAAACAGGACGTGGAAAAGGAGCTGGTCGTGCAGCAGGGGGTTGATGGGGTAATGAGGTGTTACCACCACCACCACTAGGAGGTCCACCCCGACCGTAGGGAGCAGGTGGATAGGGGATAGCTCAGTTCCATGAAGCTGAGGTTTACAATCAAGGGACTCCTGAGATGATTCGAGGTACGATCTTTGTCTACTCCACCTTGGCTGTGGTTCTTATAGACATAGGTGCAAGTCAGACCTTCATTGCCACCGCCCTCATTCAGAGCTCGGAGATTCTGACAGAGCTGTTGGCTCAATCCTTAGGCTAGAGACTCCTATAAGATAAGACTCAGTGATTACGCACTGGTGCTAGTAGTGTAAGATTACTCTAGGAGGCAAGATCTTTGGCTGGGATCTCCTCATAGCATCATCGAGGCCTTACGACGTCATCTTGGGTATGGACTGGTTATCTACCGTCCCTGATAAGATCGAATGTATTAGGCACAATGTGCGGTGTGTCCACACATATGGGACCAGGTTTACCTTCACCGGTGAGAAGGGATCATTTTCAGCATAGTATGGACTTACTCGGAAAAGGGTGCAACCGATCACTCATCAGTTGTCCTACCTTACCATATGGGTATATGATGTGGAGATTCTAACTTATCCTGTAGTGGTGGACCAATACACGGATGTTTTCATGAAAATGTTCTAGGTTTACCTCATCGTAGAGAGGTGGAATTTTACATTGACCTGTACCCCGGGACGACACCGATATCTACACCAGCATATCAGATGACTCCCACTAAGCTCTGTGAGCTGTGGGTACAATTGGAGGACTTGCAGGGGAAGGGATTCATCCGACCCATTGTTTCTCCCTGGGTAGCCCCAATACTATTCGTCAAGAAGGCGGATGGATTCTTGAGGCTTTGTGTCTACTACCGTCACGTGAATCAGGTGACCATGAAGAACAATTACCCACTCCCGAGGGTTGAAGAACTCTTTGATCATCTGAAGGGAGCACGTGTAACACCCCAAGCTTCTACGGTACACTTCCCTTTGAATAATGCGATAGCGTGTGTTGTACGCAACACCGAGTTCTAACAACCAATCAAACTAGCCGTTATGAATAGTAATACGTACTTTTTAAAATTATATATATTTTATATTTCAAAATGGACTTCATTTTTGGATTCGGAATATCTAATTTAGCCTAAGGTGAAATTTTGGTACTTTTCGGATAACTTTCATATTTTGATGAATAGTGAAAATTACTAAATTTTAATTAAAAACAACTTTTTAATCAAAATAATTAATATTGATAAATTATGAATTTTAGTAGTTTTAAAGTATATTTAGAATATATTTTTACCACTTGATTTAATGTTTGTCATTGGACATAATTTCACAATTAAACCAGACATAAACAAGTGTCAATCTTTTGATAGTTATTATCTCTTAAAAACACGCTTTTTATTTTAACAACGGGAATTAATTTTCAATTAATTTCTACCACTTCTGTGTTTTGAATTTGGAAAAATGGATTACATATTTGGAATCAGGATTTCCAAATTATGTAAATAGGTAACTTTTTTTTACACATTTTGAATAATTACTGCGGTAAATATTTTATTTACCATGGTTAAAAGGTAAATCCGGTAAATAAGGGTTAAAAAATAATATTATAATAATACAAAATTACCCTAAAACGTGTCCTAACCTTATTGGTGGACACATACCCGACCATGGGCATCCTTGGGTCGATTTGAGGACCCCTTAGAGCCACTTGTATGTGGTAGGGACACATTATATTAATAAAGTTAAAATAAAAATAAAAATGGCATAAGCTTACATCTTTTAGAAGAACAATTTTTACATAGGGTTATACATGTTGGATTTTCGATTATAAATATTCATTAGGAAGCTAAAAAGATTTCCTACATAATGATAGTTTATTTATAATTTTTAGACATCAAATAATTTAAATTATTAATGACACAATAATGATGCAATGTTTACCTCAATAATAAATCATTTAAATAAATAAGATTATAATGATTAAAATATTATCTAAAAACTGTCCAATTCTTATTGGTTGATGTTATTTATAATATGAGTCATATTATCTTCGACCCCAATGATTTTTGGACCATTATAAACCGAATATAATTATATTATAAAGTAATACTTTCACTCTTTCCTAAAGAGCCCATCCTCTCCCTTATAAAAGGAGACCACTTATACTCATTCCTCACACCTCTCAAGCCACTTGACTCGTCCAAACCCTGCCCAAATAAGCTCCCCACATCCCTCTCCTCCTCCTTGAAGCTTCCCCTTAGGGAGAAAGCATTTCAAGAAGTCTTGTGGTTCCAACCAAAGTGAGTTACCTAAATTAAAGGTAACGATTTCTCTTAAATTATTTTCATTTATTTTGCTTCTCCAACCCCCAAACTCTTTTTATTTACTTTATTTTGTAACAAAAAAAGTATCCTAAATATACTAGGATGTTTTTATAAGAAGTATTATAACTACACATACACACACCTCCATCTAATGGATGATTAACATAATGTTTCTGTGAATGGCAAACTGACGCCTCACGAAACGATGATTGTTCAAATACATCTTACCGCCTCTCATGGTGGACATTATGATGGAACTGTAATTAAGTGTGATATTAATGATACATATTTTATATATAAGCTTCTGTAATTCCATTTTATTTCATACCATTATTCATTTCATGTTGTATATACATACGATAATTTCATTTGAGGAAGTGCGGACTACCGCCCCCTTAAAATGATATGACTCGTTCATACCACACATGGAACATATAAAGAATGGTGTTAATGAGCATAAGTAACATATATAAAATATTATATTATACTGGAATAATAATATACCTATGTATCATTTGGATTCAATTCTTTTAAAATGAAAAATTAAATGGAAGTAGCGTTCGTGCGTACGTACGGACTACCGTCTCCACGAACACGGTGAGATCCATCCTCCATCGTATCCATTCAAGTCTTATTCTCATTTTAGGGTTAAAAATAATGTTAATATCATTCTTATTATGAATAAGATATAATATATCCATTACAAACATGTCTTACGTAACCAAACATTTAAGAAGAACGAATCGATTATCACCCGAAATGACGATAATACTAAGATATTATTAATAAAGCAATGTTAAAAGATCATATATGATATCATATTGATGTATATGATTATTTTATAATTTAATAACAATGTTTTAATTAATATACAGGAGGTTAACATACCATCGACTAAGGGAAAGTTCAAGGTAAGGGTTATTTCACAATCTCTTCATTATCCGAGGTTGTTTATACGTAATAATCTACGGGGATCTCGTTATCATCCACATCCATGTTTCTTCAAAATGTATTTCAAAACATTTTTAATATTTAAAATAATATGGTTTAAAGTCATTTATACCCTTGTTTGACTTTTTATAAGAGTTTTATAATGGAATCTTTCCTTCGTTTTCCAAACAAGGTGCTTTTTAACCTTTTCGACAGAATTAAGATAAGAATGTTTTTTTAACTTATACGGAGGGTGCGGTTATTTTCCTCCGTTATAAAATCGTCAAAGCTTCCCTTACAAGCTTATAAGAATATTTTCAAAGAAAATGTTTTAATTTATAAATATATGTCTCTTAAATGATTTCAAAATAGAAAGAGATATTTCATTAAAAAGAGTTTTGATTTCATCTATGTCAACATCCTTTAATGGATTTTACGCTTATTTGAGGATGATATATTATGATACAAAACTTTTATATTGTATTGAAGGTTTTGTGATATGTTTGACTGTGGATGTGCTATTTTTTTATATACCATTCATTGTTTATAATGAAAGTATTGACATTTCGTATGCTAGTTTTAATACGAATATTTATGTTATGTTTAAACCTTTTCATATGGGAATGCATTGGACTTAATATGTGATGGGTGGATCCCTCTATAGCTCCTCGATGCATCGGTAGGTCTCATGAGGTAAACTAGTGTCTTGGCACAAGGCCTTGGCAAAATCTTATTTGTAGTCTTGGCACGAGGCCTTGGCTATGTGGTTATGATAGTCTGGCATTATGCATTCCATCATTATGAAAGTGGTTTTTGATATTGCATGTGATTATTCAATTAGTAGAATATCCATGTGAATAAGTAAATGGCATTATTTTATTTTATTTATTCCATACTATGTTGAAGTTAAAGTTTAAAAGTCTTTTGTTTTAGTTATACATTGCCTTAAATGTTTATTCTTATTTATGAAAGTTTCCGCTATATTATTATCCTTACTGGGCATTTGAGCTCACCCCTTTTCTATGTTTTATTTTCCCAGGATGTGAAGAAGTAAATTATGAATGACTTGCAGGGATATTATGAGGGGTTAATAGTGTGGACTATGGAGACAATATGTTGTTCTAGTAGTTTTTTTTATTTTGATGATGTAATGTAAAACTTATGAATATATCTAGTGTTTCCAAGGCTACTAAACCAATCGGTCTTTCGAGATTTGATCTTTCTTGTGATCATGCCTATGTTATGTAATTAATGCACCGACTCTGGGTAACTGGGGTCGGGGCATTACAGTTGGTATCAGAGGAAGTTTAGTACAAACCTTGGAAGCTAGATTTAGATAAACTCTGATTAGATCACATAGACCTAAGATGAACTTTGAGGATTAGTATAGAAGAAATTCCTAGAATTTTGGTATTGTAGAGATTTTGTGAGTTTTCTGAGCAATACATCCCTGTCTGGATACGAGCAGGTAGAGGCGGCTCTGGCACAGATGTACCTAGGGGTAAAACCCGAAAACACCGCTTTGAGCTAGACTCGAACGGGAACTGGTGCACGACAACGGGCCTTGCTGCACTCTTGGTTACGACACTCCCGGGGGATATGCTTAGGATAACTCTCATTTTCTTTACAAATCATTATGAAGGGTTTATGAGTATATACTTCCTCAAAGAAAACATTTTTATGATTATGGATTATATCCATAAATAGTTCAATTTATGTTAAGTGTTTTATAAGTATGGGATTATGTATTTTGATTCATAAACTGATCTAGTTTATGCCATTGTTTAGAAATGGCGCCTAGTGGAAGAAATGGAAACCGTATCAATGCACGCACTCCATGTAGGGATTGCCCTCCTGCTCACGATAATTATAGTGGGGCTGGTGATGCAACTGGTGCCGATCAGCTAATCACCATACTGGGACAACTTACTCAGGTTATGAATAATAGCCTTACCCATATGGAGCACCCTCATCTGCAGTGTGGAGGATCAATGTTATATCGATTCATGGGGCAACAACCAGCAACGTTCAATGGGAATACAAATCCCTTAGTAGCCGAGCAGTGGATAAATTACCTAGAGAAAATATTTCAGGCTTTGGGGAGCAGTGAAAGGGAAAAAGTTATCATGGAAGTTTACCGCCTCACTGGAGATGCTGATCAATGGTGGTAATTGATTCAAAACATGAAGGAAGATGATGAAGTATCAAATATGGATTGGAGGGAGTTCAAAGATCTGTTTTTAGAAAAATACTTCCCTCGCGACCATCGAGCAGATATGGAAAGGCAATTTCTAAGTCTGAGACAGAAGGAGGATGAGAATGTTGCAAAATATGAGGCTAACTTTACAAGGTTAGAAAGGTACGCTGGTGATTATATACGTTACCAAAGAAGTAAGATTGATCGTTTCTTTGATGGGTTAAAACCATTTCTCCGTCGAGCATTAGTCTCACAATCCTTTTCATCGTACAAAGACATTGTCTCATGTGCTATCAAGACCGAAAAGGAATTCTCTAAGTCTTATGACTTTAAAGGAAAGCAAGAGAAGAAGAGACCTGCTGATCAATCTGGGAATGGAAATAAGGGGAAGAAGGGAAAGGTTGAATATCCATCCTGTGGTAAATGCGAGAAGAAACACCCTGGTACTTGCTTGAATGGAATGAGAGTCTGTTACAAGTGTGGTGAAAAAGGCCACCAAGCTCGTGATTGCAAGGGGAAGAAGGAAGCTACCAACGTTCAGTGCTACAATTGCAGGGAGATGGGGCATTATGAAAATGAATTTCCTAAGCGTCAGGAGAACTTACCTCAGAAAAGGCCAAGGGATCAAGGCCAGGCTTATGCTATCACTACTACTGAGATAGAAGCTCCGAAAGACGTGGTGGCAGGTAATTTAATGGTTTCCTCAAGTTTAGAAAATGCATTATTTGACTCTGGATCGTCGCATTGTTTCATAATTTCCCAGTTTGCTAAGAAAATTAGATATTTCCAATTTGATTTAATACGGGAGTTGTCAGTTAAAACTCCTAAGGGAAGTATCATTGCAAAAAAGTTTTGTGAATCAGTCCCCATTAGAGCACATAAATTTTCTTTATCTACGGATCTCATCGTCATACCTATGATTGAGTTTGATATAATCCTCAGTATGGACTAGCTTTCGGACTATGATGCGAAGATTTATTGTAATAAGAAAGAGGTTACGATTTTTTGATGATAATGATAAGGAACACCTTATCTTTAGAGCAGAATCGTCACCACCTAATTCTTATTTAGATCCACCCACAGTAGCTCAACTTAATTCAATTATTGGGGAGGAAGAGAACGAAATAACTTTCGGTGAGGAAAGGAATGTTCAAATAGAGGATGTACCTGTTGTGAAAGAATTTGTAGATGTATTTCCGGAAGATTTACCTGGACATCCTCCAGAACGAGAAGTTGAGTTTTCCATTGATTTGATTCCTGGATCAAGGCCTATATCGAAGACCCCTTATAGAATGGCCACTGTAGAGTTAGTCGAACTAAATAAACAACTAGAAGAATTGAGTAATAAGGGATTTATTCGCCCTAGTGTTTCTCCATGGGGAGCCCCTGTTCTTTTTGTTAAAAAGATGGATCTATGAGGTTATGTATCGACTACAGGGAGATCAATGCTATAAAGATAAAGAACAAGTATCCCCTACCTCGTATTGATGATTTATTTGACCAACTACATGGAGCTCAATACTTTTCAAAGATTGACCTTCGATCTGGATACCATCAGTTGTGTGTAATGAAGGAAGACATTCTGAAGACAACATTTCGAACCAGGTACGGGCATTACGAGTTTACTGTAATGCCGTTTGGATTGACTAATGCACCCTCTATATTCATGGATCTGATGAATAGAGTTTTCAAGGAGTATATCGATGAATTTGTGGTGGTATTTATTGATGATATCTTGGTATACTCCAAAACCTATGAAGATCATGAAAATCACTTGCGCATTATCTTGAAGACTCTGAGGAGGCATGAATTATATGGGAAGTTTAGCAAGTGTGAATTCTGGCTTCAGGATATTTCTTTTCTTGGATATATTGTCTCTAAAGATGGAATCTCTGTTGATCCTTCTAAGACCAAGGCAATCCAAGAATGGCCAGCACCTACGAGTATAACTGAGGTACATAGTTTTATTGGATTGGCAGGTTATTATCGACGTTTCGTCCAGAATTTTGCCCGATTGGCTAACCCATTAACGAAGCTCACACTTAAAGGTGTTAAATTTGTTTGGACAAAAGAGTGTGAAGAATGTTTCGAAGAAATGAAGAGAAGATTAGTCAATGCTCCTATATTTACTCTACCATCAGGGAATGATGAGTTCATTATTTATAGTGATGCATCAAAGAAAGGACTTGGTTGTGTCTTTATGCAGAATGATAGAGTTATTGCCTATGCATCACGACAGTTGAAAATTCATGAACAAAACTATCCTACTCATGATCTTGAGTTAGCAGCTGTGATATTTTCTTTGAAGATATGGAGACACTACCTCTATGGTGAAAAATGTGAGATTTATACTGATCACAAGAGTTTGAAGTATATTTTCTCACAAAAAGAACTCAACATGAGGCAAAGGAGATGGCTTGAATTAGTCAAGGATTATGATTGCACGATACACTACCACCCGGGGAAAGAAAACAAGGTGGCAGATGCTTTGAGCAGAAAAGACCATGGAGTTTTGAACATGATGAGAATTGAAAGGGATCCAATTTTCATTGATCCAGTGAAGATGGACATGGGAATAACCAGGGAAGGTGAAACATCAATGCTTTTTCAAATGGTTGCCAAACCATCTTTACTAGAAAGGATTAAGAGTTCTCAGACCGATGATGAAGAATTTCAGAAGAAGTTTAAAGCTGTGAATGATGGGAGATTGAGAGACTTTTTGTATGAAGATGGAATTTTGAAATTCGGGAAGAGACTTTGTGTTCCCGATTTACCTGATCTGAAAAGGGAATTGCTGGATGATGCTCATAGTTCCAATTTCTCTATACACCCTGGGAGAACCAAAATGTATAGAGATTTGAAGGAACATTTTTGGTGGGACAACATGAAGAGGGAGATTGCTGATTTTGTGTCAAGATGTATGGTTTGTCAACAAGTGAAAGCTGGAAGGCAACAGCCAGGAGGAGTCATGCAACCTCTCCCCATACCGGAGTGGAAATGGGACAATATTATGATGGACTTTGTCATGGGGCTACCAAAGACTCCTAGAAGGAATGATGCAATATGGGTTATTGTTGATCATCTTACCAAGTCAGCACATTTTCTTTCTATAAGAGAAGATCTACCCCTGGAACGTCTAGGAAGACTATACATTAATGAAGTTGTGAGACTTCATGGAGTACCCCTATCGATTATTTCTGATCGTGACCCCCGTTTTACTTCAAGATTTTGGAAAAGTCTTCAGAAATACCTGGATATTGAACTTCATTTGAGCACTGCTTACCACCCTCAGACAGATAAACAATCAGAATGGACTATTCAAACCCTAGAAGTCATGTTGAGATCTTTCTCACTTGACTTTCAGGGTATGTGGGATCAATATTTACCACTGGTAGAATTTTCCAATAACAATAGCTTTCATTCGAGTATTCAGATGGCACCATATGAAGCGTTATATGGAAAGAGATGTCGTACACCAACCTGTTGGGATGAGGTTGGTGAAAGAAAACTTGTAGGCCCAGAACTGGTGGAGGAAACGGTGGAAAAGGTGAAGGTAATCCAAAATCACATCAAAACAGCTCAAAGTAGGCAGAAGAGCTATGCCGATAATCGAAGGAAAGATTTGGAATTTCAAGTCAGGGATCATGTTTTCCTGAAGGTATCTCCATTGTAGGGAGTCATACGTTTTGGTAAGAAAGGTAAATTGAGTCCCAGGTACATCAGACCTTTCGAAATTCTAGAACGAATTGGGGCTGTAGCTTACCGATTGGCAATGCCGCCAAGTATCTCCAAAGTTCACGATGTGTTCCACGTATCTCTGTTGAGAAAATACATGCCTGACCCAACGCATGTACTCAACTATGAGGAATTAGAACTGGAACCCAATCTCTCTTATTGTGAAGAGCCTGCCAGGATTCTTGATACAAGAGAACAAGTACTGAGAAACCGGATGACGCGTCTGGTAAAAGTTTTGTGGAGAAACCATAAGATGGAAGAGGCAACGTGGGAACCCGAGGAACTTATGATGAAGAACCACCCGAGTCTTTTCATGTGATAAGTATTCTAGTATTTTCGAGGACGAAATTATTTGATGGAGGGGAGAATGTAACACCCCAAGCTTCTACGGTACGCTTCTCTTTGAATAATGCGATAGCGTGTGTTGTACGCAACACCGAGTTCTAACAACCAATCAAACTAGCCGTTATGAATAGTAATACCTACTTTTTAAAATTATATATATTTTATATTTCAAAATGGACTTCATTTTTGGATTCGGAATATCTAATTTAGCCTAAGGTGAAATTTTGGTACTTTTCGGATAACTTTCATATTTTGATGAATAGTGAAAATTACAAAATTTTAATTAAAAACAACTTTTTTAATCAAAATAATTAATAGTGATAAATTATGAATTTTAGTATTTTTAAAGTATATTTAGAATATATTTTTACCATTTGATTTAATGTTTGTCATTGGACATAATTTCACAATTAAACCAGACATAAACAAGTGTCAATCTTTTGATAGTTATTATCTCTTAAAAACATGCTTTTAATTTTAACAACTGGAATTAATTTTAAATTAATTTCTTCCACTTATGTGTTTTGAATTTGGAAAAATGGATTACATATTTGGAATCAGGATTTCCAAATTATGTAAATAGGTAACTTTTATTTTTACACATTTTGAATAATTACTGCGGTAAATATTTTATTTACCATGGTTAAAAGGTAAATCCGGTAAATAAGGGTTAAAAAATAATATTATAATAATACAAAATTACCCTAAAACGTGTCCTAACCTTATTGGTGCATACATACCCGACCATGGGCATCCTTGGGTCGATTTGGGGACCCCTTAGAGCCACTTGTATGTGGTAGGGACACATTATATTAATAAAGTTAAAATAAAAATAAAAATGGGATAAGCTTACATCTTTTAGAAGAACAATTTTTACATAGGGTTATACATGTTGTATTTTCGATTATAAATATTCATTAGAAATCTAAAAAGATTTCTTACATAATGATATTTTATTTATAATTTTAAGACATCAAATAATTTAAATTATTAATGACACAATAATGATGAAATGTTTACCTCATTAATAAATCATTTAAATAAATAAGATTATAATGATTAAAATATTATCTCAAACCTGTCCAATTCTTATTGGTTGATGTTATTTAGAATATGAGTAATATTATCTTCGACCTCAATGATTTTTGGACCATTATAAACCGAATATAATTATATTATAATGTAATACTTTCACTCTTTCCTAAAGAGCCCCTCCTCTCCCTTATAAAAGGAGACCACTTCTACTCATTCCTCACACCTCTCAAGCCACTTGGCTCGTCCAAACCCTGCCCAAATAAGCTCCCCACATCCCTCTCCTCCTCCTTGAAGCTTCCCCTTAGGCATAAAGCATTTCAAGAAGTCTTTTGGTTCCAACCAAAGTGAGTTACCTAAATTAAAGGTAACGATTTCTCTTAAATTATTTTCATTTATTTTGCTTCTCCAACCCCCAAACTCTTTTTATTTCCTTTATTTTGTAACAACAAAAGTATCCTCAATATACTAGGATGTTTTTATAAGAAGGATTAGAACTACACATACACACACCTCCATCTAATGGATGATGAACATAATGTTTCTGTGAATGGCAAACTAACGCCTCACGAAATGATGATTGTTCAAATACATCTTACCGCCTCTCATGGTGGCCATTATGATGGCACTGTAATTAAGTGTGATATTAATGATACATATTTTATATATAATCTTCTGTAATTCCATTTTATTTCATACCATTATTCGTTTCATGTTGTATGTACATACGATAATTTCATTTGAGGAAGTGCGGACTACCGCCCCTTAAAATGTTATGACTCGTTCATACCACACATGGAACGTATAAAGAATGGTGTTAATGAACATAAGTAACATATATAAAATATTATATTATACTGGAATAATAATATACCTATGTATCATTTGGATTCAATTCTTTTAAAATGAAAAATTAAATGGAAGTAGCGTTCGTGCGTACGTACGGACTACCGTCTCCACGAACACGGTGAGATCCATCCTCCATCGTATCCATTCAAGTCTTATTCTCATTTTAGGGTTAAAAATAATGTTAATATCATTCTGACTATGAATAAGATATAATCTATCCATTACAAACATGTCTTACGTAACCAAACATTTATGAAGAACGAATCGATTATCACCCGGAATGACGATAATACTAAGATATTATTAATAAAGCAATGTTAAAAGATCATATATGATATCATATTGATGTATATGATTATTGTATAATTTAATAACAATGATTTAATTATTATACAGAAGGTTAACGTACCATCGACTAAGGGGAAGTTCAAGGTAACGGTTATTTCACAATCTCTTCATTATCCGAGGTTGTTTATACGTAATAATCTACTGGGATCTCGTTATCATCCACATCCATGTTTCTTCAAAATGTATTTCAAAACATTTTTAATATTTAAAATAATATGGGTTAAAGTCATTTATACCCTTTTTTGACTTTTTATAAGAGGTTTATAAGGGAATCTTTCCGTCGTTTTCCAAACAAGGTGCTTTTTAACCTTTTCGACAGAATTAAGATAAAATGTTTTTTTAACTTATACGGCGGCTGCGGTTATTTTCCGCCGTTATAAAATCGTCAAAGCTTCCCTTACAAGCTTATAATAATATTTTCAAAGAAAATGTTTTATTTTATAAATATATGTCTCTTAAATGATTTCAAAATAGAAAGAGATATTTCTTTAAAAAGAGTTTTGATTTCATCTATGTCAACATCCTTTAATGGATTTTACGCTTATTTGAGGATGATATATTATGATGCAAAACTTTTATATTGTATTGAAGGTTTTGTGATATGTTTGACTGTGGATGTGCTATTTTTTTATATACCATTCATGGTTTATGGTGAAAGTATTGACATTTCGTATGCTAGTTTTTATACGAATGTTTATGTTATGTTTAAACCTTTTCATATGGGAATGCATTGGACTTAATATGTGACGGGTGGAGCCCGCTATAGCTCCTCGATGCATCGGTAGGTCTCATGAGACAAACTAGTGTCTTGGAACAAGGCCTTGGAAAAATCTTATTTGTAGTCTTGGCATGAGGCCTTGGCTATGTGGTTATGATAGTCTGGCATTATGCATTCCATCATTATGAAAGTGGTTATTGATATTGCATGTGATTATTCGATTAGTAGAATATCCATGTGAATAAGTAAATGGAATTATTTCATTTTATTTATTCCATACTATGTTGAAGTTAAAGTTTAAAAGGCTTTTGTTTTAGTTATACATTGCCTTAAATGTTTATTCTTATTTATGAAAGTTTCCACTATATTGTTATCCTTACTGGGCATTTGAGCTCACCCCTTTTCTATGTTTTATTTTCCCAGGATGTGAAGAAGTAAATTATGAATGACTTGTAGGGATATTATGAGGGGTTAATAGCGTGGACTATGAAGACAATATGTTGTTGTAGTAGTTTTTTTTATTTTGATGATGTAATGTAAAACTTATGAATATATCTAGTGTTTCCAAGGCTACTAAACCAATCGGTCTTTCGAGATTTGATCTTTCTTGTGATCATTCCAATGTTATGTAATTAATGCACCGACTCTAGGTAACTGGGGTCGGGGCATTACAGCACGGTGGTTCTCGAAGATAGACCATAGATCAAGCTATCCCCAGCTCAGAGTTCGAGATGAGGATGTGAATAATAAGACCTTCAGATGTTGGTACGACCATTAAGAGTTCTTCGTTATGCCTTTCCGCATAACTAACACTCTGGCAGTGTTCATGGGACCGATGAACATGATCTTCCATCCATACATTGATTTCTTTGTCATAGCCTTTATGGACGACATTTTGATCTACTCGACTACTGAGGAAGAGCATGCCTACCATTTGCGAGATGTACTGGACAAACTACAAGAGTACCAGTTTTATGGTAAATTCTCTAAGTTCCAGTTCTAGATATGAGAGGTTCACGTTTTGGGTCATGTCATATCAGAGGCTAGAGTTGCAGTGGATCCAGTAAAGATTGAGGTGGTACTTGCTTGGGAGCCACCTAGGAGTGTGACAGAGGTTCATAGTTTCCAAGGTTTTCTTAGATATTATCGGAGGTTCATACTAGAATTTTACAAAGTTGCGACACCACTATCATCCTTGATGATTATGGGTAAACCCTTTGTGCAGTCGGAGATATTCCAGCAGAGCTTTCAGGAGCTGAGGCAGAGGATGAAGAGGACCCCCATCTAGAGGCTTCTAGAAGAGGGTGTAGGGTACCTAGTCTACTACGACACATCAGGGATAAGAGTCGGGTGTGTCCTGATGCAGGATCAAGCAGTGATCACTTATGGTTCTCATTAGCCGAGATAGCATGAGAAGAACTACGCTACCCATGACCTGGAGTTACCAGCAATTGTCTTGTCCTTGAAGATGTGGTGGCACTATCTGATGTGCGAGCATTTCACAGTCTACTTTGACCACTAGAGTCTCAGGTATATCTTCTCCCAGAAGGACATGAACCTAAGGCAACGACGATGGATTGAGTTCCTCTAGGACTATGACTTGGAGATAGTCTATAGTCTTGGAAAGGGTAACATTTTAGCATATGAACTCAATAATTGATCTAGTATACAACTGCTAGGTGAGGTGACAGAGCATATGGCTAATTCATAGATATCTTTTGTGGACCGAGATTGAGCAACTTTCCTTCAGCATCATACAGTCACTCCTCCACTTATTCAGCGAGTCAGGGAGTAACAATGTGGAGACATTGACTGTGAGAAAAAACATGCTTAGATATCCATAGGGCAAACCCCTAATGGATTTTGTGAAGGTATGGATCACGTCATTTTCATCAGAGGAGGTACTATGGTTCCAGTGTCACTTCAGGAGGAAGTGTTGAGGGAGTTCTACACATCCCCTTTATCAGTACATCCAGGAGAGGCGAAGATGTTCCAGAACCTTTGACGACAGCACTGGTGGCTAGGTATGAAGAAGGTAGCAGCAGCGTTTGTCTTTCTATGCCTCAGTTATCAGCAAGTGAAGGTGGAGCATCAGGTATTACCAGACTTGTTTTAGACTATATAGGTCCCCGAGTGGATGTTGGATGGGATATCTGTGGACTTCGTGACAAATTTTCCACGTACATCCAGGGGTCATGACTCGATTTGGGTGATCATTGACCAACTCACCAAGTTGGCCCACATCCTATCGATCAGAGAACATGGTTCGGTAGAGAACATGGGACGCCTTTATGTGCAGAAGATTGTGCTGATACATGGATTACCTTCTTCTATTGTCTCTGACCATGAGGCACAGTTTACTTCCCGGCTATGGAAGGGGTTGCAGGAGGATTTTAGGAAACAGCTTTGTCTTAGCACCGCCTTCAATCCTTAGAAAGATAGTCAGACTGAGCAGACCATTCATACTCTTGAGGACATGCTCCGTGCATGTGTTCTCGACTTTGGTCACAGCTTGGGAGGACCGCTTACATTTGGTGGACTTTTCCTACAACAACTGCCATCACTCCACCATCCACATGGCACCTTTTCAGGCCTTGTATGGTGACCTTGAAGATCACCACTGTGCTGGACAGACCGAGGGGAGTCAGCACTAGTGGGACCAGAGATGGTACAAACTACCACAATGAAGGTTCAGATAATCTAGGAGCCGATAAAGATTGCACAGAGCAGGCAGAAATTGTATGATGATAGGAGACGGAGACCTATGGAGTTTGAGGATTATGATCACGTCTTTCTATGGGTCTCACCCCGACAAGGTTTATAGAGATTTTTCCGAGGCGGCAAGTTATCTCTGAGATTCTTCGGACCTTTCCAGGTCCTCTACAGAGTTGTAAAGGTGGCTTACCACTTAGCTCTTCCACCTCAGTTGCACCAGGTGCGTGACTTCTTCCATGTATCCAAGTCGAGGAGATATCTGCATGAACCTTCATACATCACCGACCATGGGGAGCTGGATGTTGACGATGGTGAGACATTTACGGAGGTTCCAGTGGAGATTGAGGATCAACAAGAGCAGGTCCTTCATGGATGGTTGATACATCCGGAGCGCGTTTGTTGGTAGCACGAGAACCTCTAGGAGAGCACATTGGAGTGGGAGGCTCAGATACGTACTCTCTACCCCCATTTGTTCCCTTAGTTCGAGTTGTATATTACGTGGACGTAAATCCCTAATGTGAAGAGAATGTAATGACCTGGAATTTCTATGGAATTTATTTAAGTACATGGGAATTTTATGAGTCCGCGAAAATTAACGGCGCAGGATTCCAAGGCCCAGTGTGCCCGGAATCAATTTCTGATGTTTTGTTCGGGTACGTTCAGTAAACGTACGAGCAATATTTTATAACTTTTGAACCGGTGCTCGGAATTGAATTTTGAGGGCACCATTGAACTCACATCGACAGTATTATCTTAAGGAGTCTTTTACCTCAATGAAATTTGGTCGAGATTAGAAGATAGATTTTCGGTTTTCGCGGAAAGTGATAAAATAAAGTGTGTTTTCACTTTATTTTATTAGAGACGCCATGTTAGAGTTTGGTGGTTAAAACCTCCTCTTGGGAGTCAGAAGAAGGAACACCACACCTTAACCTCCCATGAGAGGTTATGGTGGTGGGGCCCACCCGAACATAACCTCCCGCGAGAGGTTACGGTGTGGGGACCACACGAGGCTTAACCCCTATTGATGGAGGAGAGTAAAACCTCTCAGCTCTCCCTCCTTAATGAGGGAGAGTCTATTCACCTTCCCTAATTAATTCCTTGTGCCAACACCTTGAATTAATTAAGGGGAACTTATATAATTAACTTAATTCTCGATTTGAATTTTGTGCCAACATCTAAAATAATAGACAATCTATTATTATTTTTCTTTGGCATTTCTCATTTGGTGGGATCATTTGAGAGGATAGCTTGGGAGAATTGGTGTTCTCCAATGAATAACCCCATCTCTCAACAAATAACGAAGAATTCTGACCTTCTTTGACTTCTTCCTTGAAGCTTCAACCATCGTGAGACGTCTTTGATGACTGACTATCGTGACTCCATCAACAAAAAATGATCGACGATCAAAGGTAGTGGGTTGTTTTGTGTAATTATTCTTTCTTTTTCCATTCATCGAATGAAAGGAATTGTTTAGGTGGATTGTAAGAATAATTGAAGCTTAGAATTCTTCCTCTTGATGAACCAATTGATACTATCCTAACCGAGGAGGGTGCAGGCCTAACCAACATGGCCCAACCCCTCCACTGATAAAGTTTATGATTGAACTTCAGCTTGGTGATGAAGCAATGAGGGGACATAAGTGGCGACGACAATGGCTGCACTACCCGCGGCCTCCGCGAACCACACCACCCCTACGGTGCTCCGATGCTCCGGGCCGAACCGCGATCCTCCTACTGAGCCACCCTGGTCTCGTCGCCACTGGCCCGCGCGACCCGGCTCCCGGGAGCTGCCGGCCTCCCAGTTTCCTGGCTGAGCCGCCGACCTGCCTGGCCGTGCACCTCCTCGCTGCCAGCCAGCCTGGCCGCGTGCCTCCCACCCACCGGCCCGCCTAACCACGTGCCTCCCGGCCATCGAACCTCTTGGCTGCGCACCTCCCAACCACATTGGCCCGTGCTGGCCACACCCTACCCAAACTAGCTACCTTCCGGCCTCCCCATGCATCCCACACGCCTCCCCAAGCTGGCCCCCTTTCTGTATCCCGGTCAAGCCAGTAACCCGGCTCCCTCGCGGCCTCTCGGCCGAACCGACATCCCGTCCCCCTCATGGCCACCTGGCCGAGCTGACATCCAGGTACCCTCGTGGCCTCCCGGTCGAGCCGCCGTCCCAGACCCCTCGCGACATCCAGTCCGAACCGGCCCAGTCGTTCCCTTCGGGCCAAGCCGCGCTGGGCCGCGTTTGACCGCACCCTTGTGACCCACCTGGCCAAACCAGACCCGATCGTGGGCCGAACCACCCTCACGGCCACTGGGCAAGGCCCAGCAGGCCGGGCCAAAGCCAACAGGCCGACCTACCCAATGGTCCAGGATAGACCCATCGGGCCAGCACAGGTCGACCCAAAAACGGTCGGTACAAACTATGTCGGGTCAGGTCAGTCCGAATGGGTCGGACCGGACCCAGGCCCACTCCCGACACTTTACTTTCTTTGGCCATTTCTTTGGAACCGAACGTCAGTTTGACGATCCATCAATGACACTAGAAATCATGGAGCATATTCATCCCATTAAGTATACTCCATTAGAGTTTAGGGTTTTGTTGAGGTATGGTTAGGTTGGATCATACAAGAATCTAACCAGTCCCTCGGGACTAAAAGGCTTACAATTCACAGACCAGAAATCCGATTGACGCGCCGTCTATTGCATTGAGATCTCTATGATGTGGCAGAACTTTGAGATACTTATTCTTGGGAATTCATGGAAGTTGATGTATCGACACTCGGTTTGAGGAGAAGACCCTCTCGAAATCAAGCATGCTTAGTGCGAAACCCTGTGGCTGGCTGTGCACTGACGATTATTCCTGGATCATGTGTGGGTTTGACAACACTGACGACTGTTCCTGGATCCCATATGGGTTAGACATTTCTGACTTCTATTCCTGGATCCTATGTGGGTTTGAGAGAATAACTATTCCGGGATCCTGTGTGGGTTCGATAGTTCTGATTTTTGTTCTTGGATCCTGTGTGGGTTTGAAAAAATAGGTGATTCAGTACCTACATCTGGTCATCTCTATCTCTCTACAAAATTTTTATACATGTGTGAGTTGATTCAGTGACATCAGTATTTTCCTCATGATTGAGATGAGTTATTTGATAACTTAGGTATATGTATGGGAATATACCTAAGTAATGGATATCCATTGATTTCATACACTATGGTTTATCCTTGGTGGATTTTGAGAGACCTTCAGGGCCTCAGGGTCCCTACTGAGTATATTTATACTCACCCATACACGGGCTATGCCCGCACCTCGTTGTGTTGGATGCAGATGACAGACATCGCTGACCGAGGTTGAGCGTACGAGGGATGGATGGTACTGGGAGGTGGACCTCACGATGAGCTGGTACTAGGAGGAGAATGACAGACATAGAGTACTGATGAGTCTATCTGTACGTAACCATTAGGTAGGATCCGTGGTGGATGATTCGGGAGCTTCTTTTCACCTTTCCATCGTTTTTCCCTTTCAGTTGTTCTTTTACTTTACAGTTGGGCCTATATTTCCAACCCCCTTACTTTTCAACATTCACTTGTTATACAGTTTACATAGTTTTTTTTATTCACCTATGTGCTCTATTGCATGTGTTTACAGTTATAAAGGGAATGCCTTCCCAGTTTAGGGAATTACGCCTTGGGTGCTAGTCGCCAGCCCCTGGCCTATGGAAGGTAGGCATGGGGTAGTCATGGAATGGGCCCCAGGGGACGGGTCATGAAATTACTAACTAATATAATAATCATAATCATGTTTATAATACTCTATATTAACTTATTATATTGTCTCATTACCCGTTTGTTAACAAAACACTCATAAATTTCACCATTTTGTGGTAATTACCTAGTTTTCTTGAGTAAGTTTTAACTTATTACTTGTTGCTACTATTACTTAGATCATGATTTAATAATCTAAATAACTTTAACCACAACATAATTATCTTATATATTCATTACAGATTCAATTATAAAATTCCATAATATTTGGATATAATAAATGAAGTGGAACATTCCTGGCGATGGTATGTCGTACATACACATGAACACTACTTTCACTTCTTTGTTGTAATTAAAAGAATGAAAACAAAATGAAACATATGTTTATTATAATTCTAGTAGCCAATTTCTGTAATATATTTCATATATGTATATTAATTGTATCCTTAATATGTTCCATGTATAGTGTGAACAAATCGCATCGCTCTGCGGAGGTGGTAGTCCTCACTTCCTCAAACGATGTTATCATATTAATCAAAAGTAGGAATTATAATAGGTGTGTGTTATAAAATGAATAGATAAGTTTAAAGACATAATAAATATATTATATATAATATATAAATAGAATTTATATCATAATAGACACTGTGACAGGTGATAATTATAAAAATCAACAATCAATATTTTATGTGGCGGTAGTTCACCGTACACATAACCTGTATATCATTACACATTAGATGGAAGAGTGTGTTAGTGTTGGAATAAAACACAATAAAAAAACATAAAATTATATTTTTTTATAATTCTACCCTCATATAAGAATTATTTAAAAAAATAATGGGATTAGGAGTAAATTGAAGAAAATTGATCCTTCGAAAGCATTACCTTGAAAATCATATAACACCTCTTGGTTTTCACCAAAAGGATTCAAGGGAAAGATTTATTTCCAAAGAGTGGATTGAAGTATGAGGGGAGGGATGTTGGTAATTTATTTTGTATGATCTTGTATGAACCTAAGAGGTTGTATTAGTTTGAGAAATGGGGAGAATTGCTGGACTTTATTGTGGAGGAGGAGTGGAACTCATGTAATATTATGTCAATGGGATTCCAAACACCATTTTCATATTGAAATTGTATAAAATAATGGTCCAATTTTGGGAAAAGATATGATAGGGTTGAAATATGACCATGAAATATCTCTTGGACATGTGTATAGGTCTTTTTTGGTTTTAAGGTTAATGTTTAGTCCCTTATTAATCTTAATTTCACCTTAATCATTGTAATTAGTTTTAGTCACATTCACTAATCCTTTAGGCCAAAAAGGAAGTTGGTATTATTAGAAACTAGAAATTAGAAAATATTATGATTCCAAATATTTAATCCATTTTTTTTATAAATTCTTATCACATAATTGAAAGAAATTAATTTCAATTCAATCCCATATATGGGACGACAATGTGGGTTTTTTGAAGTTAAAACATTCGAAAGAATTATATGTTTTTATATTAAATTTCAAAGTAAAACTGATTCCAATGATATAAATTATATAAAAGTTTGAAAATATTATTTTTGTAAACTTAATACAAATTAAAATTTTAATTTATCTATATAATAAAATTAGATGAAAATCATTTTTGAACTGAAATTTAGTATTTTTAACAATTCATTAAAAAAATATATTTTCGAAACAATATGAAAAATTCACCCTAAAATTTTCGTAATTCATATATATACAGGTTGAAGTGAATTTTAACATATTATATCAATTAATGTGTTAAAATTCATATTTAAAATGTAATCTTCATTGAAATGTGGCAAAACTACCAAATTAAAAATATAGTATTTTATATGTAATATTGGGTTTGTTCTTATGTTATGCTTGTATGAAATATATTATATGAGTGTAAAAATATTTTTTTGGATATATAATATAAATATTTATAATATATACTATATAAAAGTGTTATTATTTAATTTAATATGTAATACATGTCTAGATAATGTTTTGTTTCAATCGGGTGTTGGGTGTATTACAAAGATATCAATAAAATCTAAAAGAAAATATGGTATAGTCATGGGGTGATATATTCCCTTTGACATGAAGTACTACCCTTGTAAAAAACCATTTTCTTTCCTATTTAATTTAAAATTTATTTATAGATGGTATTTTACTACATCCAGTGTACCAAAACACATCGTAACCTATGTACATACAAGATAGCTAAATTTGTGTTGGAGTACAAGACATTCCCAAGACCATGTACACCTGTACATGTGAATTTATATCTTGTGGTATATACTAGGACATCTGGGATGGTTTATATACCATGTGATAGGGTCACACATTGTGTGATACATAAATTCCTCCCGATACCCCAACCACTGCTCAAAGGGTCCCACATGTTGTGTCTTCCCTAATTATACACCGTGTGTTATGGAATTTTCCAAAATCCTAGATATGGATTACACGTGTATTATCCATTCATCGTAAAAAAATCTAGTCATTACCCATTCAAGATTAAAGTATTTTCATCATCCATGCCTTTCATCCACAGGATCATCAAAATACAGCTATCAATCCTTTTGGAAAATTTCATCGAACAGTTTTCATCATCGCGTGTCGAAGAACATGAATACTGGGTATCTATATTGTCTAATCTGCTTTATTTTCTCTAATTACACCACCTTTGTGCCATTCTAAGCCCAATTAAATTATTATTTACCATTATAATAAGAAATACGTTCCCAATGTTTTATTTTATGGTAAAAGTTGAACTGTAGGATAAATGAAGAAAGCCCACGAGAACGGATAATCAAGGGAGAAAAGAAAAAATAACTATTGTGGGGAACGAAACTCGATCTATGTTCAGGTATATGCATATTAATTTACATTTGAATGAGGAATATATATTATAAATAATCCTAAATAATTTATCACAGTTAAACCCCTAAATAATCCCATCATGAAAATCGACTAATCCACAAATTAGTCCATTGGTCGATTGATTTTTATTCTTCATAGAAATAAAAAATGGGGAAATAATACAAACAAAAAACAACCTTCCTAGAGATGGACTGATTGTTTATGAATAATTATTCAATGTCATAATCAATGGAGAGATATTGGAATACCGTTTCACATTGATCATTGATCTTTGATGTAGTTGACGTTTTCCTGAGAGATACCCTCTAATTCTCTCTCTAAGACTTCTATAATGGCTAGAGGGTTATGCAGATAACCCTATAATTCTCTCATATATGAATTCATAAAGTAAGATTTAGGTTTCTAAAGTAGTGTATAAATAAAAAAAATATTTAATTATTATATATATTTTTACACATGAAGATTTTTTCACAAATGACCCATGTAAAAAAAGTTTATGTCACACATAAGGTGAAACCCATGTGTTGAACTCAACAATGCCCTTAGATTTCTAATATAGGCCCCAATTTAAAAGTTATTCCATGATTTTAGGAAGAATTCATATGTGTACAATCTAATATATTTAATATATTTCACCTATTTATTTTAGGTATGATGGGGTTCACAATCGCTTGTCGTATTTGCACCTTGGCTTAAAAATAACCCAAATAATATTACTGAATAATAAATAGAAATTCTGAGTCACTAGATCAAATAATAGACATTTATGATAAGGTAAATCATTGAATATATCCTTGTAATAAGGTTAAGAGATAAATAATAAAATGGAAATACGTGACCTTGACATTTTGTCCCCTTACACATTTTTTATCATATTTGGAAATTCATATTTCTTGGTACTTAAACCAAATCGCTCCCAAGTTCACAATGTGTTTCTTTTATCTATCATAAAGAAGTACATACATAATCATTCAAATGTAGTAAACTAAAAGGTAATAAAACTATAAAAACAACATTCTTATGTGGAATAATAGGTGTAAATTCTATATCGAGTAGGGAAAGTGTTTGAATGAAGGACAATCACCTAGTCAAATTGTGGTGTAACAAAAAATTTGAGGAAGCTACATTGGAAACTAAGGATGTGATGGGAAAAAAGTATTCTATGTTGTTATAGTTAAATGATGGAAGTTATATGGTGAAATTATTTTAAGGTTTCTATAATTTAACAACCATAGATTTTATATTTTATTTCTCTAAAAATAAATTTTATTTCTTTGATATTTTTACACACAATGATTATTATAAACAAACCATGATATTATTTTGAAATATTATTATTTCATATGATTATTATTGGTTAGATATTTGAATGATGATTATGAATATGACTTAATAATCAGTGAAAAATTAATATTTTCGAAATTATAAAATTAATTAATTTGTTATATATTGGTAATAAATGAAAATAATAACATTTAAATGTATAATATATATTATTCAAAAAAATACTTTCTAAACATGGAATGTGTTTTTATACTAATAAATAAAACAAATTTCTATTTATTAATAATTTTAATTAAAATATGTAAATATTATTTCCAATATACTTTTTTAACGTATATCAATTAGCTTTTACTTGTCCTCGATAAAGAATAAATCAAGTTTTATGCTTAAATTTTCATATTTCTAAAAATAATTTTGTTTTTTATTTTTCACGCTTAATTTAAAATGAATTTTTTTCACTTATAGAAAATAAATATTGTAAAATTGATTGTATATTTTTATTCATCTTATTTAATATAATATAATTGTCTCAAAATATTTTTTATTTATTTTTTAATAGTAACCATGGTAATGATCTTTCACCTCGGTAAGGGTAAAATATGTAAACCTGAGTTAAAACTACGGGATAAAGCCTTAAAATATCTGTAACAGTTAACATTATATTATTATGTTTTTATTTTACTGAAAAATATATGGTTAATAAGTACAATATCTTTTTTTCTAGCATTATTATTAATTTTAGAAGAGAAGTGTGATTTTTATGAGAATAAGTTATATTTTATTCCAATTAAAAACTTGTTTTTGGTTTTTTTCCATTTATAGGGAATGTTGGATAATTTCATTTAGTTTTTTATTGAGAAACTGTCTAAAAGTCAAAAAATATTTATAATAAATTAGATAAAATTAACCTATATTACTACTTTATTTCAAGGTGAACATTTTTTACTCTCAAATACAGTATTTTATTGAAAATGATTTATCATGTATTTTGTTTTCTTATATTAATAGAAATTTCTTTCCCATATAGAAATGGAATATGATAAAATGTATTCCAAATTTGGAATCACCATGCGAATTTTTTTGAGTCCCATTTTATCTTCGGTCATATAATTATGTTATCATGATAAAGTAGTTATGTTATCACAATTAATTTTAAAATGGTTTAACTAGAAGATAAATCCGAAAATATATCCAAAACTATTCAATATCTTATTAGATTAGTTTAGAGTTAACATATCACTTCTTATAATTAAAATTGGATTTCCTTGGTTTATCTTTACATGATAATGATATATATTAAAATTAAACATTTTATGTAATTACAAGTGTTTCCATTACCGCACTTATAAAAGGAAACCTCATCACCCCATTATTCACTAATATTGATATGTATAAATCATCTAATCTATACCTAAATACCTTCCTAGAATCCTTTCCCAGACCTAAGAGATTAGAATATTTAAAAAAAATCATTTATAAGATTAAGGTGTAATCCAAATGAGGTTTCCCAATGAAGAGGAGGTTCAAACATGTATGAAGTAATAAAAGACATTTGGAAAGGAATTTATGTTAAAAAATTACTTATTTTTGGGGTTCACTATTCTCAATATCCAATGAATGAAATTATATTGATCATTTTATTTTAATAAAATTATTTTAATCTCTTATTTTTTTCCTAGAATTTTAATGTAATAATTTTATATTCCTCACTTTGGTATGTAAAACGGTCAAGAAAATGTTTTATTAAACAGACATTATATTCTCTTTGGTCATGAATATCATTCATCCTTCTCCAATTCTCTTTTGACTTTTTTCTAGAATGTTTTTACCTATTTTACAATGATTCATTACTGTTTCTTTTTCCCAAAATTTCACTTTCAATAATAATTTCTTTAAAAGAAATATTTTTCTATTTTTGAAAAAGGTATTTTAATTAATTATGTGAATATAATATTCATTTTATATTATACTACCTGGATAATCATTCCTACTATCATGAATAATTCATTAAATCATAATTTTAGTGTTTTAATTTTTTATTTTAAAGAAACAAATTCCAAAAATTCTAGATAATTTTAAACATTACATAAGTTATTTGAAATGGAAAAGTGTATTTTCATCATGAAATCTTCTAGTAATATTTAAAATAAATTTTCATCTATGAAAAAATACTTTAATTTTACTAATGTTTCAATGGGGTTATGATGTAATGATACTATTTTTATTCCTTCTTCAAATGATTGTTGACCATGATGATAAAATCTTTAGGAAACTAATTTTATTTTCCATGGGTTATGTTTTAGAGAAATAATAATATTTTTATGATATTTTAGCATACACATGAACAGATTATGATACTTTTAGATTTTGGTTTTTTATAGCTCTCCAATGCATTTGGTTACATAATATAAATATATCATGAGATTATTATGATAATAATAAAGATGATTATGAATGTTTTCTTGGAAACATTTATGTGTGAGTATGATTTATTCATATTGTTCTCACAATATTATATTTAGAAAAGATTTCAAAAGGTTTTGTTCACATTTTAATTCTTGTGTATTATAACTTTCTAGCTACAGAGGGAAGATTTTTCATGGAAATTATTCCAATTATCTTTTGTTGGATGATTATGATTTATTATGATTATGATTATTTTTTCCTATGTAATTACTCTTGAATGATGAAAAATAAATTAAAAGCATTAATGATCATGCTTCTTGATATGAAAAGATTTTGGAGTTTCTGACTTAATAATTTCAATGTATGGATCTTCTATCTTTGGGACATGAATTTTATTATGTTATCATACTAGTATGATTATATTATGATCTCTTATAACAGATTTAACTCATATTCTCCCTTATAGGGCTATTGGTTCACCCACTCATATTGTTTTCTTCCCAATGTTTCAATGGATGGATTTAACTCTGATATACATTGAAGGGTAATAATATAAAGATTTGTGTTGGAGATGTTGAATATCTTTGAAGAAAATAGTTTATTACATATATAGTGTAAGAATACACTAAATAATTATGGTTATTGAGTATATATATATATGTGATATTTATAAAATATTCATAAAAATGGTTAAATATTTAGGATTTTTATGCTTGTGTAACCTCACTATGATTCTATATAAAGATGGACACTATGAATTATTGTAGATGTAGGTTCCAAATATTACCCTAATGTCATGCCAAAGGCCATATATAGGGACAATATATAACCCATCCAACACACATGAACAAAATAAGCCATCCCAAGTACATGACCAGTATCATAATCTTGGTGGAGTGAGTAAGAGTGTACAAGGTTGGAATCCCATATTATCCTTATTTTTACATGGAAAAAAATAAATAATTGAATTTATTATAATGTAAAATAGTAGAAATAAAGTTTACCCCAAAATCTTTGTGGATCTCATTCAAATAATTGAATATAGATTTGGTATACACATAGATCTGTTCAAATGTCCTTGAATCTTCACAGTCCAACACATTTTTATATATATGAATAAGATAGATATATATTTTAAAACAAAAAATAAATATTATTCATCACATATACATTATAATATATTAAAATAGAACATTGGCAGTTCTTTTACTTAAAAACATTTCCAAATTGATACCTGGGAAAATTAATTATTATCTTTAATAACTTAATATTTCAATGACACTATATAAAAAAAATAACATATAATTTAAAAAGTTTTTTTACCATTATTTATAAATATATATTGATATAGTAATAGATTATTCAATACCATATCATTCTTGTTATGAATATTATCAAGAAAATATTTCCAATTCTCCCAAGGTACTCTTTCAGGTATGTCTATATTAATTGTTTTAAAACTAAAAAAATACTTCATTAAACATATTATATAGTCTCAATTTTAAAATATTTTAATTATTATCCAAATTTTATAATTTTTATAGATGTTTTATTAAAACATGCATAATAAAATTGAATAAAATAAACTAAAGATAGTCATTTAAATTATTAAAATTTTAATACATTATGAAATTAAAAATAATTACTAATGTTAAATTTATTTAAAATTACCTTTAATAATGAATCGAATACTTATTTCATCTAGGTAATGGGAATATGTCTCCAATATTAATTTTTAATAGGAACGTTAAATATTTCGCAACCCAAAAGGCCCAAAATATGTTTAAATATACCGAAATCATCCTATATTGAAAATTTATCATATTGTACCACTATCTTCAAACCACTTACATTAGTAAATTATAAATTATTATTTTATATTAATTTATTAGTATTATTTACATCTTTTAGGAAAAACAAAAGATATAATTACAGAAAAATGAAATAATATTTTTAAATTTTAATTTATTATATATAATGAAAACCGACTAGGTCACACCATAAACATGGGGTTTACATTATTTTATTATTTTATTGATGTCGGATATTTTGGAAAAATTTCAGGTCATGTTCCGAGTAATGTTTTTTAGATTTGGAGTTTCGGGGTGTGTTTTGGCCATATGGATGGTTTATGTGTAGGGTTTGAGGGTAAACCATGAATCCTCTTAATACATAGGGTGTTTTAATCCAATTTATTCTTGTATAGTATTTATTTCATGGCTTGAGCAAGTTTTGGGACAGACCATGTGAGTCTTAGGAGAAACCATGTGTCTTGGAGTTTGTGTTTGGGACATGAAACATAACATGATCACATTTAGGTAAAAATGTGTAGAAATCATTCCAAGAGGCTCTACAATTTAATAACGCAAAATCATGTGGTTAGTTCATGGTTTCCCATATCATTTGGGGTATCCTTTTTTTCCACTAGGATGGTCATGGTTGGAACCCAGTTTGTCAAACCATGTGGTCAAAACAAGATACTTTTCTAGGCCATCAAAAACAGAAAATTCCCATCATTCCCATCTTATATTTAAAAAAATCTACCTCATCTTCACATTCTCAACTTAGGAGAACCATGAGGCTCCCAAAAACCCTCCTCCATTGCCTATATTCTTCCATTGAAGCTTGATCAAGGTCCATAAGTAAGTTCCCTTTAGTTTTCAGTAAATTTTGTGCTCTTCTTATTCTTCCCCAATAGTTTTTTCATTTCCTTTGGATTTATTCTATCTTGGTCTAACCCTTGGATGCAGTTTGGAATATGTGGTCGACTTATTTGATGTTAGGGTGTGCAATTTTTTTTTGGGATTGGTTCTTTCTTATCTTGGTGTGTCATTGCATCTGAACATCATTGATGTTGGTTTTATTATTATCATCATTTCTGAAACATTCCATTGATGCTTGATCTTTCCGAAATTATTTCTAAAATGTGTTAATCATGATTATGATTTGTTAGTTTAATTTTTTTAGTATTGCATTGGTGTAACTTGGTTGAAAAATTATTTTGAAAGTATTTAAATGGTCTTTCATATATATATTTATGTACATAAAATGTTTTAGAAAATTAATTTTTCTATTTTAAAAGTTAAATTGGTGGTGTTAGTTTGTGTTTGGATTTGGTCGGGTCATGCAGGTTAGTTTTTATTTATAAATTGTTCTTTGGATGTGACTTGGGTTTCATTTTATGGATTTATTATTGTGTGTAAACCATTATAAGTTGTTTTTTTGAGGATCCTTGTGTTTTATAAACTATAAATAATGTATTTTTGATAGGTTATTATGAATAATCCATTATATATGAGAATATCTATGGGTTTATGGGAGTGTACCATGGGGTAAACACACAAAGAAAATGGAATTATAAATAAATGTTCCTTTTAAGACATCTATTTTAAAAAAACCATATCCTATTATTATATGTATTCTTTAGTTCTTTTTTTTCATGAAATGGTTCTTTTTCAAACCCCTTATATTTAGAAATTATTAATTGGTTCCAAAATGATCTCAAATACAGTTTCAAAAAGTTGTTTTTCTAAAGAAAGAATTTTTTTCCTATTGATGCAGACATTGAGTAAAAAATTGATATAAATCCCTTTTAGAACCTTTTATGCATGTTTTATGATTTCAAAATGGTTTTTCGAATGGATTATAAATGGATTTTGATTTTAATTTTAATGGAACCAATTGTTACATTGAGATGTTTTAGATTTTTTTTTGAAACTCAGGTGATGTGATAGACCAGTTAGAACTTATGCATGAATTTATGTGAGATAAGAACCTCTATGGTTGTACCTCCCTGGATAGGGTCATCACATAGGTGGTATCATTTTTTAGGCTAGGATAGAATGGTGTCCATGGGTTTCATATTAAGAACCAATTTGAGAGGACCTCCACATTCACCGTGTACTATTATCATGGGATAACTAGGTGTTATCTTGAGAGCTGAATGATTGTTTATTATTGACCTCGATTAGATAGGTTGGTACCCCTAGATTAGCTGAAAGTCCAGGTGGGGAATGAAATTGGATTATCTAGCATATAATGGTAAATTGGATATTGAATATGGAGAAGAACCATACCCAGATAGGTGTGTCTGAATCAAGAAAATCTAGGGATTTCATTCAGATATGTTTATAAAATTCCAATGAATAATATATGTATGTTATGTTTTGTTCTAATGTGCCTATTTTTATAGATTGCTAGTTTCTACTCTCATGAATGGTTTCCTTTGTATTTAACATACTATTTTTTAACTAGATCTAGATTTCTATTTTTGATTTGGTTTTGTAAACCAGATTTTTTATCAAAAAATATTTTGAATAAAAATTAAATGTGTTCATTTTAAAAGGTAAATATTGGGGTTTTTTCATTTGAAATGATAAAAAGTTATTCTATAAATATTTTTTAAACTCTTGTTTATAGACAGTTTTAGGAAGGAAAATTTATGGAATCTAGGTGATTACATACTGATCAATTTATGATCACTCTATACATGTGATAATGGACATAAAAAGACCCACCATATTTTTCCGGTTTTTGGTTTTTGGTTGGATCATGTCTTTGGAATTGGTTATTATAGTGCTTATAGGTTACAAATATTTCATGTGGACATCTGGATGGGTTCTTCTTCCGGGATGGTTTTGTTTTCTATTTCATTTTTGTCCAGTAGTTGTATTGGATATTATTAAATTCAATTTTTTTTAGATATTATGGTTTACTAATTCATCTCCACTAGTTATTTGATCCTAGTTTTTATTAGGAAGAAATCTTTCCCATTGGGATTATCATTGATTCCTTGCTCTAGTTTCCAACCCGAGAGGACTGGGAACACCTTTTAATCCTTATCACGGGCTAGATTGGGAGATCATTTAGGGTTGAAATGAGTTTCTTTATGAAATTATGGTATCAGATAAGAAATTTTTTATTTTGGAGAATTAGGTAGATATATATTAGGAATGATGGGAATGGGTAGGTAGGTGAAAGAAGAGCATCACAAACCATTTATCATTTCGATCCTTGAGTTTCCATGGGTTTTGGAGATTTTTCCCCTATTTTGAATTTACTTTCATGGATAGGGGATGAAAAAAATGTGAACTAGTGTGGTGCGGGGGTCTCATATAGATTGGTGACCCATGTGGAGCCTGAGTGCATCACTTAGGATATTCTTAGTGTTTGTTTCTTTGCTGGGAAATTGGCCACTGATCCATGTTGTTGGGAATGCATTGATACAAGTTCCATATCTTATAAGATTAGCTTGATTTGTGTTTGGGTTAATTTTTTTTGGTGTGAGTGGATTTTGAGACATAAAATGGTTTTTTGGTAATTTGGGTTTTGAAAGAAAATTTGATTGAGGTGTGATTTTTTAATGTGGTCTTGGTGGATTGACCATATTTGAAAATTGATTTGGGTATTTAAAAATTGCCTTTGAGATTCATAATGGTATTGGAGTGGGAATGGAAACTATGGCTTTGAAAGAAGATATTGTTTTGGTTTTGTGATTTTTGGCTTATGATCCACTTTTTTTGGTGTGGGTGATCTTTTGGTTGAGTTTTGGTCGATGATTATTTTGGAAATTTTTTTATTTTTCTTAGAATATGAAACCTAGAAAGGCCCCACGGTTTTTAGTGAGTTCTCTTTAGTTATCAGCCGTACCCAGACTCTGATTGGGGTGGTAAGTTGATATATTATTAGTTATTTCCTATATCCTATGATGATCAAGGTTCATTAGAGGTAGTTTAATGGATTGATCAAGTCAAATATGTCTTCAGTTTTTCAAAGAATTTTGATTTTTTAAGGGCGGGAGCTATTATGTGTTCATTTGATGGTTCAAGTTTGGAGTAGTGGTAGGTGATTATTGTAACGCCCTGACCCCAGTTACCCAGAGTCGGTGCATTATTGCGTAACATTGGCATGATCACAAAGATCATGTCTCGAAAGAACGATTAGTTTAGTAGCCTTGGAAACACTAGATACATTCATAAATGTTACATTACATCACAAGGTGAAAAAAACACAATAACAAAGTATCCATAGTCCACACTCATATCCTCTTCTGACTATCCTTACAGGTCATTCATAAGATACGTCTTCACATCATGGAAAATATTAAAACATTGAAAGGGGTGAGCTCAGATGATTAGTAAGGATAACAATATAGCGGAAGCTTTCATAAATAAACATTAACATTTAAGGCAATGTATAACTAAAACAAAAGCCTTTTAAACTTGAATTTTAGCATAATATGGAAAAAGTAAAATGAAATAATTCCATTTACTTACTCACATGGATATTCTACTAGTTGAATAATCACATGAAATATCAATAATCACTTTCATAATGATGGAATGAAAAATTCCAGACTATCATAACCACATAGCCAAGGCCTCGTGCCAAGACCACAAATAAGATTTTGTCAAGGCCTCATGACAAGACACTAGTTTGTCTCATGAGACCTACCAACGCATCGAGGAGCTATAGCGGGCTCCAACCGTCACTTATTAAGTCCAATGCATTCCTCAAATGAATAGGTTTAAACATATCATAAACCATAACATAATCGTATCATATAAAACATGCATAAAGGAAACATAACATTTCCACATTTCAATCACAAGATATGAATACAATACATTGATATAATAAAATCACTTTCAAAACCATTTTCAATACCAAAATAAAATAGAGTTAAAACTTTGTATTTATTTTTCATTAAAAAACAGTTATGGCTTGTAGAGGAAGCCGAAACACAAATAATGGTCACGGCGGCGGAAAAGTCGTTGTCGCCGCATACATAAGACAAAAACATTCCTTTTGTAGTTTAATAAAACTCTTTGTAAAAAAAGATTCCTTTTTGAATAAAAGTCAAAGTCAAAGGGGTTTATACACCGTATAAAAGAAAGTTGTGTATAAAACAAAATATGCCTCAATGAAAGGAGATTGAGATGAAGACCCTTAAAAAGATCATTTTTTAAATAAATTACATCTATCATCTGTATTAACTATAAGTACAAACAAATAAAGTACAAATACAAGATAGGACATAATAATATCATGACATAATTTGAAAGTAGGAGATTAACCCAAAGAATAGAAATTGGGTTAAAAAGTTCTCTTACCTCGTGTCCGACTTGACTCGATCGTTATTTAATCTCCTGAATAATAAACTAGAGTTAATTTATATTTTCTTAAGAACATTTTTCATGTTCATTATTTCTTTTATATCCCTTATTACCATGTTATGAACATTATGTAATTATTTATGTTAATAACAGTCGTTTTGTCCATCTTTGGTACTTGAGTCAAAAATATACTTCTTATAATTACAAGTTGTTCATGTGGTGAAATATCCATTATATCCAGAATTATATTCATGATGTAGATATCATATATAACATATATATCCAGTGTATACATGCATTTATAATATTACATAACATTTAGAGGTAAGAAATGAAATGCACCATTCATAGAGACGGTAAGCCGTACGTACGCATGAACGCTACTTTCATTTATATTTCATATTTAATGGGATTAGTTTATAATTATATAAAGGTATAATATAATTCCAATATAATATAATGTATAATACCATTTACTCCATCCTTTATACATCCCACATATGGCATTAACGATTCAACTCACTTTGAGGGGGCGGTAGTCCGCACTTCCTAAAATGAAATTATCACGTTTACCCATAATGGAAATCATAAAGTATGACACAAATAAGAAATAAAGAAGCATAAGTAAAACATAAAAATAATTTATATATCATATATGAAAATAGTTTCCTAAAAATGTCCCCCATTAGAGGTGTTAAAAGAATATTGAACAATCATCGTTTCGTGAGACAGTATTTCGCCACCCACAGAAACAGTATGTTCTTTAACCATTAGACGAAGGTGTGTGTTATTTTAAACCAAATAATTAACTTACAAACATCCTAGTATATTTTAGATACTTATTTTGTTACAAAATAAGGAATAAAAATAGTTTACGGGGTTGGAGAAGCAAAATAAAACAAAACAACATTAGAGAAGACATTACCTTAAAATCGGTTAACTCTTTTTGATTGGAGCCAAAGGCTTCCTTGGGAAGAATTTTTCACATAGTGAGGCTTCTAGGAGTAATAGAGGGAAGTTGGGAGAGTATTTGGGCAGAGTTTGGCGGAGCGAAAATGCTTTGAAGGTGTGAGTAAGGTGGTTTTGGTGGGGGCCTTTTATAAGTGGAGGGGAGGGGCACTCTTGGAATGTAATGAAATGTTACTTTATTATATAATTAGTTTCGTATTTTAAAGGTCCCAAACATATATAATTAGAGGATAAGGTGATAATGGTTCTAAATATACTCATACAATATGTTTTGACAAGTTTATGCCTTGGATTTTTCATTATCTTTTCATTTTATTTAAATCGTTAATTAATGAGGTAATCGATGCATCGTCATGGTGCCATAAATAATTTAATTTATTTAATGTCTAAAAATTATAAAAAAAATATCCTGGTGTAGGAAATATTTTTATCTTTTTAATGAATATTTATAGTAAAACATATGACTTGCATAACCCCATTTAAAAATTTCTTGAGTAAAACAACTTATGTTTGTTACATTTTTATTTTATCTTTAAATAAAAGTTATTTATGTCATTTTCCCACCAACGTGGCTCCATGGGGTCCCCAAGTTGACCCATGGGTTTTCTTGGTCGGCCATAACTCATCCAATAGGGGTATGACAAGTTTAAGGGTCATTTCATATTTTTATAATACCATTTTTACCTTAAAATTCACTAATTAACTTTAATCGTGATTAATTAAACTTAAAAGTTACTATTCAACAAAAAATTATTTTAATCCAATTGAACCACATTTTACTTCCTAATTACAAACATGTAAGTCGTATTGTTGAAAATAAAATCACAAAAGTGGTAATATTTCATTTAAATGAAAAAGAAGTTATTTAACTACCACTTAGTGGTTTCACTATTCATCAAAAATTGATGTTTTTCAGAACAATGCCAAAATGTCACCCTAAGCTATAATTGATATTCTGAATTCAAAAATGATGTATATTTTACAAAATTTCAAACATATAAGTTGAATTAATTAATTTTATAATTAATTTCCACTGTCACAACAAATAGCGTGTTTTTAAGAAACAAGATATATCAAAAGATTGACAATTGTTTATGTCTAATTTCAAAGTGAAATTATTTATAATGTACACCATTGGATAAAATGGTAAAAATATATTCTAATTATACTTTAAAACCACTCAATATTATAATTTATCACTATAAATTATTTTTATTAAAAAAGTTTTTTTTAAGTATTCTTCACTATTCATAAAAAATTGGAAGTTCTCAGAAAATTACAAAAATTTCAACTTAGGATAACATTGATATTCCGAATACAAAAATAAAGTCCATTTAGAAAGATAAAATTTATAAAATTTCAAAAATTAGGTATCAATATTCATAATTTCTACTTTGATTGGTTGTGGTGTGTGTTAGAACTCGAAGTTGTGTACAACACGCGCTACAGTATTATTCAAAGAGAAGTGTACCATGGAATCTTGGGGTGTTACATTATCCCCTCCTTCAAATAATTTCATCCATGAAATTTCATATAATATCACTATATAAAAAGACTTGGGTGATTCTTCATCATATGTTCCTCGGGTTTCCACGTTGCCTCCTCCATCTTATGGTTTCTCCATAGAACTTTTACCAGACGAGTCGTCCGGTTTCTCAGCACTTGTTCTCTTGTATCAAGAATCCTGACGAGCTTTTCACAATAATACAGATCATGTTCCAGTTCTAATTCCTCATAGGTGAGTACATGCGTTGGGTCAGGCATGTATTTTCTCAACAGTGATACGTGGAATACATCATAAACTTTGGAGAGACTTGGCGGCATTGTCAAATGATAAGATACAACCCCAATTCGCTCTAGAATTTCGAAGGGTCAGATGTACCTGTGACTCAATTTACCCTTCTTACCAAAATGTATAACTCCCTTCCATGGAGATACCTTCAAGAAATCATTATCTCATACCTGAAACTCTAAATCCTTCCTTCGATTGTCAGCATAGCTCTTCTGCCAACTTTGAGATGCTTTGATGTGGTTTTGGATTACCTTCACCTTTTCCATAGTTTCCTCCACCACTTCTAGGCCTACAAGTTTTCTTTCACCAACGTCATCCCAACAGGTTGGTGTGAGACATCTCTTTCCATATAACACTTCATATGGTTCCATCTGAATACTTAAATGGAAGCTATTTTTATAGGAAAATTCTACCAGAGGTAAATATTGATCCCACAATCCTTGAAAGTAATGTGAGCATGATCTCAATATGTCTTCTATGGTTTGAATAGTTCATTCTGATTGTCCGTCTGTTTTAGGGTGGTAAGCAGTGCTCAAATGAATTTCAGTATCCAAGGCCTTCTGAAGACTCTTCCAGAATCTTGATGTAAAGCAGGGATCACGATCCGAGACAATCGACAGGGGTACTCCATGAAGTCTGACAACTTCATTAATATATAGTCTTTCTAGACATTCAAGTGGAATATCTTCCCTTATAGCAAGAAAATGTGCTAACATGGTGAGACAAACAAAAATGACTCATATTTCGTAATTCCTTCTAGGGGTCTTTGGTAGTCCCATGAGAAAGTCCATCGTAATATTATCCCATTTCCACTCAGGTATGGGAAGAGGTTGCAATACTCCACCAGGCTGTTGCCTTCCAGCTTTCACTTGCCGGCAAACCATACATCTTGTCACAAAATTGGCAATCTCCCTTTTCATGTTGTCCCACCAAAAATTTTCCTTTAAATCTATATACATTTTAGTTCTCCCACTGTTTATAGAGAAATTGGAACTATGAGCATCATCCAACAATTCCCTCTTTAAATCAGGTATATCGGGAACACAACGTATCTTCCCAAATTTGAAAATTCCATCTTCATAAACAAAGTCACTCAACCGCCCATCATTCATAGCTTTAATCTTCTTTTTCAACACTTCATCATTGGACTGAGAACTCTTTATCCTTTCTAGTAAAGATGGTTTGGCAACCATTTGAAAAATTTTTGATGGTTCACCCTCCATGGTGATGCCCATATCCATTTTTACTAGATCCAAGAAAATAGGATCTCTTTCCACTCTCATCATGTTCAAAACTCCATGATCTTTTCCACTCAAAGCATCTGCAACCTTATTTTCCTTCCCTGGATGGTAGTGTATCGTGCAATCATAATCCTTGAGTAGTTCAAGCCATCGTCTTTTCCTCATGTTGAGTTCTTTTTCTGAGAAAATATATTTCAAACTCTTGTCATCAGTATATATCTCACATTTATCACCATAGAGATAATGTCTCCATATCTTCAAGGAAAAGATTACAGCAGCTAACTTGAGATCATGAGTAGGATAGTTCTGCTCATGAATTTTTAGCTGTCGTGATGCATAGGCAATAACCCTATCATTCTGCATAAGGACACAACCATGTCCTTTCATTGATGCATCACTATAAATAACAAACCCATCATTCCCTGATGGTAGAGTCAATATAGGAGCGTTGACTAATCTTGTCTTCAGTTCTTGAAAACATTTTCACAATCTTTAGTCCAGACAAATTTTACCCCTTTACGTATGAGCTTCGTTAATGGGTTAGCCAATCGGGCAAAATTCTGGACAAAACGTCGATAATAACCTGCCAAACCAATAAAGCAGCGTACCTCAGTTATACTCGTCAGTGTTGGCCATTCTTGGATTTCCTTGGTCTTATAAGGATCAACGGAAATTCCATCTTTAGAGAAAATAAGGCCAAGAAAAGAAATCTCTTGAAGCCAGAATTCACACTTTCTAAACTTCCCATATAATTCATGGCTTCTAAGAGTCTTCAAGATAACACGCAAGTGATTTTCATGATTTTCATAGCATTTGGAGTATACCAAGATATCATCAATAAATACCACTACAAAATCATCAAGATATTCCTTGAAAACTCTATTCATTAGGTCCATGAATACAGAGGGTGCATTAGTTAATCCGAAAGGCATTACTGTAAACTCGTAATGACTGTATCTTGTTCGAAATGCTATCTTCGGAATGTCATCCTTCTTCACACACAACTGATGGTATCCAGATCGAAGGTCAATCCTTGAAAAGTATTGAGCTCCATGCAATTGGTCAAATAAATCATCAATGCGAGGTAAAGGATACATGTTCTTTACTGTTATAGCATTGATCTCCCTGTAGTCAATGCACAACCTCATAGATCCATCTTTCTTCTTAACAAAAAGGACATGGGATCCCAAGGAGAAACACTAGGGTAAATAAATCCTTTATTACTACATTCCTCTAGTTGTTTCTTTAGTTCAACTAATTCCACGGTGGACATCCTATAAGGGGTCTTCGATATGGGCCTTGATCCATGAATTAAATCAATGGAAAACTCAACTTCTCGTTCTGGAGGATGTCCAGGTAAATCTTCCGAAAACACATCTACATATTCTTTCACAATAGGTACATCCCCTATTTGAACATTCCTTTCCTAGCCATTAGTCAGTTCATTCTCTTCCTCCCCAATAATTGAATTTAGTTGAGCTACTGGGGGTGGATCTAAACAAGAATTAGGTGGTGACGATTCTACTCTAAAAATAAGGTGTTCCTTATCATCATCATCAATAATCGTAACCTCCTTCTTCTTACAATAAATCTTTGAATCATAATCTGAAATCCAATCCATACCAAGGATTATATCAAACTCGATCATAGGTATGACAATGAGATCAGCGGATAAAGAACAGTTATGTGCTCTAATGGGGACTGATTCACAAAACTTTGTTGCAATAATACTTCCCTTAGGAGTTTTGACTGACAATTCTCTTGTTAAAACAAATTGGAAATATCTAATTTTCTTAGAAAACTGGGAAGATATGAAACAATGCGATCACCCAGAATCAAATAATGAATTTGTTAAACTTGAGGAAACCATTAAATTACCTGCCACCATGTATTTCGGAGCTTCAATCTCAGCAGTAGTGATAGCATAAGCTTGGCCTTGATCCCTTGTACTCTTCTGAGTTAAGTTTCCCTGACGCTTAGGACATTAATTTTCATAAGGCCCCATCTCTCTATAATTATAGCATTCCACATTGATAGCAACTTTCTTTCCCTTGCAATCATGAGCTTGGTGGCCTTTTTCACCACACTTCTAACAGACTCCCATTCCCTTCAAGCATGTACCAGGGTGTTTCTTTCCACATTTACTGCAGGACTGATATTCAACTCTTCCCTTCTTCTCCTTATTTCCATTTCCAGATTGATCAGAAGATCTCTTCTTTTCTTGCTTTGCATTAAATTCATGAGATTTAGAGAATTCCTTTTCCGTCTTGATCGCACACGAGACAATATCTTCGTATGACGAGAAGGTTTGTGAGACTAATGCTCGACGGAGAAATGGTTTTAACCCATCAAAGAAACGATCAATCTTACTTCTTCGAGCATGCTTATCCAACCTTGTAAAGTTAGCCTCATACTTTGCGACATTCTCATCCTCATTCTGCCACAGACTCAGAAATTGCCTTTCCATATCTACTTGATGGTCACGCGGAAAGTATTTTTTTAAGAAAATTTCCTTAAACTCCCTCCACTCCATACTTGATACTTCTTCATCTTCCTTTGTGTTTTGAATCAGCGACCACCATTGAACGGCATCTCCAGTGAGGCGGTAGACTTCCATGACAACATTCTCCCTTTCGCTACTCCCCAAGGCATGGAATATTTTCTCTAAATAGTTTATCCATTGCTCAGCTACTAATGGATTTGTACCCCCATTAAATGTTGGCGGGTTTTGCCTCATGAAGAGGTCTAACATTGATCCTCCACGTTGTGGATCAGGGTGCTCTATACGAGTAAGGTTATTATTCAAAACCCGAGTGAGTTGTCCCAGTATGGTAATAAGTTGATCAGCACCAGTTGTATCTGCAGATCCACAATCATTATCTTGAGCAGGAGGGCAATCCCTATACGGAGTGCGTGCATTGATACAGTTTCCATTCCTTCCACTAGGCTCCATTTCTAAACAATGGCATAAACTAGATTAGTTTATGAATCAAAATACATAATTCCATACTTATAAAATACTTAACATAAATTGAACTATTTATGGATATAATCCATAATCATAAAAATGTTTTCTTTGAGGAAATATATACTCATAACCCTTCATAGTGGTTTATAAAGAAAATGAGAATTATCCTGAGCATATCCCCCGGGAGTGTCGTAACCAAGAGTGCATCAAGGCCCATCGTCGTGCACCAATTCCCATTCGAGTCTAGCTCAAAGCGGTGTTTTCAAGGTTTACCCCTAGGTACATCTGTTCCAAAGACACCTCTACCTGCTCGTATCCAGACAGGGATGTATTGCTCAGAAAACTCACAAAATATCTCTAATACCAAAATTCTAGGAAGTTCTTCTATACTAATCCTCAAATTCAATCTTCAGGCTATGTGCTCTGATCAGAGTTTATCTAAATCTAGCTTCCAAGGTTAGTACTAAACTGCCTTTGATACCAACTATAACGCCCTGACTCCAGTTACCCAGAGTCAGTGCATTATTGCGTAACATTGGCATGATCAGAAAGATCAAGTCTCAAAAGACCGATTAGTTTAGTAACCATGGAAACACTAGATACATTCATAATTGTTACATTACATCATAAGGTGAAATAAAACAATAACAAAGCCTCCATAGTCCACACTCATATCCTCTTCTGACTATCCCTGCAGGTCATTCATAAAATACTTCTTCACATCCTAGAAAATATTAAAACATTAAAAGGGGTGAGCTCAGATGCTTAGTAAGGATAACAATATAGCGGAAGCTTTCATAAATAAACATTAACATTTAAGGCAATGTATAACTAAAACAAAAGCCTTTTAAACTATAACTTTAGCATAGTATGGAAAAAGTAAAATGAAATAATGCCATTTACATACTCACATAGATATTCTAATAGTCGAATAATCACATGAAATATCAATAACCACTTTCATAATGATGGAATGCATAATGCCAAACTATCATAACCACGAAGCCAAGGCCTCGTGGCAAGACCACAAATAATATTTTGTCAAGGCCTCGTGCCAAGACACTAGTTTGTCTCATGAGACCTACCGATGCATCGAGGAGCTGTAGCGGGCTCCACCCGTCACTTATTAAGTCCAATTCATTCCTCAAATGAATAGGTTTAAACATATCATAAACCATAACATAATCGTATCACATAAAACATGCATAAAGGAAACATAACATTTCCTCATTTCAATCACAAGATATCAATACAATACATTGATATAATAAAAACACTTTCAAAACCATTTTCAATACCAAAATAAAATAATGTTAAAACCTTGTATTTATTTTTCATTAAAAAAAAGTTATGGCTTATAGAGGAAGCCGAAACACAAATAATGGTCACGGCAGCGGAGAAATCATTGTCACCGCATACGTAAGACAAAAACATTCCTTTTTTCTTTTAGTAAAACGCTTTGTAAAAAAGATTCCTTTTTGAATAAAAGTCAAAGTCAAAGGGGTTTATACACTTTATAAAAGAACGTTGTGTATAAAACAAAATATTCCTCAATGAAAGGAGATTGAGACGAAGACCCTTACAAAGATCATTTTTTTAAATAAAGTACATCTATTATGTGTATTCACTATAAGTACACATAAATAAAGTACAAATACGAGACAGGACATAATAATATCATGACATAATTTGAAAGTAGGAGATTAACCCAAAGAATAGAAATTAGGTTAAGAAGTTCCCTTACCTCGTGTCCGACATGACTCGATCGTTCTTTAATCTCCTGAATATTAAACTTGAGTTAATTTATATTTTCTTAAGAACCTTTTTCATGTTCATTATTTCTTTTATATCACTTATTACCATGTTATGAACATTATGTAATTATTTATGTTAATAACAGTCGTTTTGTCGATCTTTGGTACTTGAGTCAAAAATATACTTCTTATAATTACAAGTTGTTCATGTGGTGAAATATCCATTATATCCAGAATTATATTCATGATGTAGATATCATATATAACATATATATCTAGTGTATACATGCATTTATAATATTACATAATATTTAGATGTAAGAAATGAAATGCACCGTTCATGGAGACGGTAAGCCGTACGTACGCATGAAGGCTACTTTCATTTATATTTCATATTTAATGGGATGAAGTTATAATTATATAAAGGTATAATATAATTCCAATATAATATAATTTATAATACCATTTAATCCATCCTTTATACATCCCACATATGGAATTAACGATTCAAATCACTTTGAGGGGGTGGTAGTCTGCACTTCCTAAAATGAAATTATCGCGTTTACCCATAATGGAAATCATAAAGTATGCCACAAATGAAAAATAAAGAAGCATAAGGAAAGAATAAAAATAATATATATATCATATATGAAAATAGTTTCATTAAAATGGACACCATTAGAGGTGTTACAAGAATATTGAACAATCATCGTTTCGTGAGGCAGTATTTCGCCACCCACAGAAACAGTATGTTCTTTAACCATTAGACGAAGCTGTGTGTAAGTATAAACCAAATATTTATGATAAAAACATCCTAGTATATTTTAGATACTGGTTTTGTTACAAAATAAAGGAATAAAAATAGTTTAAGGGGTTGGATAAGCAAAATAAAACAAAACAACATTAGAGAAGACATTACCTTAAAACAAGGTAACTCTTTTTGATTGGAGCCAAATGCTTCCTTGAGAAGAATTATGCCCAAAGTGAGGCTTCTAGGAGTAATAGAGGTAATTTAGGAGAGTATTTGGGCAGAGGTTGGCTGATACAAAAGGCTTTGAAGGTGTGAGTAAGGTGGTAGTGGTGGGGGCCTTTTATAAGTGGAGAGGAAGGGCACTCTTGGAAAGTAATGAAATGTTACTTTATTATATAATGAGATTAGGATTTTAAAGGTCCAAAACCTATATAATTCGAGGATAAGGTGATAAGGGTTCTAAATATACTCATGCAATATATTTTTGACAAATTTAAGCCTTGTATTTTACATTATCTTTTCATTTTATTTAAATCGTTAATTAATGAGGCAATCGCTGCATCATCACAGTGTCATAAATAATTTAATTTATTTAATGTCTAAAAATTATAAAACAAATATCATGATGTATTAAATCTTTTTATCTTTCTAATGAATATTTATAGTAAAAAATATGACTTGTATAACCCCATTTAAAAATTGTTTGAGTAAAACAACTTATGTTTGTGACATTTTTATTTTAACTTTAAATAAAAGTTATTTATGTCATTTTCCTAGAAAAGTGGCTCCATGGGGTCCCCAAGTTGACCCATGGGTTGTCTTGGTCGGCGATGACTCATCCAATAGGGGTAGGACAAGTGTAAGGGTCATTTCATATTTTTATAATACCATTTTTACCTTAAATTTCACTAATTACCTTTAATCGCGATTAATTAAACTTAAAAGTTACTATTGACAAAAAAAATTATTTTAATCCCATTAAACCACATTTTACTCCCTAATGACATCCATGTATGTTGGAATTTTGAAAATCAAATCAAAGATGTGGTATTATTTCATTTAAATGAAAAATCAGTTATTTAACTACCACCTAGTGGTTTCACTATTCATCAAAAATTGATGTTTTTCAGAACAATGCCACAATTTCACCCTAAGCTATAGTTGATATTCTGAATTAAAAAGTGATGTCTATTTTACAAAATTCCAAACATATAAGTTGCATTAATTAATTTTATAATTAATTCCCGCTGTCACAACAAATAGTGTGTTTTTAAGAAACAATATATATCAAAAGATTGATAGTTGTTTATGTCTAATTTCAAAGTGAAATTAATTATAATGAACACCATTGGATAAAATGGTAAAAATATATTATAATTATACTTTAGAACCACTAAATAGTATAATTTATCACTATAAATTATTTTGATCAAAAAAGTTGTTTTTAAGTATTCTTCACTATTCATAAAAAATTGGAAGTTCTCAGAAAAATACAAAAATTTCAACTTAGGATAACATTGATATTCTTAATACAAAAAACGAAGTCCATTTGGAAAGATAAAATTTATAAAATTTCAAAAAGCAGGCATTACTATTCATAGTGGCTACTTTGATTGGTTGTGGTGTGTGTTAGAAATCGAAGTTGCGTACAACACGCACTACTGTATTACTCAAAGAGAAGTGTACCGTGGAATCTTGGGGTGTTACAATTATTTCACCATCATTTCAATATAGAAGGTTGTGGTATGTTTTAAATATCTCATTATTTTGAATGCTTTATATCTGAGGAGGGTAATCTGAATAATGTGGAAAAGATATTGGGTGTTTGGTAAGGGAAACAGATGGTAAAGTCCTATGTTGACTAGCTTACAGAGATGGTGTCCTATTATCCAGAAGAAGATTTATAGGATAAGATGAAGGTTACTCTCATCAGTTTGGGTCATTGAATAAATATCATGGAGAAAGTCCTTTTTTGAGATGAAGGTTTTTTAAGAAGATGGTTGAAGAGATGTTTCTAGTGGAGTTTGTTCCTAGATTGAAGTCTATGGTAGTTGCTGAACCAATTTATCTTATTGCTAAAAAATGTTCCCCATATGGAGAGAGGTATGTTTTAGAGGAACCCATTTATGGGTAATATACTTCATTTCATCCATCCTTCACTTCTTCACACCAATCAATCATGTTCTTCATGTGTGTCTGATTCGGGTATTCGAAGTTGACATTCTATAATCCTATAAAGGATAGTCATCGTTGTGGCCAAATGAGTCACCCAGAGAAGTAATATAGGAGATGTTTCTTGAAATGGATGTTACAATCAGAGGATGAAATCTTGAGAATACAGGGATGTAGATGATGTATAAATCATGGCTTTAGCCACAAGTCTTAGAGTACATATATTCACGTAGTTAGAAATCCCTGGAGGTGTAGGGGAACAAGGAGTTATAATAGTTTAAGTTCATTTGTTGTCATTTTATAAACAATTTTTTGTTTATGGATTTTGTAAAATAACATTTTTGGTTCTATTATATTTTAGTCCCAGGTTTTTACCTTATGGATATGGATCTTGGGATTGTTGGCCTTTCATGGTCTAGTTTTAGTTTCCAGTACTGTTTATTTAGAAATTTTTGTTGTTTAGGAAGTAATGAATTGTATCATGGTATGATGATTTGTTCAAGTTCCTTAAATGAGTTTCCCCTTGTGATCTGGGTTATTTGATCATGTTGAGAGTTCCTTGTAATGACAAAAAGTATTATTAATGTAAATTCCATTCTTATAATTATGTAATATGGTATAAATACATAAGATTATAGAATACAGGATTTATAAATGACGAATGAATGAAATAAATAGTGTTTTGAAGTTAAAGAACCTATACCAACAAAATAGTAAGTCGAACATTGGAATCATAATGTGGCCCTTATGAATATTAAATCATCCAATTGAATAGTAACATCACCAATGAAAGTAAATATAAAATTTATCCATCTTATAAGTGAAAATATGATATAAATATATCATAGTATAATTAAACAAATATTTTAAAATTATTAATTCAGTGTTGGTATTTTTATAGGTCATAAATATTTAATTACAATTTTTTAATTAATTTAAAGAAGAATTTATTTTCATATCACGTATTCATAAATTAATTTTTTTATTTATTAATATTTTAAGATAATTTTATGATACCTTAATTAATATTTCAAAGTTATAGTAAATCAAATTTAATTTGAAAATTTTTATTTTCAAATAATTAATGATTTTAATTAAAAATTATATTTTTGACATTTATAAAATTATTTTCATTAAATTGAGTTTATTTTGAAATTCAACACATTAAAAAATGGTTAGGGTGAATTTTTGGTGAATAGTAAAATATGATATTCTACGATAAATGCTAAATACATGAATTATAGATTCATCGGTGATGTATTGTAGATGTAAGCCCATTATGTTGAACTCACTTGACCAAGGTACTATATTGAGTCTCAAGAATTAACAAAATTTCTTGTCTAGAGAAAAAAAACTAATGAATTAAATAATGAGAAAATGCCCCTCTCATCCACTATAAAAACCACCCTCACCACCTCTTATCCTCACACCTCTTTATCAATGAACCTTTTTCTAATTCTACCAAATACTCATCCCAAAGCTCCCCCCCCATGTCTAAAATATTTTAGTGTAATGAAAATACCAAATCCAATCTCTTAATGTTTCTCTCAAGAGAAGGATTCAAGAGGTAAAATCCTCTTAATTTTCTGTTAATTTATTTTCATGTTCTTATCTTCTATTATATTATCCTCACTTACCTATGTACAGGTGGCATGAAAACTATACTATCTTATATGTACTAGGACTTTTTTGGGTTCATGGAATAATTCTTCTTCAAATCTCTTCTCCTCTCTCTTTTACTTTAAGAATGAAAACATCATTTTTGAGGTTCCAATTTACAACCTTCACGAACGACGTTATTTCATCGTTAAATTAAACCTTCAATTAAGTTAATGACATATTTTTTATGGTTAAAAAATAATATAATATTTTTATTATATCGTATGTAATTTTATGAATTTATTTTGTACACATGATATTTATTTATAAAATAAATAGAGTTCGTTTTGATCATAAAAAAGTAAATTAATTGAAATGATTATCATTAATGATTTATCTAATGAATAATACTCACTTATGAGAAAAAGGTATTTAAATATTACATAATTTCATTAATAATATATATGATTAGTTCTGGACAAATATCTTTATTCTACATGATTTTACATTACCATATACAAGTAAACAGATCATGAAAACCAAGGAAACTAACAATCCCAAATGATAAAAATGAATATATTAAACCATACAAATGGAACAATTGAACTTATTATAGCTAAAATAAGTCAACTACATGTATAAAGGGCACTATAATTTTTAATTAATGAATCGAATTTTATTTTCATGTCATTATGATCATGTAAAGAACACCTTCGAACATAATATAAGGGATTCTACCTGATCCACCATTATTCATTAGGGCTACTCCTTATCTATTTTTAGCCAAAAGAAATTATATTTTATTTTTATGTTAAAATTTAATATGTTGTGTATATGTTTCAAACATAGTAATCAAGATCCATTCATCCTTCTTTTTTTCGTATATACATTTTTTTAAAAGGATCCCTACTCAATTCTTCCCAATAAGCAAGCCCTGTTTAAGGGAACTTCCCGAATTCTTTTACATTTCAATTGTGCATTATATTATATTTTAATAGAACAATATTTTATAAAAAATGAATCATTTTATCATGAAAAAAACCTTGGTTAAATTCTTGTTTTATACAACCAATTATTCCTTTTCCATTTTAAATAATATTGAAATTTCCTCGTTAAACCATTCTAAAATGTATTATTTATAAAGCTTGTTAAACACTATTTTAAAATAGGATGAACCTCAATTATCATGATATATACCTATATTCTACTATAAATTTCAATGTATGATTTAAATCCATCATTTCATGAACACCACTATGATAGTCCCTTTAGTTAAGCCTTTCCACAAGATTATGATACCCAATTGTTTCTATGGGTAACCCTTATGTTTATGTTTCATTTATTATGTATGATTATTTATGTGGAATAAATATTCAAGAACATGTTATGATGGGTGATCCTAGAGAGTGTTTCAATGCGTTGGGTAATTTTTAGTCTCATTAGACGTTATATGCAACTGTTTTGGTTAGTATCCATGACTCATGCTCCATATGAAACGGTCTTGGTTGTTAGCCTTGACTCATGATTCTCTATGCGCATTGAGCCTTGAATCATGATCCTATATGTGAAAAAATCCATGATTCATGTTAAATGCATGTTTTATATTGTTTCCACAATACTATGAATCCATGATTTTATGATCCCGTGTTATGATTCTTTATTTTTAATCATTTTCCATGCCTTTTTGTATCATTACAATATTCCTTCTAAGAAATATGATAAGAATTATTTTAATTTGTATTCCTTTACTAGGATTTTTAGCTCATCCATTTATTCATGTTACCCCTAGGTTGTCCAATAAATATGTAAGGGGTCAATGGAAGTTAGGAGTTTATAATTGATGATAAATAATGAGATGTTTATTTATTCCCATGTTTTCTATTTTATGTACCCAATATTCCATGACACTAGACTTTACGATCATTATATTGTGATTTAATGTTTAATTATGATTGAAACCATGTAATGACATTTTCAAAAGATTACGTTCAATATAATTGGTATCATAGGAAAATTTAATTAATTTTTGGATACTAAGAATATATTACTTTAACAAGATCCCTGAGAATAATAATAAGTATGATAAAACCTCCCTAAATTTTGGTTTGTATAATGTGAGTGGCATATCAAGAAAATACATCCATTCTGGGATACTACAAGTGGATGTGGTTTTCACACAGATGTACCTTGGAATAACAACTATAACATGGTATTTTGAGCTAGACTTAGGATAACCTAATACATGTCAATAAGCCTTACTACTTACCTAGTTTTACACTCTTAAGGGATTTTCTTTGCTAGATTCATATGATCATTACAAACCATTATTAATTGAACAATGAAAATTCCCATATGAATATAATTTAGTAAAAAAATCACGCATAACCAAGATTAAAACCTTGGAAATCATAGGTTAGGATACACTTTTCATTTATGTGTTTATCCTTTTATGTTTACAATTTCATTTTTATGATTATTAGATAAGTATTGAAGAACCCTAAATGCACGTTATTTTTCTTAGTTAAATGATGGAAATAGAAGAACATGTGGAAACAATAAATATGATAGGAAATATGAAAATATATTTAATTATATGCCAAATATGATAGAAATGGGTGCTCAAAACATCCTGATAATACTTTCTTGAGTAGCTGAAGTTATAAAGAATAACATGAATCTTGTGGAACAAACTCTTTTTCCAATATAAGATAAAGTTTTCAATGAATCCTTCAAGTAGAAATGGATTGTGATGTTTACTGGATATTCTGATCCCCTCCTCAAATAACAGTGGACTAGCTTTATTGAAAATATATTCTCTATCATTTTGTGATCAAAAGAAGAGAAATTTGTGCCAACAGTCTATATTTTTTATCAGTATGCTCATCAGTGGTGGAAACCAATAAATAATAGGAGTTCTAAGGAGGAAATTGATTCCATGGATTGGGAGGAATTCAAAATTTTTTTTTCAATAAATATTTTTCCAGAACCCTCTATCTCAAAATAGATAGGGGGTTCTTAGGACTTTATCATAAGGAAGATGGGTTTATCAGGTCATATGAAAAAAACAATACTATGATTGCATGATACACCTAGGATTTTTCATGAACATAAAAAGCTAGGTATATTTCTTCTTTATATGACTAAATCTGAGTATATAAAAATAATTGGTGATTTAAGACTTTGATAGTTAAGAAGATATTGTCTATATTACCCTCAATGTTGAAATGGAGATCAGAAACTCTCAATGGTCTCAAGGGCCTAGTGAGAAAAAGTGAAAATGGAGTCCAATATGGGTGAATAAACAAATAAATTCAATTATGGTAAAAAGATTTTATATCCCAGGTTTCAAAATTTTTGGAGAAAGCATTCTGCAAACTGTCCAATGGGAACTGGAAAATGTTTCAAATATTGAAGAATAGGGAATCTGGCTAAGAATTCCCAAAGGGATATGATGAATCCCACTAATTTTGATGAAGAAGAGAAGGCTCATATCAATGATCATCTTGTAATGAAATGTTTCAATGGTATGGAACATGGGAATTTTGAAAACTAATTCCTTAAGCTGAGGGTTGTCAGAGGTAATAAAAAATAACCTCCAAGGCAACAGGGAAAGGATAATGATATCACTATTACTGATATAGAGTCTGTAAATGATGTGGTAATAAGTATGATGGTGATTCATTCAATAATAGTGATCATACTATTTGATTATAGTTCTAAACATTCTTTCATATCAGGAATACTTATTTGAACTATTCAGAGAACACCTACAAATTTAGAAGTTGTGTTATCTGTGAGAACAAAAAATGGGGAAATTATTGCATAAAAAGTATAAAAATCCTCCCTCATTAATGTTTTGTAGGCTAAACCACCCAAATAATATTTTCATAATTTATTTATTATATTTTGATGCTGTATTGGGGATGTATTGGCTATATTTATACAAATCAAACATCAACTATCGAGAAAGGAAGATCACAATTCACTTCTCGAAGCATCCATCAATTCATTACCTGTATAATGAGAAAGATGAATCTCATTTAGAATCATCATATCAAGTGTGGAAATTAATATCATCTGAGAAATAATATCTCACTAAAATTATTGAGGGAAAGGAGATGATCATGCTTGGAGATATGACAATCGTGACAGATTACACAAATGTATTCCCTAAAGAGTTTATTCATTTTTCCCTATGACTATGATTTTGAGTTCTAAATTTATCTTAAGACTGGAACTCTACCTATATCAATGAAACATTATATAATATCTATCACTAAGCTATAAGAACTAAAGAAACAGTGATAAGAGAATCTGGAAAATAGTTTTACACTCCCGAGTGCTTAAACATGGGGTGTTCCAGTCCTCTTTATCTAGAAGAGAGATGGATTAATTCACCTCAACATCGATTATCGAGAGAAGAATAAAATCATGTAAAATAAAAAGTATCCCCTCCCATGGATATATGACATGTTCGATCAGTTACATGGGGATAATTATTTTACTAAGGTCAAACTTCAGTTGGGATATCCCCTATTAAAGGTGTGGAAAAAAGATATTCCCAAAACTACATTTTGAATGAGGTATGAACACTATGAGTTCATAGTGATTACCTTTGGACTCCCAAATTCTATAGTAATCTTCATGAATTTAATGAATAGTTTATTTATAGATTACCTCGAATATTTTTTGTAGTCTTTATCAATGATATGCTAATATACTCCAAGATAAAAGAGGAACACAAGGATAATTTGAATACAATGCTGAAGACATTGCGATGGGAGAAATTATATGAAAATTATTGTAAATGTGTGTTCTTGATGAAGGATGTATCATTCTTAGGGAATGTTATCACCAATAATGAAATATATACAGACCCTTCCAAGGTAACGATAATCAAAGGGTGGCATATGCTAACATCTGTACAGATGATGTACATCATTCTTGGTCTATCCATGTATTACCGATGATTTTTGATGAACTTATCATTATTTTCAAACCCAATAAACAAGAATACATGGAAGGGAATGATGTTTTTTGGCCTCATGAATGTGGGGAAATATTTAATGAGCTCAAAACAAGGCTTATCACTACACCAATACCCACACTCCCAAAATGTGGAGAACTCTTTATGGTATACAAAGATTATTCAATGAATGTATTAGGATGTGTATAGATGAATAATGATAATGTTATATACAATTCATTAAGGTAGATAAAAATTAAGGATCAAAACTATCCTACACATGATATGGAGATTGCAGTTGTAATCTCTGTGATGAAATTCTGGCATCATTATTTCTACAAGGAGATGTGTGAGATATATATTGATCACAATAGTCTAAAATATATATTAACATAGAAGGATATTAATATTAACCAACAAATATGTTTAGTGATCATCAAGGATTAGGGCTTCTCAATCTACCACCAAGCTGGTAAGGAAAGTAAGGTGTTATATTCTATAAGTAGTTAGGATTCTACATCTTTATCAATAATGATAATTGAGAAGGATCCAATATTCATATACTTAAAAAGGAAAGAAATTTGAATGATAACGGGAGGAAAATCATAAATTATTTCTCAAATGATTTCTCAACCTTCCATTTTGGAGAAAATAAAGTATGATCAAAGAAATGATGTGGAAATTCAGAAAAGGGTGGAAGATATCCAAAATGGGAATTCATCTGATTTCCTGATCAATGTTGATGGAGTCTTATGATTTTTTTCACAACTATTTTCACAATTAAATTTAGATAAAAAGAAATACATTTTATATGATTCACATAAATCAAACATTTATATTCACTGAGGGATCACAAATATGTACTGAGATCTCCTATATAACTTTTGGTGGATAATATGAAAAAATATATCATTGAATATAAATCAAAGTTATTGATATGTCATCAAGTGAAGGGTAAAAGATAAAAGTCTAAAAGGATGATTCAACCATTACATATACCAACATGGAAATGGGAAAAATTATGATGGAATTTTTCACTGGACATCAAATGAAATCCATAAGAAACAATGAAATATGGGTTATTATAGACTGTATTACAAAGACTTCCCAAATTATTAAACTTTGAGTGGAATTATCACTAGATTAAATTTCAAGTATATACATAAATGAAGTGGTAAAGCTATAAAGAGTGCCACTATCTATTATATCAGATTGAGATCTGATATTCACCTCCACATTATGAAATGTCTCAAACATGCTCTAAGCTGCAAGTAGAGCTTCAATATGACCTATCATCCTAAAAATAATAGAAAATATGAGTAGACTCTTCCTACACTTGATGATATGTTGAGAACATATTCTATGGACTCTAAAGGGGGATGAGACCAAAATATTAAACTAGTTGAATTATCCTAAAACAATACTTTCCACTTGAGCATCCAAATGGCTCCATATGATGCCCTTTATGGGAAATGGTGAATAACACCAGCATGCTAGGATGAAGGTAGTGAACAAAATCTTCGAGTACCTGAAATGGTTGAAGAAATTATGTAGAATGTGAAAACCATTCAACAGTAAATCAAGGGATACAAATGTTAACAAAAAAGATATATAGAATGTCATTTATGATACCTTGAGTTAATAGTTTGAGACACGATATTCCTCCTTATATCTCCATGGAAGGTGATCATGAGATTCGGGAAGAAAGGGAAGCTAAGTCCCAGGTACATAGACCCCTTCGAGAACCTTTATCATATGGGAGATATAAACTATATACTATCACTTCCACCAGACATGTCTCATGTGCACAATGTATTCCATGTATCCCTCTTAAGGTAGTACTTACCAGATCCTTCACATCTACGGACTTTAGAGGTGGTACAGTTGGAGAGTGATATTTATTACAAGGAGTTTCCAGTGAAGGACTTAGATAATAGAGATAGAGTTCTATGCAACAAGACTACTCATATGGTCAAAGTACTATAGCAAAATCATAAGTAAGAAGAGGAAACATGGAATCCATAGGAAGAGATGCATGAAAAGTACCCACACATGTTTTCATCTTAGTATGTTAAATGAAATTTTGAGGGAGAAATTTAATAAGTGGAGAAGAATTTAATGACCCAATGTTTTATCAAGGGAAATTACATTCATATAATTACATAATATGGTATAAAAAAATAAGATAACATAAGAAAATCTTTATAAATGTTAAATTAATGAAATAAGATGCGATTTTAGAAGTTAAGGAACCTATACTGAGGAAATAGTAACTTGAACTTTAGAATAGTAATGTGACCCTTATGAATAGTAAACAATCCAATTGAATTTTAACCTCTCTAATGATATTAGAAATAAAATTTATCCATCTTATAAGTGGAAATATGATATAATTATATCATATATATATGTAAAAAAAATTTTTAAAAATATTAATTATGTGATTTTATTTTTATGGGTCAGAAATATTTAATTAATTCTTTGACTAATTTAATAGAAAATTTATCTTCATAAAATGTATTCAAAAATTAATATTTTTATTTATAAATATTATATGCCAATTTTATGATACCTAAATTTATTTATCAATGTGTTTGAAAATAATTTTTAATTTTAAAATTTGTATTATCCATGTAAATGATGATTTTAATAAAAAAATATATTTATAAAATTTATATAATTGTTTTCATAAAATATAGATAATTTTTTATTTTTAAACATAAAAAAATGGTTAGGGTGAAATTTTACTAATTTTTTAAAATACATGAATTTTTGTTGAAAAGTAAAATATAATAATTTACGATAAATTATCAATACTTAAATTATGCAGTCATAGGTGATGTAGTGATGATTTAAGCCAATTATATAGAACATTAATGCCCAATTTAGTATACTTAGTCACAATAATAAAAACTATTTCTTTTTTTGAGAGAAATAATAAACTAATAAATTAAATAATGGGAAAACATCCATCTCCTCCAATATAAATACCACCCCCACCACCAATTATCCTCACACCTCTCAATCCTTAAACCTCATCCAAATTCTTCCCAATACTCTCCCAAAAACCATCCCCAAATTCAAGGATCTTTTTTCCTTACTGAAATATCCAAACCAATCCCTAAAGGAGGCTCTCAAGAGGATGTAATCAGGTGGTAAAACCCTCTCCCTTTTCTTTTAATTTCATTTCAAGTTCCTTTCATTTCTTATATTATCCTCACGTGCAATTTTCCAAGTGGAATGAAAACTATATTATATTACATATAATGAAATGTTATAATGTTTTTGGAATAATTATTCATAAAATTACTTATCCTATCTATATTATTTTATGAATTTAATATCCGTTGTGAGGTGCCAATTTACCACTTTCATGCACGATATTCTTTCATCTTTCAATTTCATTTTCAAAAATGGTCATGAAACCATTTTTATTGATGATATAGATTATAATATATATATTACATCTTATTTAATGCTATTGATTAATTTTTTACAAATGATATTAATTTATAACATAATTTGAGTTCGTTGGGATCTAAAATACTAAATTAATATAAATGATTATAATTATCGATTTATATAATAAATCATCATAAAATATGAAAAAATGGAATATAAATTTTATACAAGTTAACTAATAACAAATAAGTTTAGTTATTTACAAATATACGAATTCTATATGATTTTTCACACATATATACAAGTAAACATATCATGAAACCCACAGAAACCAATTCTCCCAAATGATTAAATTGAAATTCATAACCCATCAAAAATGACATAAATGAACATAAAAAAGTTATAATAAATAAAATACATGTATAAATGGTTCTTTAATTTATAATTAATGAATATAATTTTATTATTCAAGATTTTATTATCACGTGAAGAACACCTTTGGACTTAGGGGAAGGGATTATACCCGAACTTCCTTTATTCCTTCTTGTAACACTTTCTCACTTTTTACAAAAATGACATTAACTTTTATTTTTATGTAAATATTATAAATGATGTGAATATTTTATAAAATAATTTATCAATATCAATTCATCCTTCTTTTTTTGGGATATACATATTTCTAAAAGGTTCCCTACTCAATTCTTCTGGATAAGAAAGCCCGATTTAAGGGAACTTCTAGAATTTTTACCCATTTTCATGTGTGTTGCATAATGTTTTTAGTAAAAAAGATTTTTCTTTAAATCACTAATTTTATCATAAAAAACTAAATTGGTTGAATTATGTTTTTATAAATACAATTATGCCTTTTCAATTTTAAATAATATTCAAAATTTTCCCTAAAAATGGTATTAAAATGATTGTATTATAAATATTCTTAAGCACTATTTTCACATCAGTTGGACTCCTCTTATAATGATATATGCCTATATTCCCTTATTAAGGACTATTTTTTATTTAAATCTATCCTTATATGGACACCACTACTGTAACAACCCAATATTTTATGATAAGTATTATTTTTAATTTATTTGATGTCATGTGTTTTATGGAACAACAAGATTATATTTTTCTCTACGCCACACTGTATTAGCTTGAAGTATACACAACACTATTCTTAGATTGTGTTACACATAATTTCAAGTTCGTTTTATAATAGTAATTCTACGCAACATTGAGGGTATATATATATATATTCAATGTATAAATGAAATATGGTCGGATTCTATTATACGAAATAATAAAGGAGCCTTGAACAACACGCAACACTGACTTGTCTTTCATTACACGCAATCACGACCTTCCTTGATAGCGTGTGTTGTACGCAATACCGGGTTTTACTAAACAATGATATATTATTATAATATTATTATCAACTAGCCGTTATGAATAGTATTAACTAAATTTTGAATTTTATAACATTATTATTCATCTTAAACATTTTCTAGAATATGGTATAAGGACAAAATAAATTTTTTGGGTAAAATATGTATTTTTAAAAAAATGCAGTTTTCCCGACTTTTGATGGCGCACCCACTTTAGATATAGTTGTTGACATGCTTATAAGTTCAATTTTACAAAATAAAATTATTCTTTTGAATAAGGATATAAAAATTTACATTGGATAAAGTTTTGATATTTTTCTGATAACTTTCATATTTTAATGAATATTAAAAACACGATATATTTTAATTAAAAACAACTTTTTCATCGTAATAATTTATATTATTAAATTATAATATTTATTGGTTTTAAAGTATAAATAGAATATATTTTTACCATTTAATATAATGTATGTCATTAGCATTGATTTTACACTGAATTCTTAGGTTAAATCAATTCAATCTTTTGCAATGTTTTAAACAAAAACCTGTTTTCATTCGACAACGAGATTAATTTTAATTTAATTTCTGAAACTTCTGAGTATTGAATTTAAAAAAATGGATTCCATATTTGGAATCATTGGTTCCAAATTATGTTAATAGGATATTTTTTATTTTTGGGAATTATGAATAGTAACTGCGGTAAATTTAATTTACCATAGTTAAATGTAAATCGGGTAATTAAGGGTAAATATAATATTGTAAAATTACCCTATCACATTTAAAAATTCTATTTGATGTCTAAAAGCATACCCATATCACCTAATGGTCGGATTAGATTATTTTTATGGACTTTTGACCATGAAAATAATTTAATTATTATTAAAACCAAAGAAAGTGACAACATGTCACTCTCTTAAATCTTATAAGTATAATAATTTTAATTTAGTGATAAACATCATAAAACTTCTAACATGAATAGTCTCCAGAAATATAATAAAATTATCTAAATCCTGATAATTTATTTATTATTTTTTGGGATTAAATAATTGTCATTAATAGTAATACATTAATGATGCAGAAATTATTTATTTAGTGAAAAATCAATAATATAATTTTTATTGAAATAGTAATAGATATCAAAATGACCAAAAATATGCACAAAACTTATTATTAGTGTATATATAAACCCTAATCATACAAGGTCCTAATGTTTGTCCATTTAGATCCTTATTAAGGAAATTATGACACTTATATTATTTTACTTTAAATGATTCCAAAGTTGTCACCTTCATAATTTAATAAATATAACAATTTAAATATTGTGATTTTAAGATGATAAATTCGAGTAAAAGTATTATTGTGAAAGGTAATAGATTTATATTCATCATTGGATTTTTTTTTAATTTTTATGAAAAAATAAGTATATGAAATCATTATACAAAAATGTTGTAGTATTTATTTTATAAAGAGATAAACCAAATAAATGGTTTTTAAAAATATAAAAATAACTATTATATGAACTATTTAATGTGATCCACTAATTTTATAGATCCATATTACCTTTTATGAATCTATTTAAGCTTTTATTTCGAACATATCTTCGGTATATATTTTATTTAAATTCAAATAAATGAATAGTGTCAAAATTGACACTATTGTTATTTTATAAAAATAACATATTATAAAATTGTTTAAAAATCACAAAAATATTTAAAAATTATAAATTTAACTTTATATGGTATAAAATATTATAAATTATTGAATTATAGACAATTCACAACAAATAAGTAATTTTTTGTTATAATTTAAAATTTAGAATGTTATTACCATAAATAAAATTAAATTGATTAAATAAGGATAAATCAAGTTGATAATGTTAAAAATAAATTCCTAACATGTCTAAATTTGATTGGTTGATGAGCTTACAACCTTATCCCATCTAATATTTTGATATGAGTCATTTTTGGAGGTTTTTAAGTGGGGTTAGAGTTATTATAAATTAACATTTTTAAGAATTCCAAAGGTGCCCCTCTCCTCCCTTATAAAAGGGAACCTCCTCCCTCTCCTCCTAACACCAATTTGAGCCTTCAAGATCGGCAAAAATCTGACCATTTAACTTCCCCACTTCCCTATAAACATCTTAGAGGTCCTGGTATTCTTAAAAACCAATTTTAGTGCCCTAAGAGGAGGTCTCAAAGGGGCGCTTCAAAGAAGAGGTAATGTCCGTTACCGATTCTTTCAACTTTATTTCTTCTTCCACTTATTCTTATTAGTTTGTTTCATTATGAAGTAATAAAATCAGTTTCACTCATATACTGATATTTTATTATATGTATGAAACAACCCTATTTCACCATCTATCCATCCTACGGAAAAAGAAATCACCGCGCGTGCGTACGTATGGAATACCATCTCCACGCCGTGGTGTAATCTATTTTCCACCAACACCTTACTTGGATGGGTATAATGGTGTAAATAATAACTATATATGATTATTATAAAGTGATATTGATTCTTTAATAGTATACATACACTCCAATAAAATTCCACGATCATGGGAATGATATCATCGCTCGTGCGTACGTACGGAATACCGTCTCCACGATGCGATGAGATTCATTCTCAATGATTAACCATTCATAAATTATTATAAAGTTTATATAATAAGTAATCATGAAATATATGACATAATAATGATACTGGATTTATGTATATATATATATTTATGTCATCCAATTAATTCCATTCAATTCAATGAGGGAAACGAAAACAACGTTCATGTGTACATACGACCTACCGTCTCCATGAACGGTGTATTTCATTCCATTTATCGATCTATTATATATATGTATATTGTGAATATATATTATATATAAATCATGTTTTACATTCTGGATGTAAGTAATCATGATCTAAGTAATCATATGAATAATTACAAGTCAAAACACGTACGACAAATGAAACGATTTTACCCAAAACGCTCTTTAACATGTAATTTACAAAAGGACGGGTAATATAAAGTCATAAGTGAACCATATATGATATCATAACATTGAATATGATTCTGTAATAAGTCAATAACATTATTTAAATCATTATACAGGAGGTTCGGACACTTACGAAGCAAATCAGACCTAAGGTAAGGGATAATTATTCCAATCTCATTCTTATCCGAGATTGCTTATTTGTCAGTATTTACTGGGGCTATTGTTCTCATCCATGTCCATGTTTCCTAAAAATGGTTTCATGTATGCTTAATGTCCTTTTTACCCATTTTTTTACTTTTACTACATGGTATGTAAGGAATCATTCTTTTTTTTACGTTACGAGGTACTTTTTTTGACTTTTCCGACAAAAGTATGAGAAGAATGTTATTTTACTTATACGGAACGAACAGATTTTTACAGTTTTATAAAGTCTAATTTTCATGAAGCTTCCTCAAAAATATTTCCTGGATATTTTCAACAAAATCTCCTTCTTTTAAAATTGCATGATATTTTGTGAAAAGAAATTAATTTTGAAGATGAAAGGTTATTTCCCTCAAGAATTCATTTTAAGTGTTTTATCAAAACCATTTTTCCATCTAAGATGACTTTATTTCATATGTGTATGTTTCAAGTATAATGTCTCTATGATTTACAAGGTTTCACTTTTTTTTTATAAAATTATTTCCATTTATTTTATAAGGATTATGTGATGATGGAATGATATTTATGAAACCCATTTTATTCTTTGGGTTATGTTGAATTATTTATATTTATGTTGTGGCACAAGTAAGAATGATTTCATTATGAGATGGGTGGGACCTATATCTCCCTCCAATTCATTGGGTAAAGATTTATATCTCATGAGATATACATGGCTGGAACAGGAGGTTACACCGGTTCAGTAAAACAGGATTGACACGAGGAGTGAACTCGATTCAGAAAGGGACTTTGTCCACTAAGATGGTCTTGGCAGCAATGCCTTGACTACTATGGAAATCATATCATGTGCTTAATGGTTTCCAAAATTACATGTTTTATTCCCATGATATTTTATCATGATTTATGTTCCATTATGATCTATGCCTTATGTACTTCCATGTTTTATGTCGTTGCTCAAGATTTTTAATGTTCATGTTTTTATTATGTTCAAATATATATGGTATGTTTTATTTTATCCATGATTACCCTTACTAAGCATTTGAGCTCACCCTTTTTATGTTTTCTTTTCCCCCAGGATTAAAAGAAATATTTTAGATAAGGAAACAAAAATGGGAAGATCTTTATGGGAGATGTTGAAGATCTTTCACCACGATTAGATGATTACGTTCCAAGTTTCCAAATACACAAAACTATTACGGTCCTTGTGTGTTTGTTCTTGTTATGTACTAAGTATTCCGCAAAAGTAATGTAATGTCTATGTACGTCATGCTTTGGGTCTCTACAGTTGGTATCAGAGGAAAGGTTTAGTCAACCTTTGGAAACTAGGATGCGAAAACGTTATTGAGATCCCTAGAGATATTTCTAAGGTATTTATAGGGATGTCTCTATAGATAAGTATACATATAGGATATAGTCCTAGAACTACGGTAACGATATTATAATTTAACCTAAGATGTTAGATATTTAGGGTGCTTCCCCTTTAATATGTTATTTTCCCTAGTATGATTTTTGTCTCTCACACTATTCTTTTTGGGTTTTAGAAAATGGCTGGAAACAAGAAGATTCATGATAATGGAGGATATGAAGGACAATGGAATGATATTATTCATGAGAAACCAAATGAAACGGGATTTGGAAGTCCAAACATCATTATTATTCCTATTTAACAATCTCATAATATGATCAATAATCTCAATTTTGGTATGTTTCCCGACTCAGATAATAAGAGAAAGATGGAGTTTCATGACGATCATAGAGGAAAGAAAGTTCAATTTCCCCTATGTAATTCATATGGGAAGAGGAATTGAGGAGAATGTTTCAAGGGAACTAGAAGATGCTTTGGGTGTGGAAAAGAAGGACACAATGCCAGTAAGTGCAAAGGAAAAGGTTCAGTTAACACCATGGATGAGGATAATGGTATTGCTACGACATCAACAATGGTTAAATGTTTTAAATGTGGAATGTACGGGCATTATGAAAACCAATGCCCTAAGGTAAAGTCTCATGAAGAGAATCAGTATGGTCGTATGGGTAGTATTTATGTTGATGATTATGATGAGACTACAAATTATATGTGAGATGAAAGAATTGTTGAAGCTTGGTGAATGGTTTAAGAAGGTAGTGGAATGATTACATGTTTATCAAGTGTAATGTTGTATAAGTAATCTCATGGTACTATGGAGTAAAGAGACATCTAAGGATTGTCACACTGTTGGATTTCCTTAAGTTCTGAAAGTATATGATGAATGGTACCAGTGACCGTGAAAGGTTATTCAGATATTTTTGGAAAGTAGATGATATGCTCATAATGAAGGGATAAAGAGAAAATTAAATGTTTAATAGTATTAATGAGCTCATGAATGATATATGGAGAAGGTTATATCATGGTTTGAGTATATAGAATTTTTGAATTTTTGTATGTGGATAGAGTTAACTTTTGACAGCATTAATGTTTTCACTAAGGTTTAATGGGTATTTATTTTCTAAGAGAATACATGATTAAGGTATTCACATGATCGGAATGTGACCAACAAGATATATGGGGGATAAATGATGGTATTCACATGCTTGGTTGATGACATTTCAAGTAATAATTTTCTTTATACTATGAGCATGGACCGAAGTATTTTAGATAAATATTGGAATGGATTATGTTGGACATAATTTAGTATTGTTTAAGGATGGAACTTTTTCGATGTTATTGATGAGATGTTATAGTAATGTAGTTTTAGAAAAAGGACAACCTGTAGGACGGGAGACAACCCATCGCGTCGGACAAGGCTGTGGGAATCGAACCCACAACCGAAGTGCGACTGGCCTTTATCACCTACCACTGGCCTACAGGAAGTCCCTGTTTAGTATAAAATAGTTTTATTATATTAACCAGTATGATATATGAAGTATAAGTCCATTTTAGGAACCATATATGATTAATCTCACTATAGATGAACTTATGTATTTTTGATAACTTTTATAACCTTTTGTTTGAGACAGATGGAATGACCCATCATTCTATCACATGATCTGCTTACACTTCATGAATGACAAATTCAACTTAATTTTATTAAGATATGAAGTGGAAATTGTCCAAAGAATGACCAACTGTGAGACTGTACCAAAATCACGAAATTATTTCTTCTAATTCCAATTTCATCAACTTTAGGGAAATGATCTTGAAAGAAAAAAATGTTGTCCTAGTGCCCGCATATCCGATAAATCAGATGGTACCTTAGATTATCACAAATCTATGGCTTTGTGATTGACGGGTTTTTCATAGCCATGTTCTCTACCACTCTCCATCAGAACTTTATGGTTAGATTTCTATTCCATATCCATATTTTCGCCTATTTTCTCCTACATGGAAACCCAGTGATGAGTTAATTTGGGTAAATGTTACGTTTCATACTTTAGTTTTTAATGTTAAGTTTTGGTATTTCATTTTACGATGTGGGTTTCAATTAAAAAAATATTCAAGTAGAAAACCATGTATAACCCCGAGGAATTTCGAGGGTGAAATTAATTTTAAGGGGGGTAGAATGTAATAAACCGATATTTTATGATAAGTATTATTTTTAATTTATTTGATGTCATGTGTTTTATGCTACAACAATATTATCTTGTGCTATACGCCACACTGTATTAGCTTGAAGTATAAATAACACTATTCTTAGATTGTGTTACACATAATTTCAAGTTAGTTTTATAATATTCATTCTATGCAACATTGAGGGTATATATATATATATTCAATGTATAAATGAAATATAGTTGGATTCTGTTATACGAAATAATAAGGGAGTCTTGCACAAAACGCAACCCTGACTTGTCTTTCATTACACGCAATCACGACCTTCCTCGATAGAGTGTGTTGTACGCAATACCGGGTTTTACTAAACAATGATATATTATTATAATATTATTATGAACTAGCCTTTATGAATAGTATTAACTGAATTTTGAATTTTATAACATTATTATTCATCTTAAACATTTTCTAGAATATGGTATAAGAACAAAATAATTTTTTTGGCTAAAATATGTATTTTTAAAAAAATGCAGTTTTGCCGACTTTTGATGGCGCACCCACTTTAAATCTAGTTTTAGACATGTTTATCAGTTCAATTTGACAAAATAAAATTTTTATTTTGAATCATGATATAAAAATTTACATTGGATAATATTTTGATATTTTTCTGATAACTTTCATATTTTAATGAATAGTAAAACCACGCTATATTTTAATTAAAAACAACTTTTTCATCGTAATAATTTATATGGAAAAATTATAATATTGAGTGGTTTTAAAGTATAAATAGAATATATTTTTACCATTTAATATAATTTATGTCATTAGCATTGATTTTACATTGAATTCGTAGGTTAAATCAATTCAATCTTTTGCAATGTTTTAAACAAAAACCCGTTTTCATTCGACAATGGGATTAATTTTAATTTAATTTCTACAACATCTGTGTATTAAATTTAAAAAAATGGATTCCATATTTGTAATTATTGGGTCCAAATTATGTTAATAGGCTACTTTTTATTTTTGGGAATTATGAATAGTAACTACGGTAAATTTTGTTTACCAAAGTTAAAGGTAAATCGGGTAATTAAGGGTAAATATAATATTATAAAATTACCCTAACACATTTTAAAATTATATTGGATGACTAAAAGTATACCCATATCACCTAAGGGTCGGATTAGATTCATTTTAAGGACTTTTGACCATGAAAATAATTTAATTATTGTTGAAACCAAAGAAAGTGACAACATGTCACTCTCTTAAATATTATAAGTATAATAATTTTAATTTAGTGATAAACATCATAAAACTTCAAAAATGAAAAGTCTCCAGAAATATAATAAAATTATCTACATCATGATAATTTAATTACAATTTTTTTGGGATTAAATAATTGTTATTAATAGTGATACATTAATGATGCAGAAATTATTTATTTAGTGAAAAATCAATAATATAGTTTTTATTGAAATAGTAATACATATCAAAAGGACCAAAAATATGCACAAAACTTATTATTAGTGTATATATAAACCCTAATCATCCCCTGGACGAATTTATGACCATTTATATCCTTATTAAGGTAATTATGACACTTATATTATTTTATTTTAAATGATGCCAAAGTTGTCACCTTCATAATTTAATAAATATAAGAATTTAAATATTGTGATTTTAAGATTATAAATTCTAGTAAAAGTATTATTGTTAAAGGTAATAGATTTATATTCATCATAGGATTTTATTTTTAGTTTTTATGAAACATATAAGTATATGAAATAATTATACAAAAATGTTGTAGTAATTATTTTATAAAGAGATAAACCAAATAAATGGTTTTTAAAAATATAAAAATAACTATTATATGAACTATTTAATGTTCTAAACTAATTTTATATATACATATGAAATTTTATGAATCTATTAATGCTTTTAGTTCGAACATATTTTCTGTATATATTTTATTTAAATTCAAATAAATGAATAGTGTCAAAATTGACACTACTGTTATTTTACAAACATAACATATTATAAAATTGTTTAAAAATCACAAAAAAAAATTAAAAATTAAAAATTTAAATTTATATGGTATAAAATTTTATAAGGTATCCAATTATGGACAATTCACAACAAATAAGTAATTTTTTGTTATAGTTTAAAATTTAGAATTTTATTACCATAAATAAAATTAAATTGATTAAATAAGGATAAATTAAGTTGATAATGTTACAAATAAATTCCTAACATGTCTAAATTTGATTGGTTGATGAGATTACAACCTTATACCATCTAATATTTGTATATGAGTCTTTTTTGGAGGTTTTTAAGTGGGGTTAGATTTATTATAAATTAATATTTTTAAGAATTCCAAAGGTGCCCCTCTCCTCCCTTATAAAAGGGCACCTCCTCCCTATCCTCCTCACACCAATACGAGCCTTCAAGCTCCGCCAACCCCTGAACATTTCAATTCCACACTTCCCTATAAACATCCTATATGTCCTGGTCTTCTTCAAAGAACAATTTTAGTGCCCTAAGAGGAGGTCTCAAAGAGGCACTTCAAAGAAGAGGTAATGTCCGTTACCAATTCTTTCAACTTTATTTCTTCTTCCACTTCTTCTTCATTAGGTTGTTTCATTATGAAGTAATAACATAAGTATCAATCATATTCTGATATGTTATTATATGTATGAAACAACCCTATTTCACCATCTACCCATCCTACGGAAAAAGAAATTACCGCGCGTGCGTACGTATGGAATACCGTCTCCACACCGTGGTGTAATCTATTTTCCACCACCACCTTACTTGGATGGGTATAATGGTGTAAATAATAACTATATATGATTATTATAAAGTGATATTTATTATTTAATAGTATACATACACTCCAATAAAATTCCACGATCATGGGAACGATATCATCGCTCGTGCGTACGTACGGAATACCGTCTCCACGACGCGATGGGATTCATTCTCAATGATTAACCATTTATAAATGATTATAAAGTATATATAATAAGTAATCATGAAATATATGACATAATAATGATATTGGATTTATTTATATATATATTTATGTATTCCATCCAATTAATTCCATTCAATTCAATGAGGAAACGAAAACAACGTTCATGCGTACGTACGACCTACCTTCTCCATGAACGGTGTATTTCTTTCCATTTATCGATCAATTATATATTTGTATATTCTGAATATATATTATATATAAATCATGTTTTACATTATGGATGTAAGTAATCATGATCTAAGTAATCATATGAATAATTACAAGTCAAAACACGGACGACAAATGAAACGATTTTACCCAAAACGCTCTTTAACATGGAATTTACAAAAGAACAGGTAATATAAAGTCATAAGTGAACCATATATGATATCATAACAATGAATATTATTCTGTAATAAGTCAATAACATTATTTAAATAATTATATAGGAGGTTCAGACACTTACGAATCAAATCGGACCTAAGGTAAGGGATAATTATTCCAATCTCATTCTTATCCGAGATTGTTTATTCATAAGTATTTACTGGGGTTATTGTTCTCATCAATGTCCATGTTTCCTAAAAATGGTTTCATGTAGGTTTAATTTCCTTTTTACCCATTTTTTACTTTTACTACATGGTATGTACGAAATCATTCTTTTGTTTACGTTACGAGGTACTTTTTTTTGACTTTTCCGACAAAAGTACGAGAAGAATGTTTTTTTAACTTCTACGGCACGAAAAGATTTTTACGGTTTTATAAATACTTATTTTCATGAAGCTTCCTCAAAAATATTTCATGACTATTTTCAAAAAAATCTCATTCTTTTAAAATTGCATGATGTTTTTTGAAAAGAAATTAATTTTGAAGAAGAAAGGATATTTCCGTCAAGAATTCATTTCAAGTGTTTTATCAAAACCATTTTTCCATCTAAGATGTCTTTATTTCATATGATTATGTTTCATGTATAATGTCTCTATGATTTAAATGGTTTCAATTTTCTTATTATGAAATTATATCCATTTTTTTATATAGATTATGTGATGATGGAATGATATTTATGAAACCCATTTTATTCTTTGGGTTATGATGAATGATTTATGATTATGTTGTGGCACAAGTAAGAATTATTTCATTATGAGATGGTTGGGACCTATATCTCCCTCTAATTAATTGGGTAAAGATTTATATCTCATGAGATAAACATTTCTGGAATGGCAGGTTAAACCGGTTCAGTAAAACAGGACTGAAACGAGGAGTGAACTCGATACAGAAAGGGACTTTGTCCACTAAGATGGTCTTAGTAGCAATGCCTTGGCTACTATGGAAATAATATCATGTGCTTAATGGTTGCCACAATTACATGTTTTATTCCAATTCTATTTTATCATGATTTATTTTCCATTATGATCTATGCCTTATGTACTTCCATGTTTTATGTCGTCGCTCAAGATTTTTAAGGTTTATTTTTTTTTAAATTCAAATATATATGGTATGTTTCATTTTATCCATTATTACCCTTACTGAGCATTTGAGCTCACCCTTTTTATGTTTTCTTTTCCCCCAGGATTAATATAAAGATTTTAGGTAAGGAAACAAAAATGGGAAGATCTTTATGAAGATATTGAAGATCTTTCACCACGATTAGAATATTACGTTCCAAGTTTCCAAAGACACTAAACTATTATGGTCCTTGTGCATTTGTTTTTGTTATGTACTAAGTATTACGAAAAAGTAATGTAATGTCTATGTACGTCAAGCTTCGGGTCTCTACGACTACAATATTCCATTTTGATATTCTTTTTTTCAAAAAATTTATACCGAATTATATTCTTTGGGTAACCCTGATGTTTATGTTTCTTTACTTATGTATAATTTTTTATGTTGAACAAATATTCATAAAAACTTTATAATGGGTACACTAAGATAGTGCTCTAATTCATTGGGTAATTTTCAGTCTAATGAGACATTATGTGCAACAATTTTGGTGGTTAGCCTTGACTCGTTCCCAATGTGCCATTGTCTTGGTGGTTAGCCTTGATTCATTCTCCCCTATGTGAAACACACCTTGAATTGAACTAAAGTCATGTTTTATGTTGCATTCAAAATAATATGAATCCATTATTTTATGTTCCCATGTTATGATTCATTATGTTTAATCATGATCTATGCCTTTTTATATAATGATTCCATGCCTTATAACCCATGTGCTAGGCTTTATTTTAAAATTTGTTTTGTTACTGGGATTTTTATCTCACCCCTTTATTAAAGATATCCCTTTTTTATCCTATTTATATGTAAGGGATCAAATGATGTTTGAATTTCATATTAGATGATAAATAAAGAAATGTTTATTTAGTCCCATGTTTTCAATTTTATGCACCTTGTCTTACAATATACTAGACAATACAATCCTTGGTTTTTAATTTGATGTTCAATCATACTTAAAATCGTGCAATGATATGTATAAAATATTAGGGTCACTATATTCCTAGCCCTGATGTTGGTGGGTGCTAGTGGGATCCTTAGGGCAGGGATAAACCTCCCTTTTTGATTCCATGTGGTTCTCCACACTGTATTTTTTCCCTAGAAAAGGTTGGGTGTCACTGGAAGATTTAAATGGTCACCTCAAAGTCCATGATTTTTTTGGAACCATGCTTGTAATATTTTTTATTTTGGTTCTCAATTAGCTATGTGACATTATAAGGGCAACACTTTTTTGGATAGAATAATTCTCACACCTTAAACTAGATTTTTTTAGTATTTTATTGATGTTGGATCACTTGGTTGATGTTTAGTTCAAGATCCCTAGGAAATATTTTTATTTTTGGAGTTTCTAGATGAGTTATTCCCAAGTTCATAGTTTATGTGCTCATTTTGAGTGTAAAACTTGTGGCTTGTTAAAGAAGAGGGTTTTTTTATTTCCATTTATTATTACATGGGATGAATTTTATAGCTTGAAAATGATTTAGGAAAAACCATGAGAGGCCTATGAGAAACTATGTGGAAAGGTTGCAGGGAGGGTATGGAATTTAATAGAACCAAATCACAGTGTCAGTTCATAGTTTCCCAAAATGTGTAGCCAAACCATGTGGGGTGTCCCGATTTTCCAATAGGGTGCACATTGATAGCACACAGTTTTTTCAAACTACAGAGACGAACTATAAAACTTTCCCATATCATTAAAAAAACGAAATTTCTATCTTTCTCCTGTTATATTTTATCCAAAAATTAGGTTCATACTTTTTTAATCAACCTAGTTGCACTATGGGGAAACCAAGATCTCTCTTACCTTTCCTTCATTTATCCATTATATCTCCATTAGGTTACATATGTATGTTTAATTTGGTTATTAGTCAATTTTTTTCCTCTTCTTCTTTTTCCCTGAAGGTTTCTTAGTTTCCCTTCATTTCGTTATCTCATGGTTGACCCCTAGGATGAGGGTTATATTATGTGGTTTGATTTCATTAATGTTAGAATGTGTTCTTTTTTCTTTTGGGTTTATTTCTTCATTATCTTGGAGTTTTGTTGCATCCAAACTTTATATAGGTAGGTGTTTCTATTATTTTACATTCTCGAACATGCCTTTGATGCTTGAGCTTTCCGAAATTATTTATAAAATGTGTTAATCATGCTTTTTATGTGTTAATATTAATTGTTTTGGTATTTATTTGGTGGTAATTTAGAAGAAATGGATTTAAAAGGGATTTAAATGGTCTTTCAAATATATATTTATATATATATATATGTAAAGTATTTTTTAAAATGTAAATATACCATTTTAAATGATAAATTTGGTTTGTTGGTTTGTGTGTAAGTTCTATTGGGTATTGGAAGTTACTTTTTATTAATCAATTTATCTTTTTATGTGACATGGGTTCCTTGTTATATATTTATGCTTGTGTATAAACCATTATGATTGATTGTTTTGAGTCCCACTGTATTTCATCAACTACGACTCTTGATATTTTGATGTGTTATAATGGATAATACATTCGATGTGGGAATATCCATAGGTTCTTGGGGTGAATATATGGATATGTAGACAAATGAAAATGGAATTCTAAAGAAATGTTCATTTTAATCCATGGATATTCAAAAACACCATCACATATTCTTGTTCCTATTCCCTGGTTATTGTTATTCATAAAATGGTTATTTTCAAGCCCCTTGGGTTCCAAAATTGTTTTTTGGTTTCTAAATGACTTTGAATATTGATTCAAATTTGTTTTCCTGAGAAAGGACCATTAGGAATCATGAGGTGCCATTTCAGTAACAATGTAATATAACTGCCAATTTGGAACCTTTTAAGCATGGTTTATGTTATTTTCATGGTTTTAGGAATAGTTTTCTAATGGATTTGGATTTCAATTGTTAAGGCCTAGTTAGTATAATGAGGCATTTTAGAAATTGGTTTGAGACTCACTTGATGTAAAGGATCAGCTGGAACTTGTGCATGACCTGATTTGAGACGAGAACCTATATGGTGTTCCCCATGAGGAGCGGTTTATCACATAAGGGGTGTTGGTGTTTGGGCTAGTGAATCATGTTGGGTGTTTCATAACCTATGTTAGGACCTCCCCATTCACTATGTATTATTATAATTATATTACTTGGTGTCATCAAGAGGGTCGAGTGGCGATTTATTATTGACAACGATTAGATGGGGTGGTACCCCAAGGATTATCTGAGAGGCTAGGAGGGATAATAATCTCTATTGGAATGTTTAGAGTGGAAAATTGGATATTAACTATAGAGATGCACCATATCCCGATAGATGAGTATACATTGAGTATGTCCGGGGACTGCTTCAATAGATGTTTTGAAAATTTCTATGAATACTATCTATATGTTCTATTTTTTCTAATTTTCCTTTTTTTCAACTTCACAGTATGTACCTTCTTGTATTATTTAATTTATTTTCAGTAACCATTTTTGTTAATTGGTATATACACATGTTTGGGATTTTTCTTTGTAATCCATATTTTGAATGGAATTCTGTTTTGAATAGAAATGTGTGTGTGTTGTTTTTAATAGGGAAAGTTGTTTTTGGTCTTTAAAAATGTTAAAAACTATTCTCCATATAAATTTAAAAGTTGTGTTTATGGACCATATTAAGAAATTAAATATATGGAATCTATGGAGATTTCCAACTGAGTTGTTTATGATCATACCCTACTTGTGACACTCAATGTTGGTAGACTCGATCTATTTTTATGGCCTGTTTTTTAGTTCGGTCATGCTTTTGGGGTAGTCTAGCCTTGTGGTTGTTGGGGACCAAGAGGTCATGTGGAGATATTTTTGGGTTTTGGTTCAGTTTTGGTTTGGTTTTCTATTTTAATTGGGTTAATTATTTTTATTTGTACATGGTTATATTTATTACCGTCTAGTTATTATTGTTTACTTCTATTTGATCAGTTTTATATTTTTGATCCTAGTTGTGATTGGGAAGATATCATTCCAATTAGGATTATCTTTGATCCCTAGTGATAGTTTCTAGCCCAAGAGGATTGGGAATGCCTATTAGGACTTTTCACGGGCTGTCTTAGGAGACTGATTTCGGGTTATCCCGAGTAGGTTCATGACAAGCTAACATTTTCCTAGGCCATTTAAATGACCAATATTTCCACCAATGTATAAAAATCTATTGCATAATTTTATATCCAACCATCACACTCTGATAGGGTATATGATTTCATATGAATTATATTAGATGTCATTAGGATAGATCAATAGGGTGTTCCAGATATAGTTTATGAGGCATTATCTGACATCGATGATAATGTTTGGATTGTAGGTTGACCATCAATCATCGATCCACTATTATTCATAAAATGTTTTGTCCCCATTATTCATCTAATAAAAATAACATGACACATTTTGAAGACATATATTATATTAAAAGTAGAATATTTTATATATAAAACATAAACACTTAATGCATAGAATGAAATTTACATACAAGATCATATGAACAAAACTAAAAATAAATAACATAATCGCTAAGGCATTGAATATTTTAATAAATGACCACATATAAATTATTTTATCATTCATTTTCTATATCATTATCATAATACATCATTACTTGTTCTAATCTATCCTTAAATTTAAGACGAATATTTTCAATATTATTATGGATAGATTTTTTTGGTGTTTTTTAAAATGGGATTCAATGTCACAAGTTAATTTGTCAATATAATCACTCAGATTATAAAAGACTATTGGTTTAATGTGAAACACTATAGTCCACAATTCTTATACTACATCTTAACCCAAAATTTATGATTATTTCTTATTATTATTAGATTTATAAATCATGGTCTTCAATGTCACCAAGATATAATATAAGAGGTAAATTTACAAATGTATATGATAAGGAATCCATTTTAATACACATCGTAATATCTACAGATGTAAATTCAATAAATATCTATAAAATGACTATAATAGATTAATTTAAAAATATCATTCCACTTTATATAATATTTATTTTTAGAGACTAAATATTGATCGATGTTATATATTTTTAACCCTTTTTTCAATCAAATTTTTTAAATTTTAATTCATTCACATAATAACTATAAAATTTTCTTAAATGTTTTAGAGGAACCGAACCTTAAACAAAATAATATTCCAAAACATCTTCAATAATAATAATACATATAATATATAAAAAATTGATATAAATTATTACATTTCTAGAATATATTTTAAATATTATATATATATATGAATTTTATTAATCATAAATATATTTGATGTGAAAACTATTCAATCATATCTTTATTAATTCCTATTATTACATTTGTCTCATTTGTTTTTCAACATGTCAAGAGACTCTTCATTGTTGACATCTGTTATTTAATGAGTGGATCTATAGTTTATCTATTTAGTCCCATTTATCTACACACCTGTAATAATTACAATAATATCAATATAATATTTGAGATCCCCTAACTAGTCAACCTACAATGGGATAGATTCATTATTTTTTAAAGTGTTGTGATTAAGTTGCGATATCTTTAATAATTATAACATAATTAAATATTATTTCTATAAAATACACATAACTAGAAATAAGATAATATAATCCCCCACTATATGACCTTCATAAATATAAACTTATGGATAATCATTATTTTTCATATATGATTTTAAAGGGGCGTGTTATTATTGAAACAAAATAAATGAAACATAATTAAAAATATATGTAACTAAACGGAAATATTTTTGTTTACTTTAGAATAAAAAAATTAAAAATGTTCCTCTAATACATTTATTGATAATGTATGGGTCCCCATAGTTTAATTTCCTTAATGAAAATATAGGTCAAATGTATGGTGATAGTAACTTCTCATATTTTAAATTAATATTATTTTAAATATTCTTTCTTACATTATAAATGTTGTTGTGAAATGGATTTATTTCTTTCAATTCCAATGAGTTAAATCAATAATTTACATAAATATTTATCACAAATTTATTTTATTTTATTAAATTCATTTTTTTAATTAGAATAAAAATTCAATTACAATATTACTTCCAGAATAATAATTACATATTAATATTAATTTAGAAAAACCATTTTAAAGTTTTCATGAATGTTTTTATGCAACAAAGTCTTTGATAAAAAATATTTTATCAGTAATTTATTATCATTTTTTTGAATAATAATAATGTTATTTAATTTTTGAAATATTAGTATACATGTTTATAATTTATTGGCTTTTAATATATGTTTATGTAAAGTAATTTAAAAAATTTTAATTTCATATATCATTTTCTGTTCATTATATGGTAAAATAATGGATGAAGAATATTTTTTACATTGAAATATTATTGTTTATAGTTTATAATAAATATTATAAGTTATTTAATGTTTACCTGATTATTTTTCATATTTTTATATTTACAAATAAAATAATAAGTAAATTGTTTTATAATTTCAAAATGATTCGAATTATTTATAATAGCCATTTGAAATCATGAATTTTTTATTTATATTACTTATTGTATTAAAATTATCAAAACTATAGTCGAATAATCTAGACATTACAGAGGAAATAAATTTATTAACATATACTATCGTGTATAATGTTCATCAAAATAAATTTATTTTCAGAAAAGTATAAATAATTGATATATTTTACTTAATTAAAAGATGATTATTACATAATAGATATTATTTATATATATATAAATAAATAATTATAAAAAGTATAACAATTAAGGAATTATGAAAAACATAACTGTATTAACTCATAATAAATAAGATTGTATTTTTTGAAGTAAATTGAATTTATATGTATTGCTTTATTTTATATTTAATGTTAATGATTAAATATTTAGAATCTCAATTTTATAAAATGGTAATTATTTTTAGAATCATCAAAATTAAATTTTCATAGGGTTTAGTTTTTATATATTTCATCAATAAAAAACTAGAGGATAATAGTAAAATACTATATAAATACCATAATTTTTAATAGTTTATATCATTGATTTTTTTTGATTCTATAATTTGCATGATTATTTTAATTTATTTTTTACTATTAAATCATATGGCCCTAACAATTAAACAATATGTTCGACAAATATTTGTTTAAAAATTATTTTAATCAATTTTTTTTATTCTAAATACTTCTATCCTCCCCATTAATGTAAAACCCCTTACCACCACACATATCCTTACATATTAAGCTTCTAGGATGTTCCAAAAACTAACAAAATCCATCCCATAAAGTATTTTAAATGTTTTTTTGGGATTTTCCCCACTAGATACCACTCCATAATTCTTATGTATTGTGGAAATAGAGGCCTTCTAAAAGAACATACAAATTATCTCTATTAGTTTCTTTTTTATGTTGTTTTCTACATATACCTCCTCCAAATATCATTTATACATCCTAATATAATGAAATTAGTTTCATATATTTACTAAAATTTTATTATATAAATTTAATTTAAATTATTTTACTTCATCTCTTCAATTATAAAATGACATAATCTCCCATAAAATAGTTCGTTCACCACCTCCATACATGATTTATTTAATTTGACATCACTATCTCTATAGATGGTTTCAATAATATTTTATTTTATAATTATTTTATATGATCGTAAATTAATAAATAATTAATAATTTTTTATATTAATGTTAAGAAAATAAGAATGTAGTAGTTTCTTTTATAATAAAATGTACATAAATAAGTGATGTTATTGAATATTGTTGTATTTTTATTCAACAACAGTCATTGTATTAAAAAATTTATTAAATGAGCCACATTATTATTAAATATATACTTAAATATGATACTATTAGAAGAATAATATTCAGTAATTGAGAAATATTTATAAATTAAATAAAACATTTACCTTCTTAATGCTTTGTAAACTTCCCAAATGAAGACACCTACATATGATGACACTTTAAATAATTGAATTTTTAAAGATATCATAATAAAATTTGATCTTTGGAAAAATTTATAATTGTGGAATGAATTGAAATCTATGTCATCACACTTATGGAGTTATGGACTCATTTGATAATAAAATTCATCATCATCGATAAATGAGCGTGACTTTGGAACCATGAAATAATCATTATCAAGGCGAAAGACATCAAGATAAGTATTAAATAATGTGATTATAAATGAACATAAAATAATTATTAAAAATAAAAGAAACATTAAAATGTTTTTGAATCAACTATTTAATAAATTTAAATTTATTATTTAGAAGATTAGGCATGTGTACTAAATTGAGATAGGACTCTAGGTAATGGGTTTTGTTTTCTGATCCTTCATTCATTCATATATTTTCTATATATGGTCTATATTCTTTGATATACCTTATCAATAAAATATTTCATGCATACCTTAAAATTTTATATTTATGTTTTTTATTAATTCTATATTTGAATCCAATATATAATAAATTTTCATAACTCACATGGTTTTAATAGGCCATTCAAGCACTATCTTGTTATTAATGATATATATTTTTATCAATCTATATCTATATCACCTATTAGTACCCTATTTATATATTTATACATTATGGTATTTTTTTGTTATTTATCTCTCATTTTCTAAGGATTCTCATGTCTTTTTTTGATTCCCATTATACACTTCTATTATGTCAAACCATAGGATTTCTATAATGAAATTATTCACATTTTTCATATCTTGTACACCAAATTTCTCCTAATTTAAATCAAACTATTTTCAAAATTACTATTTTTTGTTTTAGTGTTAAATAATATTTTAAACTCCACTTATCAATTTTTTCGAAAATAAAAGTGAACATTGATTGATTTTCTATTTTATATAAGAAATGTAAACAAACATTATGGAATATATTTTCATGGTTTATCTTTCTTTTTACTCTATAATATTGTAAATATTACATTAAAATTATTTATTTATATTATGTTTTTTACCATTATTTGTTTTATACTTTATTTTATGCTTTAAAAAAGATCGTATATTTATTTACTTTCTTGAAAATGATCTTTTATTTGTTTTCATTAAAATTACATAAAAAATTATAAATCTTCTTTTTATAACATATGCAATTTCTATATTCATAAAAAAGTATCCCCATCTATGATAATAATATTTTATACTCCTTCCATTTGAAAATATAATATAATGTATCACCCTGAATGGTATCTTTATAATAAGTTCTTACTATAACATAATAATACTCCAATTACTTATCCATGTTATTATTTATGTTTTGGTATATTTGGGAAGGAATCATTTTAATATAATTGATCCATTATTACCATAATATTTCCATGTCATCGACTATGCATAAACACAACCTTTATACCTATGTCTTTACTTTAGGAACACCATTACATCCTTATTCTAATTGAATGGTGTGAAACTAGATACCAAAAAATATAATTATATTAGAAAATAATTAACTAGAAAATATAAAATTTATTTATATTGGGTAAATACCATATACATCAATATTGATATTGAAGAGTATTTACCTAGACTGGTACATTATTAAATTTGATGCCTATTTTAATTATATAGGTAATAATGTTGTGATTTTTTATGGATCTTTGATTTTTTTCATTTATATATGAAACACATATGCATAATGTATAATAATAATATGGGTAGATTGGGAATTAAATATCCCCTGGTTTTTTTGGTAAATTATTTAATCTCATGCCATCCTATATATTCTATATGGGATGTGAGACTATAACATTATGTTATGATGTTTTTGAAATAATCATCGGCTAATATCTATAAAATAAGGTATCTTTTCTACAAATTATTATGATACTCTTGATTATCATGATTACAATACATCATGAATCTTATTTTCGGGATTATGATTTTTTCTATGATATATGATTATCATATTATGCCTCATTTTGAATTCTTATGATTTCATGATCTTAATACTTTAATCATTCCATTCATTAAATGATCATGTCCCCCGTTTTTTCTATAATATATTATCTCATCACAATTGTTTAACATCTTACTGAGAATTTGATATCACTACATTATTATGTTTCTATATTTTTACATGCAACAGATTGGATAAAAACAAATTGATCCACTTATAAATTGTATTAAATGAAGGATTTTAAAAACTTAGAGCAAATTTTAATAGGTTTTGTTGTTTTATATACCCATTTACAAAATAAAATTAACTTTTGATCTTAACTATTGGTTGAGACACTTGTTATGTTTTAGAAGTATATAATTTTATCACTAAATATCAATGTTATGGCCTGTGCACATCTCAATCTCAGTTAAAAATGATTGGAGAAGGATTATCTTTGTATAAAAAACATCCAATATAATTGTTTCCAGAATATTTTCATGATTAATTAGTTTTATAGTTTTATCAAAAAGTAATTCCAAAAATATTAAAATATATATCACAATTAAATTTACATTTTTGAGGAATAATTTTGGTAATGACAATGGTAGTAAACACTTATAAAAAATAATAGATTCATAACTTTTTTATCGACGTCATCTATGAAATTACATGTCAAAAATTCATGAAATATTACATGAATAGATATATAATAATTTCACTATATTTAATATTCAAATGAATATATATTTCAACTAGTTTTTAATTTTAAATACTTTTGTACCATATATTTATTTCTCAGGTGGTCATATATCATGCTTTATTTCAATAAATTTTAATCCATTACCAGCATTAAGATGGTAATTTTATTTCTCATGACCGTTTAATAATTTGAAAATATTTTTTTCAAATATATTCATTTCAATATATATAAAATCATTATTATGAAATTGTAAATTTATTCACTATATTGAATTTTTAATAATATACTCATTTTATTCCGTTATTCCCAAATTCAACTAATGATGTTTATAACACTCATTTCCTACAGTCATTCATAATATTGACCCACCTAAATTCTACATATAAATTTACTAGTTTTTAAAATACTTGTAAACCTATTATTAAATTTTCTCATGATCTTCAAAAATAATTCAAATGATTTATGAAATGTTCAATAGAAATATATGATAATCTAAGAAGTAACATTTTATAATTTAAGGTACCCAATTTTGGCTCAAAATAAATCTTACAAACTAGAAAACATAAACCAACATAGGTTTTGGAAGTAGAAATGATAACACATATAGGGATTTTACTAGTGGTTCACATCAGAATATCTGTTATTTTGAATGATTTTCTAGAATATAAATCATATATTTTGAAAATAATTATTAAAAAAAACCTATAATACTTCAATTGAATGGTGATAGTATATTTATGTGTTTTTATATCCTTATAATTCTTTAAATTATAATATAAATGATAAATTAAGTTATTTATATACACATCCATAGAGAAATATTGTACAGGATCAGAATATTAATAAAAATGTTATAAATGGAACTAAATGTCCCTACTGGTTAGAATCCATTGATAGAGATTATCAATTATATATTCTATGGAGTTGGTTATTGGTATGTATACAATTAATTATATGTTTCATTTTAATATAATAGATGCATCATAATTTTCTTTTTTATTTTCTAGAAAGAAACACATCATATTCATATCAATTTTAGATAATATAAATAAACATTGAAATCAATGTTTTAAAGGAACATAATAAAAAATAATTATATTAGTTACCTATTTATACTAATATGTAGTATAATATTGAATCATATATTCAAAATTACTCATTTACTGATATCTAAATGTCAATTACCCTTTAAAATCTTCTTTACTCGAATACATTTCCTAATATAGTTTGTGATCATTAAAATATGGATATATTTTCAATATAATGCAAGCCTATATTATTAGTAACCCCATTCATGTTATCATAATAATCATGTACCTATGTTTGAAAAAAAATATAACCATGTGATAATTTTAATATCATTGAAATTTAATTAGTTATAATACTATATAAGAAATTGATAATATTTAAAAAAAATTAGAAAACAAATATATGAATACAGAACAAATCATCCATAAATTTCTTCATTACCATCTTCAACTAATTCCTGAAAGAATTATTTTTTCATTGTAAAATTTCCTACAAAAATATTATGTGTGAAACCAATAAGAGGATCCTTTGATATTTTACAATAATGATCTTTTTACACTAATGTTCCAAAAACAAATTTTGGGAATTTTATATGTATATAATCCTCAAGGGGTTGTACATGAATGTTTTGATATTGAATAAATTTCCTTAAAATTATAAAATAATCATGTAACATGCTCTAATATTGATATTTCATTACGAATAATGTAACATGTTCATTCAATATACTGAAAAAATGTCCAAACATCATTTAATGTATGATTCCCCCTTTTATATTCTATGAACATATTTATTAGGGAAAATTTTCAAAATAATGTGTTCGTAAGATTCATATATAATCAATTATATTCTAAATATAAAATTTGGATCGTAAAAGTTTATTCCCCCATACATAGATCAATTTGAAATTGAAAAATATCTATAATTATTCTAAACCCTTAGCATATTGATGTGTGTGAATAGGTAATTGTTTGGATCACATAGTGTTGTGATCAAAATAGGGAGAGTGGGTGAATATGTAATGATTATTTCTCCTTCAATTAATGTAATTTCACTTCACAACTATAATATTTCAATTAGTGGATATTTTTCACCTTCATCTCTCACTTGGTTTGTATTCATGAAATTATAATTAAAAATTTAAAAAAGCCACATAGGATTTTATTAATATGGTTCACATATAATATATATTACTACATTGTCAGTGTATGGTGGTTTTTATTCCCTCACAAATAATTTAACTTTTATTATATATAATAAGAACATAAATGGGTATATAATTGGTCATATTTTCTGTAATCCAACTAGGTTACATGAAATCAGTAACTCTATATTTTTATATTCTAAGACCAAATAAGTCATCTATTTTAATAACTATATTTTTTATCCACCTCTAATGTTTTGATTAAAAGGAATTATTATGTATCCACTATACTGAATGAATAACATCTCCTTCCTCATGCTTTCAAAAAATTTCACGGTTATCAATACTATATAAAAATTCCATGTGGATCAAGGATTTTTCCCTCAATCATTACAATATACTAAAATCATAAGTTGATCTTCATGTAGTATTATTCTTTGTCATGTATAATATTAAATAGATGATATGAATTTTAATATCCCCTTAACTTTTCTTATTTATCTTCTAAAATCATTATTTATTCTTTTTAAACATGATGTTATATCTCGCTTTACTTATTTAACTAAATGAATAATTATAATTGAAGAATTTTAGTAATCTAACATATTTTTTTTATATATTCAATCCCCAAATAATAGTAATACCAATTTCCATAAAAACCTCATCAAGTTCATCTTTTTTTTAATACTCATCCTCTATACAAATAATATAAATTTTTTCCATATTCATAATACGAAAATATCATGATTTTTTCACTATAATATTCTATAAATTTTCAGTAAAATCACATGGATCCTTCGTACATGGAACATGGACTCTTTAGTTCCAAACAACTCCCCAAATTAATGAAATATTACTCTTCTAAAACTACAATCTCAATGAATTTTCAATAAATACTTAAGACCCTAGTTTGGAATCGGTCAAAAAAATCATATGAAATTAATTAAATTTTTATATTAATAATTATACTTCAAATGTTGAAAAATTAATATATGGAAATGGGGTTAATAGATTATGACATTTATAGTTCTTTTGATACATAATTCTTAGATTAAAACACTATTAAATATTTATCATAATCATGATATTTATGATTTGATTAATGGATCATCAGTTTCATATTTAATATTCCTTTTGAAATATTATTTCCTTAATCTTGCATATTTTTCTAATAGAAAAACCATTTATATTCTATGAGGTATCAAGAATATCTTATGTATGATATAGATCATCTTAAAAACCATTAACAAAATACTATGTACTTTATTTGAGAAATATATACATCACTTGGAATTTTTTATTTATCAAAAAAATATATTACATACCCATGGATATTTTTTTATTTTCATCATCACATAATCCTCACATATTTCCAATATCTTTGTCTTATTTAATAAATAATTCCCTTTTGTATCACATAATGGATCTTAAGTACTTTAAAATTTTTAATCTATATAAGAATATGAGGTATCATCCTAAATGTTATTTTGAATTCATTACAACATATTTTGTATCATAGTGTATTTATACCATTCAAACATTTCAAATTATTCCTAATGAAATATCTTTAGTATCCATTGAATTATGTTTTTTATCTCCTAGATAACATTACATAACAAAAATAATATGTTATGTATAGAAAGGATGTTTTATTTTAGGCATTTTTATATGAAATTTATAATATATCCTTTGTCTACAATAGGATATATTACATTTCCACAAGAAAACATTAAATAGAATTTGAAAAATATTATTCATTGAAGTGAAAAACTCTTACCACTTTTCCATTTATCTAAAGATTCTAGAATATTATGTATGAAAAAAATTTCCATATATCATCAAATTATCAAATGAAAAAATTCCTAAATTAATCTTCATCCTTGTCATATTTAATCACATCATTATCATCCACCAAAACCAATTTTAAAATATTAAAAATAATTATAATGTATTTAAAGATCATTATAATTTTTTTATCATGATTATAAGGGTCTTTACAGTAGAAATGAACTCAAATATTCTCTAAACTCAAGTTTTAATTTAATGGTAGTTTTATTTCCATCTTCTAACTAGTGTATAACATATTTTATGTTCATATAATTTTCTTCTTCATCATCAAATTGTATTTAATTATTAAATAGAAATATTGACATTTTAAAATAGAAATTATAGTTCTCACAACTTTTACCATCATCATATGTATCCTTTTCTAGATGTGAATGTATCTATAATAATATATTAAATGGTAGTTTCTTAGTAATATTACATTACAATCATTCATGGAAAAACCTAAGTTAATTATTATTATATAATTAAAAACTACTTTAGCATGAATAAAATATTAGGGAATGTCAGAAACTATGTTACAAGGTGATCCGGGATATTATAAACTCAGTACATGTAGACAACGATTCATCGGTGGTCTAATTTTCCTAGTCCTTTACTCTTCACATATACTTTTGAACTTCACGCATATATTAAGTATCCATTGTAATTTCGTGGACTAAATAACTATATAAGTAGATGAATTATTAAAAATATTACATTACATACAATCCCAAAACAATGTAGGTCTATAGATTTAATGGATTAAGAAAATCCTAGATGTTATAAAACCCATAGCCTTCCTACCAACTTTAAATTTTTACATGGATGGAAACTCATTAAATCATATAACAACTTCATTCAAGGATAAAACCACCATTACCAAAAAGTTACATTTTAATCATTTACATATCATTCTTTTTCCTCATAAATATTATTTGAAAATATGGGATGAAAATATAAATCTTAATAAGGTGTATAAAAAATAGAGACACAATTAGGTCTTTGAAATACTAGAAAAAAATGGAAAAAAATTATTTCATTTAAGTTCACATCTTAGTGGTCATTTAAAATGTACATTCAAACATATAACCGTATTCTTTACCCAAAATGGTTTCATTAATAAAGATAAAAATATTGAATTTGGAAACAAAATCCTCATTAAAGGTTCTTAATAAAATATATAAATATATGGAAAAATTGAAAATTAAAAATAGAATAAAATTTCCATAAAATATAGAACATTATATTTGAAATGATAAAAAACCCCTTTTCCCAATAAATAAAAGTCTCATTTGTTATGTTCCATATATTTCATTTAGAACTTACTAAAATCATAGAAAATACATGAATGTTTCATAGAATAACATATTTGTTATTACCCTTAAATTAGAATAAATCTCCCAGTTAATTCAAACATTATAATGATATTACATACCCCACTAATTCCAACATTATTATGGTATAAACTATCTCAATAATTTAATCTTAATTATAAAATAACATTCCCACATAATTCAAATATAATTTTTCTCAAGTAAAAATAATTTTCAAATATATTTTTGAGTTAATTACCGTGATCAGCCATAATTATATATAATATCCAAGTACCATAACATTGAAATTTAATTTATAATCATTCAATTTTAATTATAAAATTGTTAAAAATAATTTTTTAACTTATAATAAAAATCCTTTGAACCAACCCATAATGTCTGGTTTACATTAAATAGACATGTGATACATTTTTTACGATTGTGGTGAATATAAATTAATGAAAAATAATAGAAATAGTATGGATGGATACTATTTAAAACTAAAAATAACAATGTTTAATTGGAACAAAACCTCATTAAATTGTTAATTACTATTATTTAAATGGAAATAAATATTAAAAAAATGAGAATAAAAATTAATTTTGAGAACCAAGAAAACCTGGATAGGGTTTATTGGAAATAAATACAAATAATATGAATGTAAAATTATGTCACTCATAAAAATTTTAATATTTTATTCCATCCACATTTTAATAAATAAATTCAAACCAGATAAGAAAAAACATATGAAATTATAGTCGAATATAAAATAAATTACATAAAAAAATTAATATTTAAATTAATGATAATAAAATATATGTGTTTTTAGAAATAATTAATATAAAATATAACAAAATATAAACTTATGCATACAATATCTCTATTAAATCTGAGATAGGAAAAGAATCCCATGTAGATATTGTAACTTGTGATGTAATAATATATCAAGAAATATATTTTGTGAAAAAATATATGTCCATGTAAAATAAGTGTAAATATAGAAAATAATAAATAGAGGATATAATAAAAATAAAAATATAATAACACAGTCCTTGAATAGAGGATTAAACTCATCAAAATTAAAATTAGTTATGAATCCTCTTACATTATCAGATGGCTCACTTCATACATCCACTAACCTCTTGAATAATAAAATTTTATTAGTTATTTAATTTATTAAAACACTTATTCGTATTTATATACTTAATTTTATAAAATTTTCTTCAATTATTATCATTTTTCATTCATCTACTATAGTTTTATTATTTATGTTACTCATTTTGATGTCGTTTAGTTAATAATATCCAAAACAAGCATGAAATAATTGTAATGGTCAATGGAAATTATGAAATAGTTTTATAATCTATATATGCCTCATATTATTTTTTTATTTTATTATCAAATAAATGTTGTATAATAGGTCATAAAATGCTTACTATTTCAAGATTCAATCTAAAAGAGCATGTTTTCTATAGTTAAAAATCATAATGGCTGATCACTTATAATTAAATTTTTCGGAAGGGTATATTTACCTAAAAACAATTAAAATAATTTAATATTAATGTTATATTCAACGATGAAATTAAATTTGAATAATATTCGTGGAAAATTAGAGCTAATTTAAACATCATTCTTTACTTTCGTAATGTAAGACAAGTAGGATAAGATATGTTTTTTAAAAGTATTAACAGTAAAAAATTAATAGATGATTGAGTTTTTAAAAATAATTACATTATTTTTGGAATAATATTTTTATATTAAATTAAAATATTAACTATTGTATTTAAAATTATAAGATTAATGTTGAAATGAAATGATATATTATTAGAAATACTTGTATTTTTACATAGTAATATCTTTGGAAAAAGAGTTCAATGAGGTAAAATGGATGTTATTTTCTAATTTATGAATCAAAACTATTCCAAATCAAGGATAATATAAAATGAAATTAAAATATTTTATATTTTAAAATAGTTTTAAGATGCTGAATCATAACCTAGAAAGGATAAATATGCTCGATAGCCCTTACCATGATCCCTGAACCATATCCTCTATATTAAGTATAATGTCTTCAAAGAAAGATATATTTGTATCGAAATAGACTTATGATTATGGTTAGGGAATTTTGAAGATTTATTTTTCTATAATATATAGAGTAACCCAAAATTTGGAATTTTACTTATAAATTTGTACTATGTCCCCTTTTATATGAAAAATACATCAGTAATTTTGAAAGTAATTAACCATTAAGGGAGGAGAATGTAATTCTAAAATGGGAAGATAATGAAAAATAGAAAATTGATGATATTATAGGCCATTAACCATCCCAGCTATCTCAATGTAAGATTATATAATTATTTACTCATATTAAAAATACTATTTAACATTAAATCCCCTTTAATTTCTTTCATTGGGAGAGCCATATAATTTAATTTTAAAAATATATTAATATCTATGAATTAAAATATAAAAATTTAAATAAAATATGAACTATATATTTTATTTCTAAATATAATTAAAAATCTTAATTCATCATAAAATTGTAATTACAATTTTTTTAAATCATTTAATTTCACTTTTCACTTTTTTTCAAAAGGGATGCAACGATGTTTCATAAGTGTTTTGCATAATTATCCAATTAAATTCAAGGAAAAATAAATTCAAAATATTAATAAATTTTATTATTAAATAATATCATTATACAAAAAATATTAATAATATTTTTTATTCAAATTTATATCCTTATATCATTATTAAGATAAGAAATATTTCTTTTTGTATCGTATTGAAAAACTGGGTACAAATTTGGATAAATAAAATGATAAATAGTTAAAATATTCTAATATATATTCATAAAACTAACTATTTAGTCCACTTATTTGTACTTTATGTTGATAAAAAATCATTTTACCTTCTTATATACTATTTCAAATTCCATGGTCCCACAACCAAGAATGTATACTTTGGTACGATAGTGAAATAGTGTCCCAAGAAGGGTATGAGATATAAATCTTAGTGGGCTAGAACCCATGGTGTCTATCCCAATACAATCTATAAATAACAATTAAATAGTTTTTTGGAATATATATATCATGTAATGAAGTACTTGAATGTAAATTTCATATAAATTCTAGGTTCCCATTTATAACTAAATATGACTAATCAATTTTATTTGAGTAATGATTCTCTGATTTAATATCCAAACATGCTCTATTTAAACCGATTTCAAATTATTCATCAAATAATTATATTAATATGTCTCCAGACTCGATGCATAGAATGATTTCCCCCATAAATTTGTAATCAAATATTCTTAACTAGGCTATCAATAAAGAAAAAAAGACTGAATCCAAGCATGTTCTTTGGATTGGACGATGTGTCACTCAATTCATTTAAATTACTAAAACATTTATAAACTGAGCCCATGATTTGGATACCTAAATCAAAATCCATGTATAACTCCAGTTGTAATCTAAACTAACACCCTACACGCATGTTGTTGAAGAACCTATCTAGAACTTGGTATCACTCTATGTGTGGTATAACATCCCTTATTCAATTTAGATTCCTATCCCAAACAATTAATTTCTAGGTTGGAACCCAACCATCACTTTAGGTATAATATCATCCCAAAACCTACAAGCCCATCCATGGAGAATCTATCAGGAATGCGATAATGCTATTGGAGTTGTATAACATCACTGCCAATAAAGTCTTTCATTGGTGGTCCACTATAGGAGACCAAGTATTACCCATGGAATAAATGATCAATTCTCTTTAAGTATATTCGTGAAATTTTCTATGGGTTCTAATTATCACTCTCTATATAAAAGTCAAGACACAATGTCAATCCTTGTAAAACCAAGTATCACTCAGGCATAATGGTCAATCAACAATGAGTCCATCCGTGGAATTATTCATTTGAATCCATGTATCACCCATGGATAATAATTATTTAACCAATTCAATCCAATTGATCAGTTTAATTTAATAATCATTATCACCGTAAAAAATAAAACTCAACACAAATGTGACACAAGTCATTGGGATAAGCCTTGATGGATTAACCATTATTTACTCACACGGTAAAAATCGATATAACAATAATTACATGCTTAATAACCTATTTCATGACATATGATCTATTTATCTCTCATGGGAATATAAATATAATGATCCATTCAAGCTTAATTAAGAAACACAAGGAAATGACCTATGGTCTCAGTCACCCATCCATTCCTTCAATAATTTCAATATACAATCTACAATTCAAAATGAAATCAATTCATAGGAAAATTTAACCTTTTTATTTACAATCATTTCACAATTTATATCCAATGTAAAAGGGGTGAAAGGTCAAACCTCTAAAGGGTCCAATTTCTAAGATGCACCAATGGTGGTCTAATTCAAATAATCAACACAACCTAAGGCATGGTTTTGTTTACACGGTATTAATCCTATAATAAACAAAAAAAATCATATTTAACTGAATATTTCATTCCTAAAAATTCATGTGAAAAATTTAAATTAATTCAAATCCCAGAAACTGGTCACACGATACTATGACATATATAAACATCATGAATTTAATTGAAAGGAACTAGACCACCTACATCAAGAGGGTTTTATTACAAAAATGAAATTGTTGATAAAAATTCATTTATCATGACTAGACCATTTAATAAAGATTCACAGTTCAATTTATCAAAGATGAACTGTAAGAGGATACCACACATTGCCAAAATCAATACATGGTTTAATGGAAGTAAAATCAGGTCCATTAAGTGGAAAATTAATGCATTTTTAAATTTATTGGGGAAAAGGATATGTATCCCACCACAAATGGAAGAGTACCAAGATAAACACTTTGATACTTGACACTTTAATCAATGACCACTCTAACATGCTCCTACCATCCATAGAACACATGAACCTTCACATATATATATATATAAGTACACATTTAAACTATGTATATATTCCATTGGCCATGATTTTTTACAGTGGGATCCTTAAATAAACCTTATATGAATATACTCATTTTCAGTCACACACGTATGCATATTTCATATATATAAATAAGAAAAAATACACCATATATATATATATTAATGCTTCCATGTAAAAAAATACATATAATGGGGAAAAATATATATATATATATGCCTAACTATGTGAAAGTAGTAAATATACATTGACTCTGGTGACTCAAACCTTCTTAAAGGGTGATCAACCCTTGCTACATACAATTATGGTTAGTAATTCACCCAAAAAGGCCCTAAATAATATTTTTATTAACCAGGATATGGGGGAAAGACTAACCTTATGCAATTATGGTGAACTGAAATGAATCTGAAATACCTCATCTTCGGTAAAGAACATCGAAGCATAAACAACACCGACCCGAGAGAGCCCTCACACTCTCTAACTCCGTAGATGGAAACAGAAAATGGGTCAAACACTAACCCTATGGTTTGGGATAAATTAACATGAAGATATAAGAATGAAAGATTTCCTAAAAATGGTTAGGGAAACAAGAGTCTTACCTTGAAGGGTCATGATAGAATCCAAAAGGAAATATATGACAGCAGCATGGAGGGAGGAGGTTGATAAAGGGTGGGGAATTCACTATGGGGGTTTGACAGTGGAGAATCTCATGACATAGTGTAGAAGAAGGGGAGGGGGTTGAATTTGGTTTAAACTTATTTTTTAATTAATAAAGTTAATTTATATAGAATTAATGTATCGCACAGTTTGGGCTGAATGGTTACCCAAATCTTGTACTGACCATGTGACATCAACCACCATAGAAACCATATAACATGGTTTATCACACACAGTTAACCTAACTGTGGAAAAACCATGTGATGAATAATGTTGAATAACTACATAAATGGAACTACCCATGTTCCTTTCCCATTATGTTAGGTAAAACCTAGCGCAACATATGTGGGGAATTTATGGACCCTTACTTCAGCCGCATGATTTACTGCTAAGGGACTCACGATTTTCAACAAACCGTGAACCATATACAGAGCAACAGATCCTTATCCTTTTGGGACCCGACACTCCTCAAACTCAATGAGACACCTAGAGAACACTTTATACCATTACACAAGTCTAAAAAACACCAATACGTGTTCCAACTCTCAAAATTACATTCTAATGCTCAATTTACAAAACGGACCACATAGAAAATTGGAAAGTTCAAATTACCTTTGAATTCCATCCAGTCCCAAAAAATTGGACTCTACAAACTCTCCACTTTATGACATCTCATCCTTGAGATACCTGGGGAAACAATGAAGACATCACACGAGCTACAAGGGTTTTTATGTTTTGTTCAAATGACTTTGTCACATTTTCAAATGAGCAACACACCATAATGTACCTCTTAAGAACATGACACATAACTTATCAAAATAGATGGAAATGATCAATTTCCAATTAGAATATCAAAACAATGATTACATTATTTTTTTAAGCTAGAGACATGATCATAAAATAATATGATTATATATTTGGGTGATGGTTCTTCTCATCTTAGGATTTAACATTAGAAAGAGGCCAATTCCCACCCACGATGTTCTCCTACATTTAGAATCTCCTTTTAAAACATTACACTAAGAAATGTAATGATAATCTAGGAATTTTTACCCAACTAGGTGACCCCAATTGCATTTGAGGCCAAATTCGGGAACTCAATTTAAAGTAACAGTCGAATCTTGATTGACCAAACTGAAAATGGCCTCATAAGACTTACAAGAAGACACTACCTACCCTAAAACAACACCTGACATAACATAACAAATTTAATGAAAATATTTTTTACTCGAATGAATATTTTGAACAAGAGGTAACCTATTCTAGAAACTCTATCTAACAATTCTCCACCTCTCTCCTTAGATGGCCGACATATTTCAACAAGACTAAAGTGCCTCATTCCAAGGAATTTTTCATTTACAATGAATGAACACACTGAAGTCCGTACATAACTTTCGGTGTCTGTCACGTCTCAAACCATATCATGGTTATTTAAAATTTATTTCCCCAAAATTAATAAAGTTATATCATAGATTCAATATATTGTAATTCAATAAAATTTAAACATCACCTCCGAGTTTGAAAATCAATTCCGGATAACCTCAGATTCATTATGCTAGAGTACATGGGACATACCTAGAAAATCCCATATTCCATATTTACATGTGGGAAATTGGTACAAGGCCAAAATGTCCACATAAAAAAATTGATTGAGGCTATAGGGTAATACACCTAGAAGTCAGGTCAAAGGAAATAGTGGGTGTCTAAGAGTATGTACAAGGCATTCCTTCATGGGAACCCATGTATCACTCCGAACTAACAGAGCCTCAAAAGAACCACGTGTTATCATGAAACACCGATAAAGACCACTTATAATGCTGAAATTTTTTTATTACATTATCATAGCATAACTATGGAACTCTCTTGGTATATCAAGGATAAAGTCAAGATAGGTGGCATGCTCGTCTCTCAAGGAAGAGTACAATAAGTGGATTTTAATGGTTTTCATCCATCCTAGAAAACCAAAATAAGCATCATAGAACCACAAATATTTGACTTCTAAAAAGAATCTACGATTCACCTATAGACTCATCATCACAAATTGATCACCAAGCTGTCACTACCTAAGGAATTATGTGACCACTCATCTTAACCATAGTATTACATTTGAGACCAATGATGTTTCATAATGGTTTCATACACAACCAACCACATAATCTTCATTCCTATGAGAAATCATTGACATGATTTTTAAACTTCCAAGACTCAATGTAATTAAACAATAGATGTATCCATTTTGATGATATTCCATAACTGTGTTCCTTCTATCTAGGAGGAAACATTTGGCAGAACTGATGTGATGCTCCCCAACATAGGAGTGTCTTAGTTGTTGAAAATAAGAGGAGACTAGACACTCATAATATCTTGAGTTCATTCACACCTCAAGTGAAATTCTGATTCCCCTACGAGTCACAACCATGACATCGTGGAATTTTTCATAAAAAAACCAATCTGACCAGTGTGTTCAAACACCTATGTCTTTTGATTTTCCTCCCAATAATTGGTATGAACATTATTATTTTAAATAAAATTCCACTCTACTCCCAATATAACATAAGGATCAACTGAACAACACAAGGCTGAACGATTACACTAAACAAAACTAGTTGATATAACATTTAACAATTTGAATGATACCACATTTTTCAACACATACCTCACTAAGATTACGAAAGAAAAAAACATCATGAATATTATCCATAGGTTTTATTCCACATTCAATCAATTATTAGATGAATCACACAAAATATTTAACACATAGTCACATTTTCTATATAGCTATTAACTAGGGATGATGATGTACTGAGTCCTACATCATTGAGGAAAAATATAGGTTCACATAACCTACAAAGTGGCAGAATAAACTCGAGGAATGTCTAACATACTAAAACTAAGCATCCTGTGATGTTCATGCCCATAATAGGGTTACACAATCAATAACCAACCTTCTAAAAAAGGGATTAATTTAATAGCTATGAATACCTTAATGCTCAACAATTCCTGAACAACACCATGCATTAAAAGACTCATGGAAGTAGAAAAGAGTTTCAAGCTCAATGGGAACTTCCTACCACGAGCTAAACCCTTACAAATAATAATCATAGAACCTATCACTAGGTCATGCAAAATATATTTCACTAGGGTGAAAAGACATTAATTTAATCCATTTATAAAAATAATCAGCATGAAGATAATCATTCACATATCATTTTCATGGAATACCACCTAAAAATTTTAAACTACCCTTATACTAGTGTTAAAATATGGACACCACTACATGATCCATTTTTAAGTCCATTACATTGATTTCCATTTAATCTTTAAGCATTTAATGTATTCTATAAAAAGAATCAAAAAATAAATTCACATGTATTAAGCATAAGTTACTTTATTGAATTAAAAACTCAAATAAAAATAGCCAAGGATTATGAAATTTACTTTGTAAAAAATTAAGAAATTTAAACAGGTCATAATTATTCAATTTAGAAGTTAAATTGCTTTTAAATCATAGGAGACAAGGTGACCTTTTAGGGCCCCATTAAACAAACTAGGGGTCTTTGGAAAGCAACCCAATATCATTTCATAAACATTAAAGGATTTTAAACACCCCTAGAGGTCTATTTCATAATAAAATTCCCCACCTCTCCTACTTGGGTCCAATAGTTCATTTAGAAATGTAATCATAAGATTTTATAGGGGAATCTATTAATTAATATAAAATTTAAATAAATTTATAACAATAACCACTTAAATCATATACCATATGGCTATATATATAATGGTTCAATTCCATTGGTGTCCAACTACCAATCTATAAAGCTTTCACTCATTCTACAAGGTGGAATTTGGTTCCCATTCTAATCAAAATGATTCACTCTAACACATGATCTCTAGAATCCTTTTACATTTTAACATATTTTTATAAACATTTATAACGGTCCTTTGATTATTTGAGTATATAGGTTGCCCATTTTCCAGTCATAAGATTCCCATAGACCATACAGCTGAAAAAGGGATTCTTTTTAAATCCAGATCATTCACATGTATCCAACTCAAAACTAGCATACTATCACAAGAAATGAACAAAGTGAATCATGATAAAAAACATATAATCATTGAATATAATCATAGAAGCATGTAACATTACAAGTAATACATGATAAATAAACCTTCATGCTAAAATTTATATAAAAGGTAAAAATAATCATGATATAACAATCAAGAACACTTCCAAAATTAGCAGGAAACCTACTAATGCACTACATGGCATGTAATACGAATTTAATGTTAATTTATTAGAACCAATAATGATGAATGTGATGTTACTTCTTTTCCATTTCAGGCCGTGGGTAAAATACAACAAATTTATATAAATCAATAAGCAACGAAATATACACCATTCAATCAAAGTGAAATAATATCAACTGTAACATTGAATAGTATAAACAGGAATTTCCAGTCATGGAAACATGATTATTTCCCCTTTGGTGGGATGATCAGTTCCATAAAAAACGATTTACTAAGAGATGAAACATTCCTAGTCTCCTTTCTAACATCCCAAAATAGTTAGAAAAAGGGAAAAAGAGACTCTAAAACAAATTTGTGACATCTTGGATTGAATCACCCCTAAACTGGTAGCTAGATAAGTGGGTCATATGGCCTTAATAGTGTATCCCTATAAATTAGAGGATACCAACTAGAAGAAAGGGTCTCAAGAGTTGATAGTGGTGAGACAATACGCTCTTACCAAAGTAGCACAATGGTAAAGTCAATATGAAAATAAATAAAATAGAATAAGAATAACACAATAATTGAATATTAAGGAATTGAAAATGTCAATTTACAAAAATTCATGATTGGTAGATTATGGTACAAGTTCTGAGTAAGATTTGTAATGAGCAATATGATGTAATAAAATAATAATTTCTTAATGACTCGCTCTATGATCATGTCGACCACCATCCTGATCTTATGTTCATAAATCCAGGTAAGAATATATAAATAAGAAAATTTATATGTCCTACGAACAAGAAGGTCTATTTGGGTACCCCAGTGAAATATAAAATCGAGCATGGTATGCAGTATAAATCTCAGTAGGCTGACACCCATAGTGTCTATCCCAATCTATTATGTGAATAATAATTGAAAAGTGAGAAACTATATATATGAAAAGTAAGTAAGTACTCAAGATTAATATTCATATAAAGTCTAGAAACCCATTTATAACCAAATACATTTGTCCAAAATTTTTTATGTAATAAGTGTATGATTTAACATCCAGAAATGTGACATTCAAACCAAGAGATAATAATTATTCAACTCATTAAATTTATAATTATCAAGATCTGATGCATAGCCTGATGTCCCCCAAGAAAGTGTAATCAATTATTACTAACCAAGAATTCTTTAAATCATAAACAAGATTAAATCCAAGACTATGATTTTCCTTAGGATAGTTTTCATACAATTCATTTCAATAATTAAACTATTTTGTACCCGATCTCTTCCTTGGAATCCCTAAATTGGAATCCAAGTATCAGTCCAGGTGCAATTTGAACCAACACCATAAAAGCTCTTCCATGAAGAACCTCTCAAGAAAATGGTACCTCTCTAGGTGGGGTATGATATCCCTCATTCAATTTAGAACTTGATCCAATCCAAGGAATTCTTAAGATGGATCCTAGGTATTTCTTCAGGTATAATACCAACCAACACCCCACAAGACCATTCATGGAGAACTTATTAAGAAATTGGTGTCACTCTAGGTATGGTATGACAACACTACCAATAAAGTCTATACCTGGTAGTCCATTAAGGGTGCCTAAGTATCACCCATGGCATAAATGATCAATGATGTTTGAGTCTGTACTCATCATCCTCCCTGAGATCCAACTGTCACTCCATGTATAACAGTCAAGATACAAAGTCCATCCTTGGAAAACCAAGTACCATTCAAGAATATAAGTCATGAATCAATGATTCCATCCATGGAATTATTCATTTGAATCTTTTCATTACCCATGGATAATTAGGATTTATCCAATTCAATCAAATTGACAAATTTTATTTAACAAGGGTCATTACCTTAACCGAATCAAAACACACCACAATGGAGACTTAAGTTAATAGTGTATGCTTATAGGACATACCATTTATTTACTTGTATGGGGAAAATCAATATAAAAAATGTTACATGAATAATAACCTATTTCTTGACATAGGATTTATTCATATCAAATGGGAATATACATATAATGAGACAATAAAGCTTAAACAAGAACAGAATACAAGGTCCTAAGCTCTTCCCCACCCATACCTTCCATTGAACATTACAATATATACGTAACAATTCAATATAAAATCAATTCCGAGTCCAATTAAAAAAATTTATTTACCAAAAATTTCACAATTTACATCCCAGGAAAAGAGGTGAAAGGTCACCCATCTAACGGGTCCAGTTTCCAAGTGCCACCCATGGTGGTATAATTCAAATAATCAACACACTCTAAGGAATGGTTCTATTTACAATGTATTAATCCTATAAAAACACCAATAAGACACATTAACTGAATAGGATATCACTAAAAATTAATGGGATAAATTTCATTTTATTAGAAACCTAAAAATTTGGCATGCCACACAAAGACATATATAAATAGCGTGAATTTAGTTAAATGGAATGAGACAACCTAAATCTAGTGGCTTTTATTATAAAAACATGAAATTTTTCACACGAAGTATTTATCACGATTAACCATTTCACTTAATATTCATAGTTAAATTTATCAAATAAGAATAATAAGAGGCTAACACATATGGTCTAACCCACTACAAGGTTCAGCAGAAGTAAAACCAGCTACATTAAGTACACAATTAATTCATTATTAAATTTAAAGAGAAAATGGATAGCGGTTTTACCTCAAAGGGAAGAGTACCAAGATGAAAACATATAATTTTTTTGATTTCACCGGTGACCACTTGAAGCTACTGCATTCCTCCTCTGATAATTTTTACCATCACATACACATAAGGACACATTTATCATATGTACATATTCGCATGGCCATGAATATGTAAAAGGGTATACTTAAATATAACATATATGAATATACATATTTTTACTCACACATGTATGCATATTTCATATATATACATATGAAAACCTAGCTCCGTATTTAAATATATATATTCACGCTGCTATGAGAAGAAATAAATATAATGGGGGAACATATATATATATATATATTTCTACCTATGCATACGTGATCAGTAACCTTTAACTCTGGTGACTGGAACCCTCCTCAATATTGATCCAAACTTTCTATAAAAAATTATAGGTTAAAAAACTCACTAAAATGATCCATATAATATTATTCTAGACCATTAAGTGGGAGAATAAATTACCTCAATTGTAAATGGAAAACCAAAATAAATCCAAAAAACCTCTCTTTCAATGATGAATACCAAAGAATAAACATGAACGAACCGAGAGATCCTTCACAGTCTATAACACCAGAGAAGGAAACAAAACTGAGATAAACACTAACCCTAGGGGTTAGCCTAAATTAATGGGAAATCATGAGAGGGGGAAACTACCAGAAAAGAGAAGGCGAGGGAACAAGGAGTCTTACGTAGAATTCCCAAAAAAGAATCCCAATGGAAATCAGTGCAAAGGACACGAAGTGTGGATGATGACGGAGGGTGGGGTATGTATAATGGGGTTTCAACCGAGGGGGAATCAATGACACAAGGAAGGAAAAATTAATGGGGTATAATTAGGTTTTAAATTATTTAAATTTTAAATTTAATTAATTAATTTAATTTCATTAAAATGAATGTATCAGATGGTTTGGTCTATACGGTTAGCCAAATTGTGTGCCAATCGTGTGATATCCCCTACAATAGAAACCAAATATTATGGTTTGTCCCACATGTTTATCCTAACTATGGGGAAACCATGTGGTGAATGGTTTCAATGTACAGAATAAAAGAAACTAATTCAGCTCCTATAATGCATGATTAGGATAAACCATGTACAACCTGTATTGAGAATTTCTATACACTTACTACAACTATACAGTTTGCTACAAAGGTCCTCATGGGTTCAAATAAATTGTGTTCTATATATATATCACCCAAACATTTTCTTTTTAGGAACCATCACTCCTAAAACTTGATCAGACACTAGAGGAACCCTTCATATCTTTATAAATTATTGAAATGACGCTATGAAGTGTCCAAACTCTCAAAATTGAGTTAAAAATATCTATTCATAAAACAAATCATCCACTAAACAAAAAATTTCATATTCATTTGGAAATCAATCTGGTCCAAATAAAACCGGACTCTACACAAGCCTTGATATAATAAAATATTTAAAATAAAAATATAATATAATTTTTTTAAAAAAATTAATACATTTACCAGAATCCAAAATTCCAACAATTTTGTTGGTCCTGATGATTAAGGGTTTATGAATAGAAAAAAATTATTTTAAAATTTTATAATCCTTCAAAAGTGGTGAATGTGGAATTCTATATCTATAATTTTCAAAATAAGGATTAAAAATTAAACTCTGAATGGAAGTAAATGTAATGGGAAAAATGTAAATTTTATGACAAATAATATATTTATATATGCATGCAAAAAACACCTTATAAAACTTTTAAATAGTTTTAAGAAAACCCACAGAGCTAAAAAATATAACATATTATTTTTAATAATTATTATATGAAACATGAATGGATTAGTGGAAAATATGAAAGACCAATCAAATAATGATAATTGATATAAAGAAACTCGTTCTTTAGGTACCAAGTTTTATGAATCCACCCCTTATCACATTCCCTGGTATTTGATGTGTTGATTTAGATATTTGAATAGTTTTCAAGGATGGAGTTTGACCTTATCCATCTTGAGGTTCACTACAAAATGGTGGTAGGAATGGTGGTGGTCTTGAAGAGAACCTCTTTGAGCTTTGTGTGTGGGAAATTGGAATTTTGAAGCTGTCACTATAGAAGATAGTTATTAATGTTTGTCATGAAACTTATGGTCTGAAAGACTCATGAAAGATTATAATTTACCTAGAATGTTTCTCTATGGTAAATGGGGGCCACTAAAACAAATAGGGGATGTTCTTTTAGTTGGAATTTTGTTTGGGAATTTTTATTGCGAAAAATGGGATGGACGTAATTCCAGTTTTCTTAGTTGTGGGAATGTTTTAAAAAATATGAGGATTGTCACATATTTTATAAAAGGAAGGAATAAAGTGATAACTATCTCACCATGTTATAGAATTGATAATTAGTTTTTAAAATGGTTGAAGATTTTACATTGTTCATTAGTCAAATGCATTGATGGTGAGCCATGGGATGAAAGGGTGTCTTCCATATCATTGTGCAACAAATGGTTTCTATCAAACCTAGTTGAAATAATTTTTGAAATAGATTTATGTTATAAGGGATACTACCATTTCAAAGGGATAAAAGTTCAAATATTGTTTGACCATGTTAATTATGGTTGTTTTGTGTTCATATATATTATTGTGGATTCCTGTAAATCCATATCAATAAATTTGTGGTTTTTCTACCTTGGTATGATTTTTCACTTTCTATCTCAAACCTATCCCCTCCCTATCCCTCTCGTTTACCAATAATAATATCCTTTAATTTTATAAACATTTCAGATTATTGGGACTGACCTGTAATGAATCATAGTGAGAATTATTTTTAGGATCCTACCTAATAATAACTGTATGATTAAACATTGTTTTCCAAAGGTAGTATTAGGATGGGAGAAATATAGGGAAGATTCAAAAGGTGTCTCTGAGTGAGGAAAATAAAATTGAAAGAACTGGTGTTTTCCTATGGTGACTATCATTAGTTTGATAAATAAACCATATGGGTAATGATCCATGAATTATTTTATGTCTTTTATGGTCTAGATTCTAAGGCCTTAGTAATGGTAATGGGGTGTCATGTGGGATCATAACTACATTTCAAGTCTATGTCTAGGGTTTTTTTTCTCCATGTATGGTTATTTTAGGTACTATTATATACATTTTATTCTTTATAGAGAATACGCCTAATGATATAAATTAAAATTATATCTAAATAATATTTTTTTGTGTTTTCCACAACTTCCATGTTGGAAAGGGAATATATGGTTGGCTTATCCATTTTCCCTTCTCTACTATTAGTAGTAGAATAAAGTGTAAAAATATTTAAGATGTGATGGATTGAGGCATATAGTATATTATAACTTGGTTTATAATGGTTCTCAATTTTACCATACTTTTTTGGGTACTATAATGGATTGTAGTTATATCATATACATGTGTTTTAGATGTAGTGACTAGAGCTACTATAGGTGTTCTTGTATAGTTTGTAGAGGTTTTATGTAAGATGAATGAAGCCAGGAATATTGTAAATTCCTAATCATATACCATGTTTTGGATGTTTTTTGTATTTATACAGTGATAGAATACATATGGTTTTTCTTATTGGTATGAAGAACAATGGAATATATTACAAAACATTAAATTTTTATCTTTTTGTGTGAGAGTGACAAACCAACATGGATGTTGGTGAGGGAAATATTTCAAATCTATATTAATTTTATATTATGATACATATCTCAATATATTATATGTTATGTAATCCTTAGTTGGGATGGGATATAGTTTTACCTCTTTTGGTAACAAGTTGGATTCTTCTTTTTATTCATTATGTTTTAACATGCTTCATTCACATTTGTAAGAGATGTTGGGGGGGGGGGGTTCCCAATAAGTATACCTATATTTTCATCCCACAATTTTTTTATCTATGTGTAAACTTATGTCCACATATGTAGGATATTATTGGCGATTGATATGAAAATTACTAACTCAAGGAGTTGTTTTAGAGCTCCTAGAGTTAGTGGTTGCAGATCAAGATTTTTTGCAGTATTTCTTTCAATTTCACCATTATATAGAATTACATTAACATGTTAGAGATTTTTTATATATTAAAAAACTGATAAATATGATTTTTTTCATATCTATTATCAAATATTCTACATAATTTGGGTAATGCCTCCAATTTATGAATTCTATACCATTCATTTAATTCATAAAACTATTTCTTATTGAAGGAATGATTAAAGTGTTATTACTTTCTTTCCATTAGACCAAGAGGGTTATTAGTGGGGAGGGGGAGGTGTCATGAATGATTTTTATAAATTCTATTAGTATAGAGATTGTATTAATATAAAAAAAGTTCATAGAAAAGATTATATATTTTTATAAGGAAACAATATCGGTTAAATATAGTATATGATGTAAGAAAGATATTCAAGATAGGCCATGGGATTTTAAGGCTTTTTGGGATTTAACTCAGTGATCTTATATTTAATAAACATCCTAACATAAGTGATATTTATTTTTGTATTTAATCCCATGTATGGATTATGCATCTGAATTTTATATAACTAGGTAAAAATTGTGTATAAAGTGAGAATTAGGATAAACCATGATAAATTAATTTCTCACATTCCATGTTTAGAGTTAAGGAGCCCTTAAAAACTAACTATTATATATCTATAACTGCAGGTCAACATTCTCATCAGTTTGATATTGAATGTGTTCGATAATATAATCTAGTAGGATTCCCAAGATTTAATGCAGACGAGGATGTTTTTTAGAAGAATTCAAACAGAGGAATTTTGTTCTATGTCCTGATGTAGTATGGGGTAAATTTTTTTGATCAAGATAACGAGGCTTGGTTATAAGCGATAGAGGTTCATTTATCATTAGAATATTCTTCGAAGGGTCAATGGGTTCTTTAGGATGTTACATTTCTACATATTGATTATTTGGATTGGTGGGTTTTATTCATTGGAGATATCGAGTAGTTGGGTATTCAATTTGACAAGTATCCTGATTAGTTTTAGGATGAGATTTTTTCATTGATCATGATTTCAACTAATCATTATATTATCATTACATTATTTTATATAAATTATTGTATGTTATGGATTAGTGTTTGGATAAAAACATATTTGTTATGGTCTAGATTTTTTTTAGATGTAGTGTCTTGGGAAATATATTTAGAGGATACTTTATGTATGTAAATAATGTTCTTAGTCATCTCATTCATTATGATGAAATATCTTGCGGTTCTAGATTGTAAAAAATTTATTGAGTCAGTACTCACTGAGAATATATCATCACATGAAGGGAGTCACTAGGATTCTATGACAATGTTATGGACATAATAATTTAGTATATTAAAAAAAGATTTATATTCTAGGGGGTTGATTCATTCCCTCTTCATCACATTTTATTATTTCCAACTATTATTACAGGATAAGAATATTATTAATCAATTTTTTTATTTTTAGGCATAACTAGTTGTAATCTTAAACATGAGTTAGAGATCTTATTTGGATGTCTACATTGAAATAACTAACCAATTTAGGATTAAGAATTTTAGTATCATCCCATGATACAACAGTAGTGTAAAAAAGGAGCATTAGTCTTTAATAAGTTTTGAGGGGGTGGTGTAGGAAGAGGGTATATTTATGATGATCCTTATCCTCTGAGGTAGAGATCATATTGCAAGAATGAGTGTGGTCACCATCATAGATAAAGAAGATATGGAGTTATTCATGATCAAAAGCATCTATTAGAGTTACTAGAACTACTATAGCTAGATGTAATGTAAGGTATTATATAGTTATATTATATATGTTTGTCAAAATTATTTGATTTAGTATCACCTTTAGAGTACCGACAAATGTACCATATTTCAGACTTGATGTGGAGAGGATTCTACTTCCCTTCTAGTGGAATATTGTAGTTGGAAGTTGATATATATTTTATGATGCTTATAGATATTGTTAGATGATAATATGGAAAAATACTTTTAAGACTTTTCCTTTACTTGAAAAATTGTTCATTCACTTAATTTAGGACATAGATTGTATTAATTTTGTGCAGATTATTTTTTATTTCTTCCATAGGTGAGTTATATTCATTTATATCGATGGGTATTATACATGAATTTTTGGAGAGATAACCTAAAATGGAATAGATTATTGCAGTGTATTTATAATAATTTATCGTTTATAATATTTTTATATTAGTAGGGAACCAACTAGTGGTGTTTCCAAATGTCAAAGTAGAGTACAAGGTTGCCTTCCGAATTATGTTATGACACTACTCCCTTGAAGAGATATCATGATTATGATAGATCTACAGCGTGACGTCACTTATATATCTATTTACTCATGGAGAATGAAAAACTATATGTTTTATGAGTTATGTAATGATATTAAAAAACTTCTACCCGGAAGTTGTTTTTTCATGGCTTGTCCCATTGGGGAGTTTTAGTATTGTTTCTGAAAACGGTGGATGTTAGTAAACATATGTGTGTAAATTATCATCACATAAATTAATTGACACTAAAGAACCAATATCATACTTTAATTTTTTATTTAATTGGTTTCAGGGAGCTATATGGTTCTCAAATAAAATTCAGTGGTCTATATATCATAAAATACGAGTAAATGTTGAAGATACAATTAATAATACTTTTATATAACATTACAAAAAAAAACGATTTTTACTAGTTCCATATGGTTTCATGAATGCAGTAGTTTTATTCATGGGATTAATTAATTTCTCCATATGTGTGTATTTTATCAAATTTTTAGGGATTTCATCAATGATTTCTTCATGTATTTTGAGTTGTAGTAGTAAGATACAATTATTAAAAAACAGTTAATGGGATATATTTGATTCTATTAGCTACTTGGGTAATTAATAAATATTATTTTGTAGGCTAATGAGTTTTATTATATGGGGTATTCTATGTATTAGTGTTGTATAGTTGTGGATCATTTGAATATCAAGGTAGTTATTACTTATGTATCATCCAAGAATGTTGCAGACATCAATAGTATTATTTGACTTCTGAGCTATTGAAGTTTGTTCATACTCAAACTCTCTCGGACTGAGACACCCTTAACTGCAATGATATTGAATGATCATGATTTTTATTGACTGACCAATGTTTGTTTCTTTATAATATTTGATGGAAAATCTAGTAATTATGTAAAATGATTATTTTCTAGAAGAGGGTGTTTTGTTTAAGTTTTATTAAGGATATTCGTATCATAGATTGGGTTTCAACCAGATGTAGTAGAAATTAGTTTTCACTTATGGATCTATAAATTTATGTAATCATGAAAGTAACTAAAATACTCTTGATCATGAGAATGTTATGGTTGTATTTTATCAAATTGTTTAGAGATATTACATCATTATTGAACACATTATGATATTGAAATCTCTCAATATTTCAAGGTATGTCTTATCCATATGAAATTTGAACATTCTTAAATTATGGTGGATGGATTTTATACATATTAGTGATTTGGATATTTATTATACACTATGTGAATGGAATGTTTGGGCTGGATTTCTCTCTGTGAATTCATGTAGTGATCATTTGTGTGAGTCTAGAGACACTTGGATAGTGATGAAATAATAAGATATGATTACTCGTGATATGTACGTCTTCAATGGTAGAGAGATTATTTATTAGATAACTGTGAAACTATCAATTGGTATTGGCTTAAGGAATAATAACTAGGGGATTCCATGGTAGAGGTTTGGTGAGATTTTATTTTTTTAGGTCAGATCAATGGGTAATGGTCTAAAGATAGTCAGTATCATAGGTATTTATAAATTAGGTTTATCATCTCATCGATGGATCATGATATGTATCAATATGATATCTATAAGTCACCTTTGGAAATACATCGAGGTATGTATATTATGTTTCCGGATTTTAGGGTCTATTTTTAGTGTCCCTAAATAAATAGATTGGATACAAAATTTTTATCATGATTTCTATTCCACCAGAAGGGTAAGGATGAATATTACGATCATGGTGGGTTTGTACATACATTATCTTTTATATAGTGGAAGTGGGAGGATAGATTTATGGATTTCATCACCATTTTACCTCATGCCTAGGGTGTATGTAATGATATATGGGTGATTGAGAACTAATTGATGGAGTCATCCTAGTTTTTTATTATTATGGAGTTAATCATAGTGAAGGTTTTGATGAGGAAAAATAGGGATGTAGTGTTGAGCCTTCATGGGGTTTTGAATATGATCATAACCTATCATGATCCACATTTTACCACAAAGTTGTTGAGTGGTATTCATATTTATTTTTTATCTCAACTGTATCTTTGAACCGTTTTCCATATACAAAAAAATAATGAGACATAGAAAATTATCATGGCATTGGATGAAATGTTACAGAATTTCTTTTTTTGATTTTTGGTGTTTATGGGTGGGTAAGATCGCCTTTTAGGTTCAATTATTATAATTTTTATCATTATTCCATTGGTACGGACCTACTGAATGTATTTTATGGAAAATCATTCAGATCTGTATTGTTTTTTCTATGGACGCATAGTATAGTATTCTTGTGTTGTAATTTGTATAAAGCACGACAATGAATGATATGGGGAATCATGGGAAAATTAAAGAGGATTGAAACCATAATAATTCTAATGATGATAATTGGAGGAGGCCTTTAGAATGTAATATTGGAGATCTTATTTCAATGTAGGTATATCTTTATTATTGGGTAGTTAATGTTTAGTTATAGGAGTTGGATTTATTGCCAATTTTCTGTATCATTTAGTGTGTTGGCATGTATTTGAGTTTTGAAAAATATATTAACACTTCCCACCATAGGTAAATAAGATTAATGATTCTCCCATGTGCCATGTTATATTCATTGTATTCATAATAACTTACATATCATTAATTAAGTCTATATGGATGTTGCAGTTTATAAAAATACTTGAGAAATAATATGTTGAGATATGGGATTGGTGATAGAAAGTGTTTCATTTGTATGATATTCCTTTTTCTATTTATTTTTGAGTTATGGTGGATTTGTGAAGGGTATATGGTAATGTGAATCATATATACATTCTCAATATTTTAAATAATTCAATGTTTGAAATTGTGGAGGTTTTTATGTGTGAATTGTGGTGTCACATGAATTCGTTAATGAAGATGTTTTTATTCTCATTTGTCATCTGATGTGGTGATTTTTATTATTATTATAGTTTTATCTATGATATTTATCCCATGAGGTTGGGTTTTAAAATAATTTTCAATTTCATTAATGGTTTTTGTATAATTATGAAGGGTGATAATTGTTATATAGGAATATTATGTATCGGTATATTTCCTGAATCCATACCTTTGTATAATATCGGGGATTGTAGGGCTTGGGAGTGAAATTTGAGGAGTTCCAAAAGTGGGAGGCATCTTTCTTTCTCTCAGGAGTTTCAATATTCCATGGGGGTAAGAGAAATGATCATGATGGTGAGGAACTATTTGAGTTGTTGGTACGGTGATCCAGTCATTTGGGGTTGTCAATTTCAATGCCAATTAGTTTTGTATAGGGTTCACCATGGTATTTTAGATTCATATAGTGGAGGGGTTTTATCTTTTAATACTTACCTGTGGGAACTGAGGACCCTGGAAATGCTTAGGGGTAGCTATTTTGGTGGTCTAAAAATTTGGAACATTTTTATATGGGAAATGTGATGGTTGAAATACACATTTAGGTGGCCTTAGGATATTTATTGAGAACTCAAGGAGACCAGAATTTATGTGAGGGGAAGGGAAACAACTATAATGGTATCACTATGATATACTCATGAGAGTAGGGAGAGGAAATGGTTGATTATTTTCCATAATTCCATCATGGGAGGGTATAGGGGTTTTATAGGGGATTAAATCATATCATATATATTATAGTAAAAGTTAGGGATTTGGTTAAAATTATATTAAATTATTTTAGATATAGGGAGAGAATTACTGGGTCACACTATTTCAAATAGTTTAAATTTTAGATATTATTATACTACGGCCATTGCGATCATTTTGGGTGCCTTTATTCCATGGTGGAGAACTGTTATGATTTCTATGTTAATAAGGGATTCAACCATCTAGGTTTTAACTCGTTATATTCACTATTGAACCATAGAAGGATCAAGGACCTCTAAGTACACTTAATCCATTTCAATTGAGATTCTATTCATCTTATCTCATTATGATGAAACTCTCTAAAATCATGGTACTATATTATCATCATATTTAATTATTATTTCTTTATTTTTCATCTATATGTTTAATGTGGATATGTTGCTATGGTTTGGGGATTGATATTTGAATATAGGTTTATTTTTATTTGTCATTGTTCGGTTTTAAGGTGTTTTCCATTTATTTTAGTGATGGTTGAGGCTTGATTATTCAATTAATTGGGTAGGGGATTTCCATGAAGATATGAATTAATGAAGAGGATTTTTTACCCCTCTTAATTTTTGAAAAAGTACAGGATTTAAATGTCATAAAATATTTGGGTAATGGTGGAATTAACATTAATGAACATCATATCCAAAAAATAAGAATTAACTATAAAATAGTGATTTGATTGATCATGATTTATGCTATGTTGGATTGATTCCTCGGGATATTTGTATGATAGTATTCTATTGGATACATTGTTTTTTTCCTTATAATGAATAATATTATTTAAATTGGTTAAACAATGTTGAGAAGGTAAATGTTATGTTAAAAATTAATGAGGCCTATGAACATAATTATTATTGTTACCAGAAATCTTATTGATATAAATGTGTTTCCTATGGAATTCTAATATTAGACTCTTATCAATTTCTAGGTACTAAATTTATATTTTCATTTTTTTGGTACATAATCAAAATAAATTATGTAATTAAACACTGAAATGGTGTAATGTTTATTATTATAATGAAAGTGGTTTGGGTAATTATGAGCCTATGTATCATACACGATTAACTTCCTGATGTGATGGAATTAGTTCTCCATCACCCCCACAAGTATTTTTAGTTCTAAAAATATGTTTTTTGACATTGTTTATAAACTATAAAATGGTAGATAAATTATTTTGGTTTTTTATGAAACCTGGTATGGTTAGGATATTTGGGTGAGTGATGGGATTAATGTTTTGGGTTGTGGTAGTAGATTTACCATAATGATAGTGTGATGGAATGCATGGATTGAAAAATTATGGATGATGAAAACATGATGGTTTTTATGGGTTGAGTGTTTTTCTTAACTAATTTTCTTAATGTCTTTTGTTTAATGGTTGATTCACATGGTGATTAAATGTTGTGATTTCTGAACTTCCTAATTCAATTGGCCTATGCAATATTGGTACTTCTTCCCAATAGTAGGTCAGGTTGGATCCTATAATACCATAAGTATGGAACCCTTAATGAAATATAAATGAACCCATGGGCTTGGTCCTTATAAAGGTCTTAATATAAACATAGTAACAACGAATTAGTTTAATAAAATGATCTAATGATCATCGATGGAAATATGGAAAATAGATTATGGGTTATGAAAGAATATTCGTCTTGATGGTTAATATAAATTATAAATCTAGAATTTATGAGTAGATTACATTAAGTGAAATGGGTATAGTAGAACAATTTAATAAATAATTTTGATGATAGATGAATACTTGTATATTATAAAGAATCTACCATCCTAGTCCTTAGTGGTAGTGTCTACTGGTGACATGGATTGATAATTTTAGTTTAAGTATAAGGGTGGGTAACATAAAACAATGTTTTAATGTTAAATACTATTATTTTTATTTTATTGTTTTTTACACACCCCACCCAATAATGTAGAGACAATGATTCCATAATGTGTTGGGTTATGAGGAATTTTTCTAACATCCATATTTCTAAATAAATGTATGGATGCGTTATCTCTCTTAATAAATCATCATTAAGCTGTAACATAGAGTGTAGGATTATCATAATTAAAATGTATTAGGATAATGTTAAGATCCTACATGGTATTTAACAGATTATAGTTTTACCATAAATTTATGTGGAAGTTGTAACATTTTGTAGTGGTAATAATGTACATGTATTCTTGACGTAGTGTCTATGGATGAAAAATTTGTTACGATATGGTTTATAGTTTATTGAGGTATATTAACTGGAACATGTGTTGTGGTGCATTCTGAATAATCAATGTAATTATAGATGTGGAATATCTGCATGGGGTGTACGATGAGATATGGTTTCCCCAGTGGGTAAGATGACCGATGGAAGAGATTTAAAGATAAGAATACATGATTGTGGTAGTGAGAGAAACAAACTAGTAGTTAAGTTGATTTAGAGTAACTGTAAAATATATATAATTTTATTTTATGTAATATATTTATTAGTTTTACTTAGTTTTTAAGCCTTGGAAAGGGTGAGATATAGTTTTAACTATATATGAAATGATTTGGAATTGTCTATTAATTCACTAGGATTTATTTTTATTATTCAAATCTTCATTATAGGTTTCAAGGAAGGTTCAACTAATTATACTGGTATGATCTAACAATAAATATATATACTACTTCTCTTGTATATAAAAACAAGTTGGTGATTGAGCTGGGAATTTCTAGATATAGGAGTTTTGCAAGAGATGTTGGAGTTTTTGGCCATTGAATATGTGTTTTTTTTACATTTTTCTTTTTGTTTCCATATTTTTGAAAATTAAATAAGGATACTGAATATTTACAATTTATTAATTGTGTGATGGAGTTTACTAGTAGAATATGTCTGTTATCTTGGATTCTATTTATTGATTATAATGCCTCCAATCTATGAATTCTATATACTTGGTTTTAGTCACTAACCCATATCCAACTAGATACATTACATTGAGGTTACTTCTCTCTTTCTCATCAGACAATAATTTATACTAGTGGAGGTGGGTTTTGACAATAAAAAACATCACAATATACAATGTATAAATCATTGGGAAGGAAATTAGGATAAATAATAACAATTTAGCTGAATTGAAAGGAGAAATAAAAAATAATACAATCATAGAATTGAATAAAATAATCATAGAATTTCATATTCAATGAATAGAGTATATTACCAAAAAAGAAGAAAGATTCCACAAAAACATTTCTGAATAATGTGGTGTGGGAACCATAAATTCATAAGGGAGGAGAAAAGACAATTAATTCTATATAAATGAATATAATATATCAACATATTAATTTTAATATCTTTTATTTGATAGATAGAGGATAAAATATGAAATTTAAGAATAATAATTTAAAATAATATAGGTTTGGAATGAATACCCAAAAAAATTAGAAAACCATGATATTGTGTTCTTTAAAAAATCAACATAAAATTCCTTCCAAAAATCATTGATCCTAAAAAAAAATTAAACTAATTTTTTAAACACAAAATTTATGATCTCCATGATCATATATTCTCCAAAAAATAAAGTCAACATGTAATACCTCAAATAATATTATTCACTTTAACATAAAATCACACACTATAAAATATATATATTTATAAATATTATATATAAAACATCATCCAAAATAAATTTAATCACCTTATTACCAAATTATCACTCAATCCCATAGTTACCTATGCTAGTAAAATAAAATAACCCAAAATTAAAATAACACTTTCTCCCAATAACCATAATAAAGTCAATATAAAATCATACAAAAACAATGGGAATTAAACATACCATTATCATGTATTCTACATAAAACCCAATAAAAATTAAAAAAGAATAAATAATGGCATTAAAAACTAATCTCATAATACCTCAAAAGTGTACCTATGCCTTTTATCTTATGATCTCCCTTAATCTTATCAACCCTTGACGATATCAATAAATATTAAAATACCATCAACTTATTACATTATAAAAATTAAATTTTTATAATCTCTCTTAAGATTCTAACTAAAAAACCAAACATAATCAATATATATTTACTTGATTTATTATAAATATTACATTAATAAAATTACCATGAAAAATTTGGTTTAGATTTTTAATTAACAAGGAGGATGCCTTAGATAAAACACCCTAATATTTACAACCAAATAATAATTTTATTCCACCAATTAAAACCCATTAAAATATACACCTTCCTATCTCAAGGGTAAAAAAGTAACAAACAAATCATTAACATCATAATCATTACTACTAAATATTAATCCCTTTGAAAATAATTTGAAAACATTTAATAATCATATAAATCCTAATAATGGGTAAAAAAGAAAGGTAAAAAATTATGAAATTAAAATACATAAAAAAAATTGATAAAATATTTCTTTTTAATATATTACTTTGAGTTAACATACAAAATAATTTCCAATATATAATGATACTCTTATAAAAAAATTATGTATTCCAAAAAAATCATAATAATGAATAATATAATGTAATGGTATTCAATTTTCTTTGGAAAAAATTTAAACATATGAAAAAATCTAACCCTTAAGAGATTATACAGTTTCCTTCAAATTAAAATATTTTCCTGTTTAAATAAAAAACCTTTTTCACAGAAAATTCACATCTTATTTCATGAAATATGATGGATTCAATTAATAATACTTGAATACATAGATAAACTTTGAAGTAATATTGGGATATCATATTCGTTTTCACCCATTAAATTGAATTATATACCATGTTACTTCAATAATCAAAATAGAATAACTTTCCTAGGTAATTCCAACGTCATTATGGAACCGAATTTCAAGTTAATTTAGGCATCATTATAGTACAAGTTTACCACCTAATTAAAAAACATTTATGTATAGAATAAATATATTCCGAATGAATTATATATATAGATTTCACATTCTCATCCATCATCATTTACAATTTCCATATACCATAATTTCAATAAGACATTTAGAGGCTTACACTTATGATAATAAAATATATAAAACTTACTAGTGAAATTATAAAAAAAACATTAAACTAACCCTTAAAAATGAAAAATTTTAAATTATAAGTTAAAAATTAGTTAAGATAATTGAATATGGGAATAATGGAGAATACTTGATGAGTTTGGAGGAAAATCATTTAAAAATAATAATTAAATTATTTTTTCTAAGGAAAACCCAGTGAATTTTAATTTTTTTTTTTGAAAAAGAGATATTTTATAAAATAATTATAACAAAAACTATAATATGGAACCATTAATAATTGTAGATTTATATTTTTAAATAAATATGGAGAATATAATGGGAATACTAGATTATTAGACACTTAGATTTTAAAATATTTATTCTCTAAATTAATATTGTGTTCAATGACTTGTTTTATATGAAAATCCAAACCATAATAGACCATTCAATATTTAACATAATAATTTTTTTTTGAAAAATAAAAAATATATTAATTAAAATTTTCTAAATTGATAATAAATTAATAAAAAATTTATTAAGAACATTTAAATTTTTTAAAAATATATTATTATTAAATGTATTTATATATAAATATAATAAATTTAAATTTAGAATAAAAATTTATAAATTCTACAAAATTTAATTCATTTTTAAATTCCAAATACTAAAATTATAAAATTATTAACATTAATATTTTCTAAAATATTATATTTTTATGTGAAGAGTAAAAATACAATTTTCAAGAAAATTATAAATTTTTAACTCATTAAGAAAAACCATAAAGGGTATAAAAAATTTTCATTTTCAAATATATATTTCCGAAAAAATAGTATAAATTTTAAAAATATTATTATCAATTTAGAATGCCTATTATTTATATTTTTTAGAACTTTTGTAATATTTTCTAAAATATATTTTTCTATATTTTCATTTAAGTAAATCAAATTTTTGTAAAATTTTATGTTCAATTTTTTATAGACTATATAATGTTTATCTATTTTATAATAATAAAATTTATATAATTAAAATCAAATACATGAATGTTTTTACCTGACGTATAAATTTTATGTTAAAAATACACTTTGCATAAAATCATGTTTTCTAATGTTACATGTGGTAATGTTACAATTGATTTTTTGTGCACATATAAATTTTTTATATTAAAATAGATTCCATATATGTGGGTCCAAATTATTTAAAATGTTTAATTTTCTTAGGTATATACTATTATTAATGGAATTACAGATAATTTTTGTGATAATGGTTAAACTATTATCTTTAGAAGATATATTTTATTTACATTGTGTGCTTTTTAACTAAAAAACTGAATTAAAATATTTAAAATAATAACTCTGATATGATTTTTAAACACATCATTAATTATATTAACCCAAATTTAATTGAATATTTATTATAAAAACTATTAAGAACATATAATGTTTAAAATGTCATTTTTTTTCAAAAACATATATATATATATATATATATTTTTTAACAATGTTAGTTTTTTCCGGGTTTTGAAATTTATTAAGATTAAATATATATTATATTTTGGTTTATAACACCTATATTTTTAAGAAATGGTATAATTTTATTTTAAATAAAATATAAATTACTGGGTTATAAACTAGTTACAATGGTAATGATAAAAATGTTAAAATGTAAAATTCTATTGATAAATGACTTCAAGCATTTTTAAAATATGTTTGTAAATTTTTTTAAATTTTTTTATATATATATTTCAACATTATACTAACCTAAACTACATAATTTATATCTTTTTGATCCATTGAACCTTGAATAGTTTCATTCCATAATTCTTAAATAACATGAGTTCACAAAAGTTCCCTTTTATTTACTTATACAGGGGGACACTTACTCCACTTTATTATATATCAATTCCGTTGAATTTACTCCAATAACTCTTCTATTTTATCTATATATAATCCTATATCATTTTCATAATCCTATGGTTTCTAGTAGTTATTGTAATACCTTAATATATAAAGAGACTCTCTATAGAATGATCAAGGTCTCAATGTGAGAATTACATAATCCTTAATGTTTTCTTCTTTTATTTTTCAAATATAATCCTTTCCAAAAAATAGTCATTAAAGGAAATATGTACCATTATTTTAATTATGTTATATTATATTCATATAAAACCGATTTTATATTCATTCCCAACCATATAGAAAAAACATCAATTGTGCATTTTTGCAGACTTCCATATCGATGAAATGATGTCTTCCTTTTTTCATCCCTTTCAATCATGTTTGGTAATAAATATAGATTTGATTGATGAATAATGTAAATATTTTATAATTATAATTATGTAATTATAATTTATATTATTCCTCCATTATATTATATACATTGAGAATGGGAATAATTAACTATTCATATGGTGGACTATAACCTCCATTAACAATGAATGTAATTTTCATTCAACAACCAACAAAAATGGTTATATGATTGAATCAAGTTGTTTTAAATGATATTTTTATATATTTATGATTCTATAATAGTTATATTTACATTATGTAAAAAATTTCCTTACTCGAACAATCATTATAAGATGCTTTAATTTGGATTAGTTTTTACCACTTATGAGAATGATGTAATAATTTTTAAACCATGAATAATTATGAGAAAAACAAGTTTATTATAATTTAATAACAATGTATATAATATTTTTTAATGGGTAATCACTTGTTTTATTAATATTTAGTCTATTTATTAATATATATCCATTTTGTTTATTCATCATAATTAAATTTAACTAATAAAATCATTTCAAAAAAATGATTAGTATTTAATGAATAATCTATTTATAATAACAATGAGAGAAGAATTAAATAAGATTTGTATTCTGAAAATACTTCAAAATAATGAATATTACTCACACCATATATCAAAAATAGATAATAAATCCTAATAATCCTGTAGTTAATAATTATAAAAGAAATATAAAAATGGTTATATATAAGAATAATGGTTATCAAATAAGTGATTATGATAGTTCTATTAATTATAAATTTTGTTAGATAATGGTCATGTAAGCAGTAAGACCTGGAAGGGTTCCTTCGTTTGAATTAAAAATCAATGAGATATGTTTAATAATTTTCACCATCATTTCAGAAATAGGGCATGATTACTACCAAATAGAAATAATTTTCTATATTCATGTAATTTATGGGTATTAAAGACTAATCTAATATTATATCATTCAATTAAATTCAATTAAAAAGATACTAAAGTTTTAAGGGTTTTTGTTAAATGTACTCTCTTTATTGAGTTATGATGTATCGTCTTGAATATCAATATACCAAGATTGGATGTTTCGACCCAGAGATATTATTTCATTTTATTTTATCTTCCAATCATGTTGAATGAATTTTAAATTCAATGATTTTAACTTTATGAATCACTTCCAGAAAATTTAAATCACTGGTAAGAAAAATATATGTCATCTTTAATGATAATTTCCCATATTATTCTATATTTTACTTTCCTAAAAATGTTATATTTTGTATAAGGAAGAATAAATTTGTGTTATCTAAACTGAAATTTGTATTTCCTTTTTCATATTTTTATTCAAATTAGAATTTTCTATTTATATTTGGGTTGTGGGTTTGGAAATATGGTATTTCTAAATATTACAATGATTTTTAAACTTTTAGTAAAATGTTTAATCTTCGAATTAACATTTATTTATGAAATCACTATATGTTTTTCAAGGATATACTATTGACTCTTCCATTTAAAATAAAATATTTTAAAAAATTTTCACCACACCTAAAAATGATTTATAAAGGGCTGTATGTAATTATATGGTAAGTATAAATGAGTTTTGTTAATTGTTTTACGATTTAACTATTATTTTTTTGATTAACACAAAATAATTCATTTAATTTGAAATTAATTCTCATCAACCAATCATAAATGTTTTTAAAAAATAAAATATTGAATATTTATATATTGGGTATAAATAGTTCTCATTTTGTGGTAAACTTTGGTGATTCCATCGGGGAATGTTACGAAGCCATTTTTTTAATGTGTTCTTTATGATCGAAAAAATGATTGGATTTAGGTGGAACATATATGTAGGGATTATTGATTAGTGGGGTCATATATCTACCTTCATTGAATTGTTAATATATATATCTCATAAGATCAGAAGGATATGTGGGAGGATTTATCCCAAGCATAGGGTTCGTGGGAGGATTTATCCCTATCCAAAAAGAAAACAAAACGATTTATCCCAATACAATGTATACATATGTACATTAATTCCAAGATAAAGTGTACATGGTAGGATTTAAATGAATCCAAAGGGTATAGGGATGTATTTATACTAAGATAAAAATATACGGGGGTATTTATCCCAATCCAAAGGGTGTACAAGAGGATTTATCCCAAAATGAAGTGTATAATTGATGATTTATCATAATATAAATGGCACACCAATGGATTTATCCCATTAAAATTGGTATAAATGGGAATTTACAGTTATAAAATGGGTACAATGTATGATTTATCTCAAGCCCAAGGTATAAGGGAGGATTGTCCTAGTCTTAAGAGTGTATATTGAAGGAAATACAAATCATATTATGTGATGAATGCCTTCGTGGGAAGCCATGGAATATGATTTCAATGGTATTTTTTATGCCACAATCATATGTTAAAATTTTATGCCCAAGGTTATTATCCTTGATTATAATTTAATTCATCATCATGACGTATTATATGTTTTATTAATTAATATTTTGTGTCCTTCTATCAATACTGATGGAAAATTCTACTCACTTTTAACAAGATATTTTTATCACCACATGTTTACTTATATTCTTTTCATATGACTCTTGATGAAATATTAGTTTTTTTCATTTACTGGTCATTTTATTATACCTCTATCTTTTTTTCCATCCCCTAGACACAGATATGGGAATTACATGTTCAACATTTCAATGGGGGTTCAAAGTTGAGTATTTGCGGAGAATTGATAATGATTGTTGTAAAATATGTTATTTATATTGATAAAAATATAAGAAACATATCATTCAGTTCTATGATGTGTTTGAATTTTTTTTATTGAATGATTATTCATGTAAAATAATAAAATAAATGTGTTTTTTATCTTTTTTTTATTGTATCAATGGATTGATTATTTAATTTTTAGATTAATCTAGAGAACTTTTGTGAAATCCCAATGTATAGGTCAATGGTATAATTAAACATATAAGATGACATCCTAATAATTTGTGTATGTGGAGATTGTATGGGTTTTATAGAAGTAACATCTTTATCTAGATAGAAAATGTTAAAATAGTACCTTTCATAGGTATACTTAGGGGAAGTAAACCGAAAAGGGTAATTTTTGGGATTAACTCAATATTTATATGATGAATAAAAAAAATCCTAACTACATAATAGGATTGAAACTATTGGGGGAAGTTACATGGTGGATTAATATATTATTTATAAAAAACTATGAATTATATGAATATATATATTATTAGTTCTAAAAAAATCACAGATAATCTATATTTAAACCTAACGATTCATTCAATAATTAATGGTCATTATTTATGAAATAAACCATTTATGTTTATGGTGGCCATATATATACAATATGTTAACTTAAATATTTTAGTTTTTAATTATCCTTTAGTTATGTTAATCACTAAATCCAAAAGGAATCAATTAAATGGTGCATGTAGTGGAAATTTGGATATTATCTAAATAATAAACCTAATGGGATGGAAAATAGAGTGAAAACAATCTTTAATATTTTAAATTATATTTTGAAAAATAAAAAAAACATGTTTAGCTCCTATATTATCTAATTATAGAGAATCTTGTGTTCTTTTTTTTATACTTCAAATACAACCAACATTCAATGGTTTTAACGATCAACAATTTTTTTAATTTTGGATCCATAGGTTAGAAAAGATATTTTCCATTATATAGTGATTAGATCATGAAATCATTATTATATCAATATATTATTTGTAATTTGATGTTGATAAATGGTGGATCTTAAATAGAAACAAGAATCCAAAATATGAAATTGACACCAAAATATGATGAGAGTTTAAAGAAGAATTAATTAGTAAATAAATTTCTTTAATACATTGTAAAATAATATAGGCAGAACACATGAATATTAAATAATGGAAGATTAATCTGTTATTACCTATAAAGGAAACATCACAAGACTTTCAAGGTACACCCCTTGATATATCAATGTCCATGAATGTATGGTAGATATTTTCCTTATTTTATAAATGTCATGTCTTTAAAAATAAATAAATATAATGTATTTTTCAGGAAATTAATTTTCTTTATGTGAAAATAATGTAGAAATTGAAACTGGATACTCTCATTAATCTCCAAAAATTTTAAAATTGAATAACAATGTATTTCTATAGAAACTCAAAAGATAAAAAACTTTTAGAATAAATAAATCCATTTTTTGAAATGAAAAAAGTACGATGAATCATATAGAAGACTTTATCTAATGAAAAATTACGTTCTTCAAGTGTGTAAGAGATGGTAATCAAGATCATGAATGGAGATGAGTTATAAAGATATCATCTAGATAGTTAATGGACAAAATTTATAGGTTAATACGAAACCCTCAATCAAAATCATCAATTTTAAGAAGTATTATAATTATGTAATAATGTGTACTGAACACCGAGTAGATGTCAATAATACTAATTAACATCCACATATACCAATAGCTCATGAGAAATTCTATGAAATCACAGTGAATGATGTTGGTTATTATAACAATGTATATCATGATAATTACTAAATATTTATTCTTCGCTATTAATTATAGGAAGTATTTTTATATAATATTTATAGTAAGTCTAGTATATCAATGATTTTTAATAAAATAATCAAATAAACTCCTCAATTATTTGATAATGTCAAGGAAAATAGTTTGTTATTAATTTATCCCATGTTATTGTTTATGGAATATGCTTCATGAAATTATTATTATCTCACCTTTATTGGATTTCAATATGTTTGTCAAAATTTTGTCTCTATCTCCACATAGAAAACATCATAATAAATAAATAGAGAAATAAAATGACATATATCAAACAAAAACATGGTCAACTTTTTGATTTTGGAAAACTTTGAGATCTATTAGCAAATCTAATCTATTATCTGACATTTGCTACCTAATCATTATCGATGATTAGTACAAAATATTGGATAAGAATCATAGAATTAAGATTTTACTATTTTGAGAGGGAAAATATATATTTCCCATGTTTTTCATGATCTGTGCTAATATATTAGGTACCCTTAGATAGTTACATTAGAAAGTGATAATTAAAATTCCAATGATACAATATATTTATTTTGGGAGAATGTAACAACTCATGATTTTGGAAAATTTTATCCTTTAAATTTAAAATGGGTTTGATAGCTTATTTCATAAAAAATAATGAAAAAATGATTTGTGAAATATTGGATGAATATTTTTAATATAATTTATAAATAATATAACATCTAGTAATTAAAATTTTTTTAATCACATTGAAAATTCAAACAAAATATGATTAATAATAATTAGTTTTTGACAAAGGTAATTTTAAATAAATATAAATTTATTTATATATATATACACATAAACTTCATTTAAAATTTAATTTCAAATTTTCAAATTTCCATTTTAAATTTAACTTCATTTTTAAATTACACATTTCAAAATCACCCCAAGATATGTTTTTGATATTTTTATAAAACTATTTATTTTTAGAAGAATAGTGAGAAATTGCTTTTATAGAAAATGTTAATTTTATGACTTTAGAATAAAAACATATACATATATAAAACCATTAATGTTTTAAAAAAATTATTTATTAAGTAAATCTATACTTTTTAATATACTTTTTTTAATATTAAAAACGTAAAATTACCATTTTAAGAATTTATTTTATATTTTGAAATAACTTTTTTGGTCATTTCTATCAAATTACAAATATTTCTAGAAAAAAATAGTTTTTCTTAATTTGGAAAAAAACTATATCTTATTGACTATAAAAGGGAGAAAATAAAATCATGAAAATAATAAAAATGAATAATTTTACCTTATAACTAAATTTTAATCATAAAAATTTATATTTCCTGAAAATGGGGTTTTACACATTAAATGTTCTATTTTTGAATTTATTTTTTAGTAAAAATTAAATTTTATTTTGTAAAATGGATTCCATATTACATGGTTTAAATTATGTAAGAAACTTCATTTATTTTTTATACATGTAAACAAGATTTATATGATTACTGTTAACTACATTGATTGAGATAAAGCTACTATTTTCAAATATTGTATTTGATATTGTGTAACTGTAATTAATCAATTAAATTAATTTTTTTAACAAGACTATAGTATTATTTATAATAAAAATTATAATTATATTTACACAAATTTAATTCGTAATCAATGTTAAATAATATTGAGAACATTTATTTGTTAAAACATCTTTTCTATAAAAAAATATATTTATCTACATATATATATATATTTAACATAGATGTTAGTTTTTATTTGTCTAGAAATTTCATTGCATTAAAATAATATAATATTAGGGTTTTTATACCCGAATTTTTTAATTTTATCTTACCATATATCGCTATTAAAATATAATCAACATTGTCAAAAACTAGTATCCATGGTAAAAATGAAAATTGTCAAAAGTAAACACTTAATGGTATATGACTTATAACATTCATTAAGCTTGTTAATAAAGTTACAGTTATTGATTTATATACCTCATCCTATACCAAAATCTCTATTTTCACTATTGGATCCTTTTAACCATGATTAATTTTATTTAATTATTGATAAATAATGTTTTTCACAGAAATCCCCTTTTCATCACTTATAAAATGGGAAACTACCAACCCTCGACTCTATACACATTCTTCATAATTTATTTTGAAAACACTTCCATTTTATCCTATAATGATCCTATATAATATTTATAAGCATTATGTATCAATTAGATATATTAACCCATCATTTTAAATCATATTTTCAAGATAATTCTCAGGGTCACAACGTCAATATTAATTAATCCTTAATGTTTTCTTGTTAATTTAACATTTCCATAACAATATTGGCCATTTTAATATAGTTTTATCATTAAATGTTTTATGATTAAATTTTATTAAATTTCATTATTTATTCCATTCTGTCGATATAAAAATAAAATAGAACATCGATAACGCGTTTTTATGGACTACCACCTCCACCAAACAAATTTTTCAATTTTTGATCACCTACTATGAATGTTTGAAATATTAGGGGATTTCACGAATTAACATTAATAATATTTGAAATTTTAGATTATTAAATGATAAATTGTTATGTAACTCAATTCTATCTCATTCACTGAGAATTAGAATTGTTAATCATTTGTACTAATGACCATCACCACCAAGAATGGAATATTTCATTTTTCGTCACCACACTAAATTGACGGGTCTAACAATTTTTTAATGAATATAAATTTTATTTTTTAAAATTTTGATGATTAGCTAACAGTTATATTATCATTATATAAAACCATTCTTTAGTCACAAAATCCTTATAACACACTCTCATTTGGAAACCCTTTACCGCCTTTATGAACAATGGAATTATTTTTAATCTAGGTATTGTTATATATTTTTATATAATATTCATATAATTTAATAATATTTTATTTAACATGTTTTATTTTATTGAATTATTGTTTTAATATACAATATATTTATTAATATAACACTTTTTGATTATTAATCACGTCAAAAATCGTTCATCATAACTCTTATTTTCATGACCCATATACATGTATTCAACCTAATGGAACAAACCTAAAGTAATTATTGAAAAAATGATTAATATTTCTCGAATAATCTAAAAATGAATAGATTTTAGTGAATAATGAGCACTAACACCACATTTACAAAACTAATTCAAAATAATCAATATTACTCACACCCGATACTGAAAATTGATAACTAAATAATAAACGTGAAGATAATTAATTTGGAATAAATTCATAAATAGTTATAGATATGAATAAGGTTCTATATTAAGTTTCTAAAATAGTTTTTTATTTCACATTAGGGTATATCATGTTCGAGTAAAATGTAATATAATGTAATGATTTATTTATTCCAATTTCCAATCAATGATTTATTTTTAATATTATACAAATTAAGTAATTTATATTTTCTAATTAATAAAAAATTATATTATTTTTAAATATTCATAAAATTAATTTCAATTTTAAGAGTTACACAATGCTATTTCTTTGAATATCCTTTAATTAAAAAGATGTTATTGTTGTAAGGGTTTTTGTTATCTCAACTCTCTTCAATGAGTCATAATATGTCCTCTAGAATTTAATTCTTTCAAATCAATTCCTTACACCTAAAATCTTTGATTTCATAGTATATTCTCTTCTACTCTATTGCTATTTAAATTTAAATTTAGATATTATTCATTTATGAATTTCTTCGTTATCTTTTTTTTGGTTTAGTTAAGAATAATTCCAATCCTTTTGAAAGATAATTTCCCCTCCTTATCCAGATATTCCTTTTCCATCAATGTTATATAATATGTTAGTAGTCATATTTGTGTATTTTATTATAGGACCATCATATTTATATTTTCCATTTTTTAAAATTTTGTTTTACCATCTCATTCTATGATTTGAGTTTCATACTGTTTTTTTTCACATTAAAAATGTTATCCATTATTTGAAAATAAAATGATTTTAATCCACTACATATTTATTTTTAACACAATTATTTATTTTTGAAAGATACATTATTGAATATTCCTTTTAACATTTAATCATTATCAACTATTTTTTAATTCACCTTTAAAAAAAAAATTTAATAGTTGTCATAAAATATATTCTTCCACTAATATAAAATCATTTTTAAATTCTCTTATATTATTTCACTAAAATTTTATTATTTATATCTGAATGACATAAATTATTTTTCATGAATTACCCCATAAATTTTCTCATTAAATAATAAATTTTCTTAATAAATTTTTTTCATTAGAATTTATCATTCTTGAGGTCAGTTTTAGTGATACCTTCTAGAAATGTTATGGAACCCAATTTTCATTTATTAAGTTCTTAATGATTTGAATATTGATTATTTTAAAGTGTCACACATGTACATGTATCAGTGATTTTTGGTGTCACATGTCCCCCTTCAATTAATTGGTAATGTTTATATCTCATGAGCTCAAAAATGTGAACAAGATTATTTATCCAAAGATTAGGGGAACTGGGGAAGATTTATCCCAAGAAAAAGGGTAAATTGGATGATTTAACCCATGTCAATGGGTATAATAGTGGATTTATACCAAAATAGGTATATATGAAGACTTATCTCATGAAAAAGGATATACAAGAGGATTTATCCTGTGAAAAAATTTTAATGGAAGGATTTATCCCTATATTAATGGTATATGGGTTGTTATATCACCATATAAGGGTTACATGGGAGGATTTTCCCAAATCCAAGAGGGTAAATTGGTGATTATCTGAATCATACTATCTGATTAATGTGTATCCGTGACATAATATTTTTATACTTATGTTTATTCCACATTGTTATGTCAAAATTTTATTCCAATGATTATGATCCTTGACACAGGTTTAATGTCTGGTGATTATGAATTATTTCTAATGGTATATGTTTGTTCATTTGAGATTAAATTTCCTTATATAATGACTTGTGGAGAAATATTATTGTTAATTCCAATTTTTATAAGAAAATTCTCCCTAGATATTGTTTTCTCAATTAATTATGATCCTACCATTAAAAATATATTGATATGTTTTCCCTTACTGAGCATTTTTACTCACCCCTTTATTATATTTTATTTCGTGATGATACAAATATGGGTATTACATGTTAGATTTTTATTAGGTTTTCTAGAGTTGAGAACTTGTGAATAAATGTCTATGAGTATTGTAAAATAGGTTTTTAAAATTGATAATCCTCCATGGAATTAAACATACAGTTCCTTAGTTTGGGTGGAATATTGTGAGATGAAAATATTATTAATTAAAATAATAAAAATAATGTTTTTATTTACCTAAATTATCTTTAAAAATTATATAAAATATTAAATATAATATTTTTTTCAATCTGTTGTAATGATTGTCATATACAATAAAAAAAACCTTATACATTTATATAATTATAGAGAAAAAATTAGATTAAAAAATAATATTTCCTTGAAGGATAATTAAATAGATAGATTGTTTCTTATACCAAATATAAAATCTCCCCAAATTTAAATTTAGACCTAGAAATTCTCTATTATATATGATGTTGGAAATGAAACTATAAAAACAACGTTACTTTTCAAGTATGAATATTTTAGGAAAGAGTTTATATAAAATAAATACAAAATAATAGAAAAAAGTTGAAATAAAACATAAAACAAATAGTTGATTCATTTCATATTTTATTAGAATAACATTTTCAATGAATAAAGGATATAAATTAATGTAAGGGAATTTTGTTATAAAACCCATATCCCTCAGTCTATAATATATTCATATATCTTATAATACTCTAAATAATAAAATTTTAAACATTTATCTTTATTTTGAATTTTTTCTAATCCAATATTTATTATTATTCTAATTACTTCACTTGTTATCATAATATATTCATTTATTAAATTAGCATTGTTCATGTTATTCATTTTGAGGTTATTTTTATAATAATCTTAAAAAATATTATAGTATAGTTACAAATTTCAAAGATCATTTTACATTGGTTCAATAATCATGATTAGTATTGAACTATTTTTTTCATTACATTAAAAAATAAAAGGAGTTAAATATTTCATGAAATAATTTCAATTTAAATAATATTACCATATAAGCATGTTTTAATGAAAAAAAATTATAACAATCATTTACGATAAATTAATATTTTTTGTGATTGATATATTACCATTAAATTATAATAATAAAGATATTAATATAAAAACAGTGATATATTAAATCATTAAATAAATTTCATAGATTATATAGGAAATAATAAATTTTATGAAAACATCATCTATTATATTTCTAGTGTAAACTACCATAGTAATAAATGTTTTTTGAAATACATCAAAATAAGTATAAAAATAAGAAATATTTTTATGTATAAAATTTACATAAAATATAATCAATTTTCTAGTTAACATATATTTTTTTGTAATTAAAATTTATAATAGAAGAGTTGAAATGAAATGAGGAAGTTTAAGAAAGAAACATATTTTGATATAGTAAAAGATTTTGAAAAAGAGTTTGGTGGGAGATAATGAATAATATCTCAATATTTTAAGAATAAAAATGAATCAAATACTACTATAATTGAATTATATTAAACAAATAATTAAAATTAAAATATAATTTTTTGACAATGAATCATAATTAAAAAAGGCGAATGTGGCTTGAGAACCCTTACTTTTCTCCTAAAACAACCTCTTTAGGATTGAGTTTAAAACAATGAGAGAATGATTTTTTTAAATAAATAAGCATAATAATGTGTAATTACATGTTTAAATATGTATTTTAGGAAATTATATATATAAAATTAGCAATCTTATTTTTCTAAAAGATAGATTGTGACCCCTTTAAAATGTAAAATTCAACCACATTTTCTAAAATATTGCATTATTAATGATCGGGAATACAATTTAAAAATTAATATTTTGATATAAATTGAAATTATAAAATATTCTAAACTATCATCCATTGAATATGACTAATTATAGGATTTTTTAAATTTTTTTATTATTTTATGAATTATGGTTTTATAATCAAATTCCCTTTAGTTAATTTTCATGGATACTCTATCTATTTTATTTAAAATATATATAGATAAATATGAAATTTATATCCACACATTTAATTTTTTTATAAATACCATTTTTATTCTTAAAAATAGGGAAAATCATAAATTAACATGATATTATTATTTTAAAAAATTAAAACATTTTATCTAAAATTTTTCTTGATTTTACATGAACTATATCGATGCAGCATAAGAGTTCTGGAAGATTATCAGTTTAAATAATATTTAAATATATTATAAACATAAATAAGTTTTTATTATTAATCAATATCATCATTTAAAATCATTAATATTATTTTTTTTCCATTTGATATTATGATATTATTTTTAGGAAATGAATTTGTAGTTCTCTTGTCATATGTAAGCTTTGGGAATGAATTTGGATAATTAACTTGTTATATAAGTATAAAAATAACAAATATAAAACACAATCATTTTCTAGTCGTCATATTAATACCTTATGTCCTTCAATGCCTTACAACCACTTAAATTTTATATCCAAGAGAATATTTTGGACTTTTTAAATGTTTCTCATACATTACATCTTAAATAATAAATGTTTTAATATTTACATTTATAAAAAAATTTATTTATAATAATTAGGTAATATTTATATTTTATTTTTACAATAAAATGATCTTACAAACATTCCATGTGTTTCGTAAATGTTAATTTCATATGTAAACCATGATGATGTCATAAGATAAACGGTATTCATAAAAACCTTTTTTTAACTATTTCCCAAAAATAAAATTGGAAAATTAAAAAAAATTTCCCTAAGATAATATAAACATACTGAGGTAAAAAATTAAGTCTATTTATTCAAATAATATTTATAAATTTAAACTTAAAATAAAATGATATAATACATGAAAAAGTAATTTATTTACTCTAAAAATTGTATATTTCTTAAATAGAAAAATATATTCTATTTTCATACAATAATTTTTTGTTTTCTAATATTAACATAAAAAATTGTATTATATTAAATCCATATATTTACCATGAATGTACATTCATAAAATATTTTACAAATAAAAAAATTCTTTATATAGAAAAAATATGAATAATGTTAACGAAATACATTTAAGAATTAAATAAAACATATTTTATGTCAGGAAGTAATCATAATTATATTTGTTTTATATTTGGTATCTAATTTATTATATAATATCATTTTAGTCTCGATATAAAAATATTTACATGTTGAATGTGTTTATATACATTCATATTCATGAAAATTACTATGCCATTAAGGAATTGTGATGTTAAAACTACATTGGTTTTCACTTATTTTTCAAACACTTATAAACAAGTGAATTATTGAAAAAAATTATACTTTTACACCAATTGGTTTAGTAATCTCCAACTTTTAATTTTATTGGTCAATACCCACATATAATGTTTTTTGTTAACATATTTTTCAATAAATTTCTTCTTTCCCTATAGTAATAATAAATTAAAATGAACATGAAAGATGGAGGAATCATTTAAATTCAGAAAATATTCCATAGGTTATTTCAATCTTAGTATACATGATAATTCCTTGTTTATGAAAACAAGAGTGACTAACTTAGGAAATAGTTTTTTTTTAAAATTAGAATATGTTTCCAATAAATTCTTTTTAGGGGGGGTCATATAGATTTTTAGGACACCTCATGCACTAAAAATAATAACAAATTAAAATAGTTAAAAGAAGTTGGTTTTCAAATATAATAATTTTAATTTCTTATACTCTCTTATGTTTTCTTTCCAAAACATCAAACAAATCTACAACATAAATTTAAAATAAAATCAAATAAATTTACTATTCGGAAAATGACTATCATACCACACAATTTTTAATTTTGATGAAAATTATAGATATCCAAAGTTTCATAGATACCATTTATATTTTAGTTTAGTAAAAAATTATACATATGTATCCCCCTCAAGGGTACATCCCAATAATTTCATCATTGAGGTCAATTTATTCAATAAATATACTTAGAGAAACCATTTATTAGGAATAATTCCAAGCTAGATTCTTCTTCTAGTTATGTTACTTTGTTATCTTGAGTGAAATTAAATAACCCATTTAATAAATCACATTAATTCACATATATAGTGATAAGTAAATATAATATGCGAAAATTGTGGTTCCATGAAAACTAGTACTTAGATCCAAATGGATTCAGTTTTTTTTCAAACCGTGGAACTTTTTTTGACACTAACAGTGAGATAAATAAAAATATTGTCTCCTTTATAAGTCTTATATAATATTATATTCTCCCTTATATTTATATCATAAACATTATATTTAATTTTTTTATTGATTCAGATAAAAAAATAAATAAACTTTATAGATTATTGTTTTAGTCTCTTCAATATCTTATCTTGAGATGGAAACATTGTCAAGGAATTTCATATTTGTGATTATCATTCTTAAACCATAAAAACAACTCCCTAATAATTTTAGAGTCATTTATTATGGGAAAATCCTCATGAAATTTATTTTCTTCTCTATTTGGATCTTCTTGTTTCACTACACCACATGTATTATTCTTTTATTCAACTGTTTGCAATTACATTTCCAATTGGGTTAACCAAATCAATCTTCTTATTTTTCTATTCTATTTATTTTACTTTTTTTAGACTCTTTCCTCCATCAATACCAAGACTGATGGATTATTTATTAAATTAAAAAAACCTGACCATTCCATTAGAAATAGAATGATTTTCTACCCCTTAGTGTAGTATTAATTTTATGCTTCTTGAGTTTAATATTGTCTATAGTTTCTTTTTCTTAAAACCCATGTTAATCATATTTTGTTTGTTCTCTTTATTTTCCCCCAAATATAGTTGTATTCTAAAATCATTTATGAATGAATTATAGTTAGTGGGTTTATAATGGTATTCCTCTTAAATATAATTATATTAGTTATATAATTCATAAAATTTCTCTAAGAAACCAAATCTATTTCAATTGAATATATTTTTAACTTTTCTATATATACTTTTCATCGCCTCAACACCACTCCCACATGAAATAAACTCTACATGTATTCTATATAACAACATATTACTATAAAATAAAAGTAACTTATGGTAAAAAATATCATAAAAATAATAATTTCCAATAAATATTTATATTATCATTTGAGTAAAAATATATAAGTCTTTAACACCTTACACTTTCTATACTTATGTTAATAAAATTTTGAATCTTTTGAGGAACAAATTTAATAAAATTTTTATATCCACATTTTATATATTGGTTGGTATCTCATAATTTATCTCTATCCATAATTTTCTATATTTTGTGTAACACCCCAGGTAAATAAATAATATGACATCTTTATATTTATCCTTATTTGGGAATAAAATGTTAATATTAATTTAAAGGGGACGCTATGCTTGATGACTTACCCAATATGCAACAATGAGTTCCTTTGAAATCTTACGTTGCACTATTATAATAAAATAATATTAATTTAAATGGTAGTCAATGCCTAGCCGTTGTAATGGAGGGAATGAACAAAACTAACTAAAAAATGATTATATATGTTTGTAAAATATTTTTACTTTTTATAATAAATTTTAGAGGATTAAAAATGTGAATGGATTCAATTTTAAGGGTAAAGTTTCTAATATTCTTTAAAAGGTCGATTAACCGCCTTTTGATGGAGAAATTATTTTAAATCCACTTTTTGACACTTTTATTTCTTATATTTGACAAACTAAAATTCTTCTTTGGAATCGGGACATCAAAATTTACTTTGTGTAAATTTTTGGTATTTTTCCGATAAAGTTCATTTTTTCATGAATAGTGAATAATGTTGTATTTTAATTCAAACCCACTTTTTAATATAATCTATTTATATGATTAGATTATATTTTGAATAGGTTTTAAAGTGAAATTACAGTATACTTTAACAATTTAATCCAATAGTGGTCGTTGGAATTAATTTCACTTTGAAATTGGACTTAAACTAGTGTCAATCTTTTGATAAATATAGTTTCATAAAAACATGCTATTTGTCATGACATCAGAATTAATTGTTAAATTAATTAATGTAACTTATATTATTTTAATTTTTTAAAATAGATATCATTTTTGAATTCATAATATCAAATATAGCTTAGGGTAAAGTTTTGGTATTTTTCTGAAAAACATCAATTTTTGATGAATAGTGAAACCACAAAGTGGTGCTTAAAAAATTATTTTTCGTTTAAATGAAAATTTACCACCACTGTGTTTTGAATTTCAAAAACCCGACATAAATGGTTGTCATTAAGAATTAAAATGTGGTTCAATGGGATTAAAATAATTTTTTGGTGAATAGTAACTTCTATGTTTTTAATCGCGATTAGAGGTAATTAGTGTAGTTTAAGGTAAAAATAATATTTTAATAATATGAGATGAGCTGGACACATGTATGACCCTTATTGGATGTGTCATGGCCGACCATAAAAATCCATGGGTCAACTTGGGGGCCCCATGAAGTCTCTTTGGTTGGAAAATTACATAAATAACTTTTTATTCAAAGTTAAAATAAAAATGTCACAAGCATGAGAGGTTTCACTAAACAAAATTTTAAACGGGGCTATACAAGTCATATTTTTGACTATAAATATTAATTATAAAGCTAAATGGATTTCCTACATCATGATATTTTTTTTTATAATTTTTAGACATTAAATAAATTAAATTATTTATGGCATCATGACGATGGAACGATTACCTCATTAATAAAGGATATTAATAAAATGAAAAGATAATGTTAAAAATATAACCTAAAATTGTCAAAAACCTAATGGATGGGTATATTTTGAACCCTTACCACCTTATCATCGAAATACATCAATGTGGGTCCTTTAAAATCCGAAACTCATTTGAAAATAAAGTAACATTTTGTAACTTTCCAAGAGTGCCCCTCCTCTCCTCTTATATAAGGCTCCCACCTCAACCACCTAACCCACACCTCTAAAGCCTTTGGATAGGCCAAAACCTACTAATTTTTCCTCTCCACATACCTCTCTTACTCTTATAAGCCTCACATTGGGCAGAATTCTTCCCACGGAAGCCTTTGAGCTCAAATCAAAGAGAGTTACGTGATTTTAAGGTAATGTCTTCACTTGTGTTCTTTTGTTTTATTTTGCTTCTCCAACCCCCTAAACTCTTTTTATTCATTTCTTTTGTACACAAGACAGTATCTCAAATACACTAGGATGTTTTTATAAGAATAATTCGATCTACACTTACACACACCTACATCTAATTGTTAAAGAAGATACTGTTTCTGGGGATGGAGAATTTCCGCCTCACGGAATGATGATTGTTCAACACTTATATAACACCTTAAAAGGTGGCCATTAAGATGTCACTATATTTATATATGATATATAATATGTTTATGTTTTACTTAATCATATGTATTTTTCTTTTGTGGCATACCTTTATGGTTTACATTGTGGGTAAACACGATAATTTCATTTTAGGAAGTGCAGACTACCGCCCCCTCAAAGTGATTTGATTCGTTAATGCCATATGTGGGATGTATAAAGTATATATTTAAAGTTATTATATATAATTTATGTTACATATAAATGATGAATATAATTCTGGAATTAAAATATACATACCTCTCATTTAGTTTTGATTCCACTAATATTACATAGAAATGAAAGTAGCGTTCATGCGTACGTACGACTTACTGTCTCCATGAACGGTGCATTTCATTTCTTCCCTCTAAATGATTATGTAATATTATAAATACATGGATATTCTGGATATATATTATATATATTATATCCAAATCAGGAATATCATTATGGATATAATGAACCATTTACCACATGAACAAAATGTAATTGTAAGAAGTCCACTTTCGACTTAAGAACCAAATATCGACAAAACAAACATTATTAACTTAAATGATTACATATTGTTTATAACATGGAAATAAGTTATATAAATGGAATAATGAACTTGAAAAATGTTATTAAGCATGTATAAATTAACTCAAGTCTATTATTCAGGACGTTAAAGAACGATCGAGTCAAGCAGGACCTGAGGTAAGGGATCCTTCATCTCTCTTTCATTTTAAGAACTCTCTTTTATGTCATTTCCTTTAAGCACGTATTTATTATGTTTGGGGATGTTATTTTATATTACTCTTACTTTAATTTTTATTTTTATATGATGAGAGCCCCTATTTTCTCACATCAATCCATTTTGGAAGTTTTTGAGTGGAGCAGTTAGGCTGCGGAATTTTCATAAGAGATCCAACCTCCCTATTTCTTTTTTAAGTAGTCTCCTTTATGTCAGTTATTTTAAACTCCTCTTTGTTATGATGGGGGATGATATTTTATATTACTCTTTCTTTACATTTTATTTTAATATGATGAGATACCCTATTTTATCTCATCAATCCATTTTTGGAAGTTTTAGGTGGCGCCGTTAGGCTTCCGAGTTTTCGTAAGGGATTTTTCATCTCACTTTTAGTCCTATGAGATTTATGCTACATTTGCCACCATTTACTTTGAGTGGTGTATGTACTTCCCATTATTATACTCTTTTTGGAATATAATTTCATTAATTGGTATTTACATACTCATTGTATGACCATTCTTTAATGGGGTGTATGTTTTGAAAGTTACCCAAGTCGGTAAGGGAACCTTTCACCCCCCTCTTTTAAAAGACTTCTTTTTCTATGTCTTTTAATTTACATGATATTATGTTGGGATATGTTATTATATATCCTTATTGATGTAAATTTTATGTCCAAGTGATGAGATACCCTTTTTATCTCCCATCAACTCATTTTCGGAATTTTTAAGTGATGCTGATAGGCTATCAAATTTTTCCAAGGGAACTTCTTAACCCAATTTTTATTATTTGGGATAAACTTGTACTCCTTGAATATGTCGTTCTATGAATATGTGTGAATGTCCTCTGATTGTTTTTCACTTAATATCTACTTATATTTTGTGTATTCTTTTGTCACACATAATTATGTAATTGATTTATCCTTAATCCAAGGATATCGTCTTTGTATGGGACTTCATCTCAATCTCCTTTCATTGAGGCATATTTTGTTTCATACACAACCTACTTTTATAAGGTGTATAAAACCCTTTGAATTTTACATTTATCTTAAAGGAATATTTTTATACGAATAGTTTTACTAAACGACAAAACGGAATGTTTTTGTCGTACGTATGCGGCGACAACGACTTCTCCGCCACCGTGACCATTATTTGAGTTTCGGCTTCCTCTACAAGCCATTCATTTTTTTTAAATGAAAAAATAAATACCATGTTTTACTTTTATTTTATTTTGGTATTGAAAATGGTTTTCATAATGTTTTTATATCAATATGTTGTATTGATATCTTGTGATTGAAAAGTGGAAATGTTATGTTTCCTTTATGCATGTTTTATGTGATACGATTTTGTTATGGTTCTTGGGCATTATTATGAAGACGGGTGGTTCCGTGATAAACTAAGGGAGGGTGATCCCGATATAGCTCTCCAATGCATTGGGTAACGTGAAGGAGTTAAGCATTAAGGTTTCTACGAAGAGATTTAGGGAATATACTGTGATGGGTATTTCAACCATAACCAAGAGGGTTACTCCCTACGTAAGAATGTTATGAATGCCTCAAGTTACCTTTATGTCTTATGATTTCTATGCTTTATTCATGATTTTATGAGGTTTTTTAAAGTGCATATGATTTCTGGGTAAAGTATGATTTCATTATTATGTATATATGTACTCATGTTTCCTTTCCATACTTTTTATAACCCTTACTGAGCTTTTTATGCTCATCCCATGTTTTTGAAATGTTTTTCACAGGTCAAAGGAATAGTGTATGATATGATGATAGTGTCAAGGAAGTGTCAAGAACGAATCCATGTTTTAGTTTAAATATGTTTCCGTTGATGGGAAAAATGAATACTATATTTTATGTAACCACTTTGTTTAAATGTGGAATGTAATGCAAGTTTTATGATCTAATTCTCTACAACTCTAAAACTGAAAAGATCCTCGATGTGTAATCTTGTAATAACTCAAGATTAAGTAATGTTTAAGGTCCGGGCCTTATAGTTGGTATCAGAGGTCGGTTTATATAACTTTGGAGGTTAGGGTATTCTTTAAGCATAAGTTACATTACCATAATGGTTAAGATTTCAGAAAGAGTCGTGGTTTTTAGATAAAGTGAATGAGTAAGTATATCTTCCTCATTAGTACATGATGGTTTTGTTGATTTACTCACTCTGACATTTCTTTTTTTAGTGAAAGGATGGATCTAGCAGGCACCAAAGTGACAATAGGTTTGAAGGAAACTGTGGTGGTTCTATGATTAAGAGACTAGATGAAATGGGGGATTCAATGAGGAAACTCGTGGTTGTTCTAAACAAACTATCAAGGAGTCATGATAAAGAACTTTAACCTTGGTATGTTTTGTAATGCATCTTGTATGAGATGACCAATTGATGAGGATGTTTAGGTAATAATTATAAAGGTAACCATTAGGGTTTATATTATCCTTACTTTTGAGGTAATTATGGGTTATTATATGTTATGATGGAAAATGAAAGGAATGAGATAAAATTGAGGTTAAAATATGTTATGATTATTTTGGAATATTTTTTCTCGTTTTGGGGAATGTTTTAAGAATTATATAGTTTTGGAAAAAGGACAACATGCAGACCATGTGACAACCCGTCGCGTCAGACAAAGCTGCGGGAATCGAACCCACAACCAAAGTAAAACTGGTATTTATCACCTACCACTGGACTACGTAATGTTCCTGGTTAGTTTGACTAATTATTTTTAGTTAGATGATTTTAGGAATCAAGAGTAAGTTTATTTTGGGTTTTCTATGGAAATGATTAACCTATCATGGAGGATATGTGATTAGGTTAATTACTTTTCAATATGATAATTTAAGAGCAACTGTTGTTATTTGGAGATAAAATTTAATTTGTACCTTGGAAGAATATGTGATTAAATCCTTCAAATATTTGGGTTTAAATATTAGTTTTGTTTACTTTGAATAATTTCATGGACAAAATTTTTATCATAAGGTCCTCGTTGAACATTGGGTTTTGTTGGAAAATTTTTGGAGATTAAGAATAGATTTTATTTTTATAAAGGTTTATCCTTTTCTGGATTATCTGATCTTGTACTAACCATTTTGGTTTTGGTTTTGGTTTTGGTTAAATTATAAAGACATGGGAAGTATATAGTTCTATTTTTTGGATTAGGTGATTCTCTAGAAGTTGATTATAGTGAACAAGCCTTCCTAAATACTCTTCTTTTGGAGAAAATATGAGTTTGTGTAAGAAATATAATAAAAGTTGAAAGTCAATAGGATATGTAATTATGTTTCCTTATGAATAAATTCCTCAATAAAAATTAACTTAAAACAAAAATGTTGTCTATTAACTTTTCCTACTAGGGAATCGAATACCATTTAACCCATAACATGTTTGTGATTTTCTTGTGGTTAACTTTATCCTAAACATGTTTTATATCACTCTCCATCAGAACATAACCATATTTTTTCTCCTCCATATCCATGTTTTCCTACATGGAATCCTAGTATGGGTTAACTTGGGTGACCTCTTTACTTCTCTTTCTTTATTTTAAAGTGATTTTTTACCGACTCTTGTTCTGATGTGGGACTTTCAAGGATGTTTCCGAGCCCAATATTAAAATTGCGAGGACACAATTCCCAAAAGGGGGGAAGGATGTAACACCCCAGGTAAATAAAGAAAATGAAATCTTTATATTTATCCATATTTGGGAATAAAATGTTAATATTAATTTAAAGGGGACACTATACTTGATGGCTTACCCAATACGCAACAATGAGTTTCTTTTAAATCTTATGTTGCACTATAATAATAAAATAATATTATTTTAAATGGTAGTTAACGCCTAGCTGTTGTAATGGAGGGAATGAACAGAACTAACTACAAAATTATTATATATGTTTGTCAAATATTTTTACTTTTTACAAAAAATGTTAGAGGATTAAATATGTGAATGAATACAATTTTACGCGTAAACATTCTAAAATTCATTAAAAGGTCGATTAACAACCTTTTGTTGGAAAACCTCTTTTAAATCCACTTTTTTTCAATTTTATGTGTTATATTTGACAAAATAAAATTCTTCTTTGGAATCGGGACATCAAAATTTACTTTGTGTAAATTTTTGGTATTTTTCCGATAAAGTTCATTTTTTAATTAATAGTGAAAAATGTTGTATTTTAATTCAAAACAACTTTTTAATCTAATTTATTTATATTATTAGGTTATATTTTGAATAGGTTTTAAAGTGAAATTACAATGTATTTTTACCATTTAATCCAATAGTGGTCATTGGAATCAATTTCACTTTGAAATTGGACTTAAACTAGTGTCAATGTTTTGATAAATATTGTTTTATAAAAACACGCTATTTGTCATGACAGCGGAAATTAATTATTAAATTAATTAATGTAACTTATACGATTTGAATTTTGTAAAGTAGACATAATTTTTTAATTCAGAATATCAAATATAGCTTAGGGTGAAGTTTTGGTATTTTTCTGAAAAACATCAATTTTTGATGAATAGTGAAACCACTAAGTGGTACTTAAAAAATGATTTTTCGTTTAAATAAAATTTTACCACCTTTTTGTTTTGAATTTAAAAAATCCTACATACATGGTTTTCATTAAGAAGTAAAATTTTGTTCAATGGGATTAAAATATTGTTTTGGTGAATAGTTATTTTTAAGTTTTTAATCGCGATTAGAGGTAATTAGTGTAGTTTAAGGTAAAAATAATGTTTTAATAATATGATATGAGTTGGACACAAGTCCTACCCTTATTGGATGTGTCATGTCCGACCAAGACAATCCATGGGTCAACTTGGGGACCCCATGGAGCCTATTTGGTTGGAAAATGACATAAATAACTTTTTATTTAAAGTTAAAATAAAAATGTCACAAGGATGAGATGTTTCACTAAAAAAATTTAAATGGGGTTATACAAGTCATATTTTTTACTATAAATATTCATTAGAAATATAAAAAGTCTTCCTACATCATGATATTTTGTTTATAATTTTTATACATTAAATAAATTAAATTATTTATGACATCATGATGATGCAGCGATTACCTCATTAATAAAGGATTTTAATAAAATGAAAAGATAATGTTAAAAGTATAACTTATACTTGTCAAAAACCTATTGGATGAGTATATTTCGGACCCTTACAACCTTATCCTAGAAATAAATAAATTTTGGGACCTTTAAAATCCGAAACTCATTTGAAAATAATGTAACATTTTGTAACTTTCCAAGAGTGCCCCTCCTCTTCTCTTATAAAAGGCCCCCACCTCTACCACCATACCCACACCTCTCAAGCCTTTGGCTTGACCAAACCCTTCTCATTTTCCTCTCCAAATACTTCTCTTACTCCTAGAAGCCTCACTTTGGGCATAATTCTTCCCAAAGAAGCCTTTGATCTCAAATCAAAGAGAGTTACCCGATTTTAAGGTAATGTGTTCACTTGTGTTCTTTTGTTTTATTTCGCTTCTCTAACCCCCTAAAATCTTTTTATTCATTTCTTTTGTAACAAATCCTGTATATTAAATATACTAGGATGTTTCTATAATAATCATTCGAGCTACACTTACACACACCTACGTCTAATGGTTAAAGAACATACTGTTTCTGTGGATGGCGAATTTCTGCCTCACGAAACGATGATTGTTCAACAGTCATATAAAACCTTCATAGGTGTCCATTAAGATGTCACTATATTTATATATGATATATAATATGTTTATTTTTTACTTAAGCTTTTGTATTTTTATTTTGTGGAATAACATTATGGTTTCCATTGTGGGTAAACACGATAATTTCATTTTAGGAAGTGCGGACTACCGCCCCCTCAAAGTGATTTGATTCGTTAATGTCATATGTGGGATGTATAATGGATGGATTTAAAGTTCTTATATATGATGTATGTTAAATATAAATTATGCATAAAATTCTGGATTAAAATATACATACCTCTCATTTAGATTTAATTCCATTAATATAACAGAGAACTGAAAGTAGCGTTCATGCGTACGTACGGCTTACCGTCTCCATGAACGGTGTATTTTATTTCTTACCTCTAAATGATTATGTAATATTATAAATACATGTATATTCTGGATATACATGATATATATGGTATCAAAATCATGAATATCATTTTTTATATAATGAACCTTTGACCACACAACAACATGTAATTGTAAGAAGTCCACTTTCGACTTAAGAACCAAATATCGACAAAACAAACATTATTAACTTAAATGATTAAATAATGTTTATAACATGGAAATAAGTGATATAAAAGGAATAATGAACTTGAAAAAGGTTATTATGAAAGTATAAATTAAATCAAGTTTATTATTCAGGACGTTAAAAAACGACCGAGTCAAGTCAGACCCAAGGTAAGGGATCCTCCCTCTCTCTTTCTTTTTACGCACTCTCTTTTATGTCATTTCCTTTAATCTCATCTTTATTATGTTTGGGGATGTTATTTTATATTACTCTTACTATAATTTTTATTTTCATATGATGAGATCCCCTATATTATCTCATCAATCCATTTTGGATGTTTTGAGTGGCGCCGTTAGGCTGCCGAATTTTCGTAAGAGATCCAACCTCCCTCTTTCTTTTTAAGTACTCTCTTTTATGTCACTTGTTTTACAATCCTCTTTGTTATGATGGGGTATGTTCTTTTATTTTAATATTTCTATACATTTCATTTTAATATGATGAGAGACCCTATTTGATCTCATCAATCCATTTTTTGTTGTTTTAAGTGGCGCCATTAGGCTGCCAAGTTTTCGTAAGGGATTTTTCATCTCACTTTCATTCCTAGGAGATTTATGCTACATTTGACACCATTTCCTTTGAGTGGTGTATGTAATTCCCATTATTATACTATTTGTGTAATATAATTTCATTTATGGGTATTTACATATTCATTGTATGACCATTCTTCAATGGGGTGTATGTTTCGAAAGTTACCCAAGTCCGTAAGGGAACCCTTCACCCTCCACTTTTAAAAGACTTATTTTGTTATGACTTTTAATTCACATGATATTATGTTGGGATATGTTCTTCTATATCCTTATTTATTCAAATTTTATGTCCAAGTGATGAGATACCCTTTTTTATCTCTCATCAACTCTTTTTCTGAATTTTTATGTGACACCGTTAGGCTGTCGAATTTTTGCAAGGGAAATTCTTAATCCAATTTTGATTCTTGGGGATAAACTTGTACTCCTTGAATATGTCATTATATGAATATGTGTGAATGTACTATGATTTTTTTTCACTTAATATCCACTTATATTTGGTGTATTCGTTTGTCACACATAATTATGTAATTGATTTATCCTTAATCCAAGGATACCGTCTTTGTATGGGACTTCGTCTCAATATCCTTTCATTGAGGAATATTTTGTTTTATACACAACCTACTTTTATATGGTTTATAAACCCCTTTTACTTTTACATTTATCGAAAATGAATCTTTCATACGAAGAGTTTTACTAAATGACAAAAGGGAATGTTTTTGTCGTACGTATGCGGCGACAATGACTTCTCCGCCGCCGTGACCATTATTTGAGTTTCGGCTTCCTCTACAAGACATACCTTTTTTTAAATGAAAAAACAAATACCATGTTTTACTTTTATTTTATTTTGGTATTGAAAATGTTTTTCATAATTTTTTTATATCAATGTGTTGTATTGATATCTTGTGATTGAAAAGTGGAAATGTTATGTTTCCTTTATGCATGTTTTATGTGATACGATTATGTTATGGTTCTTGGGCATTATTATGAAGACGGGTGGTTCCGTGATAAACTAAGGGTGGGTGAGCCCGATATAGCTCTCAAATGAATTGGGTAACGTGATGGAGTTAAGCATTAAGGTTTCTCTGAAGAGATTTAGGGAATATACTGTGATGGGTATTCCAAACGTAACCATGAGGGTTACTCCCTACGTAAGAATGTTATGAATTCCTCAAGTTACCTTTATTTCTTATGATTTATATGCTTTATTCATGATTTTATGAGGTATTTTAAAGTGCATATGTTTTATGGGTAATGTACGATTTCATTCTTATGTATATTTGTACTCATGTTTCCATTCCATACTTTTTATAAATCTTATTGAGCTTTTTATGCTCATCCCCAGTTTTTGAAATGTTTTTCACTGGTCAAGGGAAAGGTGCATGATATGATGATAGTTTCAAGGAAGTGTCAAGAAAGAATCCATGTTTTATTTTAAATATGTTTCTGTTGATGGGAGAAATAAATACTATCTTTTATGTAACCACTTTGTTTAAATGTGGAATGTAATGCAAGTTTTATGATCTAATTCTCTAAAACTCTAAACATGAAAAGATCCTCGATGTGTAATCTTGTAATAACTCAAGATTAAGTAAGGATTAAGGCTGGGGCCTTATATTTTGAATTATCTAGTGTACTTTCAAATAAAATAGAATTAATGAAAATCAAATTTTATTGGTAAGAAATGAAATCTTGTTTTGAGAAAACAATTTGATTGTTTATAGTAACTCACATAGGCCCCTTTCCTATAAAGTGTAGTATTTTATGAAAAATTTATGATTTAAAATAATTTATTATAGTATCAATTCCCATAATATATATTGAAGACTCACCTTGTGTCATTTTGATATTTTTTAATTTGGCTCTCGATTAAAGACTCATCATGTAGAAAATATTATATTAAACCACATTAAATCTAATGTTTCTCAAAATATTTCACGTTTTTTTATTATATTATTATGATTATATTAGTCTCTTGAGTTTATGTTTCTAACTTAACTTCCCTTAATTAAAATCCAGTTAATAAATAATTAATGAAATTAATTCTTTGAATACATGGATCTATTCTTAGAGCCCTGTGTGGATTCATCATTTACATGTATTTCACTGATTCAATAATTATTAAATATATACAACTATTGTTCATTCCCTAAACTCTTTTTTATACTAGATTATATAGATATTTTTATACACATAAATACCATTTATTCCAAATCATTCTCAAGTTTTTTTGATTTGTTATCAATCCATTTGATATCCTTCTATATGTTTATAATGGTTTCAAGAATAAAATTAAATATTTATTTCGATAATTATAGATGGTTGATTTTGAATAAAAAATTTAATGATATTTTTATTCCTAAAAAAATTTGATCTTCCCTACCTATACTTCTTTCACAAATATATATATATTTAAGTAATAATAAAATACTTCATATATATTTCAATTAATTAAATCTATTTAGGTAGAAGTATTATCTATTTACTCAGTAGTGTATTTCTATGAAATATCTCCTATATTATAATTAAGACTAATTTATTTTTATTACAACATACAGAATATTCATGTTATACATATTTACACATGGTGAATTACTTATTTATATTTTTATCTCATTCTTCCTTCTATTCTATAGAGTCATGAAAGAGTTAAAATTTTGATCAAAAGTGTATATATATTCTTCAATTCTGAAATTTTTATATCCATTATAATATAGACAAAATACATTAAAATAATAAACTTTTAAACTATTAATAAACCAACATTTGGTTAATTGGGCTCATATTCAAATTATTCGGATCACTTAGTGATCTGATCAATAGTAAGAAGGGGGAATCATTATATATAAATTTTACTCAAATAGATTCATTTTATTGTTACCTATACATCTATAAATTGAATTAATCTATCTCTATCTCCCCTATCACTTAGTTTTTATGAATGAAATTATAAACAATAATGTAAACAATTAAGAACATAGTAATATGTGAACAAGTTTTTCCACCAGGATGGATGAACACATCCTTGGTGTATAGTGGTCATTATACGACTAAGAAATTTCTTATATTTAATTATTTATAAGATTATGTGTAACAATATATGTATTATTAGAAGTAACTATGTTATATGTTATATCCAACACACTATTTCTAGAATCTGTCACTAACATGGGTTTTCACATTATAAAAAATAATGTTATTATTTTTTTAAAATTATGTGAAGTTAAAATCCATCAGTCTCCACTAGAAATAATGAATTTTAAATATTTCACAATTTTTTCACCAATATTTAATGAAAAAATCACTATATAGATATTAAAATGGGTTATCTCAATTCTGATTTAATTCTTAAGATATAAAAAAAATCATATACTATTCTTCACACTTTCTTCTATTTAGAAAATATAATAATCTTTAGATTATATACATGTCACCATCTTAAACCTATTTTCATTATATTATTATTATTTTATATAGAAGTTGTTTGTTCATATAAATTATTGGATCAACCCTATTATTTATCTATTAGAATAATCAAAATGGAATAAGGTTGGTACTGTCTCTCAGTGTTTTATTGGACGTAATGGATCCCCATAAAAATATAAGTATTGGTCTCTCCATTCAATTCCTGTTATTATTAATATTATTCTAATTACACTCATCTTGTCTAAATATAAAATCTATATTTTCCACATTATAAATAGGTAAATCCCATGAGCCTTGGAAACATTATATTTCCAAATTTTTTAATAGAATAATATTGGTATGTCCCCCACCGTCTATAAATTATTTAAATTTTAATATCTCACCATGATTAGAGAATATTTATTTTCTTATCAAATTGTATCACCTAATTTTCCATAATAATCAAGGGACCACTTTTTAGACTAATGAATATTATTCTAGATAAATACTCAAACTTTTGATTTTTGAAAATAATATTAAAATCATAAAACATGAATATTCAAAATAGTGTAAAAATATCGTCACATATTTCACTTTTAGTTATCTATAATTATCATCTTGAATTAAAATTTAATCAAAATAAGTCTTATGATATATATGATATGAATAATACCTTGTGACTGTCACATTTAATCATTAGTTCAAATGTGGTATTCAATAAATATTAGTCATCTTTTAATATTATAGAAATATCATACATGTTCTCAAAATCATAAAAAATGTCATTCATGTGATCCTTAGAATATTTTACATTATCATAAATATACTATGTATATTCTCTAAGAAACATATTCATCACTTGGATATATTATTTAAAATCAAAAATATATTATGTAACCTAGTGAATGTGTTTTATTTTCAACATATCACAATAATTATGTCTTTACAAAAAATGATCTTATTTATGAAATAATTATCTTATATTTCATATCCAGTAGCTCTAGTACTCATCCAAACATTAATTGGTAGAATAATATTACTTATTACCAGAAAAAAATATATCAAATAGACTATAAAATATTTTATATCATAGTGAAATTATGGATATTTTATATCGTTCATATATAAAAAATTATCTTGTTTCTATTTTAGAAAACCATACATAACACCAAAATTTTTTAACATATATTAGTAAGCTATTATTAGACTGTAGTTTTTGTATGAGCTACATAATATATCATCTGTTTTCTTAGGTAGATATTATATTTCACCAAGGAAATAATAGATACAATTTCATAAATGTTACATACCACAAAACAAAACTAACAATAGTTTTCCAATTATATATTAACATAAAAATATATTACACGAAATACTATTTAATTTTTATAGAAATTTACATCTTAAAACATTACTAAAAAATATTAATTATTCTCAACATTACTATAATCACTCCCATCCACAAAAATCATTTACATAATTCTTAGAACAATTCTGATTGATTTAATGGCTATCAAAAAATTCTTCAACATGATTTTGACACACTTTGTAGATTCAATGATTTCAGATCATCTTCATAATCATTTATGGCTTAAATTATTGTTCAATTAATATTCTATAATTTAGTAAAAAACTATTCAAACTACAATTAAATTTCTCTAAAATCAACCACATGTATTTCCATATGTTATAGAAATATTTAATCTTTATAATTATAGTGAAGGATCTCTCAATATTCTTAATTGAATTTTGTGGATTTCACAACAGGTAATCAAATCTTTAATAACACATTCAATACTAGAATCGTAATAATTTTTCTTTCTATTAAATCATAGTAGCACATATATTACTTATTACCTATTATACATTAAATTATTTTTCTTGAATCAATAATGAATGAACATACAAATATATGTCACATGATATTCTTCTACATACAGAACTCAGTGCACGTAGAAAACCTTAATCATTTTCTCCCACCAGGATCTTATTCAGTATTCTCATGTTCATTAAAGAATCAACCTTCTTAAAAGATTCTCTTGTTAACAAATATTAACATTATGAGTTTTATAAAACAAATAGAATTTATACACTGATGGGTTCAATAATAATGGGATTTATCCTTCATCTATATATCACTAACTACAATTTAAATATATATTTTAAATATTAATGTAAGACTTAAATTTAAAAATTCTATTAAAACAATTAATTTACGAAAAATCATTCCCTAAGAAGTCCTATGATGAAAATTAAATATTAAACTCATTTAATATAAAAAAATTAATGATTCATAACTCATAAAATATATAATCATTAATATTATTTTAACCACTAATATACATTCATTAAGCATGATTTAAATTTTATAACTTATTCATACACACTAACATATATATTTTTATTAAATAAACATTATAAAACTGAATATGTTTTAAAATAATTATAAAATAATATAAAATAATATATATATATATATATATATTGGAAAAAAAATTAAAACAAGTTCATAAAATAAGTATAATATAATAAAACATTTACTGAATAAATAAAAAAAATATTACACCAATATAAATAAACTATTTGATCAACCATACATAAAATATAGTTAACAATTTTTTTAAAAAATAATTTTTAATTATTTATTATCTTATTTTATTTATCCATTAACATATTGAAATAATTTATTATCTAAAAAAATATAAAAATATCAGTGAAAAATAATAATAAAAATTAACATTAACACGGTCTCTATGTGAAGGATCTAAATATCCACTACAATACACTAAAAAACAATATTTTTATTTTTCAAAAATATTTTCAAATATTCTTATTAGTGGTGTAGACATGGAGGAGGTTCTTGTAAGGAATTTGGGTTATCATCAGTAAGGTCAATCCTTGTTGAGATGATATCATGAGACAAGTTATGAAGATAGATCAATGATTGATCTAATATGAGTGGAAGCATTATGATATATTTGGTGTTAGGGTATTACAGGTTTCAGTTGGTTGATGGGTATAAAGACATCGGTTTTTTCTGGAATCTAAAATTGAGAAGAAATTCTAATTTTCTCATATGAACACTAATAAATGGTAAAATGGCCTTTTAAACTCAAAAATGACTTGGATAATTTTTCTAACAACTCCATTGGTCTAACACAAGGTGGTTACCCGAGGATAGTTGTTTAGTGGAATTCTAATCCGTTCGAATTTTCATAGAATAATTAATATTTATTATTCAATAAATTAAATATTAATTTACTCAAACAAATTAGTTTCGAAAAATAATATAAATGGAGTATAGAATAGGGATGTTTCCATCTCTATTTAGTCATGAATGGTTAGTTTTTCGTAGGAAAGGGAAAATCTCTATCGGGTGTCGCAGATGAACTTAGGACCCACTATCCTTTTCTTTCATCGTCTTCATTTTAATGTTCCTATTTTATTTATTATCCATCACATTTATTATATTGTGAAATATCTGTGGGATTACTATTAATTTCACTGATATAAAAAAGGGATAGTTAAAGATATACGGGGAGATATTGAGAGAGAAGAAAAATTAAGGTGAAATCATAGTGCTCGGGAGGATCCATATCATCATGGGGATGAAGTGGAATACAAATTACTATGATTATTTGGATGATTCATCCGAATTGTATTAATTTTTTATTCCTTTCTATATATCCCTATATAATCACTACTTTACAGTTTTATGTCACAATTATGACTAAAACAATACCCTTATGGGGTCTATCTAGGCCTAATTGGGAATAAATGGGAGTTTTGGGCCTATTTCAGTTGTTCAAATTTCATAAATCATAACCACATGACCAGTTGTTCAATGAAAACAAACAATCGATTATTTTTATATAGAGAAGATAGATTTCGATAATTCCAGTCATTGTAATAGGACTACACATTATGATCTAGCACTTACTCTGGTAGCATGGTACAATGGTAGATGGAGTTTTCATAAATATATTCCATGTAACATGAGTAAATTTTGTGGGTTCGTATTCATCCATGTGGGCAATTACATGAATATCTAGTCCGTGTAGGGTCACTTATTCTTGTATGGTACATGACCATACCATTTGTGTGATACATAGTAGGTCGATGTACACAACTATGAATAAACACATATACATGTCATGTGAGGTTTATGGGTAGGTGCCCCTTGTTGGGTACACACCATGAACATGGGTTTTATATCCTAATTCATGATGGAGGACATGCCCTTGTGGTTCATTAAGGGTATACAATAAAAAGATAATTGTATACACTTTGAACTTCTCCCATTCTACAATTTTGAGTGTTTTTGGTATTATGTCACACCCAGAGTTATAATTGGACAAATGAGTAGTCAATTTTTAGGGGTTTTCCACTTGTATTATAACTTTGGAACCCTTGGGGTTATTATAGGAATCAATTTTGGGGGTTTTGAGAAAACAAAATGATGAAGATGTTCTTCCTCCTATAAATAAGGAATCCTCTCTCTTGTATGTAAGAATTTGGATGAATACCAACTAAGAATAATGGTAATAGTTAGTGGTCATATAATGGGATCACCAATTTCCATGACTGATGTATATTGAGATTTTACTCTAGTTCATTTTACCAATATGAATTATATCTCAATGCATTATTCATAGGTTGTTCAGTCAATCATGATATTGAATTTGGAAGTCTAATATAGTTTACATTATTTATTTCATTATAGTTGTGTCTCGACAAGGATGATCATATTGGGTAAGCATTCATTTATGACAGAAGTTTATAGTTTCATAATTTTTGGTAAACTATTGAGATTATTTATCACCCCGTTTTTTCAGCATAGTGTCCATGAAAGTCTTATTTCACCCTGAGGTTGAGTATGTATACATGGTATATAGGACTCAGGCCTAAGGTTTCATGTTAAAGTTTAGATTCTCTAATGGATTATTATTATTGGGATAGAGCATCTAAAAAGTATCATCAATACTAGTGATTTTGTTTTAATGGAGTTATTAGTAAGGGGTTGTGTTTTTATTTATATTTATTTTTATTCACATCAATATATGTGATCATCCTAGTTGGCGATTCGTGTTTTATTTATGAAATAACTATTTAGGAAATTACTATATTTAATTATTAGATCATTGTTTTTATTTACTTCTCCATCACTCGAATTATTTACTATTATACATGATTTTTGGTTATTTAAACTATTTATTACTCTGATATAAAGGAATATTCTGCCAATTGTCACACCCGAGGCCCTCACTACTACATTTTTTCATCTAGAATACATTGAGGTATGCATGAGGCATTTTATAAAACCATACTTGTTCCTATTTATAGAGTAATGTGGGCCAGGACACGATAATGTGTTATTAGATTATTTTTATTCATGTTGTTTTAGTATTTGGGATATGATAGACATTATTTTTAGGAATTTTCCATATATTTTTATGAATATTATATTAGTTCATTGAGAACACTTATTTTGATAAGAATCCATATTTTATTTGGATATGGAATTTATACTCTTGAAATGCGATTTTATAGGTTAATATTAATTTTTTTACATTGATCAGTTCTCATGTGGTGTGATTTTTTTGATTTGTTTTGGAATTTTGGCTCTCGATACATTAACAAGAAGCAAATGATTTATTTTGAATCATGGATAGGAATAGAAAGTGATATATATTGTATCACACATTTCATCTAAGGTATACTTATTATGATCCTAATAATGCTTAATGCTACAACAAAATATAGAGGACAATTAATTAATGTTTCATCAAAAAATTAAATGGTGTTTCCCATAATGGTTTTTGGTGGAATTCTAATCACTTAAGTTGTATTGTATATATATTTCATTATAATGTAACATCTTACAGATTAATGGTGGTAAATTTTATAATGAGTGTGATATCCCATTCCTTATCCATAAGAGGTGTGTTGACCCTTGTGGTTTTATTGGGAACAAGAATCACATGTGTTGGAACTCTTATTGGTAGTTGATACATTAGTTCTATTATTTAATCTGGCAATGCAAACCAGTCAGGTGATTTCCAATATATATTGAAATAGAATTCTACTCAACTGAACCACTTGAGTGATGTATGACAAAGATCATTTGATATAATTAGGTTGGTATATCTTCGACCCTGATAGGTAAATGTTTGTATTTGTTTCCTTTTATATAGACCCATTATGAGTGTATCCTTTTCAGGAGGGATAAAATAAAGATTTGAAACAACCTGCAATGTTTTCCCAGCTAGTGTTATATTATTTTTAACTTAATTTACTATAATTTATTGTTATGTCATTGGATAAATTGGTATGATGCTGGTATATACCTAAATTATGTCTATAAATTTTGGAACATCTTGGGTATTACCATATATAGATTCTCAGTTACTGTTTTTTCATCATATTTTCTACAATTATATCGTGACCCTTCATGTAGAAATTCCTTATATGGATTCTTAGCGGGGATCAGGTCTTTTTAGGACTGTGATTGGAAGGTGATTCCCTTATAACATTTCCTTTGGGTAGTAGATAGAAATGGGTTGAATATTAATAAGTTTTTAATTACCACAAATACAATGTTTTACATAATAACATGAAATTCAAAACAGTTATAATTAAACCCATATTTATTGTTTTTTTCTTCATTGGTTGATGTTTTCCATACAACACATAGTGTGTGATGACACGAATGCTAGATGCCTTGTGTTGATAGAGGTGCTTGGATGATTCCCCATTATATGTTACATTTTCGAGATGTTAGATACATAGGCTAGGTGGATGGAACTAGTGACCTTGTTATGAGGATTTATCAATATGGAAATTTGTGAGACCTAGAGGCCCATATTTGTGACTTAGACGCTTGTAGGATGATGCTCAGTTTTATTGTTGTAATCCTATGAGAGGGGTTGGTATGTGTTTATAGAATTATTTTTAGATGACGATATGGGATTATTTCTCATTTCGGGATTGATTTATAGGAGGTGATTGGGGTTTTCATTATTAGAATTATTATGCCTTTGGTTTATAAGAAATCACCAAGGTTACTTAGGTATCGAGAATACGTTAAATTGGTAAGACTATTCAGGTTCCAGGCCATATTAATGTGTGGATGCATGGTTGACACTGAAATTTCAAAAACAACATCATGTGATAGTAATACATTGAATAATTCAGGACATATGTGATTTGACGGATTTTCAATAAGAGTTCAAAGGAAGGTTTTGGATTTCTAGGTTGGTGTTCTATGTAACACGTTTAGCTTAGTTTTAATCATGTATATCCCAAAGGATGGTGATTTATATGATTAACGGGTGGTACAAGACTGTATACCTACTATATAGGGTTAGTTTGTATGCACTGTTCATGTTTGGTATTGGTTTAAATATTTAATTTTTTAGTTAATGTGTGTGAATATATTTCCTATGGTTTTAAATACATGTTATAGAAATTGTCACTCATATAGTATAATGGAATTCAAACATGCCTCTACATTATAGAGAAAACGTCAAGAATAATTGGGTGGTGTGGAACAACTGATGTGGATAAATCCTAGACAGTTATGGACATGATGGTGATAATGTCCCATTATTAGATATACATTTTTGTAAATAGGACCTATTTAATTATTTCTTGAGGAGTGGTTTAAGGTAATCTATTTGGTAGAGGGTATACTATTGGATTTTTTAGGGTGATGACAATTTTTATGAGTTTAAATTTCAAATTTCCATGGAAACTATTCATTTAAAGAGAGAGTAGGGGACGATTTGACATTGAGAGTTGGAAATCAGGAATGAGTGGTTCTTTCCAATGTAGTCATTATGTTTGGTGATGGACAACATGTGGGACCTTTATCATAGATTTCAATTGTATGGTGGTGATAATGATGATCCTGTAGCAAAGAATATTTGATTAGTTGTCATTTAAAACCCCTCATGTTATGAAAATTATAGAGGCTATGATATTTTTCGTTAGATACCCAACAGAGCATTGTTGCTTCATATGTTTTGGATGAGAACATGGAATCATTTTGACCACCCAAGATTCTCAGAGATGATATGGGTTTTTATGGAATATTTGTATGGAATATTTTATTTTTGGACTATGAAATTGAGTGGAAATATTAATTTTCACATACACATACTAGTGATAGGTAAAAAAAATTTCTTTATTATGATATCAAAATATTTTTTTGACCAATCAGTTTGTCCGAGAATTTGGTTTTTACCCCAGGGAATGAGTTGGTTCAATTCTAAGCTATTGTAATTTTCAAAAAAATAAATAATGATAAATCTTTAGTGAACAAAATATTAATTATTCAATAATATAATTTTGGAGATATATTTTTAGTATTGCATTATATTGGGATTATATATTAACTATTAAGTTTCAAACATGGTGTTTCCAGATAAAATATAATAAACTAATGGCGGGGCTCATGGTCATTATTGGGAATCATTGTATTTTTCTTTTGTTGTTATTCCATAAATTTTTCTAATTTTATTTCATCTAATCCCCATAGATTATTTCATATACCCATATGTTATTTAAAATTATATTATAAATAAGGAAAAGGGAGAGATAGATTTTGATATATTGAATGAAATAGAGATACCAATAAATTTATCCTGATGAGCTTGTGAGAAATCATTTCACCATTTGATAGTGATGTAATGTGAATTAGTGGAAATGTATAGAGTATTCCATAAAAATATGGAAAACATATTAATTTTTACCAAAAAAATTTGTATATTTACCTATTTTTTGTTTTAAGGCCCTATTACGTCTGATATAGACCCCAATGGGGTCGATCAATGCTTAAACACAGAGAAATAGGTGTTCTAGGCCGATTATAGTTGTTATTGTTAAACAAATCCCAAAAAAATAACATTTTGTTCTATGAAAAAACAATGTGAATTCTTCTTATTTGAAGATTAAGAATTTTTATAATTACACAACATACAATTTCATGAAACAATTCGTACTGGTATATAGAAATGTAGGTGAGTATAAGGTGAGATGGTGTGTTTATAAATACACACCGAGTATTAGGGGTACCAACCTTGTAGTCATACTAAGCTATATTGATGATTACATTGATATTCATCATGTGTAGGGGAATAAATCTATATAGTGAACATATCAATATCATATGTGCAATACAGATTATGTGTATGTACCAATATAGATATAAATATACGGCTATTAGATGTGACATACAGGGTCAGGTACCCCGTGTTGGGTATGTACCACACACATGGCTAACATGACTTGTGTATGGGTTTTTTCATAGTAATCCTATATCATGTATTGAACAGTGTGACTATTTGGGGTTTCATTACAAGAAATATATTATAGAGGTCATGTACTTCTCCCTTGTTACCCTTTTAAGGGATTTTCTTGTTTTTATAACTTTATGTTTGAATTGGAAGCACGAGTATTCCAACATGAGTGTTCTTCCATGTAGATATTAATGTTTTAACACTTGGGGTGATATGATAACTCATAAATGGTGATTTTTTTTTAAAATTAATAAGGATAGTGACATTATTCCTCCTCTAATTGAGTTTATCTATATCAGGTATGTGAGAAATTGGATTATACCCAACTAAGGACCATTTGAACTATTGGGGGACACGTATCAGAGCCTCCATTATCCTTGACCAATTTATCTTCGGTTAGTTCCTAGATTATCAGGACATAGATAAAACTTGAATAATTTATAGGTCTAGTGTTCATGCCAATATAATGTGATAAATTATTCTATGTTGGGGCATGGTCTCTCTCCCTTGACAAATGATTACGTTCCTTCATTGTGGAACTCTACCATATGTGGTTTTTTTATCTAAGATGGTGATGATATATTATATATAGAGTTGTGGTATGTGTTTGACCACAATTTTAGAATGTAAACGGGGATCTTATAAGGGATGAATCTAATCAATCCCAAACCAAGAGGTTTACCTAAGTAAATCTTCAATTATATTTGACATAATGTGGATACCATGTTGGATGCCCCATTATGCTTACTCCTTGAGTATCCATTGAGGGATTACCCCTCAAATGTATTATTTTAGTGGACCCTAATAGGTATTAATTTTCTTTCATATTGATGTACGGATAATAAGAGAGATGTATTCAATTATGTGTGCACCTAAACGATTCTGAGAAGGATGCCTCTGTGGTGTTTGATTTAAGGGACCCAATGTGTTCCCTCGTGGTTGAATAATCCTGAGATAATTCAATGGTCTTTGGTAGAGAAGGTATTGGGAGTCACCTAAGAACCCATAAAAGACTCATATGCTCAAGTGGATGTGGAAGTAGTTGTGTGTTTAGGCTTTTATACAACCTAACTCTCTTATTAACTCAATTAAAATTTATGTAGCTATTATTTCTATATGAGTTCCTAGTACTGAACCTATAATACTAATGCGGTGTCATACAATAATGGGGATACCCACATATACTTATTTGGATTTGAATTTGGATATATATGTATTGGATGTGTAACTACCCAATCATTATGTACATGGACTTTACATTTCATTTTCAGTATACACAAAAAGTTACACAAACAGACACCAAAGTCAGAATTAGTTAAATGTCTTTGGAAACTCAGAACACATTCTTATAGCTTGGTGAAAGATCTTTAACATCTCTCTTAAATATCTTCCCATTTATTTTTTATTTCCCAATAAATTTATATATATCCTTTTGTTCAGAAAAACATTGAAAGGGTGAGATCAAATTATCAGTAAGGGAAATCATGGAAAACATAAACATAAGAATTTAAAAACATGATCATATATATTGAATATCAAAATTGTGAGTCAAATAATAAATATTGGCAGTACGTAAGGAATAAATCATAAATGAACTTTAACCATGATAACATAGAATTTCAAAAAAAAATAAACTTGTGGAAAACAATTAATCATAGAAAATAATTTTCATATTTTCCAAGACCATCATATCAAACGAATTCCATTACTAAACAGAGTTCACTAATCGTTTCATTCCTCTATTACTGAACCAAATTATCTTATTGTTTTAGCCTTGTATTACTGAACCATATTTTCATTCCATTCCAGACATGTCTATATCATGAGATATAAATATCTACCCAATTCATTGAAGGGATATATAGGCCCCACCAATCTCATTATTAAAACATTCTTACATGTACCACAAAAACATAAATATTTCATCCTATGAAACCCATGAATTAAAATGGGTTTTGTAAACATAATTCCATAGAAACATAATCTAGATAAAATATAATTCCATAACTAACACAGTAAAATCATAGTAACAATAGTGATAGAAACATAACCCTATTTAAAGTGTGTCATCAAAAATAGAAAGTAGTTTTGATAAAAAATTTGAATATAATTCATGAAAAAATATCATTTCTTCTTCAAAAACATTTTCTTTTATAAAAACGCCACACAATTTTAAAAGAAAAGAATTTAGTTGAAAATTAAGATGAAATATTTTAACGTGAGATTCATATAAATAAGGTGTTATGAATACATAAAAATATGTCCATACGATATAAGTGAAAAAACATTCTTCTTCTACTCTAGTTAGAAAATTCAAAAAATACCTCGTATAGAAAATGAATGAAAGATTCCATCCACATAATTTATGAAACATTCATCACTAGGTAAAAAATAAATTAAAATATAGGATAAGAACTGAAATATTATTATATATTTAGTAAACAAGTAAGTGGATGATAAATATACTCCATTAAATACTTACATATAAACAATCGTAGATAATAACGAGATTGTGAAATTATCTCTTACCAATTATAATCAGTAAAATCATATGAATCATAAAATAAAGAAAATTATATGCATATTTAAATATCATAACATTCATAATAATAATCATAAAACATTCATGGGAAGCATAAACACCACACAAAATAAATTGGTGATGTATAAGGCATATGTCCCATAGAAATATAAGTGAGACAAAATAATCCCTTACCTTAGGTCTGGTATCATTTTTGTGTAGAAAAAACTCTTATATAATGATTTAAATGATTTCATTGAATTATTACAGAATCATATTAATTTTCAATATATCATATATGATCATTTTTTCAACCAATGTTTTTTTAGTATTTCATTATTACTCCTTATTTGGGTATGAACTACTTCATTTTCTTATGCATGATTTTTCGAATAAGTTCGGTTATCCTTATTTAGGTCATATTTATATCATTAAAAATGATATTAACAGAATAAATATCATATTTATTCATTCTATATATTCAAATAATCATTGGTTGATGGATATATCATATAATGAACTACATCACATCATGGAGACGGTAGGCCGTATGTACACACGAGCGATGATATCATTCAGATAATTGTGAAATGGTATTCAAGTGGATGGAATATATATTCTTCCATAATACATATCATGTTATAATTATAATTGGTTGTTATTATTCCCATCATTATATCAATCTAGTTGTGGTGGTGGTGAAAAACAGATTACACCACGACATGGATACAATAAGACGTACGTACATACGTGTGGTGATATCATTTTTTCATAGGATGGATAGATAGTGGAATATAGTTGTTTAATAATTTTATTAAAATATTAGTATATGAGTGATATTGATGTTATTACATTATAATGAAACACATAACAGAGATGATGTAGAATAAGAAAGTAGATTGAAATAATCGATAGAAGAGATTACCTCTTCCTCGACAGGCTTCCTCTAAGTCTCCTCTTAAAGGAAATAGAGATGGCCTTGTGAGATAACCATAAACTCAATAATGTGACTAAATAAGTTGATAAATGAAATAATGAGGTGATGGATTAGATTTAAGGCTCAAATTGAAGTGAATATGAGATAAAGGAGCTTCCCTTTTATATATGAGGTGGGGGAACCCTTGGAAATTCTTAAAATATTAAATTAATATAAAGTAATTTTTTAATAGAAAAGATTCCAAATTAAAATTTTTAAAATATAAGATTATTATAGTTCTATATAATCTAATAAAATAATTTTTAGACATGTATTTATTTTATTTTAAATGTAATATTTTCATTTTACCCTTTGTTATTTAATTTTAAATTTAATTGCGGTAATGAAAATTTCAGTATTAAGAGGCTGTTAATTTTACTTTTATGGGGAAATTTCTAATAATTGTAATATTAATGATCATTTAGTCCTTATCTTAGTTACTTTTTGATTTTAAAATATTTTTATAATTTTTCAATAATTTAATAATATACTACTTTAATAAAACATCATTTATGATTATTTTTACACAATTCATTTTATTAAATTAAAATGAAATCCAAACTGGGATATAACTTCATACCAAATCATTGAATAGTCTTATAACATTTAATATGAACATATGAAAATAGAGTGACATGTTGTTACTTAATAAATAAAATCTGATTACCAAAATATAATGTTACTATCGTAATTAAATTTAAGAGCCTGAGATGCCTGAATAAAATGTATTTACCCCAACACCAAAATTTATACCAATGTAAATTTTGTTGAATATTGCACAATATTATCTTTTTGTAGCATATAAAACAATAAATCAAATAAATTAATAAAAACATTATCTCATAAAAATCATGGGGTGTTACATTCCACCCCCCTTAAAAAGGATTTCACCTTTGAAATTCTTCGGGGTTATACAATGTTTACTATATGAAGGTTTATTTCATTGAAACCCACATTGTAAACTAGAATACTATAAATTTGTTTCAAAAAAGAAATTTTGAAACATAATGGTTACTGAAAGTTACTCATAATTGGGTTTCCACATAAGAAAACATAGGTGGGAAGTGTAAACATGGGTATAGAAAGAAAAATATAATCATAAAGTTATGATAGAGAGTGATATAGAAAAAAGTTAGGATAAAGTTAATAATTAGAAATCCATAAATCTGTGATGACTAAGGGGACCATCTGATTCATCAGATAAGCAGGTACTAGGTTAATTTTTGTGGTTTTAAATATCCTTTTCTAATGATTGAAGAACGTGATAAAAAATACATAAATGATTTCAGTACAATCTCATCATTGGTCATTCCTTGATTCATTTTCACTTCATCTCTTATTAAATGAAATTATGTTTAATTTGATATTCCTGAAATGTTAGCATATCAGGTGATCTATAAATTGAATGACATTCTATTCCAGTTGTATCTATAAATAAATTCAAGAAGAAGTCTACATATAGTGAGATAATACATTATTCTCACAAACAAAATCGGATGTTTAACTTAAACATTCCAATAATATGATAACATTACAATCTTTCTGAAATATTATACTACTAAACTATAGAAAAAGGTTCAAACAATAAGCTTAACAATTATCCCCAAAATATCATAAGATATCACTGGTTGGTCAAATTCAAAAAATGTGAACACCTTTATCATTTACTCTCTTGAGTCATAGTAACAACCTGAATTATCTGATATCTTTATTGAAAACATGCATGCTTCCATATTTCAAAACATATATGATATATTTTTTATGTCCCAAAAATTTTTATACTTCATTCATGATAGAATAACCATCTTCATAACAACTCCATAATTAGTTCCAAATAAACTAGCATCATCAAATTAATCTAATAAAATAAAAAATATCTTTATCCTAACACCATTTTCAGAACATAAGAGACATATTAAGGGTTATATTTACCTTTATCATCTATTCTACAAAAATATAACCTTACCCTTGAATCACTTTTTTGGATCCGTAGAAATATTCAACATATCCTTTTAAATCCTTAATGATAAACTTATACTGAAAACACTTATAAATTTCATGATTCATACAACATATTCTTGGAATTCCAAAAGATATGCACCTCAATCACCCAACATCATTCTTAAACCATTACTTGGGATCGATCACCTTCATCTTTCTGAAAATATGAATCATGTCTTCCGGATTATTAACCTCAATTTTCTTAGGTTTAATGTAAACAATACTAATATAACATCACATACCTTTCACAAGTTGGTTAAAATATATTATCAATAGTATTATGACCAATACTAATTCCATCATCATGATTCTCTTCATGATATTTAAACATAGGAAATTGATCTTTATTATTCCCCTAATTTATAGATATAAATAATTGAATGGTTGACTATGTTTTATTTAGTTCTGTATATTGACTATGACCAGAAAGAAAAGTGTGATAAATATATATCAGAGATTAGAAACAAATAATTAAGATAAATTAATTATAAAATTTCACTCTATGATATATTTAGTTTAACTATAGGTTAGTCGTGATTATCACAAAACCCTAGTATATTGACCTATAATTAGACTTATCCTTATAAAATCCCTAGACATATTCTTAGAAATATATATAGGGATATCATTAGAGTTTTTTCATCCTAGTTTCAGAGATTAACTAAACCATCACTATGATACCAACAATAATGACCCTATCTTGATGTATACAAGCATTATTTTTTATTTTTTATAATACTTAATATGTCAAATAAATAGACCCCCAAAGAAATTATTAGTTTAGTTTCTTTAGAAACTCAGAACACATTCTTCTATCATGGTAAACGATCTTCAACATCTCCCATAAATATCTTCCCCTTTGGTTTTCCTACCTAAAAAACTTTATTTATATTCTAGGTGAAAAGAAAACATAAAATGGGTGAGTTCAAATTCCTAGTAATGGAATACATTTAAAATATAAACATAGGAATGTAAAAACATGAACATGCATTTTGAATATCAAAATCTTGAGTCATAAAATAAAACATGGAAGTACATAAGAAATAAATCATAAAGGAAAATTAACCATGAAAAAATAGAACTGGTATAAACCATGAACTTATAGAAAGCTCATAAGTATATAAAATCATTTCCATGTTATTCAAGGCTCATATCCAAAACCATCATAGTGGACAAAGCCCATTACTAAACCAATTTCACTCCTTATTCCAGCCATATATTAATGAACCAGATCTTTATGATGTTTCAATACTATATTACTAAACCATATTTTCAATCCATTTTAGCCATGTCCATCTCATGAGATATAAATATTTATTCAATTCATTGGTTGGACATATCAGTCCCACCCATCTCATAAATCAATCATTCTAAAATGTTCCACAAAAACATAAATCATTCATTATATCATAACCCAAGGTATAAAATGGGTTTCTTAAACATTATTTCATCATCAAAAAATCCATATTCAATATCATTACAATATTAATACAATAAAATCATATTAATAATTGGCATAAAAACCTAAACCTATTTAAAGTGCATCATCTTTGATGGAAAATTGTTTTGATAAAACACATGAATATAATTCATGATGAAAATATCATTTCCTCTTAAAAAATGATTTATTTTTTCCAAATTATTTACAAATTTAAAAGAAAATTATTTAGTTTAAAATAAAATTGATATCACCTAGTTGAATATTAATGGAAATAAGATTTTATGTGTACATAAAAATCCATTCACATTGTATAAGTTAAAAACCATTATTTTCTTAAACTTACTAGAAATGTCAAAATTACCTCGTATGGAAAATGAATGAAAGATTCATTGAATACCATTTAATAATAATTAATAAATCAGTAAAATTGAAATTAAAAAATATTATAAGAATATAAATTGTATATATATTTAAGAAACATGGATTTGGATGATAAATAAACCCCAATAAATACTTACATATAAACAATCTCAGATAATAATGAGATTGTAAAATTATACCTTACCAATTAAAATCAGTCCAATAATATGCCTAATAAACAAAATAGAATTATATTTAAATGTAAATATCATAGATTTCATAATAATAATCATAAAAAATTTAAGTCAATCATCAACTCAATACAAAAGAAATAGGTGGTGTATATGGAATATGTCCCACAAAAAGAAAACTGAGACAAAATAACCCCTTACCATAGGTATGGTATCCTTTTTGTGTATCTAAACCAACTATATAATGATTTAAATAATTTCATTTAATTATTACAGAATCATATTATTTTTTATGATATCATATATGATCATATTATCATACATTTGGTAATAATATATCATTGTTTCTCGTTATTTGGGAATAAATTGCTTCATTTTCTTATTCATGTTTTGCCGAATAAGTTCTGGTTCCCCATTTTAAGTCATATTTATATCATATAAAAATTATTTTAATAGAAGACACATCCAATATATTCATTATGTAAATAAATGTAATAATTTTTTAATGGATATATTGTTTAATGAATCACTTCGCATCGTGGACATGGTAGGCAATACAAACCCACAAGCGATGATATCATTTTGATTAATGCGAAATGGTATAGAAGTGGATGGTATATATGTTGTGATATAATCAATATCATTTTATAATAATATTATATAGTTATTATTTCAATCATTACATCCATCCAACTAAGGTGGTGGTGAAAAACAGATTACACCACGGCGTAGAGACGGTAAGCCGTACGTACACACGCATGTTGACTTCATTTTTCATAGGATGGATAGAAGGTGTAATATGGTTGTTTCATATTTATAATAAAATATATTTATACAATTTATAATGATTTTAATACATTATAATGGAAAACCTAATTAAGAGAAAGTATAATAAGAAAGATGTTTTAAGGAATTGGAAGAAGTGATTACATCTTCCTCGACGTGCTTCCTTTGAATATCCTCTTAAAGGCACTGGATTTTGTCTTTTCAAAAGACCAAAACATCTATAATGTGAATTTAGAGTTTAAAATGTAAAATTATAGGGGATTTATGACATTTAGGGCTCTAGTTGAAGTGATGAGGTGAGAGAGGAGTTAACCATTTATAATTGTGGTGAGGAGATCCCTTTGAAATTCTTAAAATATTAAATTAATATAAATAAAATTTTAAATTAGAAAGCTTCCAAATTAAAATATGTAGAAGATAAGATGATTATAGTTTTAAATACTCTCATAAAATAAATTTTATCCTTTTATTTATTTTTTTCAAACCTTATATTTTCAGTTTACCCTTAATTATTCTCTTTTAATGTTAATTGTGCTAATGCCATTTTAATTATTAAAAGGCTCCTAAATTTAATTATATGGTGTGAATTTCACATATTAAACACTTAATGATCCTTTATAATGTATCATAGTAACTTTTTTATTTTATAATATTTTTAGGATTTTTAAATAATTTTATAAATTAATAATTTTATAAAACATCAATTATATCAATTATGTACAATTAATATTATTCAATTAAAATAAAATAAAAAATTGGGATAACTTATAAAAAAGAATTTAATAGTCTTATAACAAGTAATGTGAACGTATAAAAATATTGGATGACATAAATTGTGTCAAATAACATTTATTTTAATATTTATAATATCATTTATTTTATATGTCTTTTAATAAAACAATTAATGTATCACTATTGTGTCAGTATTTACAGTAATTATTTAATCTCAAAAAATTATTAATAAATTCACATGATGTAGATAATTTCATTATATTTATAGAATGAACTTTTTTCTAGTTTCATTATTTTTCACACCAAATTAAAATATTTATACTTATAATAGATTAGTGAGTGACATGTTGTCACTTTCTTTTTTTTAAGAATAACTACATCACATTCAATGAAAAAAGAAAATTAAACAAAAAAATTTTGATCCTTAGGTGTTAAAAGTCTATTTTTATTCATCAAATAGGGTTTTGGAAGGTTTTAGGTTAATTTTATAATCCTTATAATATTATTTGTTACCATAATTTACCTGATTTTCCTTTATCTGTGGTAAAAAAAATTACCAAAGATACTTTTCATAATGTCTAAATAGGGACCTATTATAATAATTTGGACATACTGATTCCAAATATAGAATTCATTTTCAAAATTAAAAACACAGAAATTTCAGTAATGGATTTAAAATTAATTATTCCTGTCAATGCGAGAAAACTGTTTTTAAAAATAAAAACCATCAAACGATCGACATGTGTTTATATCAAATTTCAATGTGAAATTACGTCAAATGACAAAAATTATATTAAATGATAAAAATATACTCTATGTATAATATAAAATAAATTAAAAATATAATTTATCAATACAGATAAATGTGATAAAAATGCAGTTTTGAATTAGAATGATGTATTTTTCAAAATTCATTAAAATATGGATATTCTCAAAATAAATACCAAAATTTAATCCAACATAAATTTTGATGTCCCAATTCTAAATAAAAAAGTTTATTTAAAAAAGTAATTATAACACTATAAAAAAAATGATTTAAAACGGGTTATCCATCAAAAGGTGGTAAAACTGTATTTTGTTGAAAAATACTTCTTTTATACAAATAATTTAATTTGTTCTTATATAATGTGTAGAAAATATATTGGATGAATTTTAAAAATTAAATTGAATATATTAAATATAAATTAAATTAATCAAATCCATTAAGATTGATTTTATTATTTTATAAACTCACTTATTTCAATTAAAATAGTTTTCCAGATAAACATTTTTCTTTAAATAAGAATTGTTTTATTTTCATGTGTAAATAATTTTTCACAAAATAATTAATTAAATAAATGTGTAAACAATTATTTCATAAATCAATTAATACTATTCTTTACCACCATTTAAAAAGCTATATTATAAGGTAAAATAACAATATTTAGTTGTTCACTTATACTTAGTCTTGCATGAAATGAATTATATCAAAAGAACTTAAACTTGAGTGTAAAAAGAATCATGAATAGCATATTTATACACGACAAGCTAAGAAAATTTTGCGCATTGCGAAAGATTATCTTGAGGTATCATACACCACAATACATCAAAAAAAATTAATAAAAACTCTATCTTATAAAAATATTTGGGTGTTACAGGATGTAACCCCATTAGGATGCCAAAATATAGTTTTTATGGTCTAGAGTATAAGACTTATTGACTGAATGATACTGTTACAATTACAGGAATTACAACTATAAATGTGGTTCCTCCCAATAATGGATTATAAAGGAGGCTGTTGATAGTGTCTTGAAACACCTATTATTTTATATCGACCCAATTATCGATAGTTCACTATGATATTTTGGATGTAACAGGTTATCATGTGGTCAAATTTCCTCCAATAGGATTATTCTATTATCCATGAGGAATGATTATGATCTTCTAACATTATTTATAGTATTTTTACTTGGATCACGTAGGTACACCATTATATTACTACCCATACGTCTCTGAGAGTGGGATATTGATCAGTTTGTTCAATAGATGTTGAGTGTTATGTTGGATCCAGAGAGTATTCTTTTAAGCTAACCAAAATATAATATCCCTTAGTTATTATCTTCACAAAAATGTTGTTATTTTCTATTTATTAGGACTAAGGACTCCTCAATTAAATTATTTTACATGTGGGTAGATTGGAGAGACATCTAGCTCTATGCCATATTTTTAGGATGTCATGGTTATTCCTAGAACCCTTCATCTATGTTACTCAAGGTGTGTATATATGATCCCAAGGATATGAATTATATCTCAATATGGTTGAATATCTTTACCCGTGACATTTTTTTTGATGAACAAAGTATGTATTGTGTATTGGGATTAAAGACCTATGGATTGACAAGATTTTATTCAAATTGAGTGGTGATACATCTATATCAATGAATTATTAATAGGATTCGTAGTCAATCATGATCTTTATATCAAGGATTGTATGTAGTTTTACATTATTAATTTCACCCACGTTTTTTCTAAACTGGGATGAGAATATTTCATGTGTATACACTTAGGATATCATACTATACTTCCACCATTGGAGGTTTTATATTTATATTATTTATCAACTCTTATACATGCACCTCAAGGTGTATAAAGGTGTTATTATTTCTTTAATTTGAACATGGATGATCTTTGGATAGGGATGAGGACAATGGTTTCATAATCGAGCGATTCGACTGATATTGATTATTGTGAATGGGACGGAGAAACATGACTATCTGATCGAGACTAGGTTTGTAGTTTAGTTCTGAGATAGATTCAGATCCCAATAATTTTACCTTTGTACCTTTTTATTTACTCTTATATATGTTCTCAACATAGTGGTAAATGTATTTTCTAGATATGAAAATTATGTTTGGGACATTACTATATTTAAATATTGTAGCCTTGTTTTTATTTATTGGTTTCACTCAAATTATTAATTTCTATTCATGATGTTTGGTTATTTTTTTCTTTTATTACTCTAATTGGGGGAAAATCACCTCAATCTAACACACTTATCCGTTGTTTCTATTTCGTACCCTATGACATACAGGGTGGTGTAATTGAGGAATTGTTTCTAACTGGTTTAGTTGTTATTTAGAGAGTGAGGTAGGTCCGTAAATCACAATGGGGATGAGAAGTGTGTTTTTTCTAAATTTATATGTGGTTATATAATAACTATCATGAAATAGTGTTTTTTCATTTGAAAATGGTTTCAAAAACTACTTTTAAAAACAATCTTCGAAAAATGAAATTCTTATATTGTCTATCTATAGAAAAAGACACAACACTGTATTTATTAATGAAAACTAAACTATATAATTATTATTAAGGTTTAAGAAAAAATCAAACCCAAATTTTTTCCAAAATAAGTATAATAAATTATCATTCAATAAAATTAGTTTATACATGAAATTTTATTAAATTCATAATTGAATATTTATGAAAAATAATTAAACAAGTGATTATAAAATTCAATGTATAACTTAAAAATTAATTCGGTACCATGAAAATTCTTAATAAATGGTACTAATATATATATTATTTAATTGTGTTTTAAAAATGAATTTATACTTTCCATATTTGCAAATAAAAGATAAAAGGTTTTTTGAAATTAGTACTTGGTTTGGGAACCAACTTTATATTGACTAGTTTATTATAACAAGGAAACTTGTGTTTGTAAAATTTATATTTTTGTAATAATACACCACATACATAAAAATTTATTTTAATTTAGGAAATATATCAATATAAAATTCAATTTTTATTTAACACGCCAACCAAATTCAGTAAACATATATTGGATTTCATAACATAAATACATTTTATAACCATTCTTCCTTATCCCAAACCAAAGGAAAATATACCATGACCAGAAATTAATAAAATAACCAAGTGGAATAACCATATATATACTAAAAACATAATTTTAATCTTATTTAATCTAATAATAAAATACAGGTGGTAAAAAAGAAACTAAAACCACAAAAATTTGTAAACTATTTTTTTTATTTTCATGAAATTCTTATTAATAATTCAGGTTGATAAAAAATTAAGGAATTTGAAGTCAAATACATAAGAAAAATTAAAATTACATACATAGATCTAATTTGGGAATTAATTATTGATTACTTATGCATTAGAAATATTTCATCATGTTTGGGTGAAATCCCATCTCAATCTGTAATTTTACTATCAGAAATCAGAGGATATGGATAGTACATACCATTCCAAGACTATTTCTAAATCACTTAGATATCCTAGAATTGACTAGGGAAGAATAACAAAAATATTGTGGAAGTATCTACAAATACTAATGTCCATGACTCCCAACTGATCAAGTGTCATTACTCCATAAAGAATCCCCATAAATGAGTATTTTATTTCATTTTTTAATCTACACCCCTCTTCCCTAATTAATATATTCACATGACATTTATAAGAGAAAAATATTTATTATTTACTATGACATTAAATTAATAACATTAAAACTAAAATATTTCTATATGATATGTATTTCATATTACAAAAATAATCAAAAAATATCTATAGAACACATATATAAGTAATATTTTTAAAAACCATTTTCCTTTGTGAGGTGGAATGTATTTATTAAAAAAGATAGTTGAAATTATATGGATGTTTTGGATTATGATCAGCCTACTAAATTATGGATCTATATATTGATCTATGGACATAAATAAAGATTAAATAGTCCTTTTTGGTGTCACTTTTTTGAATGTTTTTTTCCTATGTGTAACAACTTTCAATTTGTAGATAGTGTTAGATCATTAAAACTCATGTATTCTCTATATCAATTTGATTTCATTAATATATTCATAAAATAGTTATGTCAAAAAAAATATTTTATAAAAATAATATTATAAAAAATAATAATAATATGATATTTATATTATTACATTATTAATAATAGTACTAGTAATAATAAAAATATTTATTATTGAAGTAAATATATAAATATTTATTCTATAAACTTATAATAATGTAATATTTTTCTTATGAAAAAAATAACTGTAAAAAAATAATATACATTTCACAACATAATGATGATAATCATGTATATTTTTATATGAAAACACCATTTAAAAATATCTAATGTTATTGAATTTTTATGATTCTATAATAGTTTATTAATTATCATATTAAAAAACAATATATATGTTAAATAAAATTTATTTTATATTTTTTAGTTGAAATTTATCAATATCTTAACAATTAATATTAGTTTATTTTCATTATTATAAAAAAATTATAATAATTGATTTATATAAATTATCCATTTAAATAATTTTAATGTAAAATAATATAGAAAAAGATGTTTAATTATATAATTATTCAATTAAAATAATTAACATAATAATAATCCCAATTTAATCAAGGAAAACCACTAAACACTACTATTTACTTTAAACGACTATATTAGGTATATAATAGTCTACCTAGGACCACCCCACTATGAGACACCTCATATGGAACCTGGTAAGCACCTAGTCAATATTGGGTGGCTTATATATTCATAATTGTATAAGACCAACCTTCTGATATTTACTAAGATTTTTTTTACAATAAATTCCTATAACATATGAAAACACATCCACAAATTCAACATCTGACTTTTAACAATATAATTGAAAATCATAATGAAAAATGAAATCGAGTTTTCACTATTTAAATTCATAGTTTGAATAAAAATATATTCCTTAATTAAAATTACTAAGACATTATTTCATAAAATGTTCTTTACTTCTTAAAACAATTGTCACATAAAAACATTATAAATATAAGTCATTTAAAATGTAACTCCCTTACGATTCAAACAAATTTTCTATCACTTTATTGTATTTTCCATTATATTATGTAAAAACCATATAAAATCATTAATGTAAAAGGTCAAATTCATTTAAAATTTAAAATATTTGGATGATACAATTTATCATTTTAAAATTGTTCAATGAAATCATAAAGCTAAATTCTATAAAATCAAAAATATCTGGTTACAAAAATAATACTTTTATTAATAATAGTTAAGATATATATGACAACACCATATCACAAAATAAAATAATAGAATGAAGTTACCACATTTCAATAAACAAATAATCTTAATATAGTGTTATCCTTGTTTTTAGGTCTTCGTTATTTCACAGAAATTATAATTTCTTATTTTCGAGGGGTAAATTGTCAAATTTAAAAGACTAATCTAGTAATTTTTAGATAGTGATTAAAAAATAATCGTTAATTCCTCAATAAGAAAAACATGTTATCCATTGAGATATCCGATTTCATAGTATATTTTCCAATAAATTATATCATCTTTGATACCCCTCTTTTCTTTCTCCATGATATTATTAATTTTCATTATTTAACTTGTATTATTCATCCCTAACCTTATAAATTATAGAAATATCACTGATTTTCATATCAATTTCCTCAAATTTAACAACTTCAACAGAATTATGGTTTTCATTCCTCAATGAGTATTAAATTTTATATACTCACTATATATTTATAATCATAACTCTCATGTTTTCACATTAATAAAGTCTATTCGTATTTATAGATATTTCATACCATGAATATGTTATGGTTTATTGATTTCTTTTTTGATCACAAGATGATCTATTAAAATTCAAAGAAAATTATATTCTCTATAAAATATCACCAGCAAATCTTTATAGATAATTCACTATTAAATCCTTCTATTGAAGAAAAAAGTTCTTCGGATTTATATCTTCTAATACCAATATATTAAATTTAGTGTATGACATGCTATTAAAATTAAAACCTATGTCACATAAATATTTTAAAAACTCATGAAATTTAACATTTATAAGAATAGAAAACCTATCTGGATATTGATTCTTCTTCATTAAAATACTCAACACCAAAGCTAGAAATTATCTTAAAGGAAATATATTACACATCTACTTATGTTTCATATTATTTTAAAAAAACTCCTCTAAGAATTTTCATATATGAAAATTTTCTATAATTATTTTTTAAAGGTATTTTAATACAAAATTTCCTAAATTAGTTAAAATAGTTACTGTATTATTACTCAATTATCTCATACAATATTTTCAGTAAGAGTTGTAATGGTGGTTTATATATGTGTGTATTTCATAGATTCAATATATACTTCATTTTTTGTTTCATTCATATTTTTCATTTCTTTCATGTTTACCGGTATATCTCATTACTATTTCAGCACATTATTATATAACTATATTTGTTGATGATATCATCCATTTTTTTCAGAATTCAAGAATGGAAACTTTTTGTTAAAAATTTTTATATTCCATCCATGATTTACATAACATATGAATCTAAAAAATTCCAATTTTTTGATAAAATAATTAATTTATTATATATCATTACTAAATATACATTTGGATTAATTTTTTGAAATAATCATTTCAACTACCTATTTTAAAGCCTTGGAGTAGACAACCATGTAACCATTATTATCCATTATGTGAACTCGTCTAATTTTTACACCGATTTGAATTTCTATTGTGAACTATTTATAGGTCTGTTATCCACTAAAAAACTATCTAAAATGTTTCTTAATAATTAATTATTTAGTGGAATTTTCAACCATCACATAATTTATTTGAGACATAATTTTATAAATAATTTGAATTATTTGGAATGTCTGTAAACTATGAGGGGTGAAAATTCATTAAATGTTTTCAAATATCTAAAATGATTTATAACTAAATTTTCGTTATTATTTAAAAATAATTATTATATTAACATTAATGTTAGTAGAATTGTAGGAATTAAATAATATTATTATGAAATATCATTACATATTATACCATATAATAATACAATGGTATTTAAATCATTGAATAAATTAGTTACCACTATATCATAATGGAAATTTACTAAATAATTTCCCTAATGAATAATCAATTATACCATTTTTCATTTGTCTGATAAAAATATTTATGTTTATATTTTCTACAACAACAAATTTCATAATTCCTTTTTTCTATTATCCCCACAATTGAAGGAAAATCATATTCCATTAGTATTTTTCCCTAGTTTTCCTCTTTAGAAATCATAATCTACCTCATGAACTCAATTAAATATTTATATATATTTTTTATTTATTTTATTAAAAAATATCCATTAAATGTAAATAATATATCTACAATTTTCCAAGACAATTTAGTGAAATGACCTCAAGGTTAATGTTCAATAATCATTAAATTTTTTCTTGAAAATCATTGTTTTGTTTCCTCAAATTGTCCAGGTATTATAATTTGTAATTTTCGAATGATGGGGGTTTCAGGATGAGGAATCATTTTGGTTTTTAGTATATTCTTGGACTCTCTATTGTTCTAGTAGGTATGACTTTTTTATTGTCTTATGAAGACTAAACAATTTTGCTAAAATATTGGAAATGGGTTATGTCATTGTGTGGATTCTATTGTATACTTTCCTATTATTGTAGGTGAAGTCCATTGGTGAAATTTTTTTGGGCCGTAGATATTTATAAAAAATATATTTCTTGTTTAATGTTTTATTTAATGAATTTTAATGGAAATAGTCTACATTGGAAATTCAATGGTTTTTTTAGGTTATCGGTGGAAATTATTATAGTCAAAAGGACAATTACATGATGATTTGAACATAGATTCAATTATTAAAGTGAAAAATCCATGATCAAAGCCACAATGTGATACTAGTGATCAAATGAATTTTGAATGAATGAAATGACCAATTAAAAATAAGGGCATTCATATTTTCGATCGTGAATCATGACTATGTTTGACTAAGAACCATTAAACCCTAGGAAAGATCTCCCCGCATTGTTGTGAGAGAAAAATTTTTATTATACATTTGGTCATCCCCATTCTCATGGTAAGATTTGTATGATCATTCCAAAAACCTTTTCATTTTTATCTTATTCAAGGGTCTATGGACATAACTTCATGGGCCCAAGACCACCCCATTATGTGATTATACACTATAATATGAGGGTACATCATATTTGTTTTCATCATTGATTCCTTATTTCATGTTCTTATAATGATATGGTAGAGGAATGATTTATTTATTTATTTTTTGTTTGAGTAATGATAGATGATTGATGTATATTGTTATTATGTGGAGTCCCTATGATTTTAGGGGGTGTTAGTTCATCATTTTATCCCCACACTTGTGTGATATCTTCATTAATTAAATTAATATATGGGATTAAGAATATTTCAGAATATTATATTATGCTAAAAATAAATTATTTTATTTTTATTTTCATTGTAAAAATAGTGAAGATTAACCTAGTAAAAATAATTAACTATAACTAAATACATTTACAGGAATAGTGTGTTTGAGAATGTTTTACTGATATAATCATTTTATTTATTTATTTTGTTTGATATTATTGGTTAATTTTGTGAAGAACATGTTTTTTTAATTAATTGTTTTTTATGTTTTGATACATGTTGAAATTGGGTATAAAAATCATGATTTTAATAAATAATAAGGAATTACATTAATGTTTTTAATTAGTTTTTAAATCATAAATCCTTATATGAATGAAAAGTCTTGATAATATAATGATAGTATATGTTGTTCTGATATATTCCATTCAAATTATTTTTTGTGTGATTTATTACATTTAATCATTATATTTTATGAAATTAGTTCCCAATAGGAATGGTAGATGAAGATAGGATGACAAGTTTTTTATTGTGTGGCTTTAATATAACTAAATTATCATGATGGTGATAGTTTTAGAATTATTTTGGCTAGATTTATATGGATTTGGGGGATGGATATTGTTGTGTAGTTTCAATGTATAAGTATAGGTATGGTATGGTGGATAATATGGTAGATTTTATAGAATATAGATGGGACTGAAATAAATGCACAAATTAAATCGAATGAACAGTAGGAAGAGTTTGAGATGATATAAATAAAATGATTTATATTATACATATATAATATGTGTTAATGTAAAAAAATTAATGGAGATATTAAATTTTAAATATATAATTAGTAAATCAATACAAGGTGAGAAGATGTTTTTTGATGTTATTTTTAGCTATGTGTGTGATGATTGGTTTTATAAAGGGTTAAAAATCGAATATATAGTGTACATAGTATGGTTATGGTTATAGTTGTAGTTTATTTTCTTTATAGAGTTAACCATTAATATGGAATTGTGGATTATTTTATATTAATTTTATTTTTTTATTCATTATACACATCAATCCATGTTGGGTATTGTGATACATTTTAATACGATTCTATGGGGTCTCGGTTTACACCCCAACATCTAGGATGTAAATGGTACAGATGGTTGACTACCCCCTTCCACACTCACTCTTCAATATAATGTATAGGATATAATAGTTTAATTATATGTTATGTGTTAATGTGTTAATGGAGTAATGATATGGATATGGAGTTGTTATATAGTAGTGATGTTGTGTGTTTCATGGGGTATGTGATTTTTTTATAGTACATAATTTATAGTATCAAAATGTGTTATGTGGGTATAATTATTTAGTATTTCATATGATGAAATATAATGTCCTAATTATTTATAAATTTTAGGGATATGAGTAGTAGAACATACATTGTTAGGGGATTAGAGAGTCTGGTTTAGTAGGGACGTTGTTTTAGGGTAAATTCTTATTATATTATTTTTATTATTATGTTACTATAGTTAATGTGGATTAATTAACTGATCCTTTATGTGGATGGTCGGTAGTTTAGGGGTATTGTTAATGAGTTGGTTTTACTATTTTCTAATTGACCGATATATATTCATATCCTATATTCTCATGGGGGTTTCTTGGGACGATCTAATTGATTGTACTTTTATAAATAGCCATTTACTTTATATAATATTTATTTTTAATTTATTTTGATTTAATTAGTGATTGGTATGCTGATTAATTCATCATGTCATGGATTTAGCTTGTTTTCATGTAGTCATTGATGGAGTTATTTTAGTTATTGCCTAATTTAGAGTTCCCTTGATGTTTTAAATTACATGGATTCATAGATTATAGCCATTTAATTAATTTTATGTTGTTTATCATATGTTTATTTCATATATTTCTTATTTTATTTATGAAAATGTCTCTAATACTGGTGATTTTCACACTCTGTGATAGTTAGGTACCTATATCCTTTTAAATTAAGGTTTTAGGGGTGATATTTAGATTATATATTGGACATGGAAATGTTATTATTGGTATGGTTCATAATAGTGTCGTATTGATGTTTGTAATGAGATTTAGGATAGGTTTTTGGTGTTAGACATTGATTATGATAATAATTCCACAGGTAGGGAAATAGTTAACTTTATATTATCATTTGAAGTGAGAAAATGCGACCATATTGGAAATTTAAGGGACCTAATGAAATGATGAAGGGACCTAGATGGGAAACCTAATAACATTAATAAATATTTTTTCATTATGTGGTATATATATTGGTTTTTTATAAGTATCATGTTTTTTATGCACGTTTATAAAATATAGAAGATATGGGAAGTAGAAAAATAATAATATTTAAAAGTCTAAAATAAATTTCATTTCTAAAGATTAATATTTTAGGTAATTTATTGTATAAATGGATAGTGTAATATTTCCTTCTAAAACATTATATTTTTAGGAAATATTTTATTTCAAATAAATTTAATTTCTTCTATAACTTCTGTTACAAAAAATATAGAGTTATAACGAACCATGATATACTATTAACATTATTATTAAAAACATTGCCATTATAACATAAATGTCAAACTAATAATTACACATAAGAATAACAAAAATTTAAAAATTAATTATAATGGTTATACATAATTAAAAATAAAAATAACCTTTTATTTTTTAAAATTCCATATATTCTTGGAAAATACAATTTTCTCAAAAAATACGGTTTATTGAATTAGGAAAAAAAATGGTTAAATTAATTTTTTTCAATTACAAAAAATTTATTTTTAAAAAATTACTTTATTTTATGTGTAAATATTTCAATATTATAATAGTGTGAATTTTTGGAATTTTTCTGAACATTTTATTTTTTCTATGAATAGTGAAAAACATAGGTTTTTTCTGAAAAATTAATTCTTGTTTAGAGAACTATAAGGTTCCATTTTATTTAATAATTTTTAAAAAAAATTAAAATTTACTAAATTCTATTATAATTAGTCCATTTTTTTCATCGTAATCAATTTCATATTGAAACCTGATATCAAAACCTTTTAAATTTTGAGAATTTTTTTTGATAATAATTTTCGGTCACCACTATGCATTTAATTTTAAATAATATTTTCCCACTTATGAGGATGGAATTTATAAAAATGAATAAATTAAAATTAATAATAATAATTAATAGTATATAATAGTTTCAACATTATTCTTGGTCAACCTTAAAAAGTAAAAATCAAAAAAATAAATTAGTGGTGTTATGCTTGAAACGGGTTTACTAGGGGTTAAACGTAAAGGATAAGGTGTAAAATGACCTAAAAACATATAAAATAGTATTTTTATAGAACATTTTTTACTTTCCATTTATAAGGTTCTATAACAACTTATTTTTTAGGCTTCTGTGCTGATAAAAACATTGATACACCTTATTCATTTCAAAAATTCAATGTGTGTCCTCTCCCACATTTATAAATGGCCACCCTACTCCTCTCCACTTCGAACATCAAAAACCATTTGATTTAATAAATAAATACCAAAATAACTTTTTTAAATCACACCATATATATTATATGTAGTAATTTTAATGGGCATCCCTCATAAGAATGATTTGGGTAGAAGGCTAAAAAATCCCTCAAATGAAAGGGTAAATTTATTAAAGTTGTATTTATTTATTTATTCTTCCACCTTCTTGAAATATTATTAAATTATAATAATAAAATTAAACTATTATCTTCCATATATTTATTTTTTATTATGTTAATTTAATTACCTACATATATCTCCTCTTCAATCATATAAGAAATGAAATGATCGATTATGTACACGACAGACTACCACCGTGCCAACTGATATTTTTTGTTTTCACTCACTAAATCACATTTCTAGATATAAATATAAAATAAATGTTTAAAAAAATGATATTTAAGATTATTTTAAACATATATGGTAGTAATATCTCATATATATTCTTAATTTATATTCTCTGGGAATACGATAACATCGTTCGTGTGAACAATAAACAACCACCTCATGAAGAAATGTGATTTTTTCACTTAAAAATTATATGAAAGGTAATAAGAATAAATTTAATTATTATTGGTTATATATATTCCATATTAATGACTATGATAAGGTTATATAATATTTTACTTCCTTTCATTTTATATGTCATGTAAATGGAAACAACATTCATGAATAAATATAACTTATCAACTCCATAAATAGTGTTATTCATTTTTTTCATTAAATTTTATAGATTACATGGAATACATATTTGATAAATAAATATTAAATTTATAACATGGTTAATATTCTTGATTTTATGGAACCATGATCAATTTAAAATTTTCAAAAATACCAAATTAAAATATACCGGAAAAAACAAGTAGTTATTACTCGAAACTTTATTATAAATACTATTTAGTTTTTAAAATATAATAACTAGTCATACTAAAATTATATTTTTAATGATATATGTATTCTTATGGTTATATAATAGATTTAAAATAAATCTATATTTATTATACATGCTTTTCTAATGTTTTCTTGGAAATTTATAACATTATATAAGGTATCATTGTATTAATTTCTCTTATTTGGTAACTAAGTTATGTTATGAACCTATCTTATTTAGTGAAATGTATATAAATCCCTCTTTTCAGGGAATATTATAAGATAATTTATTTTATTTATTTCTTTAGTTTCATTTAATTTTATTCTTTCATGGTGATTATTACTCAATATTACCAATGTGGTAAGAGTATAATGTTACATTCTCATCGTTTATCCGTGTTGTTTATGTTTAGGATTATGATAAAGAAATATTATGATCTATATATTAATTAATCCATGAATTATCTTATAATCTCCTTATTTTATGAACATTCATGTGTTCCCTTCAATTTCATCTTCTTATAAAATCAAGACTCCAAACTTATTTTATAAAAAAACTGACATTATTTACAAATTTTGATGAAAAATATTCTCATTCCATATCCATTTTCCTGAAAATGTTTTCCAAAATATTTTAATATTACTATATGGATTTTTAATAAATTTTTAACCTTTCATTAATTTTTAAAACATTGTATGAAAGAAATATTATTGTCATTTCCCAAACATGCCTCATTTTTTATTTTACTAAAAATGTCAATGGAATCATTAATTTTACATGTATTGAATGAATGGTATTTACTGATACCATGATTGATCAAAGATTTAATACATAATTAACATTTTTCTAATTACATTTTAAAAGAAAAAATTTTCCATAATATTTTGAATATTTTTTGATTTTAGATAAATTATTTCATGTGAAAATTGAATTTCCCCAAGAAATGTTCCAAGTGATATTTCAAAAAAATTGTACTACTAAGATGAAATAAATTGATGTCACAAAATATTTATTTGGGATATGATCCACTAATTCCATCCTTACTTCTTATCGATATTGATTATGTTTTTATGGCATGATTTTTATGAAACCCATTTCTGTTCCAGAAGATATACTATAAATAAATGATTTTGGTTTCCCATTAATTTGAATGGGTATTAATATGTTGATTATAATATAATATTATGGAACAAAAATCCATGGATTATGTGATTAGTGGGAACTATATCTATCTTTAATTCATTGGATAATTATTAATGTTAAATGATCATAGATTATATGTTAGATGTTATCCCATTCCCAAAATTGGGTTCATGGGAAGTTATCCCAAGCATAAAGGAGGGTGTATGGGAGGTTATCCCAAGTCCGAAGTAGGTACATGGGTGTGTTTCCTAATATTAAAATTTTATGAATGTATTATTGGGAATCCTTAACAAAAAAATTTCAACACTTATGTGTATTACACAACTCTATTTCATATGACATTGTTATTCTCTCGTGGATTATGAAATTTGGTTCCTCTATGATTCATCTCTTATAAACATGAAATATTTATTCTGTGACTCAAGTTTATAATATATGATATGTAGGGAATGGTTTTCAATAGTTAATGTGATGTTATGATCACCTTATACTCATCTTATTTCTATGTGATCATTGATATCTATACTATTTAGGATTAATGATTATATGATCTCAAAATTTATTTTGTTTTCATTCCTAGGTTATGAGAAAAGGAATTATTTAGTATTATACTATTATTGGTGATAGATGTTAAGATAATAATGGGAGAATAATTAGCTCACCTAAGAAAAAGTTTTTTATGTTTGCATGTTTCTAAAGGGACAAGAACTAAATCATTCTAGCATTGATCATTATGTTATATATGGAATGTTTTTCTATTAAGATATAATATTTTTCTATGAGATGTTTATTCCTTTAGAGTTGGTATTAGAGATTGGTTTTAGCAACCTTTATAAAAAAATATGATATCAATTTAGTGTGATACCTATGGATATATAATGGGACAGGTCTTAATAAAATCCAATGTATTAGAAAAAATATCATTAAATTGGTGTAGGATTTAATGAGTGGGTTTCTAGGTATTATATCCTTATTTATATACTATAACGAGACATGGATTTAGAAGAGATATATCAAATTATAATAACACTAAAAAAAGAACATCAGAATTGACATGATTAATACATGGTACATGAAAACATGTCTTACTATGATCTTTTTTACACTCTTAGGGGATTTTATTTTTAAATTCAATATATATATATATAAACTATGATAAAGTATTTTAATAAAAACTATGAATTAGCTAGGTTAAGCATAAGGTTTCATAGACGGAGATTAAAGTTTCATTATTGTTCCATAATATAAATTATTATTAATTATCAAGTGGTTTACCTCTATGATTATTCTTTATTACACTATTTTCATTGAATTTAGTCAATGTATGGATCCTAATGGATCAATGTTAATGAAAAATTAAACAGACAATGCAATGATTGTCAAACATAGAAACCAGGTGATATTGGAGATGGAATAAAAAATATTGTTCATATTCTATGATAATATTATTAGGATAAGAATCTTGATGAACATCCAAATGATAAAATGAAGGAACACGGTTATGTTGATTCATTAATGAGGAAAATTTCACCTTATTTTTTTTTCTGATGATACGCTTATTTTTGATGAATAGTTCAGTACCATTTGAAAGATATATTTAATTATCTAGTTTTTTATCACGAACAATTATTTTTTTCTAAAATTTTGATGATTAACAGGGATAATATTAGAATATTAGAAAAAATAAGGGGAAACGTGGTGAGATTAACTCTAAGTAGTGGGTTTTTTTAAGAATCCATTTTTCAATTACTACATTCCACATAATCTCGGTAAAAAATTGGAGAAGGAATTATATGAAATAAAAAAGAGGGACGATGAATCTATTGGTACCCATGATGAATATTTTATAGGTCTTATGAGGTAAAGTTCCTGAATTATCATGGAAATTGGATATAAGGTTGATTGACTATTTAGTGTCTCAAAACTAATCCTCAAAAGGGTGATATCTTTAGGGAACATTAGTAGAAATTATTAAATCATCAGATGTAAAATTATGGTGTAAATGGAGACTATAGTTTCCCATCAATGTAATTGTATATATAAGAAACGAAACATGGAAATAAAAGGAATACCTAAAGACCATGTAGGAAAGAATATTTTATATCCCACACACCCAAAGTGTGGAGGTATAGAAGTAGAAAATTCACATAAGGGGACTAATAAAAAAAATTTATAGAAAGGAAGTTCATTGAGTGGAATAATTTCAAAGTGAGAAGTATTTTAATGATAATAATAGAGGTATATTGACATAGAATTCACCAACCACAATGTAGTGTTTCATATACATGTACATTGGTCATTTTTATAATGAATTCCCTAATTTAAAGTATTGCAAGGATAAATATACTAAATAAATTTTAGAAATAAAAAAAATGGAATGATTTTGCAATCACAATACTTAAACTAAATCATGATAATTATGGAAATATATCATTCAATCTAGATTTGAAAATTTCATGTTATAGATTTTATCACTGATCCATATGAAAATATATTTTTCTATCCATTAGATAAATTTAATGTCATTCTGAGCATTGATTGTTTCCCTCTATTGGGATTCAAGAATAATGAATTCACATTTGATATTATATTGGTACAAGGATGATTCCATGATCCCAATGGAAATGTTTTTTCCTCAGATAACATTTTATTTAAGAAATTAATATTTTATTATCATTTAGAAGAATATATTTCACCATGTAATATTAACTTAAGGGTTACGGATACTATAATGGGATTATGAGTTTAAGGTTGTTCATATGTTCAAAATCATTAACACCCATTTTCTTGTATAATATGATTGTATTATAACATGTTTTTTTATATTTGGAGAGACATTTTTGGAAATAAAACCCTTTGGTTTTCTATTTATTTCAGTGAAAATACAATTTGATGATGTATTAATTGTATGTACATATGATTAAAGGTATTGGTAATCTTTATGGTTTATCTTATCTTATTTTTTGAGGTAATTATTTGTTATTTTAATTTGAGAGTGTTTTATAAATTTTATCAATATTTTTTTTGAAAATGGATAACCTATAGCTGAGAGAAAACAAATACCATTTGTTATTGTCACAAGGCTTAAACCTATAACCGACAGATGACAAGGGTATATGGATTACCACTATCCTATATGAAATATTATTTTTGTTGGGGAAAAATGATGAGAGATATTACTATGTATGTATCATGGAACATGGTCTATCAGCAAGATAAGGGTAAGATAAAAAATTCTAATGGGATGTTACAATGATTATCTATACAAAAATGGAAATTTAAAAACATCCCCATATAGTTTATTATAGGTACCCACAAAACGTCTAATGATAAATAATTTTATATGGGCCATTCTGGATCACCATAAAAATTCATAAAAATTCATTGATATTAGATTAGACTTAGGGGTACATCATATTTCAAAAATATATTTTAAGGAAGTGGGACGTATGCATGGAGTACCAATCTGTATTTTATCTGATCAGGATTGGATGTTTTCCTTGATGTTCTAGAAAATCAATCATTATGTTCTTCATATAGAGTTAAGTTTTAGCACTATGCATCATCTATAAAAAATGTTCAATATAAGAGAAAAAAGTAGAACACAATAGGATATGTTTATGTATATTTCAGTGCATTTCAATGGTGGTTGGGTCAACACCTTCCTCTAGTGAAGTTTTATTATAAAAATATATCTCACTTGAAGATTCAGATGAACACTAATGATGTAATCTATGTAAACGAGTGTCTAAATATAATTTACTAGGATAAATATGTATAATTAAATATATAAGACATAATACATCTGAATAAATGGAAAATATTTTAATAGCCATTCAACATCATATAAGGGTAGTACAACGCCAAAAAAATGTTTAATTGACAATCGTCGACAATCGTTGATGCGATTTAGAAATTAAATTTGGTGAAAATATATTTATATGAATATCATCATATAAAATTGTAATGTGATCTATAAAAAATGTAAAACTGAGCCCTGGGTATTTTAGTCCCTCTGAAATTATTTATTGTATTAGGATGATATCTTATCATTTAGAGATTCTACCAAACCTATCTCAAGTTCCCGATGTGTTCCATATATCTCTCTAGGAGAATTTAACAGTTGATCTATCACATGTACAAAACACAATGGTCATACCATTGGATAATTATATCTCTTATGGGGAGAATATTGATGAGATTCTAGATCATAGAGGGATATTTCTATGAATGTAGACCTTCCACATGGTCAGTTTGTTGTGGCCAAACCACCAGCTTGAGAAAGCTATATAGAAACCTGACGATGTGATGAGGTAGGATGATCCAAATTAATATCTATTGAAGTGATAAATTTTGAGGGAATTAAATCCTTTCAATAGTTGTATAATTTAACATTTTGAGTTTCAATGAAATATTTTCATTAAATTAAATTAAATTTATTTGACGTCTTTCATTACACACAACACTGAGTTTTAATGACCCAAAATATATTTTTATTATCATTATATAAATATGACCATTATAATTTTTCCATTAATCAAGGTTTTATGAATAGTAATGACAAAATATGTATATTATTATATGTAATTTATATATTTAGATAATACATATTTATAAAAAAAATTACTAAGTATTTTGTAATGTCATTATATTATTTAAAAAAACATTGTTTCAAAAAATATATTTTTTTTCTTTTTTTGATCTAATAATATGATTAATATTTTCTAAATTAATAAATATTTTACAAAAAATCACTTCATTCATTTAATGAATGTGTAAAAATTATCTTACGTTTAATATTTGGGATTTTCTTAAAAATCTTAAGTAGTAAATATATAGTAAAAAATATTGGTTTTATTGAAATTTTTTAAGGAATTTATATTGTTACATTTTGTTTAAAAATTTATCCATATGTATCATTAGCTCAATTATATTATAATTAATCAAAATTTCTCCATTGGAATCATTTTCATATTTAATATTGAAATCATATATTTTTAAGTTTTGAGCCAATTCTCTATTGAAACCCCCATTCTCGTCACCTCTAATAGTATAATTTTAATATAATATTTTCAACTTATGTGATTGGAATTATGAAAAATTAATTCCATATTATTAAATATAAAAATTAATATTATATAATAATGATTATTTGTGCTCCAAATAAAAATTAAAGATAATAAATATAAATTCTCATGGTTAAGGTTAAAATGAGCTTGTTAGTGGTACACTAAGAAAACAAGGGTTAAATTACATGTAAAGTTTTCCAACACAAATTTTATGGACATATGATGGCTTTATCACATATAAGTATTATTATGGAAATAATTTCTACTTTTATTTTCATAATATTGGGTAAAATTAAGTGTTTTTATAAATTCCATGTCTATCCTCTTGACCACTTATAAATGGATGGACCTTATCCTCTCTTATTCACACATTCAAAAAACTTTGGTTCTAAAAAAAATATTCCAATACCTTCTGTAATTCTCTATACAAATCCTAGATTTCTTATTCTTATTTTTAATCACTCATAATAATTAATTAGTTATAAACCTAAAGAGGCTCTATAAAGAAAAAGTAAAATTAAAAAACCTGTGTTTTTGGTTTTTTATATTCTTCCAAAAACATAAAATATTATTAGAATATGATAATATAATTAAATAAGTGAATACAACATACTAAGTTGTTATAATGATAATTTCATGACCAAAATCTATCTTCTCTTCAATCACATTGGAAAATAAATTGTAGATCATGTGTACGACATATTACCTCCTCGCAAAGCGATTTTACTAATTTCCATGACCACATCTCAAGGATTGATATAATGATGGATTTAAGGTTTTTATATTATATTAATGATATTATTATGATTATCTAAAATAAAATCACATATAAATTATTATGTTCCATTCTGTGGGAATATGATAGCATCGCTCTTATCAACGGCAAACTACCGCCTCACAAAGCATTGTAATTCCTTTTTCACTAATGCTTAAATGAGAGGTATTGAGGATAAATTTATTGAATATAGGAGAGAAATATGACATATTTATTACTATAAAATTTGATATATTATTTATCGTCAATTCATTCCGTCTATCAAGAAAATGGAAACAACATTCATGTCTACACATGGAGTACTATCTCCATGAACATTGTATTTCTTTTTATATATACATCTTTTATGTATCTATTAATACATATATAATGAATATATACAATATACATATATATATATATAAAAATATATCATTTATAACATTATGTAGATCATGAAACTATGATCAATGTTAAACTATCAAAAATACCAAATCAGAACAATACTAAATATAAAGATGATACTACCTGAAAAATGATTTTAAAAAAGAATTATTTATAAATTATTAATTAAAGGTTATAAGTAAATAATATATGGTATGATATATATAAATATATAATTATTTCTATGGAATAAATATATAATAAATATAATTTTTTTATATAGTTAGTCAAAATTTGTATGAAGGATATTGGGAGTTAAGATAAGATATTTATATCTCAATTTGTCTTCTTCGGGTAATAAATCATGATATACTGTTATCTTATTTTATCCGATGTATATACTGACCCATTAAGATGTAATATCATGAATAAATTTATTCTCATGATATTTTAAATTTCATTTAATTTTATTCTTTAATGGGGCTTACAATTCAACGTTGTCAAAGTGGTAAGGGTTTAATGATACTATATCATCATATATAAAGAATTTTTATTTCTAAACTTTTAATGATGAAAAATATTTATCTCTCCCTCATGAAATTAAATAACATTCTTATATTCTTTTTAGGAATAAAAATTAATTTATTACCTTCATTTTAATCTCTATATTGTTTCAGGATTCAAAAAAAATATTTTTATATAAAACTGACATTGTTTCTCTCTTTGGTCGAAAACCATTTTTCTTCCTTATCCGTATTTTCTAAATATATTTTCTAGAACATTTAAATATTACTCTATGATTTTTAATGAAAATTTTACCCATTTTTAATTTTTAACAAATTGTTTGAATGAAATATTTTTAACATTTTCAAAATATATTACTATTAATAGTTAATGATAGTGTGAAATAAATATTTTTTTTAACTTATATTGGATGAATGGTATTTTTTCCTACGTTGATAATAAATTTTTTAGAGATTCCCTTAAAATTTAACAATGTTACATGAAATTTAAATGTTTTTATTACTATTTGGTAAAATTTATATTTAAAATAAACGATTTCAATTGAAAATAGTATTTTCCAAAAGAATGGTTTCAAGTTATATATCAAAATAATTTTCCATTTAAGATAATGTCATATGATTTCACTAATTATTTATTGAGGATATGATCTAATGATATCATCCTAATTTTTTTATTGATGATTTTTATAATGAAATGATATCTATGAAACTTATTTCTTTTCTACGGGATATGCTAAAATGATTTTTTTGTGAAACCTACATATTTTCATAGGTTCTAATATGAAAATTTTATAATTATCTAATAGAAGAAAAATTTATATATTATGTAAAGGTTGGGACCTATATCCCCTTCCAATTGATTGGGTAATGATTAATGTTTTGTGAAATCAAAGAGTAAATGGTAGGTTTTTTCATGTATGAAATAGGGTACACGTGAGGTTATCACAAGTCTGAAATATAATACATGGAATGTTATCCAAATCCCATAGAAATTAAATGGGTGGTTTGTCTAATTTGAACATGTTAAGAATTTCTTTCTGGTTATCCTTGTCATAAGGTTCTATGTGATTATATGTATTCCACAAATCTGGGTCTTATTCCAATGTTATTCTCTCATAGATTAGGAATTTTTATTCTTTTATGATTCATATCATTTGAGATTCAATGGTGTATGACATAAAACATGCTTATAATCAATGATATATATTTTATGTGTTTTAAAAGGTAATCTAATGTCATCACACATTTATTCTCATGTTATTATTATTTTATCATTGATATCCCTCTTTTCCCCCTTTACTAAGAATATAATATCACACTTTATTATGTTATTTTCCCCATGTTATGGAGAAAAGTTTTATGTATGATAATTCTTAGTAGGGTTCTAGATGTTATCAAATTAGAAAGAAAAGATGTAGTTCACCTTTGAAATAGTTGTTTATGTGGCCATGTTTCCAAAGTAACTAGACCTAAATGATTGTATAATGGATAATTATGTTATATAGTTAACATTCATATATTAAGATGTAATATTTATATATCTGGAGTTCTAGTCTTTACAATTCTTTTTTGGTTCAAATGGAAATGGAGAAAGAGGATTCATTGATTTGTTATAATATATTTATCCCTCGATTATATGTTTTTTTACAAAAATACATGATTTTAGTTTCATCATTAGATTTTTAAGAATTATGGGGGGATTACCATGACTTCAGATATAGATATGGGGTAAACAGAGATTGAGTTTTATTTTAATTTTGACAGTAATTAGAATTATTGTGTTATATTAGCTATATTTCATTTGGAGGTGATTCTTATTAGTTATGTATCCAGTTTCAATGAAAATTTGAGGAGTCTAATATTCGAATGGAATTTTATGAAAAAATAATAGTGATGAGTTTAGATATTTTATTTAGAAGGTATATAGGAGGAAATAATTGATCTCTCTTTTGAATTTGGGATTCAATTTGTGGGAGATTTTATTTTTTTATGAATATAATCCATAACATTTTATATTTTCATATATACAAGGATTTATATGATTAGAATGTAAAATAGTTTTTTATTAATGATATTCAACACCAGGTTACCTGATCATATTGTTAATATAATCTGATATATTGATTAAGCATGAGATAGTAGAGAACATTTTTTTCACTAACCCATTATTCTCAAGGGGGACATAATTAAAACATTCAAAGGATTATAAATTTGAATGGAGGTCCTCGGTTTTCTATTTAGTAACTATTTTTGTCAGTGGGAAGTAAATATCACTTTTCAACTTCACAATTATTTATATATGGAAGATCTTATTCCTTTAAAATGACTTATAGAGAGGTATTTTCATTATTGAGGTCATGAAAGTTTGAGCTTCATCTATATGTCACTTTCTTGGGTCAAGCATGGGGATGTTTATTAGTTTTATATGTAGGATTTGTAGATTATTTCTATTAATTTATAACAAATACTAATAAATTATAAAATATTTTGTAAAAAATAGTGTAATGTTTCCAATAGTCAAAATCCCCATCATTTGCAGGGGTCTGGGCATGGCCAGAGTGCTCACCAGGAAGCTGCTCGGCCAGATGTGGTTAGATCGCTGGGTAAAATTGCTCTTCTGGGTGAGTCTAATGCAGTGTTTCCCTCTCAGGTTAGATAGTCTTCTTCCTCAGAGGGGGTGGAAAATGTTAACAGCTCTTCTAAGTTCTCGGATTTTTCAAACTCTGTCGAAGTCGCGCCTGATCAGCCCCGGAAATCTGAGGGGGGACATAGGTGGATGGTTTTTTATCGAAGGATCTGGATTTATCTATTTAGTCGATGCAGTCAAATAGTGTGGCAATGGATTTTTTGGATGCAGATGTGAGAGACCATTCTCGGTTGATGGTTTCATCCTTATTTTCTGGAAGAATCATCAATTTTCTGGCTTGCGGGGATACGAGTATTCCAAGGGGATTAACACGTTATACATGTATGCCGGTTTGTGCTCCTCTTTGTGTTGATCTTATTCAATGCCCCCTTGTGGGAAAGGTGGGGCATTCCAAAGTTATCAACAACACTCAGTCATGGGGGTATTTACTAGATGGGGTGATGAAGGAAATCATTTCTTCACGTAGGTCACCTGCTCGGTTGGCATTGGACAATTTTCATCAGGTGGAAACAGATTCAGCGACTTCCGGGTTTTCTGCGAGGAAAAAGTCTTCATTGCTGGAAGAAGAGGATAACCCACTAAAGAATAAAATTCTTATACCAAAGAGAGGATCCTTATCGGCAGGTGCGTCAAGACCGGTCACCCGATCAATGGCCAATGATGAGTGCTGCATAACCTTATTTTTCCTCAGTCAAGGTAATAATGGCAGAAGGGATAGAAACACTTTCTGCTAATGGTTTCCTTGATTATTTGGAATTCTCGGGGGCTGGGAGTTCAGGAAAAGAGTGCATTTATGGATTCTGAATCTCGGAAATATGGTATCTCTATAGCTGTGATTCTGGAACCTAAACAGGATATCTGTAAAATAAATTTCTTTGCGAAGAAGATGGGTTTTGGTCAGTTTTTCCATGATCATCCTGTAAATAAGCATATCTGGATTTTCTGGAATCGTAGCATTCCGGTGGGTTTTTTACAGGCTATGAATCAGTGTATAACGGTGAAGATTGGGTTCAAAGGAATTGGAATTTGTTTTTCTTTTATTTATGCTAGCAATGAAATACATGAATGGAGGGGTTTGTGGGAATATTTGGAGGCGTTTGACCTGGCAGGCTTGCCTTGGTTAATTGGTGGGGATTTTAATTTGATCTCTGATGTCTCAGAAAAGAAAGGTGGTTCGGAGAGTTCAGACAATGGTATGCTTGACTTCAAGAGCTTCATGGCTAGTAAGGGCTTACTGGATTTGGGCTTCAACGGAGGTAAATATACCTGGTGTAATAATCGCAAGGGGGATAGGCGCATTTGGAGTCAGCTGGACAGATGCCTTGCCAACATCCATGGGTTATACGGCTTTTCTCTTTCCTCTATTTCACACTTATCTCGTGCTTTTTCAGATCACACACCACTGCTGGTTGAGCTCATACGTGGGAGCCAGGAACCCAAATTCATCGTGTATTCGTCTAAATGGCATAGTGTGGAGGGTTTTCTTCAAATAATGAGGAATTCATGGGAACGTGGGATTGAAGGGAGGGATTGGATTGGGCTTGCTGGGCGCTTGAAGTGACTTAAGCCTAATATTGCTCTCTGGATTTATAATAATCCAATTGAGGATAGTTCTGTGGCTTCTATTCAGATGGAAATCGATAATTTGGAGGATCATCTTCAGAGGAGTTGGGATGAGGGCATTTTCATTAGGTTATGTGATAAACGTAGCTTCCTTCCCGAGAGAGTGCTGGAGATTGAAAGAGATTAAAGGCTACTCTCTAGAGTTAGATGGCTCAAATAGGGTGATCACAACACCGCTTTCTTCCATGCTTGTTTAAAGGAGCGGAAAAATATGAAACTCAACATTAAACTTGAGGATGGTTCTTACACCTCCGATGTCAATATAGCAGGTCGGTTGGCCTTGGACGACTTGGAGAAGTTACTGGAAGGGGATATACAAGGTGACTGGTTGAATGGGGTCCCCATAGTTGATCAGGGGGATTTCTTGGGATCTATTCCTAGCAGTCTTGAGGTAGAGGACAACAAAATCTTCATGACCATTCCAGAAAGTGATGAGGTTTGGGGTACTATCCGCACTATGTCATTAGACAGTGCTCCTGACCCAGATGGTTTTCCAGGGAGTTTCTTTATGGCGGCTTGGGAGTTTGTGGGGGTCCATGTTACTAATGCCGTCCAAGATTTCTTTCGGGGAGGTTCCATTAACAGGAGCTCATGTTCTTCCAGGGTTGTTCTGCTACCAAAAATCAATGACCCTTCGTCCATTGATCATTTTAGACCTATTTTCTTATGCAACATTTCATACAAGATTTTGGAAAGTCTGATGGCTAGGAGATTGAACCATATTATACCGAAAGTGATCTCTAAGGAACAACACGGTTTTATCAAGGGATGGGGCATTCAGGCGGCGATCAGAATTTCCAAAGAACTGGTGGAATACATTAATAAAAGGGTTATTGGTTCCAACGTCATCATCCAAGTGGATATGGACAAGGATTATGGCAAAATTAATTGGAGCTTTATTATTAAGGTCATGAGAGGTATGTGTTTCTTTGAATGGGTGTGTGATCTATTCTTTCATTCCTATTCATCGCCATGGTTGTCCATCTCTCTTATGGGTAAGGGATTTGGCTATTTCAAAAGTGTGTGGGGAGTGAGGCAGGGGGACCCTTTGTCCCCCATTATGTTTATTATTGCTCCGGAGGCCCTATCACAGAATTTACACAGATGGTTGGAGGAAAGAAGGATTCTCCCTTATCACAGGGAAGCTTCGGATGGATCCGTGTCTCACATTATGTTTACTGGTGATGTTTTTATTTTCTTAAATGGAAGGAGATCGTCCATTTTTTATTTTATGGTAATTGTGGAATCCTATGGTTGCTTAAGTGGCCAACATATCAATGCGAGGAAAATCAGTGTTTTTATTTCAGATAAATGTTCAATAAGGAGTGCTTGGGATATTCAGAATATTCTAGGAATTTAGAGGAAGAAATTTTCAATGATCTATCTGGGGGCTCCTATTTTTAAGCGGTGGGCTAAAAAAGCATTTTTTGAGGTTATTATTAATAGAATGTTTGGAAGAATTTTAAGTTGGAAGAGCATATTTCTTTCCTTTGGGGTTCGGGTCACCTTGATTAACAATGTGCTTTCATCAATCCCAATGCCCATAATGTCTGTGATTTCCACTCCAAAAGGTATTATTTCGTTGATGGAGAAGATAATGAACTTCATTCTTTGGGATTCCAACTCCATGGTCAAGGATCATTGGGCTTCATGGAATCATCTGGCTAAACCAATCGAGGATCATGGAGTTGGTCTCAGGGACATATCCCTAACTATTCAGTCCATGCAGGCCTTCATGGCATGGGATTTTATGGTTGGCGATTCGCTGTGGGCCAAAGTTCTTAGAAACAAATATGGACTGCATTGGGGGAGGTGGGACAAGAGGAAACTGTCTAGTCTGGTGAAGAATGTGTTACAGCACCTATAGATTCTTCAGGACAACACACGCTGGGTGGTTGGGAGAGGGAAGATTAGTTTTTGGCATGACAATTGGGTTGGGGAGAAGCTCTTTTTTCCAGGCTGTCCTGTTCCAGATATAGCCATCAAAGAGGCTTCTCACTTTCCCAGATTTTGGGATTCTATTCTTAGTGCGGAGCTGAGGGCCCTTTACAGAGATATAATGTTTAATGAGGAGGATGACCTGGTCTGTTTTACACCATGTGGTTCTGTTTTTTTAGAAGACATGAATTCAGAACTCTAATTAATCAGGGTGGGGCTCGCTATGAGTGCACAACTCGGCTATTGTGAAAATAGGATCTTACGAAGTTTAATTTTCTGGTATGGAGAGTCTGGAATAACGTCTTGCCAACGGAGGATAATGTCTAGCAGAGAGGGATTTCCATGGCCTCGCGCTGCCATTGCTGTACTAAGCCGCAGGCTGAATCAGCCTACCATTTATTCATGCAATTTGAATGGGCCAACTATCTATGGCTTCTTATGGGTAACTGGGGATGTCAAAAATCTTCTTTCACTTCCCTGCAGGGTTTTTTTGCCGGCTGGTTTATGGGTGCAGGGAGTCAAGATATGAAATTTAAGAGCCATAACATTATTGTGCTCGCCATCTTCTGGACGTTGTGGGAGGCTAGGATCAAGGCAAGAACGGAGTTGCGGCCTTAGAATACTTTCCTGAATGTTCTATTGAAGGGGCTGGTTCATGAGTTTGATGTTATGGTGAAAGGCGGATAACATTAATCTTTGATTTGCAGGTTGCTGAACTATACTCCTGACTCGTCTAATACACATGGCAGCTGGATCCGATGGGATCTACCGAGGTTCGGATACAAGATTAATGTGGATGGCTCATGTTTAAATGGTAAAATGTGTGGGGGCGGTTTGGTGCGGGACGAGTACAGTTCTGTGCTGTTCACCTTCAGCAGCTTCTATGGGCTGGGAAATTCACTGGGTGCGGAACTCAAGGCTATCCAAATAGGTATCAAGCTATGAAAAGACATCAATTTGATGTGTTGTGAGGTGGAGTCAGATTCCGAAATCGCGGGAAGAGCTATCGACGGATAGGTGGATCCTCCTTGGTATATAATATATTTAGTTCGTAGTTTCATATTGGAGCTTGGACAGGTTTTCTTGGTTCAGCATGTGGAAAGGGAGGCTAACTTTGCGGCGGACGCACTTTCTTGGGGAGGCAGTCCGAAGGTCCCGTTAATTGTTTTTTCAAGTTTGGGAACTTTTCCCCATGAGTGTAATAATTTTTTTGCGTGGGGATGCACTCGGGCTGCATCTCTTTCGACCCCCGTGACATGATTTACATTATGGACTGTTGCCCAGTTTTTTAAATAATAAAATAAAAAGTCAATTATCGATCGACATAGGTCTAAGTGTAGATGTGGTGGTTAAATTTTATATTGTAATAAATGTAGAGATTCATGGAATATTTCACTGAATACTATGAACATGGGAATAATAGGAGGTACATAGATCATATTTTGTGCCTTAAATTTATCTTAGTCTCTATCTTCTTATTGTTTTTTATTCAAGATAATCTCATTCCATAATGTAACCAATTATTTTCTGAGATCTTATACATAAGGTTGAGATACCTTTTATTACATTGGTTTCAATTATGCTCATTGTAGGGTGGTAAACATTAAGTGAGGTATATTGAGGTTTTGTACTTGTGATAGGGAAGATTTTTTTATTAGATATTTGTTCTAATTGAAAATTTATCTGTGTGATTTGGTTACTATCTTGGATTAGATATATTATGTTAGTATTGTTATATATTTATTTTGAATAATAGTTATTTTATTTTTTATCAATATTTAACATGAATTGTTATTTTTATAGCTTATCCTCAGATATGTTGCAATTATTATAATCTTAATTATTATTAGAAGACATATATAATTTTGATTTTTGTTGATTTACCAAAAATGTTGTTTGTAAGAGTTATTATGGAGTTCCTAAATTTTTTTCAAGAAATGGTTTTACCTATAAACCTACACTATGATCCTATGTTTGGGATTGAGGTATGACCTCTTGCTTCTCAGATTTAAATGTAATATTGAAAAATACATCCTTTAGAGTAAAAAGAGTTTCAAATTCATAATGATGATATATTGTAATATGGTTTCACATAGCATAGTGCGACTCCTTGGGGTGCTCTAGTGTTATTCATGAAGATTGTTGATAGTAGTATGAGGCTATATATATACTATTTATGGTTGGAAAAAGTAATGATATAGAACTATTATCCACTTCTATTGAATTATGGTTAGTTTTATTAGTTGAATAGAGGTAGTTACTTCTCAAAGATCAATTTCTATTTAACATGTCAAATGATTTATGAGAGGGGGTATTATATTTTATAGTATACTTTCATGTGTTTTTATGGACACTTTGAGTTCATGGTTATGGTGTTAAGTGAAATAATGTATCACTAGTATTTATAGGCTAGTTGAACTATGTGTTTTACAAGATAATATATTAGTTCATGGTTGTCTTCATTGATGATGTTATTATATAATTTTTTTTAGAAGAGGATTGTGATACAGAATTTATTATTTTTATAGAAATCCTATGATTATATCTGTTTTATGAGAATTAATAAAAGTGAATGTTTAATATATGTGAGTGGTAATATCTTTGAATTTCGATTCCTCAATGGGGTGTTGTAGTTGATCCTGAAAATAAGGATTTCATTGTGACTTTGGGGGCACCATAGAATGTGGAAGAGGATCATAATTTCCTATGCTTCATACTAGTTACATGAGTTTTGGATATAATATTTCATGGATTTTGTCTCCTTTGATAGATCTAATGAAAAATAACTATATATGATTTTTGGATTATTAGTGCTACATTGGAATTGAGAACCTAAAAAGAAGATATTTAGTGAACGTAATTTTCATTTACTAAAAATAGAGTTATTTTCAAATTATTCTATAATTATTATCATCTCGGTATGGGTTGTTTACTAATATAGAAAAGTAATGTGATAAATTATATATATTATCAAATATGAACCCATAAATATATCTATCCTAAACAGGATATTGATATTATGCAGATAGTTTCTATATTCATGTTTTTATTGAATTGTTTTATTGGTAAGAACATTTTTGGTCTTTAATAAACATTAATTCTCTTGGTATGTCATCCATCGATGTAATTTGAATCTATCTATGTTATGGTAAATGGATTTCTTAAAATATTATGATTATTATGTCTTCAATACTCTTGGTAAATTACATATGGTGGTTGTTTCAATATTTAGAAACTTTCATGGAAATGGTATTAGTGGTTTTGGAGATGTGTAGAGGATAATGGGATATCCATAAATATTTAAAATTGATATGAAGAATATTGGTGAAATAGATTTAATATTTGAGATAAATATTAAATTATCCATTTTGTATCTATTAAAAGAGTATATATAAGGATATCACTAATGTTAGGTGTAGAGATATAATTTTTTCTCTGAATTTTATTATTATGTGTTGATAGAGTATGGTCATAAATGATTTTATTTTTGATAGAATCTAATTAATAAATTTTATGTATGAGAGTTAGTTCTCTGATAGTTTTATATATCACATCTATAAGTTACTGTGGTATGTAAATCATGTACTATGCATTAAGAAGTCATCTATGGTGGCTAAGAATGAAGAAAATGGAGGTTAAATTAATTTCCTTGTGATTCTTTTATATGTAATATAATATTGATATTTTTTTCATACTAGTTTATTACATCGATTAGTTTTTATTTTATATAATTTTTAAGATGTTTATATAGATTTACTCAATATTTTACTTTGATAATAGGGACTATATTTCACAATAAAACTAATTTTATTCTAATAAAACATATAATTTTATTTCTAAGAAAACTGGGATTCATTCTTGGTGGATATTATTATAGGAAAAAACACACCATTTATTCTAGTTTTTAAAATCATATTACACCCAAAAATTGATTTTATTTACCTTTAAGTTTATATTATGAGTCTTAATATTATCTACATAATTTTTATTTCATAAATTTTCTATGCACTGCATTTAATTGTTCTTTATATGAATTATTCATTGTGAATGTTGGTATAGAATTAGAAACATTGGATTAGAGAAGCAGGTTTACAAACATTGAATAATGAAATACAATGTTTTAAGTTATTGTAACTAATCATGTGTAACTTGATATTTTAAAATAAATATTTTTTTAAATATATGTATATAAATTAAAGCTAAGAACTATTGGAATGGAAGAGATCAATAAGTCACTAAACACTTGATTTCACAATCCTAATTCTGGTTTCTATCATTTTATTATTACATGATTTTAACACATTGATATTTTTTTTGTGTGTACTAAGAACTATATTTTGTGAATTTTTAAGTGTAAATATCTTAATCATCATGTTGTAATTGTTATTTTTCTTATAATTCATGATTGAAGAGCCTATAGGGATAGAATATGGTTGGTCCAGTCCTTAAATAACAATGGATTACATAGATTAGAAGATTGTGTTTTTCTTTCCTAGAAAATATGTATGGATTATTGGGATATGAAGAAAAGGTGTTATGGTAAATGGCTGTGATACCATATGATTATAATATAGTAGAAATAATTTAATGATTTGTATAGGGACATATTGGTTTAGGTTACCAAACACTTGGTGTTTTTTTACTAAAATTGGAGGTTTTAATTATTTTAATTTTTTTGTCATTGTTTTCTTTTTTGATATTGTATTTTAAACAAAAAATATAAATATTTTTTATTTTTTATTTTTTTTATATTTCAAAATGTATATTAGTTTCAAGAAAAAGTTTATTTTTTTTCTGTGTTTACTATTTTACACCAGAATGTGTATGATATCTAATAATCATAATTTAAACTAATTTAATATTTTTCTATAATATAATAAGATCAATTCAAATAGTGTTACTTAGAATCAATATTATTATTAGGTGGGATAAAGATTTCACACCATTTTTTTACTTCTATTAACCACCCTTATAGAATTTAATCATCTTCTATATCCACATTATATTATATTAACACTTGGTATCATATAAAGTTTCTTTAAATTTTCTAAATATACTTCATGATACTTATAACTGTTTATATTATATATATGTTTCATTGAACTTAAAACAATTTCTTCACACTAACATGTAGAAGATGAAAGGTATTTTAGTTTTCTATGGAAGGAAATCCTATTAAAAACTTATAGAATTAAAATATTTTCCAATCACTAATATTTTAAGATATAAAATATCTTTTTTTAAAGATGTGTTGAATAATTTAATTATTAAGACAAGAGTAGATCCCTTTCTTTCATGTGAATAAATTACTGAATTCTGGGGAAGGTATCATTTCTATTATTAATTTTTAAAAGTATTAATATCAAGAGAAATATATATTATAGAATTCATTTCTTTTCTCAATATATAATGTTATATATAGTAAAATTTTATCATTGTATAAAGTTGAAAAAATATGGATTGTGTTGCAGATTGCAATCTTTGGGACATCGAATGTTCCCAAAACTTAAAGAGCTATGTTGAGAGATAACTATAAAGACATTGATTTTCATCATAGAGAATCAATAGAATATAATAACTGATGATTAATGAAAATTTTTAATAGAATTACATATTTTATATTAAAGTAAATAATTAACTGAAGGATTATATAAAATTTGACAGATATCTTACACACTGTGGGAAACAAAGTTGATGGCTATATATGACACTAAGAATTTGAAAAATCCTAGTTTTAGATGATCTCATTTAAAAAAATAATGTATTATGAGAATTAGTTGAAACTTTATAAGGATAATATAATGAATGGTGTTTTTCCATCTCATACTTACATTGGTTTAACTTTCATGTCTGAAACATCTAATGTAAATCCCCATGATTTTAGTATAAAATTATAATTTAAATAATCATTGTATTGAATGATTATTTCATAAGAAACTCTAAAATAATGAAATCCTTGACATAATAGATTAATATTTTTAATATGATTTTGGTATATGTAGATCTATATTGACTAAAAATACTATAATCTATTAAAAAAGTGAAAAAATATGATTAAGAACAATTAATGTTTTATAGGGAATTTTTCAATAATATATGTTTTTTATTTTTATATAGTATTATAATAGAAAAGATAAATTTATAATTTTCAATATTTTAAATATGGAAATTAATATTCATTTTTTAATTAAACATGTCAAAATTATCTTATGGTGAATATTTTTTATTTTTCTAAAACAATTTAGTTTTTTGATAATTGGGTAAAAATAGTGATTTCTTTATCACCGTCAATTTTATAATATTATTAGAATAGAAAATTGAAATAAATGTTTTTTATTTTTTTAAAATATATTTATAATGTAAAATATTGAACTGTAAAATAATATGTTAATTTTCTAAAACCCACATTTAACTTTTTGGGAACATGCATAATATTTTTTTTGAATGATTTTTTTTCACTTACATTAAAAATTAATATCTGTCATATGGGGAAATTAAATAAAAGACGGATTTCATTATTAATATCATAATTTTAATATTATTTTTTGGTAAAATATAATTTCTCCCCCATAATTTTTTAATAGTATGATTAATGATAATGGCCATGATAATTGTAAAATAGTTACTTTCAAATAATTTTTGTATTAAATATGTGTAATTTTTATCCAAAAAAATTAGTTAATAAATTTAAAAAACTAAAATAATATAATTATTTAACCTATGTATAAATATATTATTACCCATTAAACTATTAATCAATACTAATAAATATTATGAAAATGTAATGGTGATATTTTTTTTTTAAAAAAAAATCTCTACATTAAATGATTTGATTTAAAATTTTATTTTTCTATACATATAAATTTAATTATTTTATATTTAATTCCAATTTTGGTTTATAGTATTAATTTTTTAGTAATTTAACATTACATTTTCTTTAAAATATAAATCAGATGGGTAAAAAAGATTGTAAGGTCAAAACCTAAACGGTAATGTGTAGAATTATTATTTAAATGAAACAAAAAATATGTTTAAAAAATATGTGAAAATGATTGGTTGAGAATTTATAAACCCTATATCACCTGAAAATTTATTATTCCCGACTATTGAGCAACATAACCCTAAATATTTTCTTCCTGTCATAGAAAATTGATGGTTTTTTAAACAGTGTCATTTTCTTCACTTATAAATGGAGATCACATCCACTAATATTATCCAAAATTTTTATGAATTATCTCTATAAAAACTCTATCATATTCTATTATTAACCCTATATCCTTTTTTCTAGTGTTCTTTTTATTTATACAATTCCATGAAAATTAGTTTTAAGGTGTTACCCAAGGGAGAATATCCAATGTGAGAGGTAATTGTCAAAATCAATATCTCTTAATTATTTTATTATTGTACCCATTAAATATGTTACACCATTTAAGTAATGATAAAATAAATAATATTTATATACATAAATATTATTATAACAATTGAATGTAACATTATTACATTCCTCCAAAACCCTTTGAAGAAAGGGTTCACTATCCATAAGTGTGGACTATCAACTCCGTGAAAAATGTTTTCAATTTTTCTACCACTATATAACATGGATTACTTCAAAATTTCATTTAATGTGTAACGAAATTATTTATGAAAATATTAATATTATGTTATGATAATATTGGACATTCAATTAGTTATATAAACATTAATTCATCATGAAAAATCTAACCACCTAAAATAATAATTAAATGGGACCATTAACAATTTGAGTGAATTTTGGAAAATCCTAAAAAACTATATAAATTATATTCCAATGGAATAATAAAATACCCAATCCATTATAAGTATGGACATTCTTAAATCTATTTTATGAAAAAAATTACTATAGTTAATATACCAAGGTTGTTTTAGAGAAATTGATCAGACTACCTCATGTAACTATTATAAGTGAAAAATATTTAATAAATTAATAACTTATGATAATTATTATAGATTATGAAATAAAATATATAACGAATAATTTTCATAAATTTTTTAATGTAATTATTTTGAATATTTAATATGTTAGGAAAATATAAAGAATAAATCAAGACCATAGGAAATGGTTATCTGTGTCTACATTAAATACCAAAATACATGTTTGATATTTCACATTATTTTATATGGTGTGCTAAATTCCATATTCTGCTAAATTATAATGAATATCATTTATTTAATAATATTTTAATTTTTGATTCATTGTAAATATATTAATTACTTTTTATTCTTACATCACCAATATTATAAAGGGGAATTTTACATAATTATTATTCTTTGAAATACAATGTCTATGCACCAGCTATGTCAATTTTGTGGGGTATATATTTGAATAGGTTTTCTATTATCAAAATTTTTCTTTCAATCTATGGGATTTAAAAGTCTATCTCAGGTTTTACCTTATATTGGTTTTTAATACAAAAGATAATGATTATGTAAAGATTTTGTTTACAAAATTCTCATTTAAAAGGTTATGATACCTCTTTTAAAAAATATTTCATATAATATGGTTATATTATTCTCATTGATTGAATCATGTGGTATTACCTACCATTCCATGTATTTTCCAACCCACAACATACCATTTCTAAATGTAACATTCTTCATGAATTATGATATCTATAAAGGATATAGTTAACTTATATTTCCTTTTGAGGATTAAAAATATTATTAAATAATAATAATTCTTATAATTTTGTAATTTTTTTCTATTTCTAATATCATATTATATTCATGTCTTCATTCATGGTAAAATAATGTTATTCACTCATCTATTGTTTCTTAATGAAATTCATTCATAATAATGTGTACAATTTTATGAAAAAATATCACTTCCTTTAAAGAATATATTTCTCTAAATCTATTTTAAAATTCACAAAAAAATTCTTATTATTTTAGAATCCAGATAAATGTTTACTCATGTGAAATTCCATTTTTAAAACCAAATTTCAATGAAACATTATAGTACTTTTTCTTAGGATGTGGGTTTTCAACAATGTTGTTTAAAAATAGTAATTTTTTTTATCCTTGAAATTTTTTTTTTTTCATCCACTCCCCATTATCAATAGAAATAAATTTTATATTTTCGAATAATTATTATTTAGGATTTTATTTAAAACCCTATGTTAACTATTTTTTCACTTAACTTTTTGTAAACGTTTATGTATTTTTTAAGGACACAATATTAATGACTACTTATAAAACATTAAATATTTTCATGATTTTATTGTCATATTTTTCAAATGGTTATATCATAAAAAGATATAATATTGATGGTACTTTTAAAATAAATAATTTGAAAAAATAAAATCACATTCTTAATGGACTTTTTTACATGGATGTAGATTTATCTTTTACACCACAGATAAAATTGATTTTTGAAAACACATTTATGATTTCTCATTAATTTTACAATTTAGAAAAAAAATTTGACTAAAATATATTTATGTTATTTGAATAGAAATGTAAACTACATTTTAAAATATTACATTGTGTTGATTTATTTTTGGATATCAATTATTCACATTCTTGATGTTATTTTGGGTTATACCATCTTTAAATGTTACAAAAATCCATCTATCATTCCAGGTGTGTTTATAATGTGTTGAATGGTTATATTCAAATGATACAAATATCAATGGATGATTGATTGGTTGGTACCTATAGACATAAAATTAATTTTTTATGGTTTTTTATCTCATGGGATGATGATTGTTTTTTAGAACATGGTGTAGATAGACTTGTTCTCTTTGTTTGGGTAAAAAACACAGGATGATTTTTTCAAATGTTTCTTATGAAAGAATTATGTGGGTATAATTTTTCACATTTATGTATTTTGAATGTGATTCAATAATAATTGTTCACATTTATGTTTTTTGAATATTATCAATGATTAGTTCTTCATAAGTTTGTAGATTGAACATTATTTGTGAATATTTTCTTACTTGATTGTTGTGTGAACGTGGACTAGACTTTTTCTAAAAAAATTTGTTATGTGATCACGATTCATAATATGTTTTAAAATGTTTTTATGTGAATATGATGTGGGTATCTTGGTTCAAAAAAATTTAAGTTATTATGTTTCTTCTATAATTCAATATCCTTATATGATTGAATGTCATTCAATATTTTATATGTTCAAGAGATTAATTCCATTGGTTCATGTTTATTTTCACAAACCCTATTAAAATGTAATAAGTTTTTTTGAGATTACATGTACTTATATGGTGTCTTATCAAAATAATCTTATTGTATATTATTCATTTTAATTTTCCCCTGTTAATTTTTATCAAATTCTTATGATATAACAGTAAATGGTATATTCATATGTTATTCTCTTTAATAATCATTTGAGATCACCAATTTATTATGCTTACATTACTAAAGTTTTTAATATGAGTTTAACTTATGTGAATTCTAGAAGTATTCTATCATGGCCCAATTATAGGGAAATGTTCACAAGTAATGTTAATTGTATTTCTTGTTCATAATACCATCAAAGGCACTAAAACCTTCATTCTTGTGATTTTGATATTATTATTAGATTAAATATTTAAAAAATTTAAATTATTTTAAAAAGACATGATCATATATATTAATATCAAATACAATATTTAATGAAATCATTTATCACTATACATCCAAGAGATGGGATTGACATCCAAGAGTTTGGGTCTACAGTGCCTGAGTTAGTGTCAAAACAGTTTTGATTATTTTTTAGCATTAATTTAGATATTTTGGGGAATTTAATGAAATAATCATAGTGAATAAGCAAAGGATACATATATTATATAATTATATTTATAGGAAAATATATTGAAATTTTGGAAAAAATATTTGGTTTGTGGCCTTCATAGTAATTTCATCCTTATAAGTATACTATAAAGTGGATGTGGATGTGGAAAAGAATCACCTCAGAGTAATATCTTTGAAAAAAGGATAGTTTTGAATCAAAAAAATCATTACTTGTCTCATGATATGTGTGCCAAATACTACAAACCTAATAAGCACTCCCATGTGACATGCTTTGGTTGATCTTATGCTCTTTATGAAGTATTATAAAGGATTTGAGAATGGAATTATAGTAGGATGGAGAACATAATAAGAGTATGAACATATACATTATAGATTAAACTGAAGTGGTTTTAAATTGATCAGTTTATTTAATAGATTATCCAAAAGTACCAAAGGAAAAAATGAATGACCCATTAAAAAAACATTTTAGGTTTGATTTTTCATAGTTATGTGATAATTTCATCATATTTTATTAGATATTATTATTACCAGTTTGGTTTTATTATTCGTTTGTAAATGGGATCATGAGAATAAATTTGTGATAAGTATTCCCCGTAAACTCATATAACCAATAATGGAATCAAATTTTTATGAATTTTTTAGTGAAAATAAAATCTCACAACATGCCGATTATGTAGAAAATTTTGAGTCTCCATGTATCTAAGATTGTAAGGTAGAAATAAATGTAGAATTTATAGGATCAATATACTATGTATTCTCATGAATTTGTATTAGCATATAATGATTATTAATTATAATGATATGATTCACTTCAAGGGAGAATAATGTTTTGTCATGTGGTTTTCTAATTTTATTTTTATTTATATAGGCAATGTTATTATATATTGTTTCACACTAAACAACAATATAATATAATCCATGACATAACAGATGAATATTATTAAGAAATTTTAATAATAGTTAAACCATGTGTAATCTAAAGGATTATAATCAATAAGATATCACAAGAAAATATGATTAAGAAAAAAGTATTGTTTAAAATGGAAATTTTCAAATTAATCTATTATATAAATAAATATATTCATTTAAAGGAATGATTTAAAAATGTGGAATTGAATTTTTTTTAAATAAGATTTATTTTTTAATTCATCATTTTTAAATTTTCAATAGTTCATTTTTTTGGATTTTTTTACGAATATTTTTTTAGTTAAATAGAGAAAAAATACCAATATTTAGAATATTTTCCCTATTACAATATTGTAAAAAATAATATAAAGAATTTAATTTGTTTGGGACCATTATTATATAAAAATATTTTCATAATGTAAAATAAATATATGGTATATTCAATGTTTAATTTAAAAACTTATATTTAACAAATTGGAATCATACGTAATATTTTACATTAAATTTTTTTATATGTTATATTATATTTTTAATCCAATCATATATAAAAAATTAACTCAAAAAATGAATTTTATATTTTTGATCAATATTTTTATTTTATCTTTGAAATTTAATTTCAATATAATTTCTAAAATTATGATTTTTAAAATTTACATTAATTATTATTTCAATAATAAAACTGTTACTTTCAAAGAATTATGTAATTAGTATTGTATAATATTTATATATTCAAATAAAAAAATATACTAACAAAATTTAAATGATATAAATATTACCCAATTATTTAAATATAATGACACTCATTCAATTTGTAATCGATACTAAATAATATCAAGAAAACTGAATGGTAAAACAATATTTCAAAAAAATAGTTTTTCTATATAATAGTGTGTTTAGTTTAAAAGAAAAATTTATCTTATTTAGAATTTAAATAGATTATATTTAGTTATAATTTGCGTTTATAAATTCAATATTGGTTATAATGGATACTTAAAACGTTACCCAATGGAGAATATCCAAAGTGAGTTGTAATGTTCTCAAAACATATATATTTATTATATTATTATTATACCTCCTAAACCTATTTTATTCATGGATTTATGATAAAATCAAGAGTATTTATATATATAAATTGTAAAATAATAAGAGAATATAAATTTTCTACCTTTATGAAAAATATTTTAAAAAAAGAACATGTCCTCATTTGTCAATGTGTACTGCAACCTCCATAAACAACTTGTATTTCCATTTTCCACAAAAAATGTCAAGTTTAAAATACATTTTAATTAATAAAAAATATTTATGAAAATATTAATATTATTTATGGATATTATTAGAAATTATAAAAGTTATATTTATAAAAAACATTCAACATAAACATATCCACCAAATATAAAATTATCGGGGCACCTTTCTTAATATGAGTACATTTTTTGAAAAACAAAAAGACCATATAAGTTTTTGAAAAATTGAATAATAAAATTCATAAATGAATAAAATTTTGGTATTTATGAATATATTTTAAAACAAATTTGACAATGGAAAATATGATTTGGATATTTAAATGAAATTGACTGAACTACTTGAAATAAACACCATAAGAGAAAAAATTTAATAAATAAATAGCATTAGGAAATAATTAGACCATATAAAATAAAAAATAGATTTAAATTTTTCTTAAGATAGTTTTTCATAAAACTATATTTATTATTCAGAAAATTAGGCACAATTTTAGAATGAATAAAGACTAAAAGTTTGGTTTATTTTAATTTATTTTCAATTACTTGGGTCCTGATTGATATTTAAATCCATTATTTCTTTTATATCATGTGTTCACAACTCTATTTACATCATGTATAGTGAAAAAAAATATTAATTTCAGAATATTATAATGTGAATTTCATTATTAATCTTTAATGTCATTTTAATTATTATATTACCATTAAATATCGAATTTTTTATTCTAAATTTTTCTCCAAGGATATGTGATGTGTATGGACCAATTCTTTCTCTTTTAGGTATTTATTGGGCCTTTTTTTATTTTTCTATAATTTTTATTTAATAATTAACACCCCATGTTTTTAAAATTGTTTTTCAATAATAAATTATTTTTCACTGATGTCTTGGGTTGCAGACTACACTATGTCAAGACTTCATCATACACTAAACCAATATAAGTTTTCACTATACACAACACAAACTTCTCTTCTGTTACACGCAACATTGAGTTTCTACCAGAAAACATTTTATTTTTAAAATTATTTTAACAAGATAGTGATAACACAACCATTAAAATTATTAATATGAAAATTAATAACCATTTTGTAGATATTATTTATAATGTCATTATTAAAATAAAACATATTTATAATAAAATATGTAGGTTTTTATAAATTATTAGTTTTCTTGAAAATAATATTTTCTAAAATAAAACACATTTTATGTGCTTCTGCGAATAATAATAAAATTAATTTTATACACTTTTATATATTCATATTTATAAAATAAACTTAATTTTTTAATTTCTAATTTCATAATTATTTAATTGTTAGTTTTGGTGTTTTTTCTGAAAAAAATCTCTTTTGAATGAATACAAAAATGATAAATTTTAATTCTCTACTACCTTTTCATTTAATTTTTTTATATTGAAAAATTATATATTAATTTTTAGGTGTAATTAGATAAATTTAGAATAAATTAATCCAATTTTGGTAATTTGTTACAAAGTCACATTGAAATTGAATATAAACACATTTCTATCTTTTAAACAATTTTTATTAAAAACTCATTTTCTCATTTAGTCTACGATATCAATTTTAATTTACTTACCACCACATATGTGTTTAGAATTAAGAGAAATGGATTAAATATTTGGAATAATAATAATTTATATTTAATAATATTATCAACTAAATTTTTGGCAAAAAATATTAGTAAATGTAATTAAAATTAATTATAGTGTTTAAGGTAAAAACAAACGTAATTAATGACTAAACATTGATTTTTTTTAAAAAAAAGTACATAAAATTGTATAAAAATTGATTTCTAGAAATATTTAGTCCATTAAATATATATGAATCTATAACAGTAAATTTTTAACCATTGGGGGAAAAGTAAAAATGTCGAAGCACTCAAATGCTAGAAAATCCAATGAGTAATTTTCCAAACTTATAAAAGGCCTCCTCCTCTTTACAGCTCTCAATGGAATTTTGGATCAACCAAAATCTACAATAATATAAAAATAAAATCCATAATTTCATATTAGAAATCTAAAATTTGGCATAAATTCATATAAGGAATCCCTTTGGTGAAAACCAATTGGAGTTTCCCAAAGAAGAGGTAACAACATTTTTTAAGCACTTTTGATTTTTTTTCACCCCTAAAACAATATTATTAAGTTCATAGATAATACCAAAAATATCATCAAGTTAATTATATTATTTATATCAAGGGTTCTTCCTACACTCACAAACACTTCCATTAAATATGATATATAATAATCATTCATGTGTATGGAAGACTAACACATTGTGAACCGATTTAATTTGTTCAAACATTGCCATCTTTCTGGGTAGATAATAATGATGTGATTCTTATTTTTATATTTTATATATGATATTTATGGTATATATATTATTTTGGAATTATTATATAATAGATACCTTAATATATTCCATTTTTTGTATATATGATAACTTCTCTTTTGGATGTGTGGACTACACCTCCTCAAAGAAATTTGATTTCTTCACAAACTATAGGTAATGTATTAAAGAAGGGTTCAGTTAATGTATATTATATAAATAAAATATTAACTATATTGCAATTATATTATATATATTTATACATATATTTCATTTAGATACTTTCTTTCAATACACAGTAAAATGGAAACACCATTTATGCATACGTACATCATACCATCTCTGTAAATGGTGTATTCCATTTCAAATTTCAATATTTCATAAATTTTTATAAATATTACTATAATTGTTTTTTAAAAAAATATTTTTTTTACATTCATGAAATAATTAAATAATTATCTATGTTATAGAATCAAAATAAAAAGTCAAAACACATAAGAAAAACAAAGAAGATAATACCCAAAACATAACATTAACATGAAATTGTTTCTAAATGGGTAATATAAAGTCCTAAGAAAATAATATATAATAAGATATATATTAACATGGTTATTTGTTATATTTAAATAAAAATATATTCATTATAAAAATGGTTTCAAAGTGTATGATTAGATTTAAGACATAGGATATGTGTTTTATTGTCTCACTTTTATTTCTGTGAGATTTATGGCTTATTCACCACTCATATATTTTATGTGGTGTATATAATACCCTTGAATGTATTATATTATTATTATAATTAAATTTATGGTTATTTAAATACCCAAATTACAATATCTATTTCATGGGTTTTATGTTTCAAAAGATACCAAATCGGTAAAGAATTTTTTATCAAGTTGCCTTATTTGAGACAAATGTTTTGTTTTGCACCAATATTCTATTACAAGGCTTATAGAATAACATTTTACATCTCATATCATGAATATTATTATCTAAATTATACTTTAATCTTCATTATATTTCATTTTCTTACATGGGTAGCTTGATTCAATGTTTCCATGTGGTAATAGTTTATTAGAACAATCACATCATTTATCAGTATTGTTTATGATTATTATTTGTTTTATGAAACCATAAGATCCATCATTCAATAATATTTTTAAATTTTCACATATCATGGTTAGTCATTAAAAATTCATTTATAAGTACATTTTTCACTATTTGGTACTTATGATAATTAAAAAAATGTTTTTAATAAAATCAAACCTCATTTATTTCTTCGGTTTGGAATTTATTTTATTTAAAAACCATGTTTTCAAAAATGTTTTGAAAAAAATCTTTTTCAAAGGATCCATAAAGTTATGTTTCATGAAAAATGGATATTAAAAATTATATATGGTTTTCAATGCTTCCATTATATGTTTTGAAAATATATTTAATGAAAAAGGTTTTCAAAAATTATTTATGTTTTTAAACTCTTTTTTCAAAGATGAAAGAATATTTTCGATAAGAAAAATTTTTAATGGATATTTCAAAAGTATTTTACATCTAAGATTAAATTTATTTTGTGTCAATCATGCCTTACTGATGATATTATACGAGGTTTTCATTCATATTAATTTTTGAATGGACTATGGTTTGATGGAATAAATCATTTAAAATACAGTTATCTTTCATGTGTTATATGTTTATGAAACCTATTTATTTTTCATGGGTTATATTTTTGTGAAACCCATTTCTATTCAATGGGATATATGTTTTGGAAAAACAATTCACTTTTGGGGTTATATGATTATGAAACCTATTTTGTTTCATGGGATATGATTTGATGAAATGATTATGAAACCTATCTCTCATCCAAAGGATATGATGTGATTAATTATTTATGGAATCCATATTATTTCATGGGTCATGAAATGATATTTTTCATCATGTTGAACATGTAGGTTTGATTTTATTATGATAAGGGTGGTACCTATATCTTTCTATAATGAATTGGTATTGATACATATCCCATGAGATAGAAATAGTTGTAACATGGAGTAAACTCAGCTCTCTAAAAGAACATTTCAACAATGATTGTCCTGGGAGTAAACCTTGAATAATATGATAATCATGGTAGTGAACCATAACTTACAAAATATAATGGGGAGTGATCATGTATTACATAGATAGCCTTGGTAGCGATTACTTACGAAAAACAAAAACCATTTTTTATGCTTATGGGTCCTTAAAAATTTCATGTCTTATTTATATGTTATGATTTCATGAATTATGATCCTAATTACATTATTATTCATGTCATGTGAACAAAAAATAATTACTCCATAAATTCTTTTAATGATATTTTATATGTATGTTATGATCATATAAAATTACAATCATGTTCTCTCACCCTTTTTCTTATGTTTATTCTCAAATATATCCCTTATTTCCTCTTACTGAGCATATGATCTCATCCATTTTTATGCTCTATTTCCCAACATTGTAAAGATATTTGTTTTTTATGATGTGTATTTGATGGGTTATAGTCATTAAAATCCTAGATGAAGATAATTCATCTCACATATGTACCAGTGATTATGTTTAAATGTTTCCAAAGGCACTAAAATATTAATTTATTTGGGAATCTATTTGTGTAATATATTAAATATTCCACAAAATGAGGTAATGTTAATGTATGTGATGTTATGGTTGTTGTAGTTGGTATTAGAGGAAAAATGTAGTTATAATTTGGAGTCTAAAATAAGAAAATCATAGTGGTAACTATATGGAAATTTCTAAGGATAAGTCTATATATAAAGGAAAGTATAGAGAAATGACATAGAAGTCTGGTAAAGGATAGGGTGAGTTAATTGTATAAATACATCCTTGTCTTGATAATATAAGTGGTTTTGGATCTAGAAAAGATGTACATAGCGGTAATAACCCCAAAAAAAACCATATTGATATAGGATCAATTGGTAATTGGTGTATAACAATGATCATTGTTTCACACCAGCTTTTACACCCCCGTGAGATATGATTTGGGAAATAAAAAAAATTAATGAACCATAATAAGGGATTTAAATATAAATTATCTATTAATACCCTATGATAATCCTAATTTTTCATATATTAAATAAGGATTCATAAATTATTTATCCTATAAGTTTATTTTCATGATTATGTGGTTCCTCACTATGAAAATTAAATCTAACTCTATGGTTTTTAGTTTTTGTCAATTCCTAGAACCTGAAGGAATCATGTTAAGGGTAATTATAATAGAAAATGAAAAGATTTTCCTATAGAGAGTCCAAATTATATAAGAGTTTGAATGAATAATATCATAGCTATTCTCACTTTATTTTCTCAGTCCATGAATCACGTTGGTCTTCCAAGTGAGAAACGAAGGGAACAACATTCTGTTATGTCCTTTATGAGAAAAGTTTCACCTTCATTCAGTGGATCATCTTATCCACTTGTTTTTAAAAAATGTATTACTACCACTAAAAATATTTTCTTTGTTTTCTAGTGTTCCTAACATGAGAAAGTCATTTTGGATATTTATCAGTTATAGGGTGTTATAGACTAATAGAATACTCAAATCAATAATTAGAGAATGTAATATGGAATTGAATCCATGGATTGTAAAAATTTCAAGAAATTAATTTTCAATATTTAAAATACTTTAAATATATGTAAAAATATAGAGAAATATGTCCCTTAGTTAATGAAAATGGATGATTAATATGTTGGTACCTATTAGACTAATCTCACAAGACGTTCAAGGTATGCTTCTGGTATAATCATCCAATAATAATGTAAAGTTGTTAGGATAATAAGTGGCTTAAATCCATGTCTCATAAGGGTGTTGGGAATTATATAAATTTTTATATAGAAATAGATTGAGAATTTTGGAATCAATGAGGAAATTGTAGTTAGAGTTACATGTCAATATCATGGTTTTGACATGAAAATGAATATGGACTTCAAATATAAATGTAAAAAAATGAGGAAAAGAATATGAACATTCAATTATGATTTAAGTGTGGAATGAATCATGGAAGAAATTTTCTTACGGGATATAATAAATGTTTTATGTGAGGTAGGGGAGGTCACAACAAATTTTATTGATGATATGATTGAAAAAGTTATCTAAAAATGTGAATGGATATAAATAAAAATAGAATGAACCTCCTCTATTTCTATGATACATGTTTATGGAAAAAGGGATATATGCTAACTAGTTCTAAAAAATCGTTAGTGAAGAATATTGATGCCACTAGCCTCTTAATATGAAAGACAAGAAGAAATATCATGTTATTGTAGTTTTTGATAAGGGGTTCAACCATTACATGTTGATATGTACAGATACCACCCACTATAGAACTGTTAATGTCTTATTTGATTCTAGATCTACCTAGTCCTTCATATCTAAAGAATTTTTTATGGGTCTTGACATTCCACCAAAATGATTAGATGTGTAATTAATAGTGAAAACATATATTTTTTAAATTATTTCATATAAAGTATATGTTTGTTCTTTAGTTGAAATTTGAGGATATGTAATTACTGAAAATATTATTATTATTCCAACGATTTAATTTAATGTCATAATAAGCATAGGATGGATTTTAGTATATAAATTAAACTCCAATTATTAAGGAATGAATGTTAGCTTTGATATTTAAAACCAACCTATAATTTTCTATCAATAAGATGATAAGTATGAATTTCATATAGAGATTATATACTATTTATGTTCCTTACATCCAACTGATAAGGAATGTTTAACATAAATGGATGGGTATAAAAATAACATCAATGATATGCTTATTGTTTTGGAGTTTTTGTATGAATTTAAAGAAGAGTTTCCCCACATTCCACTAAAACATGATGTTGAGTTCTCAATATAAAAACACTTAGTTCTACACCAATTTCAAATACTCCATAAAAATATCCCCAACTGATTTCTAGGAATTAAAGAAAGAAATAAAATAAACCCTTGACAAGGGATTAATTTGGCCAATAGTGTCACATTGGGGTGAAACGTTTTTCGTGAAAAATAATGATGGATCAATAAAACTCTTCATTGAAGATCGATATTTGAACAAGATCACAATCAAGAAAAATTATCATCTTTCCTATATTGATGTCTGTTTTTATCAACTGCTCAGAGCTCAATACATTTCCTGGAACGACCTTTATTCATGAAGCCATTAATTGTGAGCCAATAAATAGGATATACAAAAGTTGATATTTCATAATAATTATGGAAACTACGAATATATAGTGATTCCTTTTGGACTTACTAACTCCCCTAATATCTTCCCAAATTTTATTAATCTATTAATTATAAATTTCCTTGATCATTTTTTCAAGTCATTAAAGATGATATTCATATCTATTCATGTTTAATGAAATATCATGAAGACCACTTTAAGATTTTTCTAAATACCCTAATGAAGGATAAAATGTATACCAAATTTTCAAAGTGTGAATTTTAGAAATAGAAGTTTTTATTTTTTGGTTCTATTATCTCACAAGAGGGTATACAATTATTTCCATTGAAGATAAACTATGTTTAATGTTTCCCTATACCAGGAACGGTGACTAGGATACATAGTTTTCTTGGTTTATCCTAATATTATTTATAGATTATGAAGCATTTATCACAAATATCTAATAATCTGACCAAGTTAACTCAGAACGGTGCCAAAATCCTATAGACAGATTAATATGCGGAAAATTTCATGGAACCGAAGAGAAGGCTTGTAAGCGCATCTGTACTTGCATCACCTTGTAGTGGAGAAGGGTTTGTAATCTATAATGATTCATATAATAATGGATTGACATGTGTTATTATAAATAATCCCATGGTTATAACTTATGACTTAGGAAAATTGATTATCCATGAGAAAAATTCTCCAAAAGAAGATTTGGAGTTAACCACATTATTTTTTTCATTAGACAAATCGACTATTTGAATTCATAGAGAGAAGTGTTATATATATAGCGATCATAAAATATTGACATTTATATTCACAGAGTAGTGGCTTAACATGTTCCAAAGAAGATGGTTAGTTCTCAAAACAAATTAAGAATACTCAATACATTAACACCATGGGAATACAAACAACATAGCTGATGATTTTTTCTAAATGATTAATCTATATTATCCCAGATGAAGATCAAAAAATATCCAATAGTTATGGATTTTCAAAGGATTGACTTGAAATTATTGAAGGAAGGGTAAATTATTATCGTGGTCAATTTAATTTCATAACAACTATCCAAGTGAATAGTGTAGATGTGTATAAGAAATACATATATTTGTAAAATAAGTTTAGAAATTTTACTGAGATTAACCATGATCAAGGTATAATGAGAAGCCGTAGGAATCTATATGTGTGCCATCCATAACAAAATTTAATAATGGGATATTAGATAAATATCATAGTTCTTTATTCTATATTAATCATGGATGTAATAATAAGTATAAATATTTGAAAGAATGCATCTGGTGTGATATCATGAAGGGGTAAATCAGAGAGTTTTCACTCTGTTCTTTGTTTTCTGACATATTTTGTACCAAGGAAAAATTACTAAGGATATTTTGTATCCATTACCCATACTATACTAAAAATGAGAGAGAATGACTATGAATTACTTCATGGTAGTCCACAAAATCACTTAGGGGTTAAATGATATAAGGGTGGTAGTCAATCACCTTTCTAAATTAACACACTTAATCCCAATTATAGAATACTTATCTATGGATCAGCTCACCAAGATATAAATTAATGAATTCGTATGGTCGCATGGGGTACAATATTACATTGTATATTATTGGGATCTAAGTTTTTCCTCAAAGCTATTGTGAATTATTCAGCAATCACTTGATATAGAAGTAAGTTTCATCAATACTTATCTTATTTACAAGAATAGTGATTTTGAGGGAAGAATTCAACATATAGTGGATATATTTAGAACATTTTCTTTGGATGTAAATGGTGGTTAGAATTAACACATTCCTCCAGTTAATTTTTATTTAAATAACAAATTTCACTCAATCAATCATATGAATCCTTAGAAATCCCTCTATAGATAAAAATGTAGAACTCCAATCAATTGGAATGAAGTTAGAGAAATAAATAAATTGGGACTTGAGTTCACTGAAGAAATAAATGTTATGTTTATATCCATTTAGAAGAATATCAAGGCTGGTTTATAAATCCCCGAACTCTGAAATCTAGATTCAGCGCATATAATGATGTGTAGTTTTTAAAATAAAACAGAAAAATCCACAGATTATTTACACTCCAGGACATTTTTTGTGTTAGGGTTTTGATAATTAGTCAATATACAATAAATTTATATCAAAAATTCACATTATAAAATTACTTAAATAAAAATTCTTCATGTATTCTTCCTTCTTAAGAAATTATACATCATAACAAAATGGTAATAAACATGTATTTATTGAATATTAATATAGGCTGAGAAAATAATTTCCCCAGAAAGGGGTTTTAAAATCATTGGAAAATAAATTTAAACTATTTATTTTCAATAAATAAATAATTATAAACATGTTTCCAAAACATTGAAATATAATAATTTCCATACAATTTTGAAAATAATAAATTTATGATGTAATAATATTTTGTAACGGTTCAATGTATTAATCCATTTAAAAATAAATTATTTTAAGGATTAATTATGATACTCTATAGGACATTGAAAATCGTTAGTCCACTTAGCTATATCTCAAATAAGATAATATCCCCTTAAGGCCATGGGTTAAGTCCCCATACCATAACTTATCATTTGATAATCTAGTTCCAATATGTTTTAAAAAAAATGGTAATTCCATTCATAATTATAGCTAAAATTTTTTTAAAAACAAAACGTTCATAATTAAAATTTTTTAATAGAAAAATTTCTTTACACACTTCTTAACATGGAATTAATATTTTTTGAGAATCTCTAAAATAATATTTAGGATAAATCCATGATTTATGAAACTATACTTATTTATAAATTATAAATAAAAATTTAATATAAAATAAATGAATACATGAACAAAAATTCACGAAATGTGTATTTTAACTTAGCTGATGGACACATCTAATTTATGAGTGACACACAGGGGTGTGCATGGTTATTTGTTCACATGAAATGGTTACTTTTATTTAGTTTCAGCACATAAAATTATAAGATTTATTTAAAATTATTGTTAATAGAGATTACACATAAAATGATAACTACTATATACCTGAATTACTAACTAAAAAATTGAAATAAAATTAAATACCCTTTAATATTGTTAATCAAATAGTGAAAAAAGGTTTTATGAATGTTTTATGTTTATACTAGAAAATAAAATTACTAACACAAATTGGATTTTACATGAATAATCTTATTTCGATGGATATAAAATAAGTCAGGCTATTGTATATATAAATATGTAATTATATGAAACTAAATAGTTTATTTCATATCTTGGAAGAGCATTGACTTCATATCAATGTTTAAAAATAAAATATAAACATAGATTCCTAAAACTAAACTTGATAAAAATTATGAATTTGTAACTTTTTTATGGAATTTAAAAATTTAAAAATATGGGTGCATATAAATATTAAATAAATTTTAGACCTTAAAAAATTACATTGTTGTGGGATTTATAAGAAATTTCATATAAACCACAAATTAAAAACATAAATTGATAGGTTTAAAAAGAATCATTTTGAAACAATAATTTATATTATAAATTATGAAAACAAATAACGAAATATATATATATGTGTGTGTGTTTCTAAATAAAAAATGAAAAAAATACCTTTCTGAAAATACCAGGGATGTTTTCTTAGTGATGGATGCAAGGCAACAAAGAAGGAGGGTACAACATGAAGAAAATAATTCAAGTGTTTGAAGGTAAAAAAGTGTTTAAATAAATATTTCACTCATTGTTTAGGTGAGAAAAAATTTGTGATATGAGTTTTATCTTTTTAAAGAAAACATTTGAAGGGTTTTGGATCCATTTGTGAAATGTTTTCAAAGAAAATATTTTAGAATCCATGTTTTTGTATGACAAATTTGAATAGTGGGCCGAAAATTGACCCTAGAAAATACTAAAATAATAAAAATTAGTTAAAATATGAAAAAATAGAATATATATATATATATATTATTGGTTCCTTACAGTGGAAGAAGAGTTTTATGGGTGTTGAATCAATGGGTTCGGTTGGATTCAAATCACTAATGTCACTTTTACAAGATGGATAATCTGAGATGAACTATGTTTAAAAATACTTTAATGATCAAGGAGGAAAGGACCACATTGGGTGGAAGCCTACTGGTACATGGGTAAGAGAAGGGTTCAATGATGAATTTGAATGTGGATGGATTAAATAGTTTAGATCACCCATGAATGGTCATATGACAGAAATATAAAGCCCAAAAATTTAAAGATCAATAATTGGAGATATTTATAGGGGAATGGAACATACAACCATGATGATTTTATTCATATCGAATAGATAAGATCAAATTTTCATAGAAAAAAACTCATCCTAAATCAAATTATGAGAGGTTAATCAACTTCTTTATAAGATAATATGCGGATGCTCTCTTTTGAAACCGCAAACACACACTCCAAGGAGCTTTACACATGGGCTGCCACCCAGGATTCGACCCACACTATACATAGATCAAAATTAACTGGTCTTATACATAGGCCTGACCTCAGAGGTTACTCGAGCTAGGATTTCATGGGATATATACCTTGGGTACCTCCAATGAACAGAGTGATTAGGCTCATGGGCAGCCCTCAGGTTGTGGTGGATACCTTACCAAACTTTTGAAAACAACGTTTTATTAATAGGTAATATATTAAAGTAACATACAAAAATACACATATATAAATATTTATCACTTTAATTTTAACACATAATCCTAATTTTAATGAATAATTGAATTATAATTCTTATAAGAAATTATAGGATTACCTATTTTTTAAATTGTTATGTTAAAAAATTGAAAGTTTATCTTATAATTAAAACAGTATCATTAAATGCCTTCATTTTTAATATTTTCAATTATTATTTTAATTCCATTTTAAAAATTTAAAACAACTAAAATCTATTTAAAACTCCAATGACTAAATATTTTCACAAAAATCACAAAAGGCCTTATAAATACTACGTTTAAGGACATTTGAAAAAACACAAGATTCACTGAAGTCAATTTATTATTTCAAAATGTTGCTATATATTCCACTTTTTTCATAGCATATTCATTATTCACCTTGTTATTTATTATATTATTTTATAATATCAATGAAAAATAGGATACACATATGAAATTATTCGGATGATTGGATGTGTTCTGGTGGTGTTTCTATAGATTTTAATGATTTTTTAAAATTATTCATGATATATTGGTTTGAAAATATGTAATATTATCAGTGGTTTATTAATAAAATTATTCCCTTTTTCTTCTTAATTCTTTAATTCAAAGGAATTTCTAAAATTTCTAAAAATTAAAAATAATAGTAATAAATGTTCGTCATCGATTTGGGTTTTTAGAATGTATCTAATGAGAAAAATTGAAATATGAATAAACATGATGATATATTTGTTCACAAATATGTGTGGTATTTGACTACTAAGACATGATGATTCATTTTAATGTATTTTCAAATTCCATTCCTTAATATTATGTATCTTGTTTTGATTATTATGATGATCTATTTCTTAGTTTACGAAAATGTTGATTATGTTCACCCATGTCTCATTTATCTTATTCATCCTCTTATATGTATTTTAGCTCACCCTTTATTTTGATGTATATCCTCATGTGAATAATTGTACTAAGGAGAATATTATGGTCACTATGAAGTTAGATAAGAATTAATTAAATAATTTTTTATGTTTTATTAAGAAATAGTTTTGCATGGTCCTAATTTTCACAAGATATTAATTCTTTGGATCAGATTTTTGTAACCTTTTATGTAATTTATCATTAAAATGATGTCATAATAATTCAAGAAAATAAGGGATATAATATAAATCACATTGACCAATGCACTAGAGAAATATATAGAATTTTGGCTTTCCCATCACATCATAAAATTTATAGATTCTATATAATTCTATTTGCACCCATCATATCATAACATTTACATAATCATGCCTTCTAAATCGAACATATATTACTATTGGTTATAAAATAACCCATAGAAAGGAATCAGTTTAATTTCCTAATTAATAAAATCATTTGTAAACCTTTTTATTACTGTATTAAATAGGGAATAACATACTTGCTGTAATAATCATCAATCAAGAGTGATAAAGAAACAATATCAAGAAAAGTAAAAGTTCTCTTTTTAGAAATATGTTTTCTTTTGGAAATCATTGTGTTTACATAATCTAAATAAGAAAATATATATATCTATCGCTAAAAAGGAATTTGTATAATAATTAAATAATATATATGAATCCTTAAATTAATATACATGATTAAATTGGAGTGATAGAAGGAAAACCCAGGTAAATGGAGTTGGGTTTGAGAATCCCCAATCCTTATATCTTAATTCTTTCGTCACATTAATATCCAAGATAATCAAATAAAATTAATTAATTAAGAAATAAATAACCTTTTATACATTAATTTGATTAATTATTGTTTTATTAATTTCATTTATTCTATTTATGATGAGTTATATAACATAATTTTAATATTCGAGAGTGTTGATTTTCTTGGTATTCAAGATTGGTTCGCTTTTATATGGTTATGGAAGTTTATGTAAAAGAAGAATCATAATCCAAAATTAAAATTATATGTTATAAATGAACATTAATAAGACTAAATCATCAAATATTTCATGTTTTTACATGTTATGTGGATTATTTAATATATTGAATGTTAATGAAAATTATTAAATTTGTTTAGGGGATTTTACGACAATTACAAGCTTATATCATTTTATTCAAAATCATGTTTATACATAACATAAAAAACATTATATAACATATAATATGTATAATAAAATCTTATTTAACTATAATTATGGTTTAATTGCTATCCTTATAGGTGGTTGTGAAAAATAAAAGTGCATTATTCATAGGGGTGGTAAATTGACACACCACCAACGATATTTTGATGTTTAGAAAAAAAGGACATGAGAAGATAGTTGAAGATTAATAATTCCATTAACATATTAACATTATAGTATATAAAATATAAAGGATTTATCATTACTTCTAGACAGTTGTTCATAATAAGAGTAAAAGAAAGGTTGAAATTGAAATGAAAAGAAATGAAAAATAAACCAGATTCTAGCTCTTGAATTCATCCTCCTTGAGAAACTCCTTAGGGAAAATGGATTCATTGACTGATGGTACAATGGGATCTCGGACATGGGATAAAGGATTGGGATGATAATTGTGAATAATTTGGAGAATGATCATAAAATGGAATATGTGAGTAGAATATGTCGGGAGAGGTGGTATTTATAGGGGAGAAGAGAGGTGTATTCTCATTATTTTATTTATTAGTTTATTATTTTGATTAAAGAAAAATAATAGATTTAGAATTATCCCAAAATATATTAAAAAAAGTAATGATAGTATTAGATTATGTTACTTAAATCCTCGATGACTCAAGGTATATTTTATTTAACATATATTTTATATATACCATAGATTGCTGTATTTAACTATTCACCAATAATTCATGTATTTTGGAAAAATCCAAAAAATTCACCCTAAACATTTTCCAATGTATAGAATTCAAATTATGAAATAAAATTTTCGAACATAATATTATAAATATGATATATTTAATTTTTAATTCCAATCTTCATTTACATGGAAAATGAAAATTTTAAAATTATGATTGATTTTATAGTACTTTTAAAAAATAATTAAGGTCTCATGGAATTATATTATAGTAATAAGACAAAAAAATAGTAGTTTATAAATATACATTATGAAACTAGTTTTTTTAAATAATTATATTAATAATAGAAATGTTAATAAAATCCATGTTTTATAAAAATACAAATAGTTAATTAGTAAATTTTTAAATAATTATTTATATATACTATGATATATTTATATGATATTATCATTTATAAGATTCCTGAATTTTACATATAATTTCCTAGATGATTTTTCTATTCTATTGGCCAATTTACTCTTACTAATGGCCACATTACTCTTCCAATGGCGAGTTTAAATTCATTGGTAAAGGTACATTAACTTCATCAAATAACTCTTATTTTATTTATTTTAATTTAAAATGTTTGTATTGTGTTCTAAATGTGATTTTATGTGGTTTAATATATATGATATAATTTTAAGAATAAAATATACATTGAAAAAATATGGTTCATTAAAATCTAAGAGTCCAAAAGAAATTTCTGCTGATAATAATCGACCCGATTTAGAATTATAATTTAGTGGCAAGGTGTTTCTACAAATCTATCTATATAATAAGGTTATGACATTTAGGAAGAAAGGGAAACTAAACCCTATATATATAGGTCCTTCTAAAATTGTTGATCATATCATAATGGTATCCCATTTCTTGAAAATTCATCCAAATATCCCTAATGTCTATGACATGTTCAATGAATCTATCATGAGAAAGTACACACCTGATCGTTAATATGTATAGTTTTAATAGGTCATACTGGTGTAATATCCTTATAATAGCCCAAAAATAGAAATTTCTATGAAATAGGACCACTCAACTTTTCAATGTTTTCTATGAAATAATAAGTTATTTGAAGCTATGTGGTAAATGTAGTACATGATGATGTAGAAATATCATCGTTTTTTGTATCATTATGTCGAATTTGTGGGGCGGAATTTTTTAAGGGGGTAGAATGGAAAACCCCCTATTTCTACAAAAAATTTTATTATCAAATAAAATAATCTACATTTATTTATTTTATTTTTCACTACCCAATATTAAAAATTAATTATACTCTACACCAAAATAATATTTCACTACAAGCAACACCTTTTTCTCTTCGAATACATGCAACACTAATTTCTATGAAATAATAGTTTACCGTTATAATTTTAAAAAAAATATTTTTGATACAAAGTTGTTAAACATAGTAATATGAATAGTAAAAACATATTTTTAAATATAATTTAATTTTTTTATAAAAGTAAAACATATTGATAATAAAACACATTTGTTTTTGTAAAGTCTTTGTATAAAAAAACAATGTTCCCTAATGAACTCTTTTTTATGTCCTTATAGGAAAAATAAAAAAATTAATCATAGAAAATTTTGGAATTTTAATTTAATAAAATAAAAATAATTTTTTTAATTTTTATTGTAAAAATTAAATTATGGTCAATTTAATTGATTTTTCTAAGAAACATCATTTTTGGATTGACAGTGAAAAATACGGAATTTTAATTCAAAACTTATTTTTCTTATAATTTATTAATATTGTTAAATTATATTTTAATTTGGTTTTAAAGTGTAATTAGATAAATATTAGATGAATAATTCTATCACTGGTAATTTTAACCAATTTATCATTTAATATTAATATATAAAAATTTCAATCATTCAAACATTTTCACATAAAAATCCACTATCACGTTCCGCCTGTGAGATTAATTTCAATATAATTTATGCCCCTTATATGTTTAGAATCTTGAAAAATCGATTAAATATTTAGAATCAGAATAATTTATAATTTATAATAATTTAAAGTTATTTCTTGGCCAATAATAATAGTGACTGGAATTAAAATTAATTATAGTGATTAAGGTAAAAACAAACTAAATAAGTGACAAATCTAGGAAAATAAGGTGTATAAATGATCATAAAATTATATATTGAATAATATATGGACATATTTCATTCATAACACATATAAGGATCTATAAGGGTCAATTTGGGAACCTTATGGGACATTTAATACTTCATGAGCAATCAAATATTTTCCGGAATACCCAATAAGTCATTTTCCCCACTAATAAAAGACATCATCTCCCCCTCATCTATTCACACATCTCATGCCATTTTTTCATGGAAGACCAAGAAAAAATCACCTCCATAATCCTTAACCGTATCATTTAAGCCTACATTTTTCATAATGACATCCAAGGACTCCCTTTGGTGCAAACCAGAAGGAGTTACCCAAAGAAGAGGTACCATCCATCCACAAGCTATTGTGTTTTATTTTCTTTCTCCTCAACCTAAAATATTCATATTAAATTCTTAAATAATAATAAATTTCTATAAAATATATTAATATGTATTTATATTTAGGTTTTTACCAACAATCACACACACTTCATCAAATGGGATATGCAATCATCGTTCATGTGTACAGTGGACTATCACCTCCCAGACCGATGTCATTTGTTCTTACATTTCCACAATTAAAGGGTTGTAATAATGTTCTAAATTATATTTTTAGATGATATATATGATATTAATGGTTTATTTATTATTATAGCATTATTTTATTACACATACCTTCATAACTGTCATTTTTTTTAATATGAAAACTTCTTTTGTCCATGTGTGGACTACTACCTCTTCAAAGTGATGTGATTTGTTCACATTTTACAATGAATGAATTAAGTATGGGTTTATAAATTATATATTATTTATATGATAAAATTACTCTATTTTAATTATATTACATAAATTTATCCATATATTTCATTTACTTTCATTCTTTCAATACACAATAATATGGACATAGTGTTAATAAAGACATACACCCTTCTATCTCCAGGAATGATGTACTCCATTTCATGTTTCTATATTTTATGAATTGTTATAAATATTTATTTCATTAATATATAATATATTTATATGATATGTTTATTAATGATATATTTAAATAATGATCTTTTAATAGGATCAAGAATAACAAGTAAAAACACATAAAAAACAAATTGGATATTAACCAAAACGTAACATTATCATGAAATTATAAATAAAATGGTAATATATAGTCATAATCTAATAATATATGGTTTTAAATATAATTATATTGTTATTTGGTAGATATATAATAAACTAATATTTATTATAAATTGTGTTTGAATGAGTATGACTAGAGTTAAGACATAAGGTTAGGGTTTTCTCATATATCTTATATTTCTTTGAAATTTATACCTTATTCAACAGTTCATTGTTGTGGGTTATTTATATATTTACAATGAATATATTATATAATTATTATCGTTATATTTATTTTTATTAATAAATCCATTTTATGAGCCCTCTTTCATGGGTTTTATGGTTCAAATGTAACCAAACTGGTAAAGTAATTTTGTCTCAATTTTCCTTCTTTGAGAAAAATGTTTTGTTATAGACCTATGTTATTTTATGAGGTGTATATAATTCAATTTGAAATGTTATATCATGAATCTCATTATTATATAGATATTTTAAGCCACGTGTAATTTTGTTTTATTACATGGTTAGTATAATTCTATGTTACGATGTGGTAAGAGTTTATTCTAACAATCTTGTTGTTTGTCAGGATTGTTTAAGACCATACTTTCATTGATAAATATTATGATTTATATTTCGAGAAAACTAATGTATTATATTATATTATATTTTTAAATTATATATTTATGTACTATAACCAATTTTCACTCTTTTTTACTGAATATAATTAAGATAATGTTTTAAAGAAAATATGACCTTAATTATCTCTTCAATCCGAAATCTGATTTATTCATTAAAAATATTATCATAACTATTTTAGACAGAATGTATTTAAAATTTTATTTTTAACTAATTTTCATTGAAAAAATATTTTAAATTTTCTGTATTATTCTCAAAATGTCCTTTATAATTTTTCAATGCTATTTTGAAAGAAAATGTTTTTAAAAAACGTTTTATATTTTGGAAATTGTTTTCTCAATGAAGAAAGGATATTTAAAATTATTTTGGATATAATATTATATTCATTGGTGTTACTCTTGACTTAATTAATATATGATCTGTGGGTTCCATTCATATTATATCTATGAAAGGATTATGTTTGGATGGAATGATTCTTATGAAACCCATTTTTCTTTAATGACTTACATATTTATGAAACCAGTTTCTATTTCTTGAGTTATATTTTTATGAAACCCATATATCTTTAATGGTTTATATTTTTAAGGAAAAAGACCCTTTCATTGGTTATATGTTTATGAAACCTACTTCTTTTCACTGATTATTCTTTGATTAAGTGATTAACAAATATGATTATTTTTCACAAGTAATGATATGATTACATGTTTGTGATTCAAATTTCATTTAATGGATTAGGATATGATTGTTTATAAAATTTCTGAACACATATGTATGATTTAATTATAAAATGGGTTGGACCTATATCTCCCTCAAATTCATTAGATGAAGATTTATATATCATGAGATATAAATGGTTGGAAGGGGGTGTGAACTCAGATTCGTAAATGACTTTATCTACTAAGATGGTGTTAGGAGTGAACCGGGATAACTAACATGGTCATGAGAGTGATCTATTACTACAAATATGGTATAATGATTGAACTAGTACTAATAAGATTTCATTGGATATGATTCCTTGACTATTTTGGAAATCATTTTATTTCTTATGAGTCTACCATAATTTCATGTCATATTTCTGTGATATACTTTCATAGAATATAGAATTGATTCCCTAATGTCCATGTGTTACAAAATAAAAATATTTATGCCATGATTAATTCTTATGACAATAACATGAATGTTATAGTCTTCTAATGTTGTTGATCAGGTTCTCAAACATTATGATCATGTCTTTTCTTACATATCTATCTTGTTTACCCCTTCATAGAATATGAGATTACCCTTTTTTATGTTTTCCTTCCCCAGTTCATGCATATATGTTTTATTTATGATGTTTAAAATAAGTGTTTTAGTCATGAGTAACCTAGTATGAGACAATGTGTCCCGCTCATGTACCGGATTTTATGTTTCCATGTTTCAAAGGGCACTAAAATAATATTTTTTTCGGATGTACATTCGTGTAATGTATTAGGTTTTCCAAAAAATGTGGACATGTTAATGTTTGTTACGAGAGGGTCTATATATAATAAAATATAATTAATAATCCATTTAATTTTATTCTTTTCATTTTTTTTTGATTTAGAATCAAAAGGATAATTTATGGGATTTTTCAACTCAACTCACACTCGTTGAGTTATAATAATTATTCAGATTATATCGTATATGTTGGATAATCATTAGTCTATAATTGTATCATGATAGATTTGAACATTGTTTTTTATATTTTCATTTCTAACAAATAAAATTTCATTATTAATTACGCTTTTATTAAGAATCATGGAATTTTTATGTGTCTTAGTGATTACCAATTTCATTTCCTTGAGTTAAAGTGATATTCCTTAAGTATCGTTCTTATTGGATTGATAAATTCATCTATTTATTTTTTATATGATATTTCCCTTTTCATTATATGTAAATGATGTTATTAACTCAATGATGATAACTTGGAACTTTTAATTCTTATATATGTTCAAGGTTTTGAAGAAACAAATTGCAACTCAGTTAAAGACAAGTTTTCCTCAATTCCCATTTCAATTATTCCCAAAAAATACTTATTATTTTGAAATAAAAAATATTTATTTATAAATGTATAGTTAATATTTATACTAACACATCTAAATTGGAATATTTTCAACTTTATTTATTATATGGTTTTCAACAATGGTATTTCAAAATATAAAAAATAGTTTTACGTTATATTATAATCAAATGTTTAATTTTGAAACCCACATTCTCTTTAAATTTAATTAATTTATTTTTAGAGATCTATTATTGATTTTTTTTTAAAATTAAATGATTTAAAAAATTAAATTTAACCGTTTGAAGCATTTATATATTTTTTTGAGGATCTATTATTGAAGGTTCTCCTTAAAAATTTAAAAACTTCAATATGTTTTAACAAAATCATTTGGAATTTTTTATAACATTCATGGTTCAAATATGGTGATTTAATTTTATATGCAAATGATTTAAAAATAGTTCTTAACCATTTAAAAAATATTTTTTCATAGTGGTTGTAACACCATCTTTTACTATATATATAAATTATTTTTTTAAAATTATTTTATGTTTTTTCATTAATTTTTATCATTTAATCCCAAATAACTTACTCGTATAGAGTTATGTTTTATGAATAACAATTTAAATTAATTTTTTAATATTTATGTTGATTTAATTTTTAGGTATCAAAATTTTTTATTCTCCATGTAAATTCTAATATTACCATCTAGAAATGTTATGGAATATATTTTCCATTCTATTGATTCTTTGTGATGTAATAAATGGTTGTTTTTAATTGTCGCAAAAATTTATGGTTTATTTATGGGTGTGGTAATATGTAACCATATAATTCATTTATAAATGTTTTATATCACATTTTATGATAATTATTTTGTGTGAATGTGATATAGGGATCGAACGTAAATTTTTTGGGTGAACATAGTGCATGAATAACCTGTTCTCATTTTTTGTGACTATAACATGTGATGATGTATTCACATGTCTACTGTATTAACATTACATGGGAATAATGTATCACTAGTTTTTTATGAACATGTTTTTCATGTCACTTTTTATTTTTTTGTGTAAATGCGATGCTCAAATACATGTTCATAATTTTTTTGAGTGAACATGATGCAGGTAGTTTTGTCACAATTGTTTTGTGAGAATGTGATGTGGGTAGCTATCTCAATTTTTTTTTCAATTCTAATGTTCTTCTGATTATTATTTATGATTTTATGTTTCAATTAGAATCCATATTTTATATATAACTATTATTATTACTCTTTTACGATTGATTGAGATAATATTGCATTTGTTTTTCACGTTTTTTTCATTGATTTAATTTCGAAATATTTATCAGTTTTTTCATAATTTCATAATTTTTAGATTGCAAATATGTTTTGAACATTGATATGAAAATATATTAATTCTAGAAGTTGAAAAATTTCCCATACTTTTTATATGTCATGAATAAAACATTAAATATTGATCCATATTGAATGTTAATTTATAGGAAGACAATATTCATGGGTTTAAACTTTATCAATTAGACCTAGTACAAATTAAAAGTCTATAGGGTCCAAATAATTAAGTCATTCTGGAAAATAAGAATGTATAATAGGATTGACCACACCTCATTTGATGAGGTTTATCATGGGATCCGTGAAACTAAATGAGTTTAATCTTATAGTTTTGATATTGATACTCCATGATTCAAATGAACATTATATTTCCTAGAGAGATTTTCTCTTTAAGGTATCATTTTCATTAATTAAATTATAGGAATATTATCAGTTTCTTCATCAAGGAAAAATGAGAATATTTAATTAAAGAATTACATTTTTTACATGATCAAAATGCTTTGAAAATTTTATAGTGTATATTTAAAAAAATTATAATAAAATATTCTGACGAACTTTTGGAAGTATTTATTTTTTTGGTAGGAGAAATTTTGAATTATTCTAGATGATATATTTTGGAGAATAAATTTTCTACTCTTCCTCTTTTCTTTTTTCATTATTCTGTATTGAATTTTGATTATTTATTATTCTCGGATACTCTTCACATAGAGTGTTAATATATTTTTTAATTTGAGAAAGGGATTTCTTTTTATTTTTAATTCATTAGTTACAGTTATTCATTAAATAAATACATTCATTATACTTTGAAGAAGGTCTTAGTATTCTAATAATTGTTTTTATTATCATGTATGATCGTATATGGTATTAGATTCTGTTATTATTATTACCATGTTTGATTATGAATTTCTCTATATAAATGTTTTGGTTTATATATGGTGGAATATAGATTGAAATATTTTTGATGTAACCATCGATTATCTATAAATTTGGAAGGGGCTGCAGAAATTTTTGAATTTTTGTAGAAAACATGACCCAATTAGGTATTAGCTATGTTTCATTTGGGTATTCACTACAAATTGCTTTCACATTTAAAGGAGGGTAGACCAATCTATTATTCTTGGAACAGTTCACTCTCATCTGCACCATTTTACTAAGGGAGTGAGAGGAATCATGTTGGGAAAATCATTTTAATAATCTTAGGAAAAAAGGATTAGAAAACATTAAATGAGGATAATAATACAATTGGAACACTGTGCCATATCTGATCACCAATCACATATCTCTATTTTTAATCACATTGTTCACAAATATATTCTTGATTGTTTTTTATTTCATTCAATTTTTATCAAAATCAATCAATTTAAAAAACTTATTTCCCATAATTTAAAGTGAAAAGCGCTATTGTTATTCTCCCCTCTCAATAGATGACCTAGTTTAACCACTATATCTCATTTTTATATATGAAATTATTGTTTTTTAAATATCCCATAAATTTAATGTGTCACACATGATTACTTCCATATTCTATTTTACCCTGAAATATGTTTTTTCATTTGAGATTACAAGCCCTTCTATAATTACTTGTGAAAAACTATTATTATTTTATAAGGAACAAACCATTAAAAAGCCGTAGATTTTATCTTTATTGAAGAATTAAATTTCATTCATTATTTAAGATCATTTTGGATTATTGTTTTTGAGATTTAGGACATCACCCATATAAAATTAAATGTTACATACCATTGTGGAAACTTCCACTATGTATAATTTTTTCTACAATTCAAAACTTTTAAGATATGAAATGTTTTCTTTTGATGAAATATTTAGACAATTTTCATCTTATACACTTCATTATCCACACTGATTTTTAAAACTCTAAGAATAAAATTTTAAAACATGGTATGAGAACCAAAATCACATTATGGGACATATAAAATGAATGAGAAAACTCATTAGTCCATGAATACACCTGAAAATGTATATTTTCCAAAATTAATTTTGAGCTCAAAATTTATATTTTCCTACACCATGAAATAATCATATCATACCATTTATTTTCATAAGGTATTTCATAAAAAAAAGTAATGTAGACAATAAAAAACCTAATGTATTATTTGAAATCACAGAAAACTAAAAAAAATCAAAAAGATAAAAAATTTAATCTTAAGAAGTGACATATACTTTACCTTAAACATATTCAAATTTTTATACCTTAGGATATCATTATATTTTCACGATAACACATATTAGGAATATAATAAACCCCCAATTTAACTTGGTACATAACTTTTATGTCACTATTAAAAATGTAATAACTCACCAGAAAAATTCTAATAATATATTATTAGAAACCAAACAGGTTAACTCCACCCCTTTAAATAATGCATTAGAGAGCTATTCCAGGATCATACATATATAGTTTATAATAAAACCACCCATCCATGGTTTATAATTGTACCACCAGTAAATTATTTTCTACATAAAAAGTCTTAATCTTAAAAAAAATCCCCAAAAAACATTACATAATCAAAACACATCCAAGATAGCATAAAAATATATTTTACTAATAAGAAAAACAATACCTAATATCAAAATATTCATTCCATTTATCTCCCTTTTGGAAAATAAAAAAAATGGAATCATGGGTTTTTTAAATAAAACATGAGATATTTTAGAGGAATAAACACATAAAAAAATGGATGTGGCTGAGGGAAAAATCATTGACACCATATATATTAATATAGACCATTCATTTCTTCCTTTTCTGAAGAATTTAAAAATGTTGTTTATATAATACATAAAAAGATACCTTTTAAAATGTTTTTATGAAAAAAAAATTAATTTAAATTAAATTTATTATCCAATTTTATCTATAAATATACATCTAGTAAATAATTATAATAATGTAGGCTTAATAGAGATATATTTAGTAAGTAAGTCATTAAAATATTTCTAATAAGGTTTTAAGTTAATGTGTCTATTTCCTCGTGTCTTACTCATCACATACATTTGTTATATTCATGAAAAATAAAAATAATTTAAATATTAACATAAATATGATAATGTTTTTACTTTATTAATCACATTATTTTATCAATTAAATTGTTTTATACAATTATGTAATCAATTAAAGACTAGTTTAATGTTTTGATGGTATAAATCTCATACTTCTAAAAAAATTTGGTACCTTGACTACGGTCAATAAATTTCATTGTTCCATAATCTATAATAGATTAATAATAATATAATTATATTTATTATATGTCAATAATACTTTTAAAACATGGAATTAATTATTTTTATGAAAAATGACCTATGTTACAATCTTGGAGATGGTAGGTTGTATATATGTATGTGTAATGTTTTAATTTAAAATGATATTAGAGAGAAGATGGTAAGTATTAAAATATATTTATTTAATTATGTTATTTCATAAATAAAATGTCAAAATTTTAAATTAAATTTTATAGATAATCATTGTCAAGTTGTGATGAAAAAATCATATCGCTCCATAGAGGTTGTAGTCAACATGTATGCATGAATGACATTATCAATTTTAAAATAAAGGAAGGTTATTAAATAAGATGATATATTATGTTTCCATATGATAAATATATCATAAATATTGAATATATATATATAATTCATCTCCATATCCATCCATGAGAGATTGTGATGGAGAAACAGTTATTTCAAATCAGGAGGTGGTAGTTATCAATATGCGTGAACATAGATTTTGTTTCACATTTAATGGAAGAGAATATGGATATAGGTTTTGAAATTAACATAATAAATATTAGTATATATAGGATACAAATTTTATTATTTGGAACTGTTTTTTTATTTTTTTTACACATGTTAAAGATGAAAAAATGAAAACACTAGGTTAAAACAGTACATCTTCTTCAGAGAACGTCTTTGGGTTTATACCCAAATACTTAATAGGATATTTTTAGAATGAATCCATTTCCTATAAGATGTGGTGAGGGATTTAAGAATGTTATATGAATAGAGATTAAGAAATATTTACTTCTTAATACGTGGGAGAAATAGAGGAGAGGATGTTATCCTTATAAGTGAGGGGTAATGCACTCTTGGGAATTCAAAATGTGTTAAATGAATAAAAATTAATTGACATGGAAAATGGATCAAAATATTTATAATTCACTAATAGGATGAGTTTTGGTTGAAATACTATCACTTAAAAATATTTGGATATGTTTATATTATCTTTTTCCCTTATCTCTGTGTGTTAACCATCAATTTACATTTTTACAAAAATATTTTGTTTCATTATTTATTTAATCAAATAAATATATTAAAAAAACAAAAATGACTTCAAAAGATAATCTTTACTTGATTATTTATAGATTAATCTAATTTTTAGAAAATAATGTTTTAAAAATTACAAAACAATGGTTTAAAATAATCCCATATAATATATATATAAACATATTAATAATAAAACAATTTAGATTATGACTAGAAAATTACTTTAAATTATTATAATTAATATAATTATAGAATTTATTATTTATTATTATTAATAAAATATGAAAAATATTTATCATAACATTACTATGGTTTTCATATTCCTCCCCCTTTTTTGAAATTGAGACCTCAAAATTGTTTTGATTATATAATAAATTGGGTATATATTTTCTTAAAAGCATTTTTGGATTCCCATGTTTCTTCCTAAAACAATTGATTTTTTTAAAAAAATTATCATAATAAATTATCTTATTTCAAAACAGCCACTCTCTATGGTTAAGAATATGTATGGTGTATTCCTCCTAATTTTTTTTCTTCCAATTAAATTACCCTAGGATACAAAACATGAGATAAATCCAGCACACATTTTCTTATCAATGAAACCAAAAACACATCAAGTACCTATGATAGACTCAATGCTATGTACAGTCATTAGAAAACCGGTTGAATTTCTTCCAGGTCATCATATATTCTAATGAAGTAAAAAATTTATCATTCTATTTTTACAAAAATTCATAGTATTGTTCCATGGAGAAACATTAATAGAAACATGATCACCTACCCCAAAATAATTATATTTACAATATTTATCAGTAAAAAATTTCCCCATGATTTAATCCATGGTCATATGTTTACAAATCATCTTTACATTTCCACTATTTAATCCTATATTTTTTTCTAACTAATTCTATTTCCTACATCATCCAAAAAATCTTTTACCTGACATCACTTTCAATATAATACCACGAAATGGAAAATCCAAATACTAGAATTATGTTTTTTATTATATGAAATATCAACTGATTAATGACAATTCTGTAAAAATATTTGTCTATCCATTAAATAATAATGATAAAAATCCTACATTATCTAAAATATTATATCTGATTTACCATCAGATTGAGGATTTAAAAGATCTACAAGAAAATGAATTAGTTCATAAATATTTCTCATGTTTTTAAAAATATTATATGATGACCAAGGATAATGGTAAAATAAAATATATATAAGGACTCTATATAAACAAAGTTTCTCTTTAAAATAATATCTATAATGTTGATAAAAAGACAAAGAAAACTAAACGAAAGGAATATGATAAATTTTTTCCAATCATTTAATAATTAAACAAATACTATTTTTAAAACATGATATCAATGGTAACAAGATGAAGAAATCCATGGATAAATTCTACTATTCATATTTTGGCACTAAATAAGGTGTGATAATCTTCATCATTAATTATCATTTTACCTTAACATATTTACAATTCAAACATTTCATTGTAAAATTATAAACATCTCTCTTTATTAATTACCTCATGAAATGTTCACAATGGTATCTATATATTTTTATACTAGAAGGACTATTTGAAAATAGAGAGTGATGAACCTCACTGAAAAGTTGTTTCTTCAACTAGTGGTCACATAAACCACATATCATTTTTATAAATATCGAATTTTTTTTTCTTTCTTCAATTTATTAATTAAATCCTTATTAAGTAATTATTCATTTTCCAAAAAATCACAGTCATCAATTTATGTTTTATTAATTATATATGAGATTGATGATTTTATTGAATCCTAAAACCAGAATTCCCGTAGTACAAAATTTTTAAGACAAAAATCAACAAATCATTAAACAAATGTTTGTGTTTCTGAAACAACATGGTAAAATTTTCATTATCATTATTTTTCAATGTTCCATCTGCTGTATTTTCCTTTCCTGAATGGTAACGAATTATATAGTCATGATATTTAATCAATACCATCCATCATCATTACCTCATATTTGACACTTAGAAGGTAAATATATATATCAAATAATAATGATCATAATATATTTCCTGATTTAATCTATGTAAATGATGTATCTAAAATTTTAAACTAGACACTATATCTACTAGTAAATGTTCATGTGTACTAATTTTTTTAAAAGATGTTTTAATTAATATGAATAATAAACAATAACATGATCAATATGTATTAAAAGGAAACATAGTCCCTTATAATAATTATTATTGTAGATAAAATAGTCACCATTTCTAGATGGCATGGAGAAACTAGGAACATTATCTATTATTCTATTAAATTTATTAAAGAATTCATCACATCCCATTATCTATATGAACATAAATATTCTTTGATTATGTCAGTGGGATAGATAACAATGAAATGTTTTCAACGTACCACTGGTAAGATTTTTCTAATATAATAAAAATATGAATTTCAGTAACATTACTATTTATTTTACATTCATCAACCTAATTAGTTTTATTAGGATGAAAAATTATTCCATTTTTATTTCTAATAAATAATAGATTAAAATCTACTATATCAAAAAATTATTTTTTCTAACTTTTATATATAACTTATTTTCATTAATTATTTTCATAATAATCCTTTGATTTATTTCATGATCATTATTAGTGTATGAATAAATGATAATATCATAAATAAATACAATAGAAAAATTATCAAAATATTCATGGATAAATATATTCATTTGATCGATGAATTTATCTAGATAATTCATCAACCTAATGGAAGTAAACACAAAATGATAATTCTAATACCTAGTAAGAAACATTATCTTTCGTATTTCATCCTTTTTCACCTTCATCTGATGCTAATCAAATCTTTGATTAATCATTGAAAAATTCATTCCTCATTGGAGCTTATCAAGCAAGCCAGAAATGTTAGGAAGATGATAATTATTCATAATAGTGATATTATTCAATACACCATAGTCTTTACAAAGCCTCATAGAACCAATATTATTTTCAACAAATTATATAGTAGAACCATACGGTGATGTTCTCGGATGAATTAAACCTTTATTAAAAAACCACTTAGAATATATTTTTTGGTTTTAGAAGTTATACATGATCCATAAAATAAGGTGGTTTAGACATTATCTTAATATTATGTTCTCTGTCAACAATAAACTCAACTTATCAATCTTGTAAATCCTTTTAAAACTCATCTAAAGAAACTATATGAAATTCAATTATTACCAACACATCATTAATTTGAACAGTTTCATTATTTTAATAAATATGAGATAAATATATATCACTTCTATATTTTCTAGGTTTCTAATCTACTTTATATGTTTTCAAATGTATGATTTCACTCATAGATAAAAACATAACATCATCTAGTAAAACTAATTCTTTGGATCTAAAATCTAACATATCATTTTAAAATGAATTTTAATCCATATTCATAATTATATAAAATTCATTAATGGGAAAGACAACCATGATTTTAAAAAAAACCTTAAATATAAGACAGTAGGTGGATCATTTTATGTTTTTGTTTCCTTAATACTTCAATAATGTTTTTTATCGAATGTCCTGGAATTGTTTCATAATGCTATGTTTTAATTTCACCAGAATTTTTCTCATAAATGAACGAATGTGTAGACCCTAGATAAAACAAGACGTTTGAATAATCTGAATAAATATGTAATTTACATGTTTCTATATTTTTTTATATGAAAAAATCTACCAAACTGGTTATATTGGATTTCACCATTCCCTTTTTCATGTAGTCTTTCTACTTCCCATCATTCTTCTCTTCATTAAACACACATCAAAATAATAACCCATCATGTTACAATTAAAAAACAACATTACCTATTTATGAAATTCAAAACTATTGATAATATGATATTTTTTATTATATTCACAATCTGTATCCCAAAATATTCCACATTAGTAAAACAATATTAATATTATAATCCATTCGTCATGTTGATTTTCACTACACATATCACATACTGAATACAAGATTTTCTTTCCGTCCGTTTTTAATGACTAATTCTACATATTTCCCAACCACCAAACCTATTTTTTATACTTTTTAGCCTAAAACACTGGATCATCAGAAAATTCTACTGACACTTTCTCTAGACTCCAAAATAACTTCTAATAAAATTTAATATTAAAAATTGAAATTATAAAATAATTACATCCGATTGAAATTAATACGGGAAAACCAACACTGAATATAAAAAGGAATATATCATCCTATAACAGTATGATATATTTACTATTCTAAATATGTTCAATCTATTATATATAATTAAACTCACACAATTTTGAGTTACCTTTTGTTACATGAAACACCGGTCTTCTTTGATAGCTTGTGTTACATGTAAGACCCAATTTTATGAAACTATAATATACTATTTATATAATTATTTAATATGACGGGGATCACACAGAATTTATAGTTGAGGGTATGAATATGATAAATTATTTATGAAAATATATAATTAACATACATTTATCATTTATCTGTTGTTTATATATAAGGATAATAATTAATTAAAATAAAAAAAAATTTTAGAAAAAGCGTTAGTTTTTCTAAAAGATGGAATAATCATACGTATCGCAAATAATTTAAAATTAACTTTTACAAATTTTATTAAATTTTAATGAAGAATTAAACATAATTTTTGAATGTGTAATAACAAAATTATATTATTATTTTTTTTCTGAAATGTTTCATATTTTTATGAATATTGAAAAATATTAATTTTAATTGAAATATGGATATTCATTTAATCAATTTATAATGATAAATTATATTTTTAATTTTTTTCGAAGTTAAAATAGTTCACTAATAAATCTATTAATCCAATTTAGATCCTTGGAAACATTGTATGATTAAATATATATATAACTTTGTAAAATTTAGAATATTTCTACTTTAGACATATTTTTTATTATAATGTATATGGGATTAATTTTAAATTAAAATATTCCACTAATTTGGGTAAAATTTGGAAAAGGGATTCTATATTTATAATAAAAATAATTTATATTTTCTAATAAGTTTGACTTAAATTTTGACTATAATGATTAGTGAATGTAGTTGAAATTACTATTAGTGATTAAGGTAAAGAAAGTTTACACAGTGGTTGAACATAGAATTTATGGTGTAAGAGTGATCCCACAAGTATCAAACACAAATTTCATTAAATTATATCAACACATATGACCTTCGGGTATATTTTAATGATTTTTAGGGACATATTTACATGATATTTACCCATATAATATTTCAAGGATAATGTAAAAAATATGCATTGTTTGATTTTAATGTCTATAAGGATTTGGAATAAGGGGGAAAGATACATAGGTTTGGTTAAAATTATAATTTTTAAAGATAAATAAGTTTACGATATCATAATAATTTATCTCTAAATTATAAATATTAAATAATTACTTAATGTACTTATGAAACGCCGACACAATAATTATTTAGTTAACAATAAAATAAAATAAATGATAATAAAAATATTAAAAGTGAAGAAAATTGAATAAATTATTTTTTAACATTAATTTGGTATAAGAATATACCATGTTACACAGATGTAAAAATAATATATTTGAACTTCATCATTACATTGATATTTTTTGAAAATAATTAAATGAATGATTTCAAAATTGAAATTAATATTTTTTTCTACCATTAACATTATTTTTTTAATTCAAATTAAATGAATAATTCCAAAATTGATGGTAATGTTGTTCTATACTGAATACAACATTATTCATTGATTTAAAATTTCTATAAATACAATATTATGTGAAATTAATTTTCATTATTAATAATTATCATATATTTTTGAATAATGAACCAATTTTTAAATTGTAATCACTATATTGACCATTAAATAGTACAAAAAATAGTTTGAGTTGTCATAGTTTAAGTGGTATTTTTCAACATTAATGGATCATATGTTAAAAATAAATTTGAACACACAACGGATTTATATTTACTAAATTAGACATAATATTTTGAATTATTCAGTACAAATTTTCTATTATGTATTTTTTTTCTTCTTAAAGGATAAATTGCTTATGTTAGTAAACTAGTTACCATAATGAATAACCAGAATGAAATTGTAAGGAAACATATGAGTTATATAAATAAATGTTTAAAACTTATGTCCAAATAGGTTTTACAGGTGATTATAGATTATATAAACCCTCCACCAAACTAATTGATTATATATTATTCCCTTAAGTTAATATTTACCTTCTAATAATGAATAATTTTGAGTATTTACAATAATTATCCTCCTCCTTAACAATAAAAATCCATTAACACTCGTGACTTCTTAACACCTATAAAGTAATTTTTTACAAACAATATATTCCAAAAACACTCCCCAAATTCCCTCTCATCATCCTAGAAGACATATTTTAGGGAAAATATTCCTTTTTAAGGATTTAGGGAAATGATGGCGAGGATACCCAAAGAAGAGGTAATGTATTTATAAAAGTGTTTTTATTTTATTTCCTTATCCACATCCTTAAATTAACATTATAAAATTCTTCTAAAATAACCACAATGTAATATATATATATTTATATATTTTCTTAATTTTTTGTTTATAACCTACAACTTCAAGCACTTCTATAAAATTGGTCATGAAATCATTATTCGTGTGTATAGTGGACAACCATCTCACGAACCAATGTCCTTTGGTATTCTATTACCACCGTTAAAGGTTGAGAATAATGATGAATTTATAGTTTATTATATTGTATATATTATATATATTATTATTATTCTTATGGTATTATTTTATCACAAATACCGTCTTGTTTTCTATTTTTTGGGAATATGATATCATCCCACATGTGTGTGGAGGAAAACAGCCTTGTAAAACATTTTCATTTCTTCATGATCTACATGGAATGTATTATAGATTGGTTTAATAAACAGATTATATATATATATATATATGAAATAAAATATATATTTTAATGGTAATATAAATATATATAATTTTGTTTTTCATATTTTAGTATGATAAAAAAATAGAAACAACATTCTTGCATGCGTATGACCCACCATCTCCAGAAACGATGTATTTCATTTCTCATCACCATGTTTTATATATTACATAAAATAAATATACAATAAATATGTATGATGTTTAATTAATGGAATAAATTTTTATTATTATGAAATAATGAATGAAGTAATAGGAACCATAAAATAACAAGTCAAAACAAATTCGAAAAAAGGCAATTAACACTCAACACAATGATAATAATGGATAATTATTAACATGTATGTGATATGTGTCATAAAAGGATTAGATGTTATATTATAAATAGTAATATGGTTATGGAATAATCTAATAAAATTCATAAAAAAAATTTCATTGAGTGTGATGAGTGTTCAATGAAAAGGAGTCGTAAGGTAAGGAATTTTGGATAAATTTCATTTGATTGTGGAATATTGTAATGATATGCACCTTATTTAATTTATATGGTGTATATAATACCCCGTTAAGATATAATATCATTAATACCTCATTTTCCATGGTATTTTAATTTTCAATTTGAATTATATCATCTAAGGGGATTTAAGTTTAATGTTCCCAAGTAGTAAGAGATTTGGTAACTCAATTTCTGTTTATTAGGACAGTCATCTACATCATTGATTATATATTTCTCAGAATACGAATATAATGAGTTTTGATTAACATAGGATGTATTTACAAAATTTTATATTAATTTATAATTAACAATATTAATGGATTCATTGAATAATTCTAACTTCAAAATTATGATCCTTGTTATGGTTTATTTAACACTCTCATTCTAATCGAGATTGTTCATATGTAAATATCATTTAAAAGAAATTACTTTACCATTTCCTAATAAACCAATTTAATGTTATTCTAATCTTTTTATTCATGATATTTTTATTTAATAATACCATTTTTAAACTCTTTGGTAAAAATATATATTAATAAAATATATTCAAGAAAATGTAGCTTCATTTCTCTCTTCAGTCAGAAATATTTTTTCTTAGAATAGTTTTTTGAAAAAAGTTTACTAAAATGGTTTAAACTTTTAGAAATGATTTATTAATGTATATTTATCTGAATATTTAAATTTACAAAATGTTTTTAAATTAATATTATATCATTTCCAAAATAATTATAGTTTTTATTTTATCAAAAAAGAGAGAGAAATATTTTTTAACACATACAGTATGAATATATTTTCTAGGCATCATGACCAATAAAATGGTTTACAAAATTTTTTATTAGTTTCAATGGTGATTTAAAAAATAATAATTTTCAATTTTTTTCAAAATTAAAAGTGAATTTTCCTCAAGGATTATTTTTAAAATATCTTTTTATTTTATTAATATTCATTAATGAAAACAACCATTTATTATTAATCGAGTGGGTAAATATTGTATTGACATCATCCATAGTATTCCTATAAATGGATTATGATCTGTCCGAGGAAGTAAATTATTGATATTCACTTCCTTGATTAATTTTGTAGTCATTAACTTTACATTAAATTACTCCATATCTATTGATAGTAAATTTTCCCTAAATGTCTATATTATTTATAATGGTTATTTTTATTGCCTAAAATGCATACCTTTTTAATATACAATGTTTAATTTTGAAGTTATTTTATTGATTGTGGAATTATTGAGAAATCCGTATTGTTTACAAAATACAGATACTTCATTATAAGGTACGTAGTTTGTGAATTAAATTGATTATTTGATATTAGAGGAATAATTTATATAAGAATGAAATGGGTTGGGGACCGTTGATAAAAATCAACTCAATACATTGTAATTTTTATGATACAATATCATCTAGAAACAAAACCTTCATGTTTGTAACTATGTAGAAAAAACTATCTTGTGAAAGGTCAGGAAATTTGAATGTTTTAAGTCATCCTATGAAAGGTCTTGAAGGTAATGGTTTTATGTAACTGGGAAGTATAGAATCCAATAATTAATCATTTTCTTCATTAAAAATTCATTAATTATTATAAAGGATGTTTTTTTATTATGTTGTCTCTATATGAATTTCATTATCAGTTTATTGATAAATGGAATTTTTTTCTACTATTTATCATTCCAAGTTGATTATTCCATATCTACTCTTATATCCATGTAATTTAAATGGAATTGTTGTTCAGTTATTTAAAATCCCATATTGATTATTCCGATTGTTTCATGATTTCATCTGTTATACTTAACCCTTAATAGCAAATTTATATCACCCTTATTTTGTTTAATTTCCCTATGATTCCATAATATTTACTATGACTGATATACATGGATATACTAAAGGGAGATATGATATTATCAATAAAAAATATAGGTTGTAATTTTTTATTCGAATGAAATGTATAACTCATATATATATAACTAGTTTTCAAAGGCGACTAAACCATTCAGTCTTTTGGGATATCATTCCTCATATTTTATGATAATATAATGGTAGTATGAACCTGCTCTAGTATAATGGGTTTTGCGTCTCAAAAGTGTGTATTAGAGGATGTTTAGTAGAATCTTTGGGAACAATATTTAAGAAAACATAGATTATCAAACATAAACCAATATTTTAATTTCAACAAAAGTGTCTAAGAATATCCAAATGTTTTTATATGTTATATATTATGAGATTTTATTATAAATACATCCCTCAATGGATACTACTAGGGGATGTGGTTCTAGAAATTATATACCTATTGGAATAACCAAAAAATGGGCATGTCAGGCATGACATAAGCATAACCTGGTATATGACAATGTGCCTTACTATGCACCTGTTTTGAAAATACATGGGGATATTATTAGGATAATTCAGGTTTTCTTTATGAAACATTATGAAGGATTTGAGTGAACTAGTTTAAACCCTATACCAAGAGAAAACTATATTGAAATAAGAAAAATTAAGTATCTTTGAAGAATTACATTACCAATGGTATTTGGTTATAATAATTACAAAACATATAAGGATTATGTTAAATTTAAGAAGAATATATATCTTCATTAACTTAAGGGCTATTAACCCAATCATGATTACATGTTTATGATTGATAAAATGTTCAATTACTTAAAAAAAACTTTTTATTATTTAATTGGTATAAATTTAACATGATTAATTTTTATTTTTGGAGAAATTTATGAAATTAATATTTTTAGTGTAATTTTTATTTGGGAAATAAGTTCATTAAATATTATATAAAAGATGTTAATGTATTTAATAAAAATTAAGTTTTTTATGATTGTTACTAACATTGTAATAATTGTACAAGAAGATTATTAGTTATTTTAATAAATAATAAATATATAAATTGTGTTGAAAACAATAATGAAATAGTTATTTAATGAATAACTTTATTTCATGGATTTTGTAATATTTCTAGAAAATATTTAGTAATTTAATTATTATATTATATAAATAAGACAACATACTTTCAGGTTGGCTACTCATCACATTTGGAAAGATGCTGGGGCCTGAACCCCTTACCGAATGACGATAACAGTTTCACTCCCACCACTATCCTATTAAAAGTCCCAACCAATATTTCATTTTTTAGTTAAAAATTTAGAAAAATAAATATTGAAGATGAAATGATAGTATTCCATTTTATATTTAGTGATTAATACATTAACAAGATTTTGTTTTCAAAATAGATAGATATAGACATAAATAATTGTTTTTGGGAACTTATGATCCATTAAAAGTGAATTTTTGTGAATTAGGAAAAAACCATGTTTGAATATTCATTTGATGAAGAAAGGAATGAACTATAAATGGATCAATGAAAAAACAAAGGATGAATTTTTTATTATATAAATATATAAAGTAAGTATATTTAATAATATTAATATTCAATAAAATAATTCCTCAGCTAAAGTAAAATGATAATGAAGAAAAACAATATATCCCATTATATTCACATATGATGAAATTGATAGAAATTTGAATCATCATATATTTATAGTTTTAACCCCCTAGAATTTTCATTGATCACTCACATTATTAAGATAAATGAAATCAATAAATCTCAATAAATATGTATTCTTTTCCTCAATTTCCAAATCTTCACATTCAACATACTTTTTCCTACATATAATCTTAGAAATGTGTTATTCTAGATGACCATTATACGTATTTAACTTTCTTATCAAGATAATATCTTATTATCTCTTTTATGATGTGGGGATTCTAATAATGGAATTTAAAAATATCAAATCCTTGATTACAAATATCATGTATAATTTTTTGAGGACGTAATTTATTTACAGGGTGGGGAATGTTACAACCCAAAATTAAAAAATAATAACATCTTATTCAATTAGGTACGTGTCACGTAACACCGAGTGTAGAATAGAATATAACATCCTAACACGATATGATAAATTTACTATTTCAAATAAATTATATCTATTATATAGATTTAAGATCACAAAATGATGATATATATTGTTTTACATGTAATGACGAGTTTCTTCGATAGCTTGCCTTAGACAGATTATTAGGTTTTACCAAGCAACAATTTGCAAGAAATAATATTATTTAACATTATTGTTATCTCCCATCCATGAAATGGGTCATTATGAATATGATTAACTAAATTTTAATAATATATAGTTTAAACATATTTATTACACATATTATTTATAAATATTATTAATAACCATTGAAATGAAAAAGAAATGCCTTCTTACAAGTAGTATTTTCTATATATGTTGGTGTAACCGTACATAGCGTACATAATTTTAAAATAATTTATACCACCTTTAGAACATTAATATAATAAATTAAACTAAATTTAAGAAAAATGAATACCAAAATTAGTTTTATATTATTTTTTATAAATTTTATGAGAATTTGTATTCATTATGTATAGTAAAAAATATAACATTTAATTGAAAATTTCATTTTTGTATAAATAATTTAGAATGTTAAATTATATTTCAATTTTTTTAATGTATAAATAGTTAAATTATAAATATAATAATACAATTTATGTAATTATAATTATTTTCATATTGGATTTAGATATAAAAACATTGTAAATGTTTGAATATTTTCACATTGAAACCCCATTTTCTTGTCGCATCTACTTGATTAATTATAAATTAAAAATATTAAATTCTAGGAGTATAATTTTTAAAAATTTAATAAATATATGTAATAAAATTAATTTATTCCATATAATAATGTAAAAATAAATTTTTACCATAATGTGTAGTGAAAACGTTAAAATTATTTATAATGATTAGTGTAAAAACAACATACTTAATTGTAAAAACTAGAAAATAATTTGTATTTATAGACAAAAACTTGTACAAAACACATTTTATTGAAATTTTTATAACTTTATTACTTTTTCATATGTTTTTTTAGTTTTAGGGACACATTTACATTATAGTATCCCATATAATATGTTAATTAACGAAAAAGACAAAAATTGAACCTTTCATTATTTTAATATCTATAAGGCTTTATAACTAGGGGAAAATTACATCGGTTTGGTTATAAATATTATTATTAAATATAAATTAATTTTACATATCATTATAATTTATCTTAATTTTTATCAATTAAAAATCTTTCAATTTTCATAAGAAACACCTACAAAATAATTATTTAGTTATCAATTAACAAAAATAAACGATACTAAAATGTTAAATGTTATTTAAATTAAAACATCTTGACATTACATGGAATATATTCATTCACTTTAATTTAAATTCATTAATATATTTTGTTTATAAAAATATATATTTTCTATTTAATCACATGAAACACAATGTTTAACTTGTGTTTCATGCAACATCGTGTCCCTTTGATAACTTATGATACACCAAAGGTTGAGTCTAACAAAACAATAATATAATGTTGATATTATTATTCAATATATAATATCTATATATTTTTACACATCTTTATAATTTTTTGATACTCATGAAATATATTTGATAGGGTTAAAATAATAATAATTCCAATTTTACGTAGGAAAATTTGTATATTTCAAAAGGTCATTCTACATCATTTTAATTCTATACCTATTTTAAATATATGGTTTGAAACATGTATATTTTTTATATATAAAAACTAAATTCGTTTTTTAAATAAAAACATGAAAATTTTTTAAGGGTGATTTTTTTTACATTTCTGAGAAGTTTTATATTTTGATAAATAGTGAAAAATACAACTTTTTATGTTAAAATTGCATTTTCATTTAAATAACGATTAATGATAAACTATAATTAAAATTTTTAAAATAAAAAATTGATATATTATATATCCATTAATCTAATTTAGGACATTTGAATCATTTTTTATATTAAATTTGGATATAAATACTTATTGAAGTTTTGAACATTTCCACATTAAAAACATAATTTCTCACCACATTTGTGGGATTATAATTAAATTTAATTTTACCCCTTTTGTATGTTAATTTGAAAAAATGGTAATAAAGAGTTCTAATAGGTTTAATAGTTATAGTCTAGTAAGATAAACATTGTTTTTGCTCGAAAAATATGAGTGAAAGTAATTAAAATTAATTACAACGATAAAGGTAAAATTAAGCATAATAAGGGACTAAACAATAACCATAAGGTCCTAAATAACCAATAAAAATGTACAAGATCCATTTTATTCAAATATTTAGACTATATCCCATATGTTTTATAATTTTATGAGTAATTCTAACACATGTTCATGAAATTTACCGATATAATAATTTTTGTAAGGAAGCAGGCAAAAAAGGAATCTTCCTTAACTTTAAAATTAATAAAGATTTAAAGTATGTAAGAAGTGACATACTTTAGTTATAAAATTTATTTTTATTGGTATGTAATTTTTTATCTTGTAATTTTAAATTTAATTCTTATATATAATGTATTTACATTTAATTCATAACAAATTCTAATGCATGGCTTATTATGTTAATAATTAAATAAAATAAATTATCATCATAACACTAAAAAGAATGTAAATTTAATGAATTGTTATGTTAGGTTATTTTTGAAGATTAATATATATTTTTTAAAATATTATAATTTAATATATTTTAATTCTATTATTGTATTGATTTTTTTAAAATTTATTTTAAGTAAATAATGCCAAAATTAACATTATTTTCATTCAATAATAAATGATATTTTATGAAATTATTTAAAATTAATAAAAAAATCCTACCATCTCTAAAATTTCTTTAAGTGTTAATAAATAAAAAATATGGTTTATTAATGGACCAATTCATCATTTATAATTAACATATTGACCCATGGATAAAAAAACATTGTTAGTACGCTCCCAGCTAAAGTAGTGTTTCATGTATTACGTATGATTTTATTAAAATTGTATTCCATAAAACATTTGATTTATATTTATAAAACTATAAATCAAGTTTATAATTAGTTGCATCAATATTTTATAATAAATATAAACTAAGTTTATTCTTAATGGGTATAATAATTAATATATAAAACTTGTTACATTAATAAAAACCAAAATGTTAAAATTAGGGAAACAAAGAACATAAAAAACAATAAAAAAGGATCTTATTTTGGAGTGGTGGAGGTTTTTATTGACCATAATTAAAATTTAATATATTATTTTTATATTTTATAGGCATATGAGGTAAGTGATACTTCCGAATAGAGTATAACTTTTTTGTATTTACAAGAATAATACACCCCTCCATTATAAAATGGCACTCACAATTCTCATTCCTCAAACACTTCAAGTAGCATTGGCTCATCCAAAAACTTTCCAAATTGTCTCAAAACATCCATTCCCTCCAGATTAAATCCTCAACTTGGGATTACATAAAATTAAGGAATCCGTTTGGTGAAAACTAAATAAATTTTCCTTAAAAGGACGTCACATTCATCCATGTGTATTTATGTTTTATTTTTTCCGCACCCATTAATCTAATATTATTACATTCTAATATAATAAAATGTTTATCCCCAATATATATATATATATTATGTAATGGTTTAGACATAAACTTGGGAATAATTCTATAAAATGAGTAATGAAATTACTTTTCATGTTACGAAAATTGCAGCCTCATGTAATAATGTCGTTTATGTTTCCATTACCACCTCTCATGGTTGGAAATTAATGTGGGAAAAATATTTTTTACAATATATATCTATATTAATATATGATATTTAGGTTTTATTAATATTTGTTAAAATCCTTTATAACACATACATATATGCATTCCATTTGGTGTAACTTTGATAACATCATTATGGATGTGTGACTACCTTCTCCACAATGCAATGTGATACATCAACACATATCATTAAATTTATTACAGCAGGGATTAATCATAAGTCTGCTACATAAAACAAATATTTATGATATTCATAACATTGTTACTATTCTATAAAAATAGTATATCATTTTCTTTATTACCCTTTCAAATATAAGAGAAGTGATAACGTCGTTCCTGGATTTGTGGAGTACAACCTCCTTAGTGCGATGTAATTCCTTCTACATCATAAGAAATATATATTATTTCATATATGAATAAAAAATATGTAATTTATTATATAATTATCAATATGTAAATATAAATTATAATTTCCTTATTTCAATAATGTTCATTGGAAAATTTGAACATTACTCAGGTGTATATATGACCTACCATCTCATTGGTTGTAATGTTGGTCCATTTTTCATAAATTTCAGTAATTATTAGTTTTAAAGTATATTTTATGTATAAAAAATGATAATTATATCATGATTATTATTGTAGATATGTTTATATAATGACCTCTTTAACATAGTCGACCTACCAAATTCATTTTTGACACATAAATAAAATATGATCAAAACAGTCAACCTAAACATAATTGTTTAAGTAGTGACTTACGACATTGTAATATTTTAAATAAAAGTAATAAAAACATATAAAGGGTTATAACATAAGTATATAATTATAATACATTTATTATTTTCAATGATATTAGAAAATCATGACATATCTGATTCAAGGTAAGGTACTTTGTCTCAATTTCATTTTAAGGCATATTGTATTACCTTGAAACTAGTTTATTTTATTAGGTGTATATACTGATGATATAATTTTTTATTCAAAATTTAATTTATTTAATGGTATTGAATGTTTTCAATGATTTTATTCATTTATGGATCACATGATTCAAAAGTTAATCACGTTGTAAGGGAATCTTGTATCACTTTTACTTTCAAGAAGAATACATCATAATACACACATGTTTATTTTATGTGGTGAAACTAATTCTCATTTGCATATATTATATCATGAATTATTTTATCTTCATGGTAGTTAAATGTTTTAGTTAATTATTATTATTATTTTATTAATTTTATTTTTTCAGATTTACCAAACTTGTAATGGACTATTTTCATAATTTAACTTCTTTGAGACATTTGATATGTTATATACACTTCTTCTATTAAGAGGGGTATATACTTCTCCTTTGAAATGTTATATCATGAATCATTATATTATTATGATGGTATAAGATTCATTTATTGTCATTAAATTTATGTGGTTAATGGTTCAAATGCTTCAGTTTGGTATAATATGTTTTGGAATGTTTAAATATTATTATCCCGAAGAATGTATTATTAATATTTTAATGTTATTTCCATTCATCAATAGTAACAATAAATATTGTAACATATCCAACCCTAGGGATATTTTTTATTGATACCATCGAAATTCATTCTTTGTATGTATTATGTTAGCTTCAAGGATATTTTTATTTAAACTATTTCTTTTCCATGGGGTAATCATGTTTCAATGAAATTGTAATTTAACCCATTTCATTTCCATGGGTTACTCATGATTCAAATAGATTGTTAGTTAGCCCATTTGGTTTCCATGGGTTAATCATGTTTCATATAGATCGTTATTTATCTCATTTATTTCAATGGGATAAGAATGTTTCATTAAGATTTCAATAGATCCTAGTTCATTTCGATGGGTTAACCATGATTCAAATAGATTGTTTTATAACCTATTTACTTTACAAAAGATAATTATATACTAAATATAATAAGGGTTTTTAAATTATTTTTGATAAATTTCCTATGTATTCAGTTCTTCGATATTGTAAATGATAGGTGTGCCAAGATAGCACCTAGTGAGTGTGTTATAACTTATATGATGTGTTATCCCAAATAGCGATCTGACATATTAGATGCTATATAGACAGAAGATAGAGACATTGGTTATTCCATTTATAAGGTTTCTATAAGGGTTTATTGAGATTATGTTCCATGAAACCATCATGTTTTATTTATTATTTCTTGTATTTCATAATGATTCTCATGATAAAGATTGATACCATATGAAGTTTGATTATTGATTTTGATTATTCTTTTAATTTATATGTTTTTTTATATTTTGTGGTCTGGGTACTGATGGGTATGAATTATTTAATGATTACCTAATTAAATTTTATTAATTCCGCATTCCCTTATTCACTCTTGTTCATATAGATGGAATTTAAGTGTTAATACTTATTTTTTCCCTTACCGAGCATCTGAGCTGACCCTTTATATGTTTTCATTTACCTAGGTTTAAGGAATTATGATGAATGATTTATTTCTATAAATGATTTCATAATAATTATTTTGAAGGCATATTGTAAAATAATAAGAACTAGGTTAAAGGGAAAAAATTCCCTTTGTAAGACTTATGTGCCCAAAATGATATGTGTTGTTTATATAAGAGGTTTTCTTAACTCAATAATGCTATAAAATTATAAAGGTACCCACTAGATAAGTTATCTATGTTCACATTTAATGTAGTAGGGTTTTTAATGAAAAAATTAGGTCACAATTACTGGAATCATAACTAGAAATATAATGTTATGTATTTCATCATGGGATCTAGTAGTGTGGGTTCTAGACTGTTATAGTTGGAATTATTTTTTGGTTTAGAAAACATTATATTTTATGAGGTTTTCATTGATGATATATTAAGTTTTATAGATATCATCATAGGTCTATAAGATTATAATTAATAATAAGTTCAATGTATTACACACCCCATTGAGGTTTTATATGATGAGATCTTAATGTGATTTTGGGAGATATTTTTTAGGATGAGGAATTTTTATCCACTGGAATTGAAGTGATGTTTTTAGGGAAGAATTATTTTTCATGTCTAATGAAATAATGGACAACTCGTATGCTCAGTGACAACAAATCGCATCGGGCTAGGTAGTAGGGCCTGATACAATGATCAAAAGATGATAAGGGTTTCACGCACTACTATTGGGCTACATGTTTATTATGTAAGTATACCAATTTTCATGTAAACATTACGTATATTTGGAAAACATAAGGTATTGTATTTTACAAATAACTGTTTATTTATCTTATAAGAATATATAATCAAATCCATCCAATATTTGGGTTTCACACCTTTTCAAGAAATGTTTAAACAATCTTATGGATAGATGTTTATGGAATAATTTAGTTTTAACATTGGTTATTACAATTTTAGATTAGTGTATCATATGATGATTTATTTAATTTGGTAGTAAAATTACAATATTATAAACATTTTTGTTTTGGTTAATGCCTAATAGTAGGATGAACAACTTAACATCCCCTTTTTTGGTTATGTGGTCTTTAAATGTATTTTATGTGCTTCAGGTGTTATGAATTCATATTGGATACACATTGTCGGGATAATAGATGCTATTTTGGTTGAAATTGACTAAATTATGAGATTATACTCATAAAGTATGTATACAGTGTTTTTTATTGGCCTTGATGGTGACAGAATTCTTCTACTCTAGTAAAAGAACTAGAAACAAAAAAGTATTACCCTAGTACCACTAAATTATAATTAACCATTGTTCCTTTTGAGCATTTCAAATTTATTTAGGTCCATAATGTTTTATGAATCATTAAATTTTTCTAATTAATGACCTTTATAAGTATCTATAATTATTTAAACTTTTCCTCTATTCCCACATATGTTCTCACTCGGCAGAATCCTAACAATGTGTAACATCAGGTGGCCTTTATATTTTCTAGTTTTCCTTTTTAATATGATTTTTTATTAATTATTTTTATGAATTTTAATTCAATATGTTAATACATTAAATGTTAATAATTTTATAACAATGATGAATTTTGATGGAGAAAATCCTTTTAAGGGGAGTAGGATTTAACATGCTGAGATTTTATGAAACATATTTTTTCAATTTAATTTAAATTATTTAATATATTGGGTTACATAAAATATATAGTTTAACTTGTATCACATGTAACACCATGTTTATCTTTCATTGCACGTAACATAGAGTCCCTTTGATAAGTTTTGATACATGCAAGTCCAAGTATTTCCGAACAATAATACTATGTCGATATTATTATTTAATATAGATGTTATTATACAGAATTTATATTTGTGGGCGTGAATATAACTAAATATATTTAGTATACACATATTTATAATTTTTTTCACATTCATCAAATAAATTTTATAGTCTTTAAATAACAATAAATTCAATTTTAATACTAGAAATTTATATTTTTTAAAAGTTAGTTTTACAGCCTTTTATTGGTGCACCATTGTAAAATGTAATTATTGAAACTTTTATAACTTTTATATGTCAAAATAAACATAATTTTTAATATACTAATATAAAAATTATGTTATGTTTAATTTTTTGTATTTTCTGAGAAGTTTCATTTTTGGATGAATAATGAAAAAGATGACATTTTAGTTGACAATATCATTTTCATTTAAAAAATTATTATGGTTAAATTATATTCAAATTATTTTTAAAATATGAACAAATAAATTATTTATATATTAATCCAATTTTTACTTATTGTAATTATTTTTGATAAATTTATTTTATATATAAATACTCAATGAACTTCTGAACATTTTCACTTTAAAATCCCAATTTCTCTCCACATCGGTAGGATTATATTTAAATACTATTTTCCAACTTATGTGAATTGAATTTGGAAAAAAATGATATATATGGATATAGGATGTATAATATTCAAAGTCTAAAATGATAAAATAAGTCTTTACAAAAAAAATATACAAAAAGTAATTAAAATTAATTACAACTATTGATTTAAAATCAAGCATAACAAGATATTAAACCTAAAAAAATGCGTAAAATGACCTTGAAACGTGACCAATATACATTGAATGATAATAGTTCAACCATATTACCGACTATTAATTTTTGTTTTGAGTTATCAAGATACATGTTCTTGATGTTGACCAATATAAAATGTAAAGTAATGAAATAGACAAAAAAGGAAGATTCCTTACCATTAGAATTTATAAATCTTTAGAGTATGGAAAAATATACAAATTTTTAGTTATAAAAAATAATATGAAATATAAATGACTCTATTTCTATCATTTTAATTTAACTTTATGTTTTAGAGGTGATATAATTACATTAAACACTTAACTAATGCTAACTAATCGATTATTTAGTTAATAATTAAATAAAATAAATGATGCTAAAAACATTAAAAAGAATGTAAATCTAATAAATTATTATATTCTATTAAATTTTTTGATGAATATTTTATGATACGAAAAATTTTAATTAATATATTTTAATTCCACCATTTTCTTGATATTTTTTAATTTTAATTTAATTATATAATGTCCAAAAAGACATTAGTGCCATTTTATAGGAAATACTATTTTCTTAAATGATTTTAAATTAACAAAAAAAATCTTACCTTCATTAAATTTATTTTTAATTATAAATTAATATCAAATATGTTCTATTAATTAATGAATTTATCTTATATAATTATGATATTTACCCATTGTAAGTGAAAACATTGTCAGCACAGTTTAGGTTAACATAGTTTTTTGCGTGTTATAAGTGCTTCCTTTAAAATTATATTACAGAAATATTGGATTTATATTCTTTAAATAATATATAATATCTAGATTTAATTGGGTCAATATTCTCTAATAATTCACAGTTTAATTAATAAATAATGGTTATATTACATAGGATAGAAAACTTGTTACATTAATAAAAACCAAATTTATAAAATTTGAAAAACATTGAATATCAAGAAGAAAAATTTAAAAAAGGCACTTAATTATTTTTGTTGGATGTTTTTATAGATAATAATTCACATTTAATACATTAATGGTCTATTTATTAAATCCCTGATGTAAAGAAGACCTCACAATAATTTATACGTTTTTTTATTTATAATAACAAAACTCCCCATCCATTATAAAGAGGTATTAACTCTTCCCCTTCCTAAAGACTTTCATACCTCTTGGGATAATCCATAATCTACCAAAATAATCTAAAAAATCTTTCCCCTAAACATATAATCCTCTCCCTTTTTATAAATAAAACTGTATAATACCTTTGGTGCAATACAAAAGGAGTTACCATAAAAAGAGATAACACTTTTCAATGTACATTTATATCATATTTTTTTCTACACCCATTAATTTATTGTTATTACGTGATTATATAATAACATCACTATCCCCAATATAATTTTTGTTCCTATTTAGGTATTAGTCAAACATAAAGTCTCTTCTATCAAATGGTAAATGAAATTACCATTCATGTCTGGCAAACTACAGCCTCATGTAACGATGTCATGCGTTTTTCCTTTACCACCTCTCATTGTTAAAAACTTTTATGAAAATAATATTTTTCTACATGATATATATATATATGCATATATTATAGTTATTTCTTATTCATACTTCCAAAATTTTTATGAATGACATACCGTTATGCATTCCATTTTGTTTAAATATAATAACATCATTTGTCGATGTGTAAACTACCGCCTACTCAAAGCGATGTGATATGTTCACATAAATCATTGAATTTTAATGGATGGGTCTAATAAATATTATATGAAATAAATTATCAATACATCATATTCAAGACATAATTACCTTTATATAACTATAATATATCGTTTTTATTACAATTTCACACACTGAAAAGGTGATTATATTAGTCGTTCGTGTGTGGACTACCGACTCCTCGATGGAGTGTGATTAATTTTACAACAAAAAAATTATATATATAATTATATATGATTAAATAATAAGGTATTTATTATATAATTAACACTATGGAATGATAATTTTTTCTTTCCTTCTTTCTATAATGATCATTGAAATTTTAGAATGTTAGTCATGCATACATATGACCTACTGCCTCAATGATTGTAAGGATAGTTCATTTTTTCCGAACCATGTGTCGTACCTCTCGTACCCCTCGTGGTTTAATTTTCATGATCACAATCACTCTCTTATTTATCTAATCTTGTTTTAAGTGTTTTTGTTGATAGGCAAAAGGTTGCCAAGGAATTGGGCCAAGAAGGACTGATAGTGGACTGATTTCAGTCCACCGGCCAACCGGTGGAAGACCACCGGCTAGCCGGTCGTGCCTGGGCAGAAGGCATTCCCTTTGTCCAGACCACTGGCCAACCGGTGTCCCATCACCGGCCAGCCGGTGGAACCCAGAAAGAAGGGACAGCTACTGTCTCAGCACCGGCCAACCGGTGGCCTCCTCACCGGCCAGCCGGTTGTGCCTGGGCAGAAGGCCTCTCCCTTTTTCCAAGCACCGGCCAACCGGTGTCCAAGCACCGGTCATCCGGTAGAGCCAGTCAAACTAGCCGTTGGGCTTTGACCAGACTTTTCCACTTGACTCCCAACGGCTCCGAATGCCTCTCCAACATCTCCGAAGACCCCCAAAGGCCATTTGAGGGTTCCCCCTCTATAAATAAAGAACTAGGAAGCCCTGGAAATACAAGAAAGCCCACATGAACATTTTTCAATCATTTGGCGAACCTCCGGCGGATTCCTCCAAGGAACCTCAATTGCTCCAACCCATTTCCACATCCAAGGAGCACCATCAAAGAAGCTTGGGAGCGCTCTTCATCAACTCCAATCAATCCTTCGGCACCCAAGACTTCTCCTCTTACGGTTTTTCATTATTTATCATTTTGAGCATCAATTTGGGTTTTTTCCTACAAACCCCTCTTTCTCTCATCCTCGTTTTTTTGGGTTTTCACACCACCTTCAAGGTGTGAAGAGGTTAGTCAAGCCTTCCCTTTAAAAGGCTTGAGTCATAGGTGAGCTGGCCTTCACCTGTAAGAAGGCTAGTGGGTTCTTGCTCAACCATTAAAAGCAAGCTGTAATAGGTTCTAGACCACCTTAAAGTCTAGTGGGTTTCTTGATAAAACCATTAAAAATCAAGCGGTAGTAAATCTCTCAACGGTTGAGTTGGGAGCGGAGACGTAGGCTTTGGTTTAAGCCGAACTCCTTTATCAAGTTTTGTGTCTTGCCTCTTTTATTTCCGCTGCACTTTGATAATTGTTTTAAATTGTTAATTAGTTTTTAAAAGGCAATTCACCCCCCTCTTGCCATCATTTCCTCCCCAAAATTTGGTATCAGAGGGAAAATTTGAGTAATACCCTAACCGGTTTCAAATTCAAGATCCATTGTGATGGCTTCAACTTCTTTCGCCCCCGAAGGCTATTCTTTGGGTCGTTCTCCATTCTTTGATGGAACCGACTATACTTATTGGAAAACCCACATGACCACTTTTCTTAGAAGTATAGGTTATCCTATTTATAAAATTTTCATGCATGGTTATCCTCTCTCTTCTCTCGATGAATCCAAATGGACTCAAGCCGATATTAAGAATTTCGAGCTTGATGGCAAAGCCATGAACGCTCTTCATTGCGGCCTTGATCGTAATGAATTCAATCGAGTTTCCACATGCACTTCATCTCATGAAATCTGGAAATTATTGGAGGTTACCCATGAGGGGACCAACAAAGTCAAGGATACTCGATTGGATATGTACCATCGATATTTTGAGTCTTTTACCATGCATCCATATGAAAATATTACTGAAATGTTTACACTTTTTACTGATGTTTGCAATCGGAGAAAGTCCCTTGGTGATGATGTTTCTACAGAGATGATGGTCAAGAAGATCCTTTGGATCCTACCAAGCTCATGGGCACCAAAAGTCACGGCAATCCAAGAAGCAAAAGACATCAAGAACATGCCGGTCGAAGAGCTCATCAGATCCCTCATGACCTACGAGATCACCATGAGGAGGCAAGCTGAAAAGGAAGGAAAACCGATCAAAGTTCCAAAGAACATCGCCTTCAAAGTTCAAAAAGAAGAAAGCTCCTCCTCCTCATCGTCTTCCTCTTCAAGCGGCGATTCAGAAATGGAGATTCTTGCCCGCAAAATGCACAAATTCATGAAGAAGAACAACAAGAAGAAATCCCGCAAGGCTCAACCCAACGAAAAATCCGAGCCCGAGGTAACATGTTACGGGTGTGGCAAGAAAGGCCATTACAAGTCCGATTGTCCACTCAACAAGAAAAAGTCCAAGCAAAAGGAAAAGAAGAAGGCATTCAAGGCCACATGGAGTGATAGCTCCACATCCTCCTCCTCCTCCTCCTCCTCAAGTGACAACGGTAAAAAATTCCTAATGGCATTTCATGAGGTATCCTCTTCTGACTCCTCATCCTCTAGTTCATCAAATTCTTTTAATCATTTATCTTATGAGGATCTCCAACATGCTAGAGATCAATTGGAGGAAGGTTTTCACGAACTCTCTTCCAAATTTATTGCTTTAAAAAAGAATTTCAAAAAACTTTCTTCCGAAAAGGAACAACTTCTCAAAGAAAAGGAGGAGTTGTCCCTCAAGGTCCAAAACCTTCCCGATGTTGATTCTATGGAATTAACAATCAAGGATTTAAGGGAATCTCTTGCCAAGTTCACCCAAGGGGAACAAAATCTGACCAAATTACTAGGTTCCCAATTCATATCTAGAACCACCCAAGGGCTTGGCTATTCCAAGCAAGCTTCCTCTTCCCATGCTCCTACTATTTTTGTAAGGGGGATCTCCCAATATAAATTTTGCAACTATTATAAAAAACCCGGGCACTTAATTTATGAGTGAAATTGCAAAAATGCCCGGTATGGAAGGCCCAAAACCATTTCCTTTAATGATTAATTTCATAGGAGAAGACCCGCCACTAGACAAGTGTGGATTGAAAAATCCCTTTTAGCGAGTCTCACCGGACCAAAATTTTCCTCGGTTTCAAAATCCTCTCCCTGATAATTTGTTGTTTTTATTTAGGAGGAGTTAGGATCATTTAAGCCTTTTTGCGTTTTTATTTCAAAACTTTCATTTCAAAACTTTCAATTCAATACTTTCAATTCAAAACTTTTCAATTCAAATTTCAAAAATTTCAATTGGTTTAAAAAAAATCTATCTTGTTTTTCAACCTTTCCCTCAATCAAGTTTTATGCCCCGTGCTATTTTGATAATCAAAAAGGGGGAGAAATTCTTGGTTGATTGGGAGAGAAATCTTTCTCTCATGCTTTTCTTTACTTTTCAATTTATTCTTTAAAGCATGCCTCTCATTTCAATCTTTTACATTGCTTGTTTTTAGTGATTGTGATCATCAAAATAGGGGGAGATTGTTGTACCTCTCGTACCCCTCGTGGTTTAATTTTCATGATCACAATCACTCTCTTATTTATCTAATCTTGTTTTAAGTGTTTTAGTTGATAGGCAAAAGGTTTCCAAGGAATTGGGCCAAGAAGGACTGATAGTGGACTCATTTCAGTCCACCGTCCAACCAGTGGAAGACCACTGGCCCGCCGGTAGTGCCTGGGCAGAAGGCATTCCCTCTGTCCAGACCACCGGCCAACCGGTGTCCCATCACCGGCCAGCTGGTAGAACCCAGACAGAAGGAACAGCTACTGTCTCAGCACCGGCCAACCGGTGGCCTCCTCACCGGCCAGCCGGTGGTGCCTGGGCAGAAGGCCTCTCTCTTTTTCCAAGCACCAGCCAACTGGTGGCCAAGCACCGGTCAGCCGGTGGATCCAGTCAAACTAGCTGTTGGGCTTTGACCAGAATTGTCCACTTGACTCCCAACGGCTCCGAAGCCCTTCAAAGGCCATTTGAGGGTTCCCCCTCTATAAATAAAGGACTAGGAAGCCCCGGAAATACAAGAAAGCCCAAGGGAACATTTTTCAATCATTTGGCGAACCTCCGGCGGATTCCTCCAAGGAACCTCAATTGCTCCAACCCATTTCCACATCCAAGGAGCTCCATCAAAGAAGCTTGGGAGCGCTCTTCATCAACTCCAATCAATCCTTCGGCGCCCAAGACTTCTCATCTTACGGTCTTTCATTCTTTATCATTTTGCGCATCAATTTGGGATTGTGCCTACAAACCCCTCTTTCTCTCATCCTCCTTTGTTTGGGTTTTCACACCACCTTCAAGGTGTGAAGAGGTTATTCAAGCCTTCCCTTTAAAAGACTTGAGTCATAGGTGAGCTAGCCTTCACCTGTAAGAAGGCTAGTGGGTTCTTGCTCAACCATTAAAAGCAAGTTGTAATAGGTTCTAGAATACCTTAAAGTCTAGTGGGTTTCTTGCTAAAACCATTAAAAAGCGAGCGGTAGTAAATCTCTCAACGGTTGAGTTGGAAGCAGAGACGTAGGCTTTGGTTTAAGCCGAACTCCGTTATCAAGTTTTGTGTCTTGCCTCTTTTATTTCCACTGCACTTTGATAATTGTTTTAAATTGTTAATTAGTTTTTAAAAGGCAATTCACCCCCCTCTTGCCATCATTTTCCTCCCCAACACCATGATCAATGATTGGTTTTAAAAATAAAATTTATGAATAAATATGATTTTATTTAATTATTACCTCTCTATAGAAGTTTATATAAGGAACCCTTTGACCATAGTTAACCTACAAAAGTCATTTTTTATAGATAAGAAAAATATGGTCAAAACACCCGACCTAAACATAATTATCTATGTAGTTGTTTAAAACATTATCATAAGTAAAATAAAAGTAATAATAAATTTTTTAATTTTTAGGAAGAAACTATATTATTAACATAAGATACTTATCAAGGAAGATAGATTACATGCATGAAAAATTGAAATCATGGTAAGGGATTTCTTCTCAATTTATCTTGGTTGAGGAATATTGTATTATTATGTACCAAGTTTATTTTATAAGGTATATATACCTATTTATTGAAATTTATACAATGGATTTAATTTATTTAATGGTATTAAAAACTTTCTGTGTCATTTTTATCTCATGGATCTCATGATTCAAAAGATACTCATGTTGTAAGGGATTCTTGTCTTGCTTTAACATTCCTGAGGAATTCATCATAATCACCACATATTTCTTCTGAGTTGTGTATATACTATAATTTTTGATATATTATATCATTGATTCATTTATATTCATTGAATTGAAAAATTTTTAATTATTATTCTTTCATGGGGTTTATGTTTTCATATTTCAAAATTGGTAATGGACTTTTGTCCCAATTTTTATTCCTTGATATGTTATATTTGTTATAAACCTATATTGTTTTATGAGGTTTATATACATCTAATTTGACATGTTATTAAATGAATATACTTATTATCATAATAATTTACTTTACATTTATTTTTATTCTAGTCATGGGTTTAAGGGTTCAAATGGTACTAAGTGGCATGGGATGCTTTGGAATGGTTAAAGATTATTTTCCTCAAGAATTTTTTAATTATATTTTAATGAAATTTACATTATTCAATATAAAAACCCACATTTTTTACTTATCCTCCAATGGGGATTTTTTTATTGATACCATCCTCATTCACTCTATGTATGTATTCTGTTTATTTCAAATAGATTTTTATTTAACCCATTTCTTTTCCATGGGTTATTCATGTTTAAAATATATTCTTATTTTTTCCATTTAATTTACATGTTTAACTCATGTTTCAATGATATTTTTTAACCCATTTACTTTCCATGGGTTAATAATGTATCAACAAGATTTTGTTTGAAATCATTCCTATTCCATTGTATAATTAGGTTTTAAAGAGATTTTTATTTATCGCATTTCATTTCTATGGGATAATCTTGTTTCGATGAGATTTTTGTGGAACCCAATTCATTTCCATTTTTTAACTATGTTTCCAAAATATTATTGCGGAACCAATTTACTTTCTATGGGTTAATTATATTCTAAAAATAATAAATTCCATTTCAATGAGTTTTGATGAATTATCTATGTATTATGTTCTTGTAAATTATAAATGATTAGTGAACCCAGATAGAATTAGGTGAGCCCATTATAGATTTCAAAATGGGAGTACTAGATAGCGCTCTAATGCATTGGGTACTACTAAAATGGAAGTTTGACACATCGGATGTTCTAGTTGTATGTGTTAATTAAGTGTTCTATATAGGTTTAATTAGATGATGTTCCAAAATATCGATTCATTTTCCTTATTATTTTAATGATTACATAATGCTTCTCATGATCAAGATTTATATCACATTGCTTTTGATTATTGGTTAATATGTATTTTTCATTTTCTATGTTTTTATATTTCTAGTTCTATGTATCTATGGGAAAGAGTTATTTTATTATCTACCAATTCACATTGATTAAATCATCATTACCCTATGCACTTTTATACTTATTGATGATATTAAAGTTTTAATGATTATTTTTACCCTTATTGATCATTATAGGTCTCCCTTATAATGTTTCATTTTCCCCATGTTTAAATGAATTTTGTATAAAAATTTATGTCAATAAAGTATTTATCAAGGATGATGTTTGTGACATACTGGGAAATAATAAATGATGGGTTTAATGGGATAAATTTTATTTTAATTACTCATGAGTACATATTGATTTTATTTTATTCTATAAGAGTTTTTCATAATTCTCTAAAAACAATATACCTAAAATGTTCCTCCAATATGTAAATGATCCAAGTTATCCTTTGATGTTGTTAGTGTAATACCCTATGGTTTAACAAATAAATTTAATGAGATGAATGAAACACTAAGCCTCTTTATAATGGAACTCTTTTTAATGAGTTATGTATAAACTAGACTTTAAACATAATTTTCCCTCTTCTATGATTGGTATTTAAAAATTGATATCTATGGATGTTATGGGTAAGTTATTTGGTGTCTAATAGAACCAAATTGTTCTTTGGTGAATAGTAACGTACCCTTATGAGTAGTAATATAAATTTTAATATGACCATTATGAATATAATATATTTTTACCTTTTTATCTTAATTTTATAAGATAAGGAGGTCTTGATTAATTTTTCAAGGTGATATAAAATCAGCTATAGTTTTAAAATTTTTATTTTTAGAATAAAATAATGTTTTATTTAAAAATTAAATTAAGAGTTTTCAGAAAATTATTTTAAATAAATTGACTTCATTTTTACAATCTACATGTATACAAATGGTTAGGGAAAAGTTATTGGTATTGTTTTGAAAAAAATGAATTTTTAGTGATTACCGAAATATATTAATTAACAAAATATGCTAAATAAATGAATTTATGCATCATTATTTAGTCATGGATGATTTAAATGTCCATTTGGTCAAAATCATATGCACTTATAACTATTTTGGGTCACATGGATCTTGAAAATTTATAGTCCTTAGGAAAATATTAAATGAAGGATTAAAATAATGTAAAACCCTCATCTCCTTCACCATAAATACCACCCTCTCCCCCTCTTTCTCTCACACCACTCAAGAATTGATCCTTTTCTATGTTTTATGAAAATCTCTTCCCATGGCTCTTATACACGTCATAGGCCTTTTGGTCTCACCAAAATTCCAAAACAAAAGGTCGTAAAGAGGATCTCAAGGGGATTAACTCAAGAAGTAAAAATCCTCTTTTATTTTCATGTGATTTCTTTTTTAATTCTCTTATATTATTATAATCTATTATCCTAACCTTAACCAAGAGTAATGAAAGCTACATAATCTTATATATTTTTTATTTCATCATTTTTATGGAATCATTTTTCAATTTTCTTCCTCTCTTCTACCCTCTTATTCTAAAAATAAGAAAACCGTTCGTGGTGTGCTGATTTACCAAAATTGTGGATGATGTGTTTTAAATTATCATTACGTCCTTAAAATATTTTTGTAAAACCATTTTAATTATTGAATAATAATTTAATTTTTCTGATATTAATTATCTCAAATTATTTAATTAACTTATATTTATAATATTAATGGTATATGATGAAATAAGTTAGTGATTACCAAAGAACCACCAAAATGATCTAAACGAATATCACTAAATCTTTATTTAATGATTCATCCTCATACCATATAATGAAAATGATTTATGGAATAATTTAATATTATTAAAAAATATAAATTACATTTCATTCCACTTATTGGTTTTTATTTCCATATGATAAGAAAATCAAATACAAACCATCCTTGAAAATCAAGTAGAGAATCCACCTGAAACAATGGAAGGAAAGTGTACTAATAATTAATGGATAAAAAGATGTTATAAAATGATCATATATGGTGTTATAAACATGGAATAGTTTCATTAATATATGAATAACACTCTTTTAACCATTATAAAGGATGATTAAACATGTTTGATGTAAGATGAACCCAAGGTAATGGAATTCTTAACCCGATTTCTATTCTTTAGGTTATCCATTTACTTAATTATTAATATCATATTAGAATTGTTTTTGTGATGAATTATGTTTATATTATGTTGATATATATGTTTGTATAGTGTATATACATATTCAATCCACTCTATTAAGTCTTACTTATAAGATATTTATAAGGGGCATTTCTTTTAAAATCTTCTTAAAACTCTATTTGACAAAATTCAAATGAAATGTCCTTATTCAATTATTCATCTTGTATGGCTATATTATGGTTCGTGAGAATTATTTATGATGAAGGTTGGGAACTATATCTACCTCAATTTCATTGGGTATGTGTATGTTTGAGTTTGTCTACAGGGTTACTCCTAGTTTAAATGTGATGGTTACACAATAAGCTATCGATGAGGGTAACATTTAATAGTAGCCAAGAGGGTTAAAAATTATAAGGTAGTTGAGAGGGTTACACGATTATGTATTTAATTACCCAAGATAAATTTATGGTTTTATTTATGTTTCTTTATGTTTTTTGGAAATCTCCTAGAAACCTCACGTTTCACAATGTAAGTATATATGATTCGCAAGTATGTTTTTTTCTTGAAAATTATTTCGTACGTTTACAGGTATTCTTATACTTATGTTTTATCTCATTATTTTTATATCACTTACTATGATTTCTATGTCATATGATGTTTTTAATTTAATTTCACGGGCTATTAGGATGTGTAAGACAAATATGGAATCCATGTTATATTATATGAATATTTTTCGAAGAAAGCATGTTTTATTCGAAATGTATTATATTTGGGAAGAAATAGATACTATTTTTATGGTATCCACTTTGTATAAATGTGGAATGTTATGTATGTATTATTTAACAATTCTCTATAACCCTAAACATGAAAATATCCTCAATTTAAATAGAAGTTAGTTCTTAACTAAAATGCAATATTAGGTAATTTAAAAAGGCAGTTCCTTATAGTTGGTACATAAGGATGGTTCTGATAAATTTAAGGGTTAGGATGCTGTTAAAAGAGTAACATAAATGTTTTTTAATCTATGGGTAATTTGAAATATTATAGAATTAAAATATTACTCTGTTTCAATAACTGAGATATGTTTCTTTAGAATCATTTTCTGTAGAAGAAATAGGGAAGATGAAGTAGAAAGTCACCAATAAAATGAAATCCATCCGAATATGTAGCCTTGAATGGTAGGGATTAGAACCCATAAATTTTTTATAGTAAGGGACCTGATTACACAAGAAATAAATGGTGATTGAATCCATACAATAGAAAAACCGGTCATACCAAAAAGAAACATGATGATAGTGGAACATTTTATGAGGCAACATGCTCCTTGTTTTAGTGGATCATTAGACCCAATAGCGGATGGGGGATGGATTAAAGACCTTGAAAAGATATTCAATGTTATGGGATGTTTAGATAATAAAAAGGTAATACTTTCCATTTATCATTCACTAATACAAAACATTTTTAGGGATGTCCATCCTTTATCCGGTGGTAAGCAGAAAGCACTGATAAAGGGGTGGACCTTTATCAGTGCTAGCAAAAAGAACTGATAAATGTGATTTTTATCAGCATTTAAAAAACAAGTGATAAAGGTGTACCCATTATCTACATTAATAATAGGACTGATAAATGTTTTTAATGAAAAATATTATGGATTTATAAGAAATTTTTATATTTATATTCAAAAATAATTTTTATTTTTATACATTAAATAAAAAACAAATGTTTATAATTAATATATATTATTTAATAAATCAAACATATATATATGATTTTTTAATTAAATAAATTATTTCTAGGATTATAAATATAAATATATATATAATTAAATAATTACAGGATTATAAAAAATTACATTAAATAAAAAATTTATTTATTATATTTATTAAATTTATTATAGATTTATTATATTAATTTAGTAGATTTATTAGATTTATAGGATTTATTCATAATATTGATTATACATGTTATATTTAATATATTTATATTATTTATATGATCTATATTATTTATAAATATATAATTCTTTTAATATATATATTTATAATTAAAATTATGGAATATAAATGTGCTTTCCAATAAATTTGGTCAATGAATATATTTATCATGCGTATATATATGTTATGAATCATGCCTGAAGGTACATTTATACATTACATAACATTGTCCATTGATGTCGTATATTGATTAATACACAATTTTACCCAAATGAAAAATATATGTTATAAAAAATGTACTTATAAAATTACATTAAATATATTTATATAATAAATATATTTTATTATATTTGTAATGATATATAGTAATATTGTTCGAATAAATTTTTAATTATAATTAATATATATATATATAACTATAAAATTTTACATCTATTCTTATAATTTTATTAATTTATATATATATATTAACAATTATATACACATATTTACAAATATATACAATTTATATTTATAATTATAAATATAAACATATATATATTCAAATAAATATAAAATTATAATAAATATATTTACTATAATACTTATAATGTTATAAATAAATAATTAATTAGATATATTTTTAAATATATAGATATATTTATAAATAAATACAAATAAGTTTATATTTATTTAAATAATTATTTAATTGGTTTTGGAATTGTTCTGATAAAGATATCCCTTTATCAGCGCTAAAAAAGATCTGAAAAAAGACCTATTTATCAGCGCTATAATTTTAGCGCTTATAAATCCGTCTTTTATCAGTTCTGTTTAGCATTGATAAACATGTGTTTTATCTAGGTTTTTTATTTTAGTGATGATAAAACATACCTTTATCGGAACTTTTAACTAGATCTCATAAAGGATCCATTGAATTTTTTTCAAAGAACCCTTACATGCTCCTCCTCCCTCGCACCCTTTCAAGTCTTCGCGGAAGCGGACCCCTGTGTCGTCAATCCCTCCTCCATAAATACCTCCACCTCATCCATTTTTGCAGCCTCCCCCTCCTCCTCCTCATCCTCTACCTCCATTGCCTCTACCTCCTCCTCTGCTGCCGATAACTCATCCTCCTCCTCCTCCTCCATCACTGTTTTTGCCTCCTTCCCCTTATCCTCTGCCCAGATCCATCATTAATTTCCCAATTTTCATTATTCTTCATAGATCCATGGTTCTTCCCTTTCTAGTAATTATATACCAAGTTTATTGGGGATAGTTCTTTGGTCTGTGTTATTGGTCATGATGTCATTTTGATGGATCTAGTTCGGTTAACAGGGTTTACGATCATATATTGAACTTTTCTTATGTCATTAATCATTTCTAAAAACCATTGTTTTAATTCCCAGACCCCAGTTACCCATAGTTGGTGTATTATTACATAACATTAACATAGTATAAGGAATCATGTCCTAAAAGTCTGATTAGTTTAGTAGCCTTTGAAGTACTAGATACATACATAAGTTTTACATTACATTATGAAATGAAAAACATCAACATTGTGTCTTCTTTTAACACATTCATCTCCCTTAGACTATCCTTATAGGATAGTTATAGTAAACCTCTTCATATCCTGGAAAAAATAAAACATAGAAAGGGGATATCTCAGATATTCATTATGGATAAAAATATAGCGGAAAAATCCATAAATAATAATAAACAATTAGGGCAATGTATAAGACTAAAACATAAGCCTTTTAAACTTAAAATTCAGCATATTATGGAAAATATAAATCAAATAATTTCATTTACTTATTCACATGGATATTATACTAGTCAAATAATCACATGCAATATCTATATCAAATTTCTTAATGATGGAATGTATAATGCCAGACATCAAAACCAAATTGTCAAGGCCTCGTTCCAAGACTAAATATATGATTTTGTCAAGGCCTTGTGCCAGGACACTATTTTGTCTCATGAGACCTATCGATGCATCGAGGAGCTACAGTGGGATCCACCCATCACTTATGAAGTCCAATGCATTCCTCATATGAAATGGTTTAAGCATAACATAAACATTTGTATTAGTACTAGAAAAGAAAATGTTAATACTTTAACCATAAACCATGAATGGTATAAAAATAACAAATCTATAGACAAACATATCACATTACCATCAATATAATATGGAATATTGTATCATAATAAATCAACTTCAAAAAAGTGTAAAATCAATCAAAGGATGTTGACATAGATGAAGTGAAAACTATATGAAATAAATACCTCTATCAATTTTGAAATCATTTAAAAGTCACATAATTATAAAAGAAAATATTTATTTTGAAAATATTCTTATAATCTTGTAAGGAATGATTCGAAGGTGATATAACGGCAGAAAATATCTTCACTCTCCGTATAAGTAAAAAAACATTCATTACTTAATTTTTCCGAAAAGGTTATAAAGGACCTTGTTTGGAAAACGACGAAAAGATTCCTTTATAAAAATATTATAAAAATTCTGAAAAGAGTATTTATTAATTTAACCCGTATTCTAGGATATAGTAAAAATGTTTTGAAATAAATTTATAAGAAATACAAATGTTGATGCTAATGAGGTCCCAGTAAATACTCGCGTATAAAGAACCTCAGATAATGAAAAGATTATACAATTAACCCTTACCATGTACATTTCCATAACAGAGAGTATATTAAACTTTTATATAATATTTAAATCATTTTTATTAAATTATAAAACTCAAAATACATAAGTATCATATCATATATGATCTTCTAATATTACTTTCCTAAAAATATATCAGTAGTATTATTGTTTCAGGTGTTAATTGATTCGTTTTCTTTTATATGATTCGTTACATAAGACATGTTTGTTATGGATAGGATGTATTTGATTCATATACAGAAATATATTTAGTTCTTAAAAACTATTTTTAATTATAAAATAAAAATTATTCTTGAATGATTACGAAGGGGAATGAATCTCATCACGTTCATGGAGACGGTAATCTGTACGTACGTACGAGCGACAATTTCATTATATTGATGGTGATATCATATGTAATTGGATGGTATATCATATATTAATAATCCTAAACATGTTATATTTATTATTTATATCTTCTATGATCATTATTATACCCATCCAAATAATTTAGTGTTTGAATGACATACTACACCACTACATGGAGATGGTAAGCCTTACGTACGTACTTATGGTGACTTGTCATTCGAAGGATGGATATAATAATGAATATGGTTGTACCATATTTTTAATAACATCATATTATGTATAAGGTACATGATTTATTATTTTGGTATATAAACAAAAAATAAGTAAGAAGTAAATGAAGAAAAGAACATTGAAAGAGTTGGTGAAATTATTACCACTTCTTCAGGTGTTTCCTTCTGAGTTGATCAAAAGGGCTCCATAGGTTTTCTTTATGAAAAATGTAAGGAATCTCGGTAGAATTTAAGGTAGTTGGGAGGATATTTTAATATGTTTTTTCTGATCCAAATGGCTTTGGAGGTGTGAAATTAAGAGAAAGGGAATTTCCCTTTTATATGATAGGTGAGGGTCACTTTAGGAAATGCTTGAAATATTATTTTATTATACAATCATATTTAGTTTATAATGGCTCTAAAATAAATTATTTCGAGGATAATATGGGTTTGTATTGAAAACCTACCAACCAATAGGTTTTATACAGGTTTAGGTCACCATATTAACCATATCAATTAGATTTAACACATAGTTAAATAGTTTACCTTCTACCATGTATTTTGGTATTATTATAATAAATGATAAATAAATATACTATAAAATCTCAATATACCCCCAAGTGGTTTATTAATGAAATATATATTATTATATAAGTCTTTTTTCAAAACCTTATATTTTTTTGGACTATTATATCATTTAATCATATAGTATTTGTTTTAAAAACCCATTTATGTTAATTTAGACATTATTTAGTATTGGGTTTTTTGAAAAGTAATAAAAACATGATTACTTCAAAAAAATAAATTAAATATATTCTAAAAAGTCTTTTTCACATAAAAAATACTTTTATGGCATCAAAACTTTCAAATAATATTTATTTTAATATTTATAATATCATTTATTTAAATATTTCCTTAATAAGAAAAATAATGCATCATTATCATGTCATATATAAATATATTTATATTATTTCTAAATTTTTTAAAATAAAATATCATGACGTATGAAATCTTTTAATCTTGCAAATGACTACTTATAGTCGAATAGATCAATTATATTGGCTCATATAAAAATTGTTTTACCAAAAGATACATGCATTTGTTATTTTTGTCTATTATTTAGATTATTTAATATAAAATGTCATTATCACTCCCAAGTGCCTCCGTGGGTCCCCAAATTTACCAACGGATGACAATGTTCAGACATGTATCAGCCAATAGGGTTAATACATGTGTTAGGGTAATTTAATATTATTATAATATTATTGTTTTACCCTTATTTATTGGATTTACCTTTTAACCATGGTTAGTAAAATATTTACCGATGTAATTATTCATAATGTCTAAAAATAAAAGTTACCTATTTAGAAAAATTGTACCTCCTATTCCCAAATATAAAATCCAATCTTCCAAATTCGAAACACAGAATTTCCAGAAAGTATTTTTAAATGAATTAATGTTGTCCAAACAAAAAAGTGTGTTTTTAAAAAGTAAAAACTAGAAAATGATTGACATGTGTTTATGTACAATTTAAATGTGAAATTACATAAAATGACATAAATTATAATAAATGACATATATTATAATAAATGATAGATATATAATCTAATTATACTTTAAACCCACTCAAATGTGCAATTTAACACTTTAAATTATTTTGATTAAAAAATATGTTTTTAATTATTATTCAGTATTTTCACTATTCATTAAAATATGAGGGTTATCAGAAAAGCATCAAAAATTTACCCTTAGCTAATTTTGATATTCCAAATCCAAAAATGATGTCCAATTCGAATAATAAGATTTATAAATCTTCCAAAAGTTGTTATTACTTTTCATAAAAACTTTTAAGATGACTAGTTTGATAGGTCATTGTGCGGTTGAACTCGATGTTGCGTACATCCCATGCTATTGTATTATAAAAAAAAGAAACATATCGTGGAAGCTTGGGGTGTTATAGTTGTGAGGTATGTTTCTTCTCTCTAATATCCAATTCTCTTTTAACATAAATAATTTTCAATGATCAATTTTTTTCAATGAAATTTTTCTAAAAAAGATGTATGATTCTTAAAGTAAATCCCTTGTTATATTTTTCTAAAATAATTGGATGGAATTTGGAAAACCCTATTATTGTTTATTATTTAAGTTATTGTTTTAAAATTATGATTTTATTTTGTTAAATGTAACATATTTAATGAAATTATTTAAATGACTATTTTTTATATGTTTAGAATGGTATTTTCTAAACATGGTTAGCGTTAGTTCATGGGTTGGACTTAACCATAAATAAAGGAAGTATTACATTAGGGAACATAGATATTTTTTACCTTGTGATGCCTTGGTGGGTTAATAAGGGATCTCACATAAATATTGAAATTTCAACTAAGCTTGCATGGTGAGTGGGTACAGATATAAATTTGGATATTCTTAATAATGGAATTAATTTTTTTAGATACAAAGGGTTTCCGTGTAGATTATTTATGATTTTGGGATAAAAATTATATATGATTTCAAATGATTTTAAATAAAAAATTGTAACATTTTTTTCCAAGTGGATTGTGTTTTGAAGTCAGTGGAAAAATAATATTGTGTGTAGTCATACCCCTTTTAATCAGAACTATTTCCTATTTGAAATTATCATCTATCAAGACACTTAGAAGGGAAATGTGTATTATTTATTTAGTAATCTATCATGATGCCATTTAGTGGGTGATGGTGTCATTTTTTAGAATACTTCATATGTGATGGGTCAATATGAACAAAGGATCAGAAGGTTTGTGGGACATTCTTTAGAAGAAGATTATCTAGAAGTATAGTTCTTTGTTTAAGGATGTGGGAGTTTTATAAAGAGGGATTTAGTGTTATGAGAAGTGTGGACTGTTTGAAGATCTTGAAGTAGGATTATTGACATACAAGGGATCAGATGACTAGAAGAAAGAATCTAATGCATGTGAGTCATGAGTGAACATTAGTGAGAGGGAATGAAGGATGATAAATATTAGTTGTGTGAAGTATTGCTAAAAATCTGTGGTAGATAGTGAAACATTCAGTGGTCACAATATAATTAAAGTTTTCAATGGATACTCTCATGAAGCCCATTTTACTTAAAAGTAACTTTCACATTAACATGCATTGGTTATAAAATTATTTATACATTTTTAGCCTCCAATAAAAATTTTATAAATTGGATAGCTTGTTATAAAAGTTTTTATCAACTTGGTGAGATGTTTATATAATTGATTATAAATTGTTTGTTTTGTTTGTAAAAATTTTGAAAAATTGTTTACCTTGTTTTATAATGGTGTCATCATTTTTGTGTTTTGATGGAATTTTAATGGAAATTATTTGGTGGGTTTCTGGTAAGGAAAAGGTCCCTTGTGGAAATTGTAAAATGTATGAGTGTGTGTGTGTTTGAAACTCAAGGGCTCTTTTGGAACTTTCATATGCTTTGTGTGTTTTACATTCCCAACCTCTAGTTTTAGTCAATGATAAACATCCTTGGATTCTTGATACACCTCTTCTTATTGAAAATCATGATGGAATAACACAACCTACTTTGATATAATTACATAAACCATCCTTATTCTAATGAAAAATATGCAATGAATATTTAAACACACTGCCACATCATCATTTCCAAGAACATATCAAGACCATTCACACCCCCAAGCTTATCATTTACACATTCCACGTCACTTGTAACATTATAATGAATGAAACCATAAGTATAAGGATTAAATGAGGTTTTTAAGATCCATTATAAATATTTTTCAATGGATTATGAATTCATCACCTAATATTTAATTATGTATTAGTTCTTGATGTCTACATAACATACTAGATTCAACAAACATTACAACCATACAAATGAGGAAATCCTATGTAGTGACTACTCTAATTTTAATTCTATAAAAGATTTTTCAGATATGATAGTATCAGTACTCACCACCATAGGAAATCCAGTGGAGTAAGGAATATATTAGTTTCTGATCCCCCATTCAATATTAAAATAGACATGGGTCATTTACAATAGGAAATGTAATTATACGGCCCATGCTGGTATCATAACAAACAACTGACTTGATATTCCACTAACCCAAGAGGTGTTCATGATCCCTATAGGATAGAAATGATCCCATAGGAAAAAGATTAAATTAATGTTGAATATTTTACACTTAAATTAGATTAAATTAAAAATGGTCTTTCCCCTGAAAACCAGACATGTCCCATTCATCAGTTGATCTTATTGGAAAATAGTAAATATAGAAAAAAATAAACAGGATGAAGATATCATAGTTGGAAAATAAATCAATAGTATTGACCAATAAAAATATTTAAACAAACATTTCCCATTCCCAAATCACATTGGAACTATTTTTGATAGGAATAACTTATGTGTTCTCATTTTAGGTTAACTTTTCAGTTGGAAATTTCTTCTACTACGCGCCCCTCTTCCGCTGCACGCTGAATGAAACCATCGCGGAGAGTTTTTTACTCTTACTCATTGGTTTATTTTTGTGTGCATGTTTTTACTGTTTGATATTGATGGTAATGTAGTTTATTTTATGGAAAAAACTGCCCGCTAAAAATTGAGTCCATTGGTGGTCCTTATTTTCTCACTAAATGAATTTCATGTTGGTTGGTTCCTATTGAAAATTTGAATATAGAAATTGGTAATTTACATATACATGTATAATTAATGAATTCACAATGATGGTAAAACTTCTGTGATAACCCCTAAACTAACAAGAGAAATTGAATAAGGTATGCTTTGTAAAATCTGAAATTGTGTTTGTTTGGTTTGTATGGTGTTGAGATTTGGATCATGATTTTTTGTTTGTATGGTGTTGCAGTTTTTGGAATCATTTGTATGAATATAGATCACATTTGGGATATGAAAACATTATAGTGAAAGGGATTTTCATTTCATGTTACATTGATCGGGTGTTTGGGAAGATGGGTGTGATCTACTTGGGTTCAGAGTAATTCATAGAGAGGCAAGGGGATTGTTTAGCATAACTAGTTCCATTTATTATAGCTAGATGATGACCCCAGTTGAACAGATTTTGCGTAATTATTTTTTTAAATATTTATATTACGGAATAAAATAGGATTAATTTGAATAAATTATTTATGAATTCCAATTTTTGAAAAAGTGTATAAAGATGGCATGAAAGAGTTTATCAGATTTGAAATAGATCCTTCATACAACCCTTCTCAAATCCTTTGTCCGTGTTTACGATATTTTTATTAAAGAAAAATTAGTCTAGAGGTGGTGGGAGAACTCTTGATTAGTCATGGAATAAATCGATGTTATACATGTTGCAATAAACACATGAAAAAATGAATGTAGGTAGTGGCTGGGATAACACTATGTTTTATAGACAATCTGATTTGATTTCATGTGTGAACAATGAAGACAACCATATGGAGGATGTGATTAGATATGTGAATGAAGACTAAGATTATATTGAGGAAATGAAAAGTATAGTTGAATATGAAATTCATGATTTCCCAAAATTGTTTGAGAGGTTAAAGAGTTGTGAAAGGACGCTGTTGTATGTTGGTTTAACTAAATATACAACACTAGAAGGCGTACTATAGCTATATGATTTGACTGTAGAAATAGTTGGAGTGATGCCCGTTTTTACAGAACTACTTACTCTCTTGAATGACATTCTTCTAAAAGATAATTAGATCTTGAGAGGAACATCTGACCCCAAACGAATAATATGCTTGATGGGTATGATATTTAAATGAATACACGCCTACCCGAATGACTGTATACTATTTCTCAAGGACCACAAATCACTTAATGAATTCCCAATGTGTGGTTCATCTAGATATAAAAAATATGAATCCAGTACTAAGAAATATTTATGGTACATTCCAATCATTCCATGGTTTAGGCGCTTATATGGAATTGGAGATACTACAAGAAAATCGACATGACATACAGATACAATTATTAAAGTTGGGAAACTACGTTACCTAGAAGACTCTCCTTAGTGGAATAGAATTGATCATGCGTATCCTGAATTTGGAAACTAACCAAAAAACCATTGTCTTGCATTATATACAGATGGAGTGAATCTTTTTGGTTTTAAAAGTAGCACTCACAGTTCATGGACGATTATGTTTTTAAATTATAACTTACCACCATGGTTATGCATAAAACAGAAATACAACATCTTATCAAAGTTTATATTTGTACCAAAATAACTGGGTAATGATATTGATGTTTATTTGGCTCCATTGATCTAGGATTTGAAATTATTGTGGGATTCATGTGTTACATTTAATGATTCTTAGAAAAATAATGATTCCATTTTAAGAGCCATGTTTCGTAGGATGATAAATGAGTTTCTGGATAATGGGAATTTGTTAGGATATAGCATTAAAGGAACACAAGGTTGTTCTATTTGTGAACAAGGTACATAATCAATTGGGTTTAAACATTCACTAATAACCATGTTTATAGGACGTCAAAAATTTCTACCCCAACAACATAAGTATCGATCTTGGATAAAATCATTCGATATAATTTCAAAAGAATTTACAACACCGTTTCCACTAACAGGTGATCAATTGTTGGAGAAAGTAAAATATACGCATACTACTTTTAGTAAAATTTATTCAAAAAATATTACAAAATCGGTTAGAAAAAGAGATCTATTTTTTTGAATTAACATACTGAAAATGTTTTTATTTTGGATATTTTCGTGATGTTATTAATGTTCAAAATAATGTATATAATAGTGTCATTGATATATTGTTAAATTAACAGAAATAAACGAATGATGGAATTAAGGCTAGGTTGGACATGGTTGAGATGAGAATACAAGAAGAGTTGGCACCAGTGAAGTACAAAAATAAACATTTCTTTCTCCTTCTGCCTACACTCTTTCCAGAAAGAGAGATATCAGTTTTGAATCTTTTTGAATTACATAAATGTTCAAGAGTGGTAATCATAAAATATCAAGAACATCGTTTCAATGAATGATTTGATGTGAAAGGGTCTGAAATAACATGAAATATTTGTTTTGATGCAAGATCTAGTTCCTATATATTTATGTTTCATTTTTACCAATAATTCCTGCCATACATTAATGATGATCTATTTATTCCTCAAATCTATATGCTGCAAAGTTATAGACCAGTCGAAATGGAGAAATATGGAAAGAGAAATTGCCCTCATATATTGTAATTTTAAATGTTATTCCCCAGAAATGTTTTCATATGATGGTTCATTTGATGTTTCACATGGTGATAGAGATTCGATTATGTGGTCATGTACATTATAGATAGATATACCCCATAGAATGGTATATGATTATTTTGAAAGGGTATGTCAAAAATTGATTCCAGCTAAAGGGCTGTATTACAGAGTGATAAATTGTTGAGGAAGTCACTGAATTATGTATGGAATACATGTCTGGTGTGGAAATAATTGGCCTACAGAAATCTCATCACAATAGGCAGCTTGTGGGTGATGATATTTCTGAAAGATAGTTTGTCATAATAAATTTCACAAATTGCGACCAGACCCGCCTTTACATTTTACATAAAAATTTCGACATTGACCCATATATTCAAACCCAAAAAATCATTTCTTAGCCCATTGAATCAATCTAGGGATGAAAATGGATATCAGATACACAAAATTGATTGTTTATAGGATGGTTTCAGGATCATACTTCTATGAAGTAAGATGAAAATACAGGTTCAATTTTAGAACGCCTTCGATGGATAGCCAGAGAACCAAGTTCGTATGTATTATCTTACAATTCATATGTATTTAATGGTTATTCATTCTATACTAATGAACATGATAAATAAAATACCATGAAAAATAGTGGGGTAACACTTATGTATGAAGAGATTCTTATTTTCAGTGTTAAGGAAAAAATCCAATTTATGTGAATATGTCATACGTTGGCATCATCAAATAAATATGGGAGTTGGATTATAGGAAATTCCAAGTACTGATTTTTCAATGCAAGTGGGTTGATAATAGGAGTGTAGTTAAAATAGATGAATTGGGATTCATTCAAGTTTATTTAAATAAGGAAACAGAGAAAGAGAAACCTTTAACAATGGAATAATAGAGAGTACAAGTATTTTATGTTCCAAATCCCACAAACTAAAACTGATCAATTATTCTATTATCGACCAAAACAATTGAAGGGTCAGATGAATAATCAAGGAAGTGTAACTATTTCATTGGGATTTCAAAATTATTTCACAGAGGTCCCAATATAGAAGGAATTTTGTATGTTAGAGGAGACCACAATGAAGGGATTTATATAATCAATATAGGGCAGTCAAATCTCTTCATCCTTAAAAAAAGAGAGTTCAATAATCAAGTTATTTTTTATTGTAATATAAATTTTGTTGCCTTATGTTATTCTATCTTCCCTACTACTTCTATGTAATCTAAATTAAATGTTAATCCACTTCGGAAGATAAATACTTCTACACCGGCTGATGTGCCCAATCCTGAGGCACAATATGTCTCTCAACCTGCTGATGCTGGCCCCAGGGTAGAAAAACAAAAGGTTTCTCAACATGTTGTTATTGGTCCAGTTCTTAGGTATAATTGGTTTCTCAATATGTTTATGCTGGTCCCAGTGCCAATGCTAGCACTCTAGAGGAACAGAATGATGATGTTGAAACTGAGGAAATTTTAGGCTATGAAACTTTGGCATCGCAAAAAAAAAACAAGAGAGTTGTGGTTTGAAAGTGGTATCCAAAATCAATAAGGAAAAAAAGGCCTCAAATTTGAGGTGGGGTGGAATAAGGGAGGAAAACATGTGAACCCCAAAAAATACATATTTTGTAGCTACATAGGAATCATCACTTGGAAACATGTGCTGATTATTGTATAGTCGTGGCACCATGTTGTCACTGGGTTTAAGACACTAATGTGGGAAGATATTATTGTAACATTATGATACGATTTCATTAATTTATTAAAATAAAATAAAAAACGAAAACATTGACTTACTCTATATCATACATTGGAGAGTGAATTTATAGTAGATTACTCACACGAAGAATATGAATTAAGAGTTACAAGAATGATTCATATAGGATTCTGCCCAATTCTTATGAAATATCATCTCAAAGATGATAAAGGGAAAATCAAGCCGCACCATCCTCCTCTTTATGCACACTTGATATCCCAAGTATTGTTGGATGCGTTTAGAAGCCGTTGTGTGGAGAAGACTTTTTAGGTACTTTGTGTCTGGTAATATATAGTTTTACATTGATTCTATTCATCATTTTAATTGATATTTTTTTATTTATGAAATAACAACTGAGTGATGAAAATAAGAAACGTTCATCAAAACCAGTGTACCCCTACCGTAAATCAAGGATGGGGTACACATCCCTTGAGAAAAAATTGTTACATATTATAAATATACCGTACTAAATTTATGCGACATAAAACAACACCAGAACAATGTTCCTCTATTTATATTCATATTGATGAATCAAAATCGAAAGCCACTTCCATCCCACACCATGTGATATGGATGGAGGCTCGTGTTAATAAAGAGGGGATACTTATATATTAAAACACATAAAAAGATTTGGAGCCATGTGTAATTATGACAAAATATAATTTTTTTTGCATTAAATCTCTATTACATAATAATGATTACTTATTTTCATATATTTTATATTTTAAATAGTCATAGGATTCAAAAACACCCGCACCATTTGTAGATATTCTTTCAGTGGCTTCGAAGTATCCATAAAAGTATGGCCGCATCAGAGGTGCGGGTTTAGGGGTGACACCACGAACATATTTCATGAAATAAAAACATGGAGAAGACAAAACTGAGGAAATGAAAAGGATGATAGAATCATTAGTTATGATTCAAGAAGAATTACAATACCATATAGATATGATATATATTTTTATGGGATGAAGGCAAAGAGAATAAAAAACATAACAACAAACCTTGCGTAAAGATCCTTCCCCACCCCCACCAGTTTTGAGGTAAGTCATTCTACTAAAAACCCTAAATTAGATGAGGTAATGAATGTTAAAATAATGGTTTCTATGAAATGTGAATCACATAGACACTGATACCTTTTCGGTATTGATATTTTATAGGTTGAAAATGACTGTTATTTATATCTATCAACATCCACCTATCACCTTGTAGTGAGGGATACGGTGTTCAATATGAAGAACGAAATTCTACACAACAAACCATTTCCAATAGATCATGTTAGAGTATCAATTAACATATCTCATGAGATGATCACCGAGCTACATGTTCCAAATGATGATGATGACATTCATACGGTCGAACAAACTGTAGGAACATTCACCATATAGCCTTCAATTCTTGTAGAAAAAACATGTTGGTAAGGAGGTATTCATTTAAAATTTATTTTTCAGGATGAACATTTACCATTTAATGAAAAAAGGTCAGAATCGATGAATGTTTTTATAGAACGATAAAGTTAATGGGATGAAACAAAGGATCATCTCAAAACATTTTTGAGGATCAACCATCTAATTGGAACAATCTACCGAGAGATCCTTCACCCCACCCATTCTATACCCACATTTAATATCATTGCAGACTCATGTGGATGCAATGATTATAGAAGGCAATACTGACATAGTTGTTTTGAAATAAAATATGCACAGAGAGGGAAAACTATATTACATTAGTGTTGAAAATTTAAATGAAATCCTCATGTATGAATGTCTATGCACCTCAGATTTAAGTGTATACATGAGGTATGTTTTCATGATTTGATTTTGCAAAAGTTGATATACTATGATAATTGTGACTAAATACATTTCATATTTTTCACAAGCATGTATATGAAAAACAATTTAAGGGATTTCCCTATGAATTTTTTTTGGTCTTGTTAGTCCTCACATCACCTCTTCAAAAGAAGTAATAAATTCTGACAAAGAGGGTGAGATAATGTCATTCCTGCAAAAATTGTTTGATAACCAAATTACGGATAAAAACCTTTTTTTAATACCAATGATGCAGGGTTAAAACTATATTATTTAATCATATTACCTATATTTACATTTATTTCATTACTTATTCGTTTTTGTGTTTTTAGGCAGCATTGGATGCCAATTGCGGTTAATTTGGTTACTCCAAAGATTTATTTTCTAGATTAAATGCATGGATATCCAACAAACTAACCATGCATTATGGAATTTTTCAATTCTCAATACACTAGATCCAACATTTAAAAATCAAACATCTAGTGGTATAATTTATATTATCATTTAATGAGGATTCTGTTATGATAGGGAAGTGCATCAATATCATCTAGTTCATTGAATAAATCCATGGCCTAAGGACAAGAACGCCCATAAGATCTAAAACTAGAAAAGTATCATGATATATATTATAATATTACACTATCCATACACATATCAAAACTAATTACTTATTTTTCTTTATTTTTTTTGCAAATTCCAAAACAAACAAATGGAAATTATTAAGGTTATTATGTTAGTAAGTTTATGAAAGAGATCATACATTATCAATAATCTAGCATCCTTTAAGGGGTATTTTAGAAAATAATTACTAGTTCATTTAAAATATTTATTAATCCTCTATGTATTTATATTTTCTCAATACTACCATGACTGGCGCAAAAACTCATATTCACAAGATTATATAAATGTGTTTAGAAATGAATTTCCACTAAACCCAATGGAAGATTGTATAGAAATAGGATAAAGGTGAATTCCTACTACTTAGTTTATTCTCATATGATCATTGATATCTCCCTTTTTTACACTTATTGATCTCATATGATAACCCTTTGTTATGTTTTATATCCTTTGGTTATGAACAATGGTTTTAGAAATGATTATTCTTTCTAGTAAAGAACAACTTAATGAAACACTCTTAAGAACTAGTTCTTTATGTTTCAATGTTTCCAAAATCAATAGACCTAAACTGTTATGTATTGGATCATTTATATTATCAATTTTGGTCATTTATGATACTTTTTCATCTGATGTAATGTGATAGAAGAATATTGGTTGTGCATCACTCACAAATTTAATAACTAGTCTAAGGATTATCCACTACTATTGGTTAACTATAACTTAGCATAGCATCTCATATGAACTTCCGATCTCACATCCCCATGATGCTATCATCGGACACCATCTCTTTGATATCATCATTAACCGTTCACTTTTCCTTCTCTTCATACACCCATTTACTAGGTAAATGGGTGCATGAAGTGAAGTTAAAGTGAAAGTTGAATGATGATATCATAGAGATGGTGTGGGATGAGAGCATCACCAGGATTCCTGATATGAAGTTCAGATCAGATGCTATGCTAAGAAGTAGTTAACTGACAGTAGTGAAGTGCACAATGAATCATTAGTTTTTTTACTAGAAAATAACTGGGCAAAAGAAACAAATTGAAAATATGTAAAGGTTATGTAATGATATAATATCAATATTTTAATGAAAAATTATATAATGAAATGTTCATTTTATTTTCATTGACCCTTGAAGGGTTCGTTTATTTAAGAATATTTCTTTTCATGTGACATGCCTTCGCTAGAAGAGAAACAACACTATGTATGCTCAATCACAGAGGTAATTTTGATGTTTTCATAGTAAAATCGTTGTCCATAGAATTAATTAATTGTTTCATATTTATTTTTAATATATTTCCTTTATTTAAGGAATATTAATCTACTCATATATGATATCAATGTATGAAATATTTAGGTCATTATAGTTGGTATCAGAGTAATTGACCTATTCAAAATTAAGAAAACACCTTAATTAGTTTTGATAATTTACAGAGACGATCCATAACTCATTTGAAATGCGTAGGAATTACCCCCACCTAAATACAATACACGATGCAACCAGTATGACTCAAAGTGTCTATTTTTATTTAAAAATTACATTATAATTTTTAAAAAGAACCTGTGACATACTAAAAACTGAGTAGAATTTTTTTTATTTTATTGATACATTAGGAAAAATATCAATAAGTCATTTCAAAAATGTAGGAATTGACCAAACCTCAATTCAATGCACAATGTGACTGGTATTACTCAAACATTCTCCTTTTATTTAAAATTGGCATTAATTTTAGACAAAAAAAAAGAAGTGATGTACTGAAAATAGGTAAAACATATTTAGATTATTTTGATACATTAGTATAATGATCCACGAGTCATTTGTTATGTGTAAAAATCAACTAAACCTCAATTCGATGAATGGTGAGACCGTTATGGATAAAAGTGTCTATTATATATTTAAAATTGATATTTTAGTTCAAAATGTGTCACTCACTAAAAACAAAGAACGCCCAATCCAATTATTTACATAATTTAGGATAATGATTCATATGTTATTTGTGACATGTAAAATGAAGTCCCATATAAAACCAATGTATGATGTGACCGATATGACTCAAAATGCAGGTTTCTAGTTTGAAATGACATTTTTTTTTGAGAAAACACAACTGTCATACTATAAACTGAGAAAAAACATTTTTATTGTTTTGATACATTAGGAAAATTATCCATATGTCTTTTGAGACATAAAGGAATCAACGTCACCTCAATTCAAATCATAATACAACTGGTATGACTCAAAGTGTCTCTTTTATTAAAATTGACATTAATTTTAGAAAAAACACGTGTAATGTACTGGAAACTGAGAAAACATATTCAGATTTTTTTGATAATTTATTAAAATGATGCACGAGTCATTGTTTTTATGAAAGAATCAATTGCACCTCAATCCAATGCAGTGTGTGACCGTTATGGATAAAATTGTTTGTTATCAGTTTAAAATTGACATTTTAGCTCCAAACGTGTCACTCATTCAAAACAAAGAAAACCCCCTCCAATTGGCTTCATAATTTAGGATAATGATTTATATGTTCTTTTCTATGTGTATAAAGTAGTCTCATATCAAACCAATGAATTATATGACTGGTATGACTCAAAATGCATGTTACCAGTTTGGAATGACATTTTAGTAAAAAAAAATACAATTGCCATACTACAAACTAATCAAACACATTCAGATTGATTTGATATGTTAGGAGAATGATCCATTTGTCCTTTTTGAAATATTGAAATTGAACACACTTAAATTAAATGCACAATGTGATTGGTATTACTCAATATTTATCTTTTTATTTAAAATTGAAATTAATTTTAGAAAAAACACAAGTGGCATACTAAAAACTGAAAAAATGCATTCTTATTTCATTGATACTTTAGAAAAATGATCTACGAGCCATTTTTTATGTGAATTAATCGACCACACTTCAATACAATTCATGGTGTTACCATTATGGTTTAAAGATTTTGTTACCAGTTTAAAATTGACTTTTTATCTCAAAATGTGTCACTCACAGAAAACCAAGAATACCCACTCCAATTGTATTCATAATTTAGAATATCATTTCATAAGTTTTATGTGATGTTTATGAAGTATCATCATATCATACCAATGCACAATGTGTCCAGTGTGACTCCAAATGCATATTTTTAGTTTGAAGTGACAATTTAGTAACAAAATAAAAATGACATACTAAAAACATAGGAAAAGAATTCAGATTGTTTCGATACTTTAGGAAAAGATCCATAATACATTTGTGACATATAGTATTCAACATCACCTCAATTAAATTCTCAATTATACTAGTATGATACAAACTGTCTCTTTTAATTTAAAATTGACATTAATTTTTGAAAAAACAAAAGTGACATACTAAAAACTAGGAAAGTAGATTCGGATTATTTAATACATTTGGACAAAAATCCATGAGTAATTTGTGATTTGTATGAATCAGCCGCACCTAAATCTGATGCATAGTGTGACCGAAATAAATCCAAATGTGTCATTTAAATTTGATATTAATTTCAGTAAAAGAACAAGTGACATAATCAAAACTGAGGAAACCCATTTAGATTGTTTTAATATTTTAAAAAAACGATCAATGTCTCATTAGTGATGTGTAGGAATCAACACCACCTCAATAAGATGTATGGTTTTAACGGTATAACTAAAAATGTGTCTTTTTTATTAACAATTGACATTTTATTGATTTTTTTGAATGAGGTGTGAGACCCCTTAAATAAAGAAAGATAGACAAGTACAAAAGTGGAAAAGTAGAAAAATGAGGAGGATACAAAATGACTAACAACAAAAAAAATCAAATGCATCTCAACAGACACTAGAGAGAGAGAGAGAACATACATTGACAAGAGGATCTTCTAACCCAACGATGAGGGTGGAGGCCCCTTTTCCATATTTTTATAAGAACCCATGGGCCATCACAATCATGAGAGTGTACAATATCACAATCTACCATTGTTGTGTTCATAGTAGGTGCACCAAAATCATCTGCACTAATTTCAAAATCTAGTAAATCAAAGGCATTGTGAGTGCATACCATTGACTTAACCTTTTATTAAAAATGATGAGCATGATGAGTTATTCGATTCCATTTACTCTCTGTGCCATACAATATTTCCAAGGGTAGATAAGAGTTTCCATACAGTCCCCCTTTATCTTTATTAGATGGGGAGGCTGAAAAAAAGAATAGAGCCGATCCTTTTCTATGAGGGATAGCGTATTTAAGAATTCTACAAGAAATATGGTCATCAAGAGTATCAGCAATCAGTTCCCATGGAGAAAATTTTGTGTCAGTATATGGTGTAATCAATTCCATCCCTTGATTAGGGGTTTTATTGGATGGGAGAGTTCCTCCAGATATAGTCTCTGGAAAATATATTGCATCTACTATATCCATCCCCTTGAGGTTGTTATTATATATCACCTTTTGGTCATGCCATATATTGAGGTCCACTTCCTCCTAGGTGAAACATTCCATATACATTTGACTACACTCTTAGTATTCAACAACCTGGTCATCATACAGACCTCTGGATATCATTTCAATGAGAGAAAAAATTTCCGTATGTTCACATTCTCTCAAATCAAACAAAGAGATTGCGGGATTCTGGGACTAGATATGATAGTAATACACAATGTACTATCACAATTTGGAGAAACATTCCAAGACAAGGTACATTTAATGTTTTCATTTTCTAGCATGGTGTAATATAAAATGGGGCCACCATTATCATGTAATGATATAGAATTGTTATTAACAGAACTCAAAGATGGTGTTATGATAGGAGGTGGAACTTCTCAAACATCTACACTCCCCTATTCCTCATTAAGAAGTGTATAACTATTATCTCTTCTTCTGTAGTGATCTATGTCATATCCCTTAATATGAAATTACAAAAAAATAATTTTTCATCTACAGTCCATGGTAGAATGGCTAATAACAGTACATTCTTCACAAAATAGAGGCATTTTTTTCTTATTCCACTCTAAGATTAATATTATCCTACATATTAGAAAGCACAATATTATCAACCCATAGAATAATGTGATCAACCTCTACCATAATATGAGAAAAAAAAAATAAAAAATAAACCATTTATTGGCACTTTCCGTCCTTATGGGAACTCCTAATAAAGATGTGATATGAAATAAAATTTTTAGATTCCATATTATCCAAATTAAAACATGTTTTTATACCCAAACCTGGGAATAAGTCTCCTTGAAATACGATAAGTTGAAATTTATATTCCATTCATGTAATATAAATTTTAATGGACTTAAATTGATTGACCCAGTTCTCCATGATTTCCTTTTCATGTCCTCATAAGGAAGCATAATGTGGAAAAATCCATCACCAAATGAAACACATTTAAAATCAGCAAACCCCAAAATGGATGTAATCTATTCTACAAAGATATAAATGTTTACATGGTTCATTCATTTGGATAGGTTTATTCAATCCATGATATATAACTTATTGAGATATAACAATTATGAAATAATGTCATTGGATTCAGAGACATGGGTTTTTGTGCCTTTTCAGATAATATGTTGTAATGTACTATTGCTAAAAGCCACAAAATAACTGAATGTGGAACCCTTGATGGAAATTAGGTTCCCTCAGTCTTTAACCATAGTGCACCTCAAATGGTTTCTTTGAGGTGATTCCACTTGACCGGAATCATAGGAATATAGATTCAGACTTCTAGGGTTTTCTGTTTTAGCGTGTCCGCCGACAAAAAACGGAGTGATAGAGTCCCGATCCTCCATCCCTTAATATTTGATATCATTTTATTAATGAATTCATTCATATTAATGTCTAATTTAGTTCATTATAGTATTCTTAACATAATATTTTTCCCCTCATATAGGTGTAATTTTTTTCTTGAGTTCGGATGCTTTGTCCGACAATTAATACTATGGATGATAATTTTTGAGATGCGATCATGAATGCCAAAGGATATAACATTAATGTTTTTTACTGTTTGTTGGATAATTTTATTTATAACTATATAAAACATTGTTTGAAATGAATATAATATTTTTTTAAATTTATAATGTCTGGTAAATGTATATATCATTTTTTGCAAAACTCATATATTCCATATTTCATTCTTCTATGCTTAGTTTGTGTCCAGGTGTAGTTTTTTGGAGGTGTGCAGGTGTTGTTTAGTGTAGTTGTGTAGGTGTTGGGAGTGCTGTTAAATAAGTAGAACATCCAAGGAATCTAGTCCTTTACCAGTGCTATTTTGAGTTTGGATAAATTGGGCCTTTATCAGTGCTAAAAATAGCGTTGTTAAAGGAGAACCCCTTATCTTTCCTGTGATTAACAGTTCTTTTCTAGCACTGTTAAAAGTGTTTTCTAGTGCTTTTAAAATCCTTATATGAATTACTGATTTTGAAGGTAAAGCAGATTAGTGGTGGTTAAGGGTGAATAATATAATGGATAGAGAGAATATTGAAGCCTTATATTGGATTAATTTAAGAGACTTTTTCTTGAAAACTATTTTTCCAAGGTACTTTGACATAGAATGGAGAAGAAATTAGTTTCATTGAATGATAAGTAGAATGATTTAGTGACTATATATGAAGCAAAATTCATCCAACTAGTGAGGTATGTTCCAATTCTTATTCTGGATCTTGATTGAAAAATCAACCATTTTTTACACCTGATTAAGGCCAATATATCGAAGGGAATTTTATTCATATGAGTTTAAAAGTTATGAAAAACTTTTATGATCAAAATTTATGAACACCTTTAATGATGTGCCGAGAGGTTTGAAATAGTGTTTGATGATGATCACATCCAATTTGAAAATATGGAGAAGAAGAGGACCAGATAGAAAGAGATGGGTTAGAATCAATCAAATAAATCTTATGGTTAGAATGTCAAGTTTACAGTTTGTGAAAATTGTGGTAGAAAGAACCATGGGGAATGACATACTAAAACCAAAAAAGTGTTTTTAAAGTGGTATGCTTGGACATATGGGCCATGATTGTAAGGAAAATGATCCTAAGACTAATCATGATATGAAAACTGTAAAGTGATTTAAATTTGGTGAGATGGGTCATTATGAAAATTACTACCGAAATAGATATCCAAATGATTAAAAGATCACATTATATAAGTGGAAAGTGTAGTGAAATACATTTTGACTACGTTAGCTGATGTCAGTCCATCCAATGAAGTTGTATTAGGTTCTTTTTTTGTTTAATCATTTTTTATAATGTTTTTTTGATATATGGTCCACACATTAATTTATTTCTGAGAATTTTTCTATTAAATTGGAAATATCACCTCAAAAAATGAGTCCAATACTCATTATTAAAACACCATGGGGAAATATTATAGAAAAGACGAATATAAGAATATTTTTTATTATGGTATATTGAAAGACACTACCTACAAATATTTTTGTTTTTATCTTAGTAGAGTTTGATGTTATGCTGGGTATGGATTGGCTTTCTGTTCATCATGCTAAAATCGATTCTAGTGCCAAAGATTTTGTCTTTTAGAAGAAGTTTCATATTGTATGCATGAATAAACCCAAACAATTGATAGTATATCAAGAGGATTATAAAAAATATAATTATGGAAATAAATGTTATCTTAATCATATTGTGAAAAAATGGGATAATTTTTTATTAATGATATGCTAATGGTAAATGAATATCTTGTTTATTTTCTTTCAGAGTTACCTAGTGTTATACCTGATTGGTAAGTTGAATTCACAACTAACATAGTTCCAGATGCTAAACAAAATATCAAAAACCACTTATTGAATGGATCAAATGGAACTTGTTGAATTGAAAAATCATTTGCAGGAGTCACTCGATAAAGGATTCATTTGTCCTAGAACATCACCATGAGGTTCCCCTATTATTTTCATTAAACAAATATGATTCCATGAAACTTTTCATTGATTATAGATTCTCAAATGACATCACTATTAAAAACAGGTATCATTTTCCTCATATTGATGACATGTTCGATCTATATTAGGGAGCATAGTATTCTTCTAATGTTGACATCAGATTTGGGTACAATCAGCTGAATGTAAGAAAGAAAACGTCCCAAAGACTTCATTTTTTACTAGATATAGTAATTATGAATTTGATGTTATGTTGATTGGGTTAACCAATGCACCTACTATATTCAAGGGTCGTATGAATATAATATATCTTGAGTTCTTGGATAAGTATGTAGTTGTGTTTATTTATGACATAATGGTATTTTATAAAAATTATTAGATCATGAAAAATAGACAAATATTGTTTTTCAAACCCTAAAGGAATGAAATTGTATGAAAAATTCTGAAAGTGTTACTCTTGTTAAAAAATATAGCTTTTCCTTGGTACATTATGAATAAGGATGGAAAAAATTTTTATCCTTACTAATAAAAACTGGTTGATGAATGGATAAGACCAACAAATGTTATAGATTTTTTTTGTTTTATTGGATTAGCATGTTATTATCGATGATTTGTTAAAATCATTGCATTTTTATATCTCCTGCTAACTAAGTTAACAAAAGAAGGGGTTAAATTTAATTTTACAAAAGAATGTGATGTTTTCATAGGACCTAATGAAGGGATTGGTGAATGCTCTACTTTTGGATTTTACCTCAGGAAATGGTTATTTTTTTCAACAACAGTGATGCTTTAATGAAGGAACGTGGTTTTTTTATGATTTATAATGTTCATTAAATTGATTATGATTCAATACAACTAGAACCTCAATATTCAAAATTTCCCACACATGTTTTAGAAATCGAATTTGTGGTTTTTTCTTTGAAAATATAGAGGAATAATTTATAAAGAGCCAAATGTAAAATAAACATCGACAATAAAAGACTGAAGTAAACATTCAATCAAACGTAAATAAACATGAGGAAGAAAAGAAGGCTTGAAAAAATAAAGTATTATGATTTCACCATCAATTACTATCCTAGAAAAGAAAACAAAGGGGAAAATGCCTTGAGTCTAAAAGATCATGCATCATTAACCATGTTACATTTTGAACATGATCCCCTGATTAACGATTTGATAAATTTTGGATTAGACGTTATTGTTGTAAGAAATACCTCTATTTTGTTTCATGTTTTAGTGTAGTCATTATTATCAAAGAGAAATAATCATGTGTAGAAGGAACATTGTGAGTTACATAAAAAAATAAATTTTTTTAAAAAGGGTATGTTACTAGAAATTAACATTGATAATGATTATGTTTAATGATATGAAAAAAGATTGGGTGTGCCTTATGATTATCTACTGAAGAAGTAGTTTTTGTGCGAAGATCATAATTCTTTATTTTATGTTCATATTGGAAGCACAAATATGTACATAGACCTTCAAGAGTTTTATTGGTGGGATGTAATGAAAAGAGATATTTCAGAATTTACTAAGAAATGTTTGACATGTCAACAAGTTAAAGAAGACTGGAAGTTACTGAAGGTGATGTTTCAGCCATTACCAGTGCTAGAGTTGAAATGGGAATATATATACATGTATTTCATCGTGGTACTACCAAATAATTCTCTAGGTAATAAGGTTATTGTTGACTGAATGAAAAAAATATAAACATTTCTTTCATGTTCATGATATAATGTATCTGGATCAAATTTATCAATGGTATCTCGAAGAGATTTTCAAAACACATGGAGAGCATATTTACATTATATCTTACCAGGATCCCAGGTTCACATAAATATTTTTAAAGGGCCTCCAAAATACATTGGTAACATAATTATATTTTAGTACAACATTCATCCTCAATCAGATGGGAAGTCAGAAATAATGATTCAGACTTGTGAGGATATGCTTCAAGCTTCATAAATGGAATATTAAAGAATTTTGGATCATCATCATTTGTTATTTGAGTTTTCTTATAGTAGCTATTATAATTCTAGTATATAGATGACACCTCTTCTGGCTTTTATTGGAATTACTGTCGAAATCCATATTTTTTTTGAGGAATTCTAGTAATGGAAGTTGATAAGACAAGAACTATTAGACCAAGTTATAAAGAAAGTGAAAATGATCCAGCAAAACAAGAGGACATATCAGATTAGGTATAAAAATTATGCATAAAATAGGAGGAAATTCTTTTTGTGAGGTATTTGATTATGTTTTTCATAGAATCTCGCGATGGAATAGTGTTATGAATTTTTGTAGGAAAAAAAGATATGTCTATAGTTCATTAGACCTTATGAAATCAGGGAGAATGTTGGACCAGTCAACAACCAAGTAGCTTTGTGTTTGAATTTATCTTAGATATAAAGTGTTGTTCAACTTTTGATGTTGATAAAGAATGATCCAGATTCATCTCATGTCTTGATCCCAAAAGCAGTTCATTTAGAAGATAACTTTTCTTATAAAGATAAACCTCTTTAGATTTTTGTTCATAGAGATAAATTAGTGCAGTAGAAGGTAATACACACAGTAAAGGTTTTGTGGAGAAACCACATGGTTGTAGAAGAAACATGGAAATCTAAAAATTTAATGAGGTAAAGGTACCCTCACTTGTTTAATAAGTAAATAAAAAATTGTAAGGATGAAATTTTTAGAAGGTGGGGAGAATGTAACAACCCATGGTTTGAAACATTAATAGAGTGAAATTCATGAAACATTGAGCCTATTAATAATGTCACTTTTTAATGATATAGTAATAAACTATCCATTAAACACAATTGTACTTCTTCTATTATTTGAATTATGGAAAACAGGCATCTATGGTTGTGATCAGTAAGTTATTTAGATTCTGATAGAAATAACTTGTTATTTTAATAGTAACATACCCTTATGAATAGTAATATCAATATTAATATTACCCTTATGAATAGTGAAAATTTTTACTTTTATTTCTTAAGGTTATAAGATAGATCTTGATTAAATTTTAAAGGTGATATAAAATCAGATATAGTTTTAAAAATATTATTTTTGGGAATAAAATATGATTTTATTTAAAAAACAAATTAATCATATTTAGAAAATTAGTTTCAAAAAAATGGATTATAATTTTGAATTATAAATGTTGGAAAGTTGTAAGGGTTAATTTTTAATATTGTTTTAAAAAACATGAATATTTACTGAATAGTTAAATAGAGAAATTAACAAAATATGCTAAATAAATGAATTTATGCATCATACTTGAGTCATGGATGATGTAAATGGTCATTGGTTAGAAAAAACATGGACTTATTAATCTTTCTATTCACATGAATTAATACTATTCAAATTATTTTTAAAAAATATTAAACTAATGATTAAAATAATGCAAATCCCCTCCTCTCATCCAGTATAAATACTACCCTCACACCCTCTTTCTCTCACACCACTCCATCCTTGAGCCCTATCTATGTTATACCAATTAATCTTCTCAAGGAGCTTTCCAAAGTCCAAGACCATTTAGTACCACCAAAAGGCCAAAAACAAAGGCCTTATAGATGATCTCAGGGAGAAGAGATCAAGAGGTAAAACTCTTCTTTTATTTTTAGGTGATTTCTTTTCAATTATATTATTTTTTATGATCACTTATAATCCACTTATCCAAGAGGAATTAAAGCTATATAATCATTAATATTCGTAATTTTATCATGTTTAGGGAAACATTTATCAATTTACTTCTTCTTCTCCACGCTTCTATTCAATAAATATTAACACTGTCTACAATGTGCCAATTTACAAAAACCATGGATGATGCGTTTAGAATATTCTTTTTATCCTTAAAATATACTTTCAAACCTGTTTTGATGGTATAATATGATTTTAATGTTTATGATATGACATATCTAATGTTCTGTAATTAAATAAATGCATAATATTAATGGAATATGATTAACCAAGTTCATGATTATCAAAGAATCACCAAAATGATCTAAACGAATATCACTAAAGATTAATTGAATGATTCATCCTCAGACCATATAACGCATATGATTTATTTAATCATTTATCATTATGTAAATATATTAATAAATTTTCATTGTGCTTCTGTAGTTTCATTTCCATACGAAAAGAATATCAAATACAAATCGGCCATGAAAATCATGTAAAAGATGCTCCCAAAACAATTGAAAAAAATTCTTATAATTAACAACTAAAATGATGTTTTGAAATGATAATATAAAATTTTATAAAAATTTAAATGATTATATAATAAATCAATAATACTCTTTTTACAATTATATTTGAGGTTTAAACATGTTTTAAGTAATAATAACACAAGGTAAGGGAATTTTTAACTCGATTTGCATTCTTTGGGTCAACCTTCTACTTCATAATTTATGTGGTATTTATATTGTTTTTGTAATGAATTTGGTTTATATTATTATTAATTATGTTATTTTATTTTGTATATACATATTATATCCAATCTATTAAGTCTCACATCAATTATATGATATTTATAAGGGTGTTTTCTTTTAAAATCCTCTTTTAAAATTATGTTTTACAAAATTCCAAAGTAATGTTTTTTTTGAATTTATTCTTGTTGTATGATTAAGTTATGGTTCATCAGAATTTTATATGATGATGGGTGTAAACTATTTCTATCTCCAATGCATTGGGTATATCTTTGTTTGAGCTTAGTCGTATTATTACTCCATGTGTAAATGTGCTGATAAAACAATAAGGTAGTTGTGAGTGTTATATTGTAAGGTAACCTTGAGGGTTACAAATTATAAGGTACCCGAGAGGGATACAAGACATTGTAATTAATTCCCCACTATAACTTTGTGGTTCTATTGTTTTTATTTATGTTTTGATTAAATATCATGGAAATCTCATATTTACCAAAGTATGTTTATTTAGATGATAAGAATGCCTTTTTTAAAATTATATCATATATTTACAAGTATTCATAGAATTTTGTTTTATTAATTTATTTTTATGTACCTCACTGATATTTTTTTAATCATACTAATTCTTTATATGATCTTCACTGTTTATAAAGATATATAAGACAATTAAGATATCCTAGTTAAATGTTATGAAGATTTTTGAAATAAATCATTTTCCATTTGAAAAGTTATATATTTGTGAAGAAATGGATACTATTTTTGTGGTATCTGCTCTGTATAAATGTGGAATGTTATGTATGTATTATATCGTAATTATCTAAAATCTAATCTTGTAAAGATCCTCAATGTGAAAGTATGTGAGTTATCGACTAAAATTGAATATTATGTAATGTAATAAAGTTGGGTCCTTATAGTATAGGGTTGATGGAATCATTTGGGTCACAATTTTCAGTAGAATATCCAGAACTGTAATGTTGTGGATTTCAACATAGGATTTAGGAGTACGAGTCCTAGGTTGTTATAATAATCGAATTGATAATTTCGTTCTGGTAATATTTTAGAAGAGTATATCATGTTACAAATATTTGAAAATAATATATTTGAGCTCCATCAATGTCTTGATATATTTTTAATTCATATTAAATGAATATGATCAAAAAGTGACATTAATGTTATTTATAATAAAAAACTAATTATTTATTGATTTAAAATGAAGAAAAAACATATCTTATTTAAATTAATTTTTAAATGATCATTAATATGAAATGTGGTCAATTAATGCACCAATTGTTCTGTTTTAATGACTATATTTACCGTTAAATGGTAAAAACACTTTTAGTGTGGTTACGGTTAAAGTTGTATTTTTAACATGTTATCGAAGCATGTATTGAAGGCAATTTCCCACAGACATGGGATTTATATTTTATAATTTAGAAATAATATTTATAATCAGTGGGTAAAATTTATCGCATATGGATAATTTTATTCTAGTATTAAATTATAAATTACTAATTTTTGAAAAGTGTTTCCATAATAATAACCCAAAATAGTTGTATAAGAAAACATTGGAGTTAAGGGAGAAAATGTGTAAAAACATTTCTATTTAGTTTTGGTAGATTGGACAGAAAATATAATATATAAAACACACTAATAATCATTATTGGATCAACTTGTGGTAATATTGTGATCCCAATAGTGAATAGTTTTTTTTGTATTTACAAGAATTCCACTCATCGTCAACTATAAATGGGAACTCACTCCCCTCACTACTTCACACCTCTAAAGTTATTTTTTTCAAACAATAACTTCCAAAATCATCCAAAAAATTCAATACCGTACTCAATGTATCATTTTATTGGGAATAAAATAATCTTTTTAATGTTTTAGTGATAACTTAAAGGGGAAAACAGAAGAAAAGATAATGTAATTCTAAAAGAGTTTTTATTTTATTTCATTATCCTTCTACTTAAATTACTATTATAACAAGATTTTATAGAATCCCAAGTATATTAAATATACATATATTTTTTATTATTTTTTTACGACCTATATCTTCACACACTTCCATAAAATGTTTTTTGAAATCATTATTTGCGTTTAAGGATGACAACCCCCTCATGAATCGATGTCGTTTTTTTATATTTCCACCATTAATGGTTGAGAATAATTATTATTTTATAGTTTATATATGATATTTAGGATATTTATGATGAAATATTTATTTTATATTTAGTATATCACACATAACTTCATAATTTCAATTTTATAGAAATATGATATCGACGCTCATGGGTACATCGAACTACTGCCTTTTGAATGGATGTGAGTTATTCATGGTTTACATGGAATTAAGTAAGTATGGGATTAATAAATATATGATATATTTGATATCTATAAATGTTACTAAAATTATAATATATATGAATGTATAATACTTTTGTTTCATTCTATATGATAAGAAAATGGAAACACTGATAATGCATATTTATGGCCTACGGTCTCCATGAACGTTGTATTTCAATTCAATCACTAAATCTTATGGACTGAACTATATATATATAATAAATATATATGATATTTACATATTGTTTTACATTCCTAATATTAAGAAATCACGATCAAAGTATGGGGAATAAAAAATAAAAATTCAAATCATAATAAAAAAAAATAAGCCAATAAACACCATAAACTATGAAAATAATCCATGATTATTAACACATGGGTGGTAATATGTTATAAAAGAATCAAATACGATATTATAAATATTATTATGTATTTTTATATGTTAGTAACTTAATTAATACTAGTATATTGTAGTTTTAAGAGGATTACACTTAAAAGATGTGTGAGGTAAGGGATTATGTCCCAATATCATTTTACTAAGGAATATTGTAATGTTATGAACCTAATTTCAATTATATGGTGCATATATAGACCCTATGAAATATAATATGATGAATAAATAATTATTAACTGTATTTTATATTTCAATTTTAATTATCTAACCTAAGGTGATTTTACATTAAAGTTACCCAGTGGTATGGGATTTCTTAATTAAATGTTTCTTTATGATGTTAATATTCATCTTAGATTACTATGTAATTATAAGATTATGAGAATAATTAATTTTTGTTACATTATGATGTATATTGACTTGTCTTATTTGGATTAAAATATGAAACACATAATTGAACCATGTAATAAATATCATAATAATTCAATGATCATTGAAAATGTTTATTCCACAATCTCATTCTAATTCAGTTTGTTCAATCATGAATTTGTGTAATGAAAATTACATGATGATTTCATAATAAATACATTTAAATTTATAAAAATCCTGGTAATTATGTTATTTTGAAATAATATTACCATTCTTCCAAAAATTTGGTTCATAAAATTTTATAGAAAATGTATTCATGAAAATCATACTGTATATTCCTATTTGTTAGGAAATATGGTTTCTTACAAAACCATCCTTTCTAAAAATGGTTTAAAAAATGTATAATCATTTTCAAAAAGATTTATTAATAGATTTTAACCCATTTTAACTATTTAAATAATTAGTTAAAAATAATATTATGTCATTTTCAAAATAATACTTGTTTGGATTTTATAGAAAAATTTAATGACAATTTTGTTTTAACGTATATGAAAGAGAAAAAATTTCTATTTTTTATGACCAGTCAAATGTTTTCAAGAATATTTTTTTAGTTTAAATTTCAATTTATAAGGAATTATATATTCAAAAAAATCAAATAGAAATGGATTTTTTCCTTAATAATGTATTTGAATATATTTTATAGAATTTCTATTCATCAATGACAATAACCATTTATTAAAATTCAAATGGGTATATATTAATATTGTTTCCATCCTTATTATTCCTATGAATTTTTTTTCATCATTTTGACCATGAATAAATATTAACATTCAATCCGTGATTCCTTATTAGTGATTAACATTTCCTTGAATTACTCCCTTTCTAGAGGACATTGAATTTCCCCTAAATGCCAATATTATTTATCATGGATATGTTTATTTCCTGAAACATATTTTATTTTTAAAGATGGTGTTTACTTTGGATATCATGAGATTGGCTGGAAAAATATTAAAAAACCTATAATTTTTACTCAATATAAATACATGATGATACATAAAAAAATTTATTAATTAAATTGATTATTTTATATGTGATTAATTCTTTTGAAATTTATGAAATGGGTTTGTGACCATTTATTGAAATTCCCTCCATGCATTGGTAGCTTAATGAGATGAAATTTGTTGGAAACAAACCCTTTACATTTAAAATAAAGATATTTAAACAATATTCTGAATGGTCATTACATCAATATATTTTAATCCATGTTTTGAAAGGTATAGATAGTAAATGTTTCAAGTACCTGTTAAACGTGGAAGACAATAATTTTTAATTCCCGTCATTTATAATTAACTCATTATTATCTATGATATTTTCACAGTAATATTATCATTGGATGCATTTCATTTTCGATTGAATTTTTAATTTTACTGTGTTTTAATTTATTTTCCTTTCCATATGTGTTATTAATTATATATTCATGATAAAAAAATTATTGAAATTGAATGTGTGTTCAGATATTTAACTTTCCATATTTATTATTCTTACATATTAATGATTACTTCCATTATACTTAACCCTTACTAATCATTTCAGATTAGCTTTATTTTGTTTCATTTCCCCAGGATTCCATAAATATTACTATGAAAGATATGCAGAGATATACTTATTGTAATGATTGTATTTTCAAAATAATTATGTTACAATTTATGTATTGATATTTAAATTATTTTTAATCTAGGTATATTGTTTACCAAGACTAGTAAACTTTTCTATTATTCAGGATATGATTGCTTCTATTTTTTTGACAATATAATGATAGGAGGAACCAAATCCACGATACTAGGATTTGGGTAAATATAGTGGTTCTTAGATGAATTTTAAAAAATCATTGAAAATTGATTTATGAAAACATAGACTTTCAAACATAGCCCTATGATAAAGTTTTAGCATAATTACATAATAACATCCTAATGTTTTTATTAGGTGGATATTGTATGGTTTTCATGGAAATAAATCAATATGTTGGTTTGATAGAAACAAATAAATTTATATATACTAAAAGATAATGTGGTTCTAGAATAGATATAATTCATTGTAATAACCCTGAAAAGGGTTTTCCGGGATTGAATGGAGTGTAACCTAGTATATAACAAAAAATCATTATGAAAAACCCAGTTTAACCCTCCCAGGAAATATTCTTTGGATAAATCAAATTTTCTCTACCAACCATTATGAATGATTTGAATAGAAAATGATAATTACTGAACTAGGTCAAACCCTAGACCAATTAAAATACTAACTTGAAATAACATAGATTAGGTATTTGTGTAGATGTTTTTCTACTAATGGTATTGGGTTATAATAATTATGAAATATCATAGGATCGTATTTAATTATATAAGAATATATTTCATCATTTACTTAATACATAGAAACACCATAATGGTTATGAGTTTAATATTGATTTTATAGGGTCGAATATGTATACTGGGATTCTCAAATATAAGAGGGGGTGAATTTTTTACAATAAAAAAAATTAGAGCCTTTAAATTTGATATAAAAACTTATTATGGAAGGTTTATTAACCTTTAAGAAATCTGTTTCTTAATGTTAGCTTCTAACATTAAGAAACTCGATTTTAACAAAGATAGAAAATCATTTAAAAAATCATAAAGAAACATTTTCTTAAACTTTACAACAATAAGATGAAAAAATATGAAAGATTTTATTAAAAGAAATATTCTACACTAGAGCATATAAAATCGTTAATATAATCACAGTAATGGAATTAGGAAGTATACGAGAGTTATACTATTTAACTTTAAATAATTTTTAATATAAAATGAATAAAAACAACTTAAAAAGAAAACATGTAACAATAAGATTATTTTTCCCAAAGAGAAGGGTATCCAACAACCTAGGATAATGGATCCTTGATTTATAGTTTCAAGAATGTCTATCTTAAACAAACCCAGGTAAGAGCCCAATCCAAAGATCGATATATATCTTATTATCCCTACAATCCCTCGATTTAGAATTAAATCAGAACCTCTATCTTCCAAATCTAGAACCCCATGATCCGCACGATCAGTGTCTGCACCAAGAAAGTCTGAACAAGTTGTTCACACCTGAACAAGTAGTTCACGACATCTGCACGATGAAATGAGATCTGTAAGATCCTATCTCTCTAGAAAAACCTTCAAAAACATTGATTTCTTTTGATTCACTATTCATCATTAAATTTTACTCAGTTAATTTTCTCATTCAAATTAACTTATATTTATAGGAAAAATTTACCAATGGTTGGCTCCACTCCAACGGTCATATTTTCCATAAATTTTAGAGGGACTTGGATACGTGTAAAACAGACAACAGTTAGTTTTTCACAAATTGTATAACATAATTTCATGTATAAGAAGTGATGTTAAGTTAATGTTATGTATAATAAAAACTTAAAATACGATAATATTAGAATTATTATTTAAACAACTGTAACATTACCAAGAAAAACATATTTTAAGAGAATACAATAATCAGATTGAGAAAAAGATGGTTTCACAGTTTTCAGTTACCGTTATTATGAACAACAGTGTCACATTTGTACCAGAATCTGTATCATGAAATCAGTATGAATTTTTTACTGGATTTGATATCATGAAAAACAACATGACATTTGTTTTGGAATCAACATCATGAAAAATAGCATGAAAAAACTATCAATTTCTAAACTTAGGAAAACTTATTTGTGATTTTAAAAACATAAATCTTTAAATAATGGAGAAGTCATAAGATAAAGTTATTGACTCAACAATATCCCCCTTTTTTGGAAGCACAAAAAACTTTTCTATAGAAGATTATATTGACTTTGATAAACATGAACAATAAAACTTATCTCCCTCTTCAAATTTTATTTGATAAATTGAACTAACTCTCCCTTAGGTTATGTTTCCCAAGGATCATATTCTAGATCTTTATCATCCATATTTCATTCAAATGAAAATATCTCCCCCTTAGATAAATTATTCTTTTTAAAAGAACTCCCCTTACAAGATTCCCCCCCTTTAGAGTGTTCATTAACTTCTTCCTTCAAATAAATTATCCCCCTTTGTAATTTTCTCAAATGGAGAAGTATAAGATGTACTTGTAATGATAAGGGAATATATATTTGAAAAAAAAGAAAGATATGCCAGAAATTTCTTTTGAAAATATATTTTAGATTACAACAATACTTCAGAATGAAAAAAAGGAATCCATCCTTATTATTCTCAATTAACATTTTATTTATCAATGCTTTAAGTTTCTTCTCTTCCTTATGATATTATTGAATCTTCTTCAGAAATATCCCTTGATCCTAGTTCTTCTTTTCAATGGAAATAATATTTTATTTTGGATCTTGGATTCTATCATATTGATTCTTAATGAAATCTTCTTGAACATCGACCTTTTTCACTAATTCAGTCCTGACTTCCTTTTCAGTGCTTATAGACCATGCAACTGAATTGAGTTTGCTAAATTTCTCAGAAATGGATGCCTTGACTTTGTTGAACTTAGAATCACTAGTATTGAAAGCCCTGTTTGTTGAATCCTTGGTGTCACTGAACTTTTTAATCTCTTCATTGATGGTTTTGGTGCGGTTAAATACTTTCTTAAAAGTCACCATCCGAGCTTTATAATCTACCAAAAGATTACTGAAGTCCATTTCTTGCTTGACCACCATGTCCATAATCAGATTTTTTGATTTTTTATTTTTATTCAGGGTCTCTTCCATCATCTGACTCTGTGAATATATATTTACAAGAACCGGAATGGTGTTAACCATCTTCCTTAAACATAGCTTGACAAAGTCATGCTCAAAAGAGGACGAGGATTCGGAACCTGAAAAATCTTTTCCTTTCTCAGTTCCTCATGGATTCAATGAAACTAGTTTCTCTATACTTTTACTAGACTTTTGAGGTGTTTCTTTATCCCATGAGGCAACTAGAACACTCATTCCATTGACAAGATTTTGAACTGAGGATTGTTCATCTGATACTTGGATAACATTAAGATCATGTTATTTATCTTGTTCCCCTTCAAGCTCTTCTTATTGAGTTCCTTATCACCTTTAATCTTCCTCAATATCTTCCTCTTCATCACTTTGTTGTTAAACCTCATCTTTCTATTCTTCTATTTAAACTTTGTTTTCAATTTCAACTTCTTCTTCAATATCTTTATTTTCAAAACCAGAATTAGAATTTGAACTCATGGGAGTTGCAATGTAATCTTCCACTTACCTTAAAACATCATCACTATCTTCTTGACCTATTTGATCATCAATTTCGTGAAAAATGTCTGATAATGTTAAGACTTTCTTAGCTTTCTGGGTTTTTGGATTGGAAACTATTATCTTATGAACATCTCGAGGTTCTTGCACTTGTTGAGACATCTTCTCTATATCATTCAGTAAAGACTGAAATACTTTAGCTTCCATGGATTTATTCTTCATGATCTTGTTCGTATTTTAATTATCTATATTTTCTTCTTGCTTGATTTATAAGGCCTTAGCCTCTGCAGGATTTAGGCCAAAGGAAGGATCACCTTCCTTTCTAGTAGCTGCCATCTCTCTCCATTTTGAAACTGTTGCATCAGAATAGAATTTTGGTTTCTTGGAAGGAGGAGGTGCTGATTCTGAAACATCAGGAACCAGTGTGGGTAATCTTGGTTCTTCAGGTATTATTTTATTAGTTATAACTTTTGAAGATTCCAGAACAGGAGCCTTGTTATTGACACATAATTCTTCAAAGGTGTTGTATTCGGGTACAAACTCTACCTTCATCATCCTTTGAGTATCATCGCTGAGCAACAAAATCAAAAACAGCTTAGAAACTAATCGGCATTGAAAATTCATCTCTTTAAGGAAAAACAATCATCCTAGAGTTAGTTGCAGGATACATAAGAATATGAGGTCTGATGGTTCCCCATTTAACTGCTTGGATATTGAGAAAGTGTACTTAATAAAATTGATCATTATTAAATTGAAAAGAATTTCTATAAGAAAGATATCACATATCATTAAAGATTCTTTATCCCCTTTCCATGGGAAATGAAATCCATGCATCTGAAGAGCTGCCAGCTTGTGATTCGTTGTATGATTCATAATCCTCGGATTCTTAACATACTTAAGACCAAGGTAATTCAAAGCCTTTCCCTTTTCAAAATAACATTCTTTCTCAATAATATTATGAGATCATAGAATCTCTTCTCCTTCATATGGTATGTTGAGAACATTTACTACCTTATTATAAGGAACTGTATAAGTCTTATCATAACATTTGAACTTGAACATATATTTCCCATCCTTTTGGAAGAAAGTAACTAATTCCTAGAATTGAATAACTATGTAAGGGTAAACTAACTCCTAACTTTTCTCCTCATCTACACAAACAATTTCCCATCTATTTTATTTTATTACCTTAGAGATAAGGGAGTCATACTATGCAAAAAAGATAGGGAATACTAGTAATTACCTAAAGATCCCCCAATACTTTATTTATTTTTTAATCGGCAACTGATCTGTTGAGGATTCAGAAGTCCTTCAGTGTTAAAGAGTCAAAGAAAATGGAATAGTGGATTTGATGGGAACAGAAATTCGACTCATAGATCTGTGAGGATAGTGTGGTGCTCATAAAAAAAGCACCACTTATATAGAAAAATCTATGACTTTTCATCTTCCATAATATAATCAAATGGATAAAAATAATTTAATCTGATTTGATAGTTGATAATTGTGGTATAAAAAACCTGAATTCCGATATTTTGATGTATGGTAAACTAGGACATGAATTTTTTTTAAATACCAACAATTTAATCCTAAAATTAGAAGATTATTAATAAGAAATTGTTCCTTTTGGAACACTTTAAATAATTTATCTGTATTATAAAAATTCTCTTTAAATATTTAGATTTCGGGATTTCAACTATGAGAATTTCTATTCATAGAATTTCTATTCTGAAAATTAATATTCTGAAAGAAAAAGATAAACTAGATTTTCATAAAGAAAAATATAAATTCATAAAGTAAGAATATTTTCTTAAAAAAACAATTATATGTACTCCCCCTGAAATAAGGAGTATCTTAATGTTAGGAGATAATTTAAACAAGAAGTAGATATGAATGATTACCTCATAGAGATCATTCCTAGATTCTATTTAATGTATTCCAATCTATCGGAAGGAAATGGTTTTGCAAAAATATCAGGATGTTTTTCTTGAATTTCGATGAATTGAAGAATATTATCACCTTTAAGTGTGTGATCCCTAAGAAAGTGATGTCTAATATCTATGTGCTTAGCATGGAAGTGATGTGTTGGGTTTTTACATAGGATAATGGTGCTTTTGTAATCACACATTAGTTGAGTTTTAGTAAAACTCATACCATAGTTTGTGAGTGTGTGTTTCATCCACAACACATCAGCACAAAAACTTCCAGCTACTACATGTTCAACTTCAGCTGTGGAAAGTGCTACAGAATTTTGTTTTTTTCAAGACCATGAAACTAAGGATTCTAATAAGAAATGAAATGTTCCAGAAGTAATTTGTCTATCTAATTTACAACCACCAATGTAATCATTTGAAAAAAATTTATGTTTAAAATAATTTCTAGAAAAATAAAATAGTCCCAAATCTAATGTTCCATTTAAATACAAAAAAATTCTTTTTACATCCTTTAAATGGAATTATTTGTTATTTTCCTAGTTTCTTTCACATAATCATACTGAGAACATTATGTTAGGTTAACTAGCTGTTATGTAATGTAAACATCCTATCATTCCTCTATAAGATGTTTGATCCACAAGTTTCCATACTTCATTAATATCAAGATAATTATAGGTTCCAATAAGAGTTCTTATACTCTTTGTATTTTCATACCCGATATTTTTAAGAAGACATTTGATATACATATTTTGAGATATGTATGGTCCATCTTGTTTTTCAGAAATTTGAAAACCAAGGAAAGAAGTTAGCTAGCCCATCATACTCATCTGAAACTAATATTTCATAAGATTCATAAAGGAATCAGTTAAGGATTGTTGAGTTGATCTAAATATGATTTCATCAACATAGATATGAACAATAAAAACATCTTTATTATTTTTATTAAAAATAGGGTCGGATCAGTGGTTCCCTTAACATAGTTATTTGGAATCCAAAAATCCTGAAAGTTTATCATACCAAGATCTAGGGGATTGATTAATTCCATATAATGCTTTGGTATGTTTTTAAACATGATTATGATATTTTCTATCTTCAAAACCAGGGGTTGATCTACATAAACATCCTCTTGTACATAACCATTATGGAATTAACACTTCACATACATTTGATAAAGTTTGAAATTAAATAATGCTACAAAGGATAAAAGAATATAGATAGATTGAAGGTATTCTACAAGAGCATAGGTTTCTTTATAGTAAATTCCTTTTTGTTGGTTATAGCCTTTAGTAACTAATTTTTATTTTTTTCTAACAATAATTCCATTTTCATCGCATTTTTTTCTACAAACCCAATTTACTCCAATAAAAAAATTTCTTTAGGTTTTTCAAGCATGGTCCAAACTTTATTCCATACGAATTCATTGAGTTCATCTTGCATAACCTTTATCTATTCTTCTTCACCCAATGGTTCTTCAAGAGTTTTTGGTTCAAATTGGGAGAGAAATGAAACATTATCAACTTCATTCTTTAAAGAACATCTAGTTTTTACTAGTAGATTAACACTACCAATGATATTATTACTTGGATTATTTCTAAGTAGAAACTGACTTTGATTTTGAAAAACATGTTCATCAACATATGGTAGGCATTTTCAGGGGTAAATGTATAAAATATATTCTCTTGAAAATTATCCTGAAATGGAGATTCTTATTTTAAATGATGGAGATCAGTATAAGAAAATATATCAGAAATAAGTTCAGGTTGTTTGAAAACAAAAGGAACATTTTCAGCATAATTAACATGTACTGTTTCTTCCACAGTACAAGTGTTTTTATTAAAAACATTATATGCTTTAGTGTTAGTAGAGTAGCACAAGAAAATTACTTCATCATATTTGGGTGCAATCTTATGTAAGTTATCATTAGTATTCAAGATGAAAACATTGCAACAAAAAATATTGAATTAAGAAACCTTTGGGTTTTGGCCAGTCCATAGCTCATAAGGTGTTTTATTAAGAAAAGGTATTATCAAAACATGATTTATAGTATAGAAAGAAGTAATTACAGCTTCATCCCAAAAATGTTTAGCTATATAGTATTCATTCAACATTGTTCTAGTCATCTCTTGAAGAATATGATTTCTTCTTTCAACAACATGATTTTTTGTAAGAGTTCTTTGAGCTAAAAAGTTGTGATTAATACCTTTTTTACTACAAAAAGTTTCAAAATCATAATTTTCTAATTATCCACCGTGATTTCTCTGAATAGTTATCAACTGTAGATTTTTATCATTTTTAACTTGAGCTATATTTTTTTTAAATAAGAAAAATCATCATATTTCTTTGCTTGAAAATAGTCCCACGTAAACCTAGTGTAGTAAACTACTAAAACAAACACATATCATTTTCCTCCAATACATATAGTTTGTGTTAGACCAAATAATTCTATGTTCACTAATTATAAGGCATTAAAAGTTGTGACATAACTTATAGATACAAAGCTAGATTTAGTTTGTTTTTCATATTGATACAGACCACACACTTTGGAAGAATCAAAACTTAATTTCAGAAGATCCAAAATAATTTCTTACTTTGAACGTTTAGTAAGACTCTTTCAGATACATTGTCTTAGTCTTCTATGCCAAAGCCATGATTGATCTTCAAATTCACTAAGGCTAGGTAGATCTTGACTTCTTTGGTCTTCTTGGTTTTAGTTATACACATTCTCATGCCGAACGACAGAGAGAATAAACTCATCCTTGGAATTGTTAACTAAAAATTTATCATCACTAAAATTCAAAATGAAACTTTAATCACATAATTGAATTATGTTATTGAGTTTGTTCTTAAAGCCTTTTACAAAAATAACATTCTAAATAATAGATTTACCAAGAAGAATAATGTTACCTCTACAAACTATTTCTCTTGGAGAATTATTTCCAAAGGTTACTTTTACGCCTTTAGCCATTAAAATATTTTGGAAATAGTATTTTTTACCAGTCATATGTCAGGAACATCCACTATCCATGTACCATATGTTGTTAGTATTTCCTTTATTATCCTAAAAAAATAAAGAGATAGGTTTTTAGAATCCAAACTTCCATGGATACAAAATTATTAGATTATAAAATATTGGGTATCAACATTTGTTTAGAAATGTAATCTTTATGAAACCCAAGGGATTGAAATTTATTTAAAGAACAACCCTTCTTTCATTGGATTCCAATCTGACATTTAGTGAAAAAGGGATCTCTTGGAGGAAGAAAATATTTTTTTTCTGAAAATTCGTTTTTCATGACAATAGCCTAATATTTTATTATTCTTATGAGGTCATATCTGAGAATACATCTTATCAAAATTTTCCTTACCAGAAGTAAAATTTGCAAGAAGTTTCTTTAAGGAACATATTTCAGATTTTATTCTTAGGACTAAATTCTTATACTCTAGAATAAAAGACTTAGATTAATGACTATCCTCTAAAACATCTTTTTCAAAAAACATATTTTTAAGATCCTTAGAAAGTTTATCCTTTTCAGAATTAACTTCCTCATGTTTTTTAGAAGTATTTTTTAAAACAAAATTTTTCTAATCAAGATATTTGGTAAGATCTATAATTTCTTTTTTCAAAATAAATTCTCTAGAATTTTATTTTTTATGTTTTTTAGAAACATTGAATTTTTTTTAAAGCAACTTAGGGAATCTAGAATCTTACTCAAAGGATGGTAAATCAATATTGATTTCTGATGAAGTGGATTCTCCATCTAATGAAAAATATTTATCTACAAAATTTTCACATAAAGAAATATTGGATAAGGATTCAGAAGTTTATACCTTAGCCATAAGGAAATAATTTTGAAATTGAGATCTAACTATTAGACTAATATTATTTTTTTCAAAAGATTCATATTCTGATGAGTCATCATAAAAATATGCACCACTTTCACTTCATGTGTCATTGGATTTCAAGACATTCTTATGCTTTGATCTATAGAACTTGTTATTCTTCCTTTCAGAATTCTTGTCCTTCTTTTATATTTTCTTATGTAATGGACAATCAGGTCTAATATAACCAGTTCGACTACATTCATAACATGTAACTTAACAATATTTATTTTATTCTCCATATTTATTCTTGTATCAATTTTGAAAGTTATTCTGTCCAAAAATCTTTTTCACTATCCAAGCAAGATTTGCTAACTCATTTTTTGAAGCTTCACTTTCACTAGATTCAGATTGAATAATAACTTTCTTAGATTTAGATCTTGTTACTCTCTTAGGTGTATTGGATTTTATATGATTTGTAGTTGTTGTAAAAGAAACTCCTCCATTTCCATTATTCTTCTTAACATTGTCAGCGTATCTCTTCATTCTAGTTTCTTGTTGAAGAAGAGTTCCAAATAGCTCATCAAGAGAAATCTATGTAACTTTTATATTCTCCTCTATTTTTATCCTATTGGATTCCAATTTTTTAGGCACAATGTCTGTAATCATGTCCACAAGAATCTCATCATCTAAACCTTCCCCACCCATATATTTTAAGATATTAAAAATATTCATGAATCTTTGTTCAAACTTACATATGGTTTCCCCATTAAGAAAACAAAAACCATGATATTAAGAACTGAGCATGGATATTCTAGTTTCAATGACATATGAAGTTCCAAAGTGAGTTTCTTGAATATTCTTCCAAATTACATTTTCAACATCACAAGATGAAATTTGAATATATATATATATTTCTATTCATGGAACAATGAAAAGTATTTCGTACCTTAAGGTTTAGCTGGTATTCCAACTTTTCTGGATTATTAAAGATTCTAAGTTCATTATCATGAATATTATAATCTCCCGTTAAAATAATGTTGTTGTCTACACCTATGTTTATCATTAAGGTATTCATTCTGTCTCTTCAGTACTCATAGTCATTACCATCAAATATTGGTTGTCTAGTAGGATTGTGACTATCTAGAGATCCAACATGAATACCTTCTATATTTAAAATAAGATTTCATTCCACAAAACACGTTAAAAGAAGATGTTTGTAAACAAAAAAAATATTAAGTAATTAAGAAAAAATAAATTTTGAGAATGAAAAATTATATGTGAATATAATTATTTCAGAGACCTCATCTGATTCCAATTGTAGGATCGAATATGTACAATGAGATGCTCAAATACAAGAGGTTGGTGAATTGTATACATTAAAATTTCATTTGGAACCATTAAAGATGATATAAAACATTCTTAAGGAAATATTCATAACCTTAAAGAAATATATTTCTTGAGGATATATTTTATCTTTAAGTAGAAATATTTTAAAAAAGATAAACAAACATTCCCAAAACCTCTTAAAGAAACTATTTCTTAAACTTTACAACCATAAGATAAAAAAGTTAAGAAAGATTTTCTTAAAAGAATGATTCTACCTTAGAGCGTATAGAATCTTTAATATAATCTTAGTAACAGAATTATGAATTATAATAAAGTCATAATTTCAAAGATAATCAAATTTAAAATTACAGTGGAATAGAAAAACATGAAAATAAAACCAGTAACAATAAGATTCTTTTATCCCAAAGAGAAGGGTATCCAACAACCTTGAATAATGTTTCCTTGATTAATACTTTCAAGAAAGTATGTCTTACCCAGACCCATGTATGTCCTCAATATGGAGATCAGTATCTGTCATGTTATCCCTAAAATCCCTCGATTAAGAATGAAATCAGAACCTCTATCTTCCAATCCCAGAAGCCCATGATTAGCATGATCAGAGTCTGCATAATGAAAGTCTGAACAAGTTGTTCATGACATCTTCACGAAGCACTGATAGTTGTAAGAGCCTATCTCCCTAGAAAGAACTTCACAAAATTTCATCACTTCTCAACTCACAGTTCATCAAAGATGTTCACTCAGTTAATTTTCTCATTCCAATGCACTTGTATTTATATGAAGAATTTCCTAGCTGTCAGCTGCACTCCAACGGTCTTATTTTCTTTAAATTTCAGAGGAACCTAGACATGTGTCAAACAGACAATGGTTAGTTTGTAACAAATTGTACATCATCATTTCATGTATAAGAAACTATGTTATGTTAAAGATAAGTATAAGAAAGACATAGAATCTGATAATATTGGAATAAATCATTAAAAAAATCTAACATTATCAAGAAAAAAAGATTTTAATAGAATACAAAAATCATATTAATAAAAAAAATTATCAGAGTTTTTTGGGTACCATTATTATGAAAAATATTATCACATTTGTACTAGAATCAGTATCATATAATCAGTAAGACTTTTGAATTAGATTCAGTATCATAAAAAACAACATGACATTAGAACCAGAATCGGCATCATGAAAAATAGTATGAAAAACTATAATTAAAACAGAATGTCAAATTCGGAACATAAGAAAAAGTGTTTGTGATTTTCAAAACATAAAACCATAAGGAATGTAGAAGTCATAAGGTAACCTTATTGGCTCAACAAATTATTATTTTTTGTCTTGAAAACCTCTTTTTAGTTCTTATGTGGTAGGAATTTCAGAAGATTTAGGATGTTTTTGTATAAATTTAAGGGAATAATATGTTTTTGGGGAAAATCATTTGAGGAATAATTCCTTTAAATTTTATAGACATAAGTTTAAATTTTTTGAAAACTATTATGGTTCATATGATCACCATTTGAATTTTAATAACAGTCAAATATGGTTATTATACTTTTTAAAAAATTATAGAAGTTATTAATTTGGTTCAAAACATTACAAAAATTGTAATTTAACAAATAACTGTATCCTAAGGATGTCTATCATATTTTTGTAAACATTATAAAAATAATATTATTATATATAATTAAATTGAAAACACTCATATGGGATGAAAACCAATTTTATTCTGCAAGAATCTGGGGTTGAACCCATGACTGATGGATGATAACAATTTAGCACATACCGCTATCCTACGTGATTCCCAAGTTAATATTTCATTGTTTATAGTTAAATAATCTGAAAAATAAATATTATTGATGACTGATTATTGTAAATTTTGAGGTTTAGAGATTACTTTATTATTGATATTGATTTTTGAAAATAGTTATAGAAATGCATTAATACTTGATTAATGGATCTTATTATCTATTAAAAGTGAATTTTAGTGCTTCAATCACTAAAAAATAATTTATTTGATATTAATTTATTAATGTAAGGGGTAAACTATAAATTGATTGAACACCACCAAAGGTCAAAATTGTGTTTATAAAAATATATAAAGTATATATATTTTCCCCATACTCATGGTAAACAAAATAATTCATATAATATAGGAAAATGATCCTAAAAGTAAAATTTTATACTATTACATTCATATCTGTTGAATTAACGGTCTTTTACATCATCACCGATTTATATTTTTGAGCCCCTCGACTCTTAATTGATCAGTCACTTTCCTGGGATCATTTCCCTCAATCAATCTTGATAAATAATTATGATTTTACTCCATATCCATATATTCACTCACCACCAATGTTCTCTTACATAGAATCCTAGTTTTGTTCTTTTCTAAATGACCTTCATACTTCATTATCTATATTATCTGAAGAATATTTTATTGAGACTTTTAAGATGTGGATTTTCAACAATGTGACATTAAAATTTAAAACCATTAATTTCATAAATCATTTTTATATTACTAGAACACAATTTATTTAATGTTTAGATAATTCAACACATTGAAATTCTAAAATAATATCAAATTATTCAATTACGTATATGACACAAAACACCAAGCATATAATGGAATATATCATCCAAAGAATTTATCGTATATTGACTATTTAAAATAATTTAATTATATTGTATATCCTTAAATTCAGGAAATCTGTAGTGATCTTACATTGCACTCAACAATATATTTCCATGATATCTTGTGTTACATTAAAGAATGAGTTTTAATGAACAACAATGAACTATTATTATTTTTATTTAATATGATAGTTATAACCTAGAAATTAAAATATATGGTATTAATAGAATTATTTAAATTATGAAAATATATAATTTTTAAAAAATATTGTTTATCTATCGATTATAAATAATAATAATAATCATCACTTGAAATAAAAATAAATTTCTTTTGAAAACATTTTTTCTTCCTTAAATATGGTTTAATCACATTTAGCATTGGTAATTTAAAATTAATTTTTACTATTTTTTTAATTTTTAAAGAAAAAATAATTTTTATATAGAAATACCATAGTTATCTTATGTTGATGTTTTTTCATTTTTCTGAGAAGTTTTCTTTTTTTGATGAATATTGAAAAATAAAGGATTTAATTGAAAATATTTTTTTTCTAAATAATTAATAATGTAAAATTTTGATTTTAATTTGTTTTAAAGTAAAAAATAAATAAATTATATATATATATATATATTAATCCAATATATGTCATTCGAAGAATTGACATATTGAATTTAGATATAAAAACCTTGTAAACTTTTGAATATTTTCATTTTAAAACCCTACAATCTAATCGCTTCCATGAGATTAACAATAAATTAAACAATTCATATTATGCGAGTAGAATACGAAAAAATAGATTAAATATTTTCAATAAAAATAATTTATATTATCTTTACGGTTCAAATAAAATTTTTACCATAATGATTAATGAAAAATTTTAAAATAAATTATAGAGGTTAATGTAAAAATGAGTTTACTTAGTTGTTAAACAATGAATATAAGGTGTAAGAACAAACCAAAACATTTAAAAACACACTTTTCTAGAAATATTTAGATCTTTATGAATATTTTATCTACTTTTAGGTAGTTAAGGGACACCCTTCCTTGATAGCAATGCATATAATAAGTTGTGTATCGAAAAATGAAAGAAAATGTTCCTTCGATGATATCAATATCTTTAAAGATTTTCGATAAGGGAAAAATTCATAGGTTTTGTTATAAATATTCATTTGAATTATAAATGAGTTTTATTTATCAGAATAATTTATATTTTATTTTTAGAGAATATATTATTGCATAATAGGATTTAGAGATACCAACACTGTAATTATTTATTATTTAATTAAATAAAAAATGATACCAAAAATATTACAAGTGAAGTAAAATTAATCAATAATTATTTTCCATTAATTTTTAGGAAGGTCATATGTTGTTAAAAGAATGAGAAAAAATATATTCTGACTCCATAATTGACTTGATATTTTTTAATTCATTTTTAATGAATAATTTGAAAATTTTCATTAATGTTATTTTATAATTAATACAATTTTATAAATTAAATCCAAATTACTAAAAGTCCAATATTATAAAAATTTATTTTTAAATATTATTAAATATAAAATATGGTCCACTCATTGATCTATTTTTCTCTTATAATGACTATATTTATCGTTAAATAGTAAATGACTCAGTTAGCGTGATTATAGTTAAAGTGATATTTTTGACAAGTTAATATCACTTCTATTGAAATTAATTTCCAATAAATAAAGGATTTATATTTTATAAATTATATATAATATTTTTAATCAGGGATTATAAATTATCTATTAAGGATCATTTTTTTCTAGTAATAAACGATACATTACTTAGGTTTAAAAACTAGTTATCATAATGAAAAACCAAAATGGTAACATAAGGAAAAGTGGGAGTTAAAGAACAAAATGTTAAAAAAAATGTGTCATATTGTGTGTTTGATGTGTTTATATACCATCTCATCACATATCCCCATTAATTATCAATATTGTAGTGTCATGAGTTATAATTGACCTATAAATATTGAATACCTTTGGGTATTTACATGATTGTGACACCTCCTCAACTAAAATAGTGCACTCACTACCCTAAATTCATCACACTAATTTATCCATTTGTGTGACCAAGATATTCCCAAATGTAATGTCCTCACCCGCCTTACCATCGAACCAATAGACGGACCGGTCTCCACATGACCTCAATCACGTTTCCCTATATTCCAGAGCCTGATGGCTAGAAGTGAGGGTATCAGGTGGTAATAGTGGGGAGACTATACCCTCGTATAAGAGTTTCACAATGGTAAAAAGGATATTAAAACTCTGAAATCAGCCGAAGAAAAATAAATAACCTACTGAAGCAGTAGAATAAAATCAAAATATAAACTCATTATTGGAAATTTCCAACTAAAATTTACACAATGTATGCATGTAATGGTGATAGATATCTGAAAGTAGTAAACAAAACATCATGCTTTACAACTCAGTACAAAAATAAAGAAAAGACCTAAATCTCCAAGGGAAAAATCCACGAGTATCTGGAGCTCCCGATCGGTCTATTTTTTCTAACTCCCAGGTAAAAGGAAACATCGCATTCAAAAGTCTACAATACTGTAAATAAGTAGAGTCTACTCGGGTGCCAATGATACCAGATCATAGTGTGAGAATATATCTTAGTAGTCCATCATCCACTAGTGCCTATCCCAGACTAGGTAGTACATAATAATTAAATTATGTGTAGTTATAGGGAAGTAATAATAGAATTGAAAAATAAACAACAACCCATCTTGTTTCTAAGGGACACATGACAGTGACACCTACTTCATTTCACGGTCGTAATAAGATTCCAAATAGGAACTATACTATTTTTACTATTTATTAATAACACAATGTCTAACAACTAATATCATTGGTGAATATTTCCATATCTAACACCCAAAATCCCATTTATTTATTTATAAAACTGGTGTAGAATGTGGCTTCTAACACATAATCTCATTGGTAATGAAATCCATGTATCGCACCCAAAATATCATTCTTTTATTTATACTATTGGTGTATATCTCAATGTCATGCCCCAAATCTCATAGCTGAAGAACTCTATGTCTATCACCTGAAATAAAATTAATTTATTTAAACTATTTTTGTTGAACACCATTTATAACGCCCACAATATCATCCATTATTTAACTTATTGTAATGTCCCAGATATTCTGTGTGTTTTTTCAAAATATTATATCGAATTATTACAAGACCAGGATTTAGGACGGCGTGCAATTCTGAGGCCTGAAGTGCCCAGAATAAATGTTTGAAATAAATTAATCTTTTAAAAAGCCTGAGAGAGAGTCCTTCTTGAAAAGGCAAAAAAACTTTTAAATAGGTGCCTTGATCAGAAATCTAAAGACACCATTGCATTCATAACAGTGAATTTACTATCGACGAGGCCTAAAATTGAATCGCACGGGTTGAATTCAAAAGATAATTTTTGTACATTTTAAAGGAAACAAAATATATTAATAAATTATTTTATTTTCAACGTTTCTATAATTTAGTGACACGTTACTTTGTTTTAAATAAAAATAGTCCAAGGGTTAGGCTCATAACCCTGGAAAAATCCATGAAAACCTCTGGAGCTTTGGAGTGGAGCTACACTTGGGGAATTCTCAATGAACTCCAATGACCGACAATGAGTGGATCATTGCACAACAAGATGAAATCCCAACCATTGACTGATCTTCCTCTTCATCAACGATCGAGGAAGTGGTTGTTATTTCAATTCATATTTAGGAATTATTGGATTCAAACAAATAACACGGATCAACCAATGAATAGGTTGAGATGTAGATCGTTCTTTCTTATAGAAGGGTCTTTTATTGGGTTTATATTGGAGAATTATTCCACTCATGATTTTATCTAACTTTATTTGATCGGTTTGATCCTTCTAACAGGATTGGATCAACATTGTGATGAACAGTGGTAGAAAATCATTCATAAAATAGTTATAGTGATTTCTTATTCCCTTTTTACCCTGTGTCCTTCACATTCTTCATAGGGTTATGAATAGTGGATCATTGTACATCTGTTTCACCACACAATAATACCAAATCATAGATCTGGAATTGTGATTATCTAGTGAAGGATCAAAGACTACAGTAACGAATGAATCAAAATGGTTCAGGATAAATTTTCCTTCAAGTGTTCTTCATGTGGGTAGATCGAAACATGTTTTCGGGGATGATCGATAAACCGAAACAAATAGAGTTGTATTTTTTGTATTAGAAAGACCTAGAACCTTGGTTTTCATGGTGATCAGACAACTGGATTAACAGATGAATGCTCAACTCACATGTGGGAGGAAGAACAATGATTTCCCAAAAATCATGATGAACATGGAATGTTCCCTAAAGAACACGACATCTGGGGCTGTCTTAGAGGCAGATAGGGTTTCATGATGCGGGATGTGATGACACAGTGTCTGACAGCTGTCACACAGATTGTGGGTCTTTATGTAGGACTCGGTGTGTATCTTCGACGATACACAAACACGGGGTGGAGTATATGACATGTACTCCACCGCATAGCAAGACCAGACCAGTTATGTGGGCTGCCCAGTGTACTAGTACATGGGTTTGAAAACATGGGTTGATGCCATGTACAGGCCCATGACTAGTATACACATAAAATTCCCTAGATGTTAGGACATGTCATTTCATGTTCTTACATGTCATGTATATCTATGTCTATATGACATGCTCTTTGGCATGGGCAATTGTACACCGGTTGTACCTATGGTCATATGACATGGGATGTGACCTTTCTACATGTCGTGTACTTCTTTTACATGGCTTGATTATCATTTCCATCATTCCATGGACATGTTTCGTTTGGGTTAGTGTCCTTTTACTCATTCCCCTGATGTTTAGGTATTCTTTCCACCTATAGGAGTGTGATCCCTTTAGCAGTACATTATGGATAGAGTCGGAATCCCTCCGAGAGGCCTAGAGAGAGATCCTCTAATCATTCGTGGACTGAGGTAGAGTTAGGTATCAATGTGACCAATCCTACAAGACCTCGATCCTCTATATAGAAGATTAATTAGGATGAGTTGTGGTATAAGACAAGGACCTAGTAGTGATTCTCATCCATGTATTGTGATATTTCCCCAGTCAAGAGTGAGTTCTCCAAAAAATGAGTGCATTTTTTCTATTTTTAGATCTATGAGTGAATCTGTTCTCTTTTCAGATCTATTAGTTCATCTATTAATCTCCCATGACACTTCCCGATGAACGTACTTCTCGGAAAAATGTCATCAGAGCTATCAGACTCAGGGAGTGAGTTCTCCTGGATGACTGCTTCGTGGAATCTTTGAACTGAATCCCTAGTGCAGGTATGCGGTCATTGTAACATACCTATATACCAAGGGTCTAGGTTTTGAGTATATCTAGATATGTTTCTCTTGTTATATGTCCTATAGACATATAATGTATAAATATGACTATAACTTCACACTGTGTATTACTTCATGGTTTTCAGGGACCCATACTGAGTATTGTTAAACTCACCCTTTCATGTGCTTCACATGAACATGTTATGTCTTGTGCTTTTGAGAAGCCTTTGGATGGAGTCTAGGGTATAACAGGAGTTTACTGAGCTTTGTGAGCTTCCATACAGGCCGAGGTGTTCCTATGGCTATGATCAGTAGTACTAGTGCCTATTTTTCATACATACTGTTTGGAATTTGTAGTTAAAGACTCTGTCTTTTGGTGGGATTGTATTTTGGCCTAGTTTACATTCCACGGTTTACATTTCATTGTACTATGTTAGTTGGGTTTAGTTATATGCATGCATTTTTTGTTCCTGAGTGATTTTTACATTTCATTATTTGCGGTCTTGGAGATGTGTGTTTGTATTCTAGTATTTTGAAAATGACCCCCATTTTAGTTATATACGTACTCGGTGCAAATCACCAGCCCATGGCCTATTGAAGATGGGCTTGGGACGTTGCGGCAAGGGCCCCACTAGGACAGTTCATGATAGAGTTGTATCAGAGCTGGTCGGTTATGTTGTAGGACCATGTGTTTGTGAGATTGGTTTGGGGAAGCAGTTTTATGTGTTGCAAGATAATATTTCAGCCCAGGGACTCCGGTGTTGGAGTGGGCGGCCAACATATCCATACAACAAGACTCTGATAAACTTATTTTCAACTTGGTACATTAAAACACTAGTTGTGGGGAAAGAAAAGAGTGATACATGCATCATAAAACAATGGTTTGTGTTTTCCAATTCCTTTTCTGTCAGCTATGCAGAAATACTATTTGACCACGGTACATCATTTTTACATACAGAATTCTTCCATGATGAATACCCGCTAGGATTTATGGATGTATTCATAAGGATGACCCCCTCGATGATGAGGCATCGATTCAGGGACCGATTCCCCAAGGGTTACCTCCAAGTGGTGCACCTTCTATGCTACCACAAATGGAGAATCACGTGGAACCTGCAGTACTGAAAGACAATGAGTTATAGGTGAGCATGATCCATGTGTTTTAGAGACAGAGACCCCCCATTTCCAAGGAGTGCCTGATCCTCAAGCAGCTAAGGACTGGCTTGATGTGGTTACAAGATTTTTTTCATCTACTAAAGACACCAGGAGACCAGATGTTGATCCAAAGAAATAGAATTCATCAGGGTTTGGTGAGAAGATGGTGGAGTTTTACCACACATACTCACAATGAGGAGACTCTTTGGTGGAAGAAGTTCGAGTTACTATTTAGGGATGGGATATCTCCCATTAGGCTAAGAGCAGTGTGTATCCAAGAGAATATTTAGCTCCCTCATGGAATTCAAATGGTGCCTAACTATTAATCAAGGTTAACCAACTTCAACAAATAATCAATGGATTTGGGAATTTATCAACACATCAGAGCTCATACCATTGAGTGAGGTCTAAAAAGGGACATTCATTCAACTATCATGACTCTTTGCATTTCGACTTATACAGAAGTGATTGAGAGAGCTTTGGTGGTCGAAAGCTTATTGGCTAAGTAGAGATAGCTAGTGGCAGTCAGCTGTAGATAGAAAGGTGTAGATACCCCGACGGCAGGGAGCCTATATCAGGCACATGGATTGGGATGTCAGAGAAATAATAGGAGGACCCAAGACAGAGTACTTTTGGTCTAATGATCTTGAGCTAGATCCAATTATCCTAGAGAGAGGTGATGCTAGTCGTGCGATGAAAGAGGACATCTCACTATAGACTTTCCAATCCTTCAAACTATTGATAGGGATGCGATGGATGGACCACTGAAGAAGACGCAATTAGTGAAGAATGTAGACCTTCTAGGCAGAGGATGTGGTAGAGGAGTAGGGGGGCCTCAAGAGGTGGCAGACACATTTACCTAATTCCACAACCACCCCCAGGAGGTCTGCATCAGGCTAAGGGAGCTAGGAGACTGGGGCGGGGGTAGTTGAATGTGGTCAAATCGTATGACCCAGGGAATCTAAGGATGATACAAGATAAAAAATGTGTATTTTATACCTTAGATACCATACTTATATAACTAGGTTCCAGTCTTTCTTTCCTATCCACATGTCTTGATTGAATCCTTGATATTTTGGTGGAGCTGTTGACTCGACCCTTACGCTTGGACTCACCTACAAATATAGACTTGATGATCAGGATTCATTGCTGATAGTGTGATCATACCCTTGTAAGTGATAGTTTTGGATGGAACCTCTTAGTGGGAGTGTCGATGCCTTACAATTTCATTATTAGTATGGATTGGTTATCTTCGGTCCATGCCTAGATATACTACTTTTGGAGAAGAGTGTGGTGTATGCGCAACAATGGAACAAGGTTTTCCATTACTGGTGAAAAAGGAAACCCAGGAAAAAAAGGGATCATTCTTAACATGGTATATCCGATCACCCATGAGTCGGCAAGACTTACCCTCAGATTAGTTGATGTTGTGAGCATTCCATTCCCAGCAGTAGTGGTGGAGTACAAGGATGTCTTTCCTGAATATGTTACAGGACTACCTCCCAACCGGGAAATCGAGTTGATCATCGACTTACACCATAGGAAAACATTGATATCCTCACCAGCGTATTGAATGGATCATGTGAAGCTCCACGAGATGATGGTATAATTGGAGGATTTTCATAGCAATGGCTTTGTAAGACCAAATTTTTCTCCCTAGGTGGCTCCAATATTTTTTTTGATAAGATAGAAGACAATAGTTTGTGGCTATTTGTGGATTACCATCACCTAAATTAGGTAATAGTGAATAAAAAGTATCTAATACTGAGGATCGATGAATTATTCATTCTGGTGAGATGGGTGAGATGGTTCTCGAAGGTTTATCTTTTATCGGGTTACCACTAGTTACAACCGTGAAATGAGGATATATTGAAGATGGATTTTAGATGATTCTATAATCAATATGAGTACTTGGTGATGGATTTCTATGTGAAGAATGTCACTACAGTGTTCATGGGAATTATGATCCTGATATTCTTGCTGTACATAGACCAGTTCATATTAGTCTTCATCAACGACATCCTTGTGTACTCACCATTAGAGGAGGATTATGTGAGGCACTTGAAGATAGATTCATTTGTACTCTGATAGCACCATATTTATGGGAAGCTCTCAATGTGCCAGTTCTGGATACAGGAGGACCTCTTTTTACGAAATGTTATCCTAGCAGGTGGAGTAGTAGTGGACCCAGCCATGGTCAAGGTTATGTTATCATGGGAGCCACCCCAGAGTGTCACTGAAGTTTGGATATTCCTTCATCTGGTGGAATACTATTATAGATTTATCCCTTATTTCTCATGGATATCATCACCGATGACAAACTTCACCAATAAGGGTTATCCTATCGTGTGGACATAGAGATGTCAGTAGGCTTTCCAGTAGTTGAGGTAGAGTTTGACGAGCGCACCGATTTTTATATTTCCCAAATAGGGTGTTGAGTACATAGTTTTCTACTATGCATCAAGGATATGAAATAGATATGTCCTGATGCAATGATAGGTGGGTATTGATTATGGTTTTCACCAGCTAAGGGAACAAGAGAAGAACTATGCGGCCCATGATCTTGAGTTGGCAGTAGTAGTCTTCGTGTTGAAGATGCGGCGACACTACCTGATGGGAGAACAGTTTATCTTCTACTTTGACCATAATAACCTCAAGTATATATTCTCTTAGAAGGATCTGAATATGAGGCAATGGCGATGGGTATAGTTACTGTAGTATTATGAATTCAGGATCGTTTATACTCCATGAAAGGGGAACACTATGGAAGATTATCTCAGCAAGAGATCGAGTTTGGAGCTGCGGAGTGAGACGTCGGAGTAGTTGGCCTCAATAAAGTTATCCTTCGTGGATGGATATGATGCAGATTATCTCTATTCGATGGTTGTCACTCCTCCACTCTTATGGTGAGTTATGGAGACACAGTTAGGGGATGTCAGCTTTGAGACTTTATGTGCATAGTTATCAACATTACAAGCTCTTGGTAGATATTTGAAAGGTGTAGACCACATATTCATTTTCTGAGGATGCATAGTTGTTCCAGTGTTGTTGTAGGAGGAGGTTAAAAGAGTTTTTTATAAATACCTCATGGTGGTACATCCTGGATAGGGAAAAAATTTATAGGTCCTCTGACATTAGTTCTGGTGGAAAGGTATAATGAAAGTTGTTGCAATGTTCTCCTCTCGAAGCCCTATATGCTAGCAGGTGAAGGCTAATCACCTAATTCTAGCAGGGTTGGATCACCCCTAGATTTGTCAGATAGGAAGTGGGATGGAATATCAATGGAATTTATGAACTTATTACCAAAAAGGTCTAGGGACCTGATTCCATTTAGGTGACAATTAACTGACTCACCATGTTGACCCACTTCCTAGCAACCCAGAGTAGGGTTATGTAGAGATCATGGGATTCCTCTATATGGAGGAGATATTTTATCTTCATGGATTCCCTTCAACAATAGTCTCATATTGCGATGCTAATTTCACATTACAGTTGTGGGAGGAATTATAGGTGTCATTTTGTACCCATTTATTCTTGAGCACAACATTCTATCCCCAAACAGATGGTTAGAGAGAGAGAGAGGACCATTTAGGTTCTGGATGATATGTTTTGTGCGTGTATCTTAGACTTCGGTTGTAGTTGGTAGGAACAACTACCACTGGTGGAGTTCACGTACAACAATAGTTACTACTCCACCATCAGTATAGAGCTATTTGAGGATTTATATGGGTGACCCTACCAGTCACCACTTTATTCTACCGACCTCGGAGAGTCACCACTAAGGGTTCCAGAGTTGGTGTGAGCTACCACCAGGAAGTTTCAGATAATACCAGATCTTATAATGACTCCACATAGACAGTAGAAGAATTATGCAGATAGAAGGAGGAGATCTCTAGAGTTTGAAGAGGGAGAACCTATCTTCCTTCAAGTTTCACCTCGATGAGGGTTGTAGAGATTTGTTTAGTGTGGAAATTTGTCTCTGAGATTCATCAGAATTTTTCATATACTGCACAGAGTTGGTGAGGTGGTGTACTTCTTATCCCTACCGTCGTATTTTCACTGAGTATAGGATGTCTTCTACGTGTCCTAGATGAGAAGGTACATGTGAGACTCATCACACGTTATCAACATGGGTGAGTTGGAAATTGAAGATGGAGTGACCTTCTCATATTACTCAATGGAGATCAAGGATCGACTATAGAGGACCAATTGTTGGAGAGAGATTCCCTTAGTGAATTTCTGGTGGAGAAACTGGACTCTTCAAGAGAGCATGTGGGAGAAAGAGGCTCATAGACATGCATAGTAACAACATTTGTTTGAGTATACTTTTGTTTTGGATTTTTTGGGGGTGTAAAAGAAATAAAGAGGGGGTAAGGTAATGTCCCAAATTTTCCATGTATTTTTTATAATATTGTATTGAATTATTACAAGACCAGGTTTTAAAATTACATTCAATTATAAGGCCATAAGTTCAATGAATAAACGATCAAAATAAATTAGACTTTTAAATAGAACAAACAAGAAATTTTCCTGAAAACATAGAATAGAATTTAAATGAGTGCCAGGATCCTAAATTTGAGGGCAATGTTTTCTACAGTACAATGAAATTTTCTTCTATGGGGCCAAACATCGACCAACATGGGTCGGATAGAAAAATTAATTTATAGACATTTTAATGGAAATAAAATAAATTGATATATTATTTTATACCTAATGTTTCAATAACTCAACGATGATTTAGTTTAGCTTGAACAAGAATAATCCCAAAGATAGGCACATAGACATAAAAAAATCCATGAATGTTTCTAGGTATTTGGAGAGAAGACACAATTGGAGAATTCTCGATGACCTCCGATGAACGACGGTGTGTGGATAATTGAGCATCAAGATCATATCCTGACCAATAACTAATCTCCCTATTCATTTATGATCGAGGTAGGGTATGTTATTTAAATTCTCATCTCCCCATTCTTGGATTCAAATGATGAACATGGATAAACCAATGAACAAGGTGACCCACAGATTGTTTTTTCTTATAGAAGATCCATTTATCCAGTTTATTTTGGGGAATTAATCCATTCAGGATTTTTCTTATATGATTCACTCCATTTGACCCATCTATTACGAATGGATCTACGCCGTGATGAATGTTGGTAGTGTTTAATTCCTAAATTCACTTTGCGGATTTCATCTTTCCCTTTATACACCTCTTTCTTTGTGTTCTTCTTGGGGTTATGTACAATAGATCGTTTCATGACTGTTTCTAAATTCAAAAATCCGAAATTGTAAATCTGGTGTCATGATGAACTAGGGGATTTGAAACAATGATGGAGAAAAATTAATTGACATGGTTCAGGAGAAATATTCCTTCAAGTGTTCTTCATGCGGGTGGATCAAAATGTGATTTTGGGGCCAATCAGTAGACCGAAAACAACTAAATCATCTTTTTGGTGTCGAGTAATCCTCGATCTGTGTGTTTTATGGTGACCAGATAGTCAACTCGATAGATCGAAGTTCAATCGAGGCATGGGAGGAAGAACATTTATTTTTGGAAAATTGAGTTGAACACTGTGTGTTCCCCAAAGAACATTGTGTGTGTTGCCGGAACAGCAGTGGCTAGGGTTTTGCAATTGAGGAAGCGATGAAATAGTGTGTGACAACTATCACAAAACATGTGGTTAATTACATGGGACTCAGGGTGTATCTCAGAAGATACACAAACACAGGGTGGAGTACAAGGCATGTACTCCACCACACGGCTAGACCTGACAGGCTGTGTGGGTCTCCTCATGTACAAGTACACACGTTGGAAAACATGTGTTAAACCCGTGTACGGGCACACAACCAGCAAAGAAGTAGCAACCCTCAGATGGTTGGACATGTAGTGTCATGTTATTACATGCCTTGTATATATATTTATACATGACATTCTCTTCAACACATACTGTTATACTCGATAAGTACTCGGGGTCATAGGACAAGACTTGTGACCTTTCTACACACCATGTAATTTTCTATACATGGATTGATCTTCTTATCCACCATTCCTTGGAAAAGGTTCGTTTGGGATATTTCCATTTTTTCATTCCCCTGAAGGTTATGTATCGTTTTTACACCCAATAGTATGATCCCTTTAGTATGAATTTTTTGATAGAGTTGGAATCCCTCCGAGAGGCCCAGAGCAATAAATTATACCATTTCTTGGAGCTCGGTAGAGTCAGCTATCGACTTGAAAAATCATACAAGACATCGAATGGATACATAGAAGGTGAATCTAGATGATTTGTGGTATACACCAATGCCCTGGAAGTGATCTTTATACGTGTATCATGATCTTTACCCACTTAAGAGCAAGTTCTTCTGAAAGGAGTGTATCTATTCTATTTTCAGATCTATGAGTGCATTTATTCTCTTTTCAGATATATCAGTTCATATATCTATGATTCATGACACTTTCCAAGGAACATACTTCTCAGACAGGCGTTATCAATTCTGTCAAACTGTGGAGTGAGTTGTCCCAGAAGAGTGTTTTGTGGAATCTTCAAACTGAATCCCTAGAATGTGTATACGGCCATTGTGACTTACCTCTAGACTATGGGTCTGGGTTTCAAGTATATATTGATATTATTCTATTTTTATACATTTTTTAAACATATAATGTGTATAGATGACTGTACATTTATTTGGTGTATTAATTTTTGGGTTTTGAGGTGTCATACTGAATATTGTTATACTAACCGCCGAATTGGATTTTCCCACACGTGTTGGGTCTTGTGCATATGAGCGACCATTTGATAGTGTTCAGGGTAGACCAAGACCAGACTGAACATTGTGAGCTTCCATACAGAACGAGGTGTTGCTATGGCTATGAGTAGCTTTCCCATTGCATATTTTTCATACCTACAGGTTAGAATTTGTTGTTGTTGATTCATTCTTTTAGTGGTCTTGTTTTCTGGCCCAGTTCACATTCCTTACATTACATTCCATTATACTTTGTTTGGATGGTTTAGTTGTATGCATGTAATTTTTTCCTTAGTGGGTTTTTGAATTTCATCATTTTTGGGCTTGGAGATGTGTGTGTATGTGTGTGTGTTCAGGTATTTAGGCAATTCAGCCCATGATAGTGACATGCCTACTCAGTGCTAGTCACCATCCCCTGGCCTATTGGAGTTGGGCTTGGGGATTCGTGGCATGGTCCCCACTGGGATGGGTTGGGACATTTATAAATTAATTAATAAAGTAAGTTAATTAATTCCTTAACTTACTAAAAACATCAATTTAATTATAAATAATTTTACAATCTATTAACCATTCAAAAAATCAACACTTGAAAATTAATTAACCAATTAATTATTTTGGATCACAGAAGGAAAACATGATAATTAATACAACATTTAGTTATACCAATCTCTCAATCATTTTCATTGATAACTAATTTACTAATTAATAATCCTTATTTATCATTAAAATACACAACATTAATAAAATAATAAATTCTCACAATTAATGAACATATTCTGAAAATCATAAATCCGAAAATTTGAAAAATTGTAGAATTAATTAATTTTCCATATTATTTAATTCAATTAGTGGTATCAATTTATAAACAAATATTCCAATGATACAACTTGTATATACAAGAACTAATCATGACTATGAGACTTTTAAATTAGACTACCTACATTTAATCTTATCACATGGGTATCCAAACCCATATATTACCAGTCACTTTTATGTATTTATAATTGTTATATGAACCCATTTATCTAATTATAGGTTATTAAAAAAACATATAATTTAAGTTAATTAACATGAAAATCAAGTGGTATGTTTTCTAGATAATCAAACAATATTCTTTTAATTAACTATACACCCTATAACTAATAATTCATAGGAAAAACAAACATCATCAAGTTAAGAAAACATAAACAATATAATCGCTATATTTTTTGGTTGAAGGCAGTGGACCTCTGATGGAGGGGTTTTATTACAAATTTTTTTAACTCTAACAATCATTCAGTACAAATAGGAAGATAATTCCAGAATTGTCCTCCAATTTATCTAAGGTAGTAAATACAAAAATTATTCATTTTTAAATTATAGGCATGGTTGAGAACCCTACATCAAAGGGATGGTCAAGCACACACATTCTAACTCAAGAAGACCTCCACCCACATGCACATACTTCCATATATATTTATATATACACACCCTTAATCAAATTCAAATATTCCCCATGAAATGAGGGAATACATTCATGGACGAAAATTTATATATTATATATATATATACAAAACTTAAGTGCATTTGCGCACCCCCTTAGTCATCGATCCAACCCCACTATAACATTAAAAGAAACCAAAAAATAAGGCAGAAAAGAAAAAAGAACCTCAAATAATATACCAAGAACTCATATATCACAAAAACCCCAAATTAAAATCATGGGTGTCAATGAATGATGTTAAAGATCACCTTAAGCTGTTGGAGGCGAACCAAAAAGATCTGAACCACATCGCATATGGTGACAGTTGATTGAATCAAGAATAACATAACTCAGGACTACACATACATACCGTAATCTTATAATAATAAAAAAAGGATCAAACCCTAAGCTATGGTTTCAATTGCACGCCATAGAGGGTCGAATAGGCCGAGAAATAACCATAAACCGGGAGGGGAAGGATAAATGGTTCATACGTAGGAGATTTAGAAAAACAAATCAGATGGAATTCTAGTTGAAATCGAAGCCATGGAGGGTTTTATATGGGGTTCATTATGCAGGGCCTAGAGGGAGCTAAAGGGGGTGTCATTCCGTAGGGGGGTCAGTCAAATCTCAGTATAAGGAGGATCAACCGAGGAGGGAGCTCACGCTGTAAGAGGGGGGGCTCGACCTTGGTGGGTTGCATTGTAGGGAGCTCGTGCGTGCAGGGGGTCGACTAGGAAAGGGTTCATGTGACATATAATTGAAAAGGGGATGGACATCATTTAGGTTTCCATTAAATCCTAATTTAAAACTAAAATAACTTAAAATAATTACATTATTATTATTTTCATTAAAAATTTATTTCTTATTAATTATATTCCACTTTATCCCATTAAAATAATTTTCTTTTTAACATATAATTTAGTTAATATAAATATATTTAAAAAAACACATAGCAGTGTCAAAGATCACAAAATAGTTTCCAACACTCGTTTTTAATAATGAACTACTGATTAATTTCCAAAAAAGGTAACCCCCCCCTCCCCCACAAAACCACCCAGTCCAAAACACAAGTTTCTACCATCTACCCACCTTAAAACATATCGTCCCCAAGAAGCCTTTGGGAAATATTAAAATACATCCAACCAATTGAGGTTTTGAAATTTCATCCGAACGGATGTGTTGAGTTTCCCACACAAAAACATCCTTAGTATTTCACAAGCCTAAGGATCTTATGACATTAAAACCCATGAAAAATCTCAAATTATGACAAAATATAGAACCGTTGTTTAATAGATCCCTCGTATCAAGTGACATGATCCTCTCATCATCACCTTAAACATTATCCCGTTGGTGATTTCTACCAGGGGTATTCACATTTAATGACCAAATCCAAAGCACAGTTCTTCCACAGTTGAAATTTTGAAAGTGGGAATGTTTTAAGAATTCGAGTGATGCTTCTTACATGACTTCATTAATTGGAAAACATGATGACATCTTAGGCCAAAACAGGGAACTCATTGAAAGAAAGTTCAAATGTTAATCGACCAAAAAAAACTGGTCTCACATGATTTCCCCAAAGTCACTGTCGATCTATAAACCACACTAACACTTAAAATGGTGATGTGTATTTTAAAGGTTTCAATCGGAAAAAATAAACCACAAGAAAAAAAGAGAACAAACCATGTCGTGATATGCTAACCATTATAGAATATTCCCAACAAAGATGACTGATGCAACCTATAGAAAACCGTAAATCCTTTCTTTCCAAGGCCTTTATCAGCTAACACATTATCATATATCGAAGCCCTTTCCTGACATCTAATGACCTTTCTATATCAAACAATCACTAAACTATATTAATACTACCATTACCCATCAGAAATAAATGTGTAACCCTAATTTAGACTACTAAAATTCCATAACCTTTTTAAATACACCACAAGACTGACTTTAAGTCCATGAAAACATCTAACGGACCACGCATCCAGTGTAAAAACTAGATACCAACCACTAATCAAGAGAAACTACTTTTAAATCATTAGGAATAAAAAACATCGACACTATATTCTAGCCTCCATGATGAGTTCAAGATAGGGCACATGCTCATCTCATTTAGAAGAGCACAGTAATATTAATCCCAGGTCACCAAGAAGATTAGTCGAACCAGTACTGGTCAACTCTTTACAAGAGCCCAAATTCACTTGGTAGCGCAACATCGAAGAAACCCTGATTCTTATACCACTCATGGCATCCGTGTTTTATCAAAGAATACTAATGAAACTCATCCAAAACTAATGGTTTTTCTAAAGGGTTTTTTATACCACCAACCTCATCAATTTTGTGATGCCAATAATGCACTGACACATACACAAGAACCAATGCAACACTACCCACCAGAAGAGTGTCCATGTCATCGTAAGAATGACCAGCCTCTCTCAAGAATACTATATCAGAAACACCTTAAATGCAAGCAATATGTTACATGAACAACAATTACTACTTCTATATAATTGGAATTAAATCCTAAATTAAACCAACTAATGTGTCAAAACCCTATAGTCCTAAAAATTCCTCCCAAGTAGTTGGAAGAACATACCCTAACGTCTTAGTCAATTTGTACCAATGTTAACCTGAGAACAACCTCAACATCACAAAGCTCAATGATAACACCGAACTCGACCACTTAATTACTTCACTAAATAATCGATGGTTACCACATATTTCAACACCTAAAATCCCATGTTCACAAAATAAAACAAAAAATCATATCATTCAACCATTAACTCAGATGATGATGAACTGATCCGTCTATTACAAATGAAAAGAGAGGTTCACACTACCTCCTAAACAGTTGACCATGCCTGAGGCATGTCTAACCAACTGAACCAAGAATTAATTTATTTTTTTTCCTATATCAAGGGTCATAATACAATGAACACCCATACATATAATGGTTTCTTTCAAAAAAATTCTGACTAGGGAAAACTGTACCAAATGGCACCAACACAAAAAAGCTCGCATCGGAAAGTAGTGCATTAAACTCAAAGTGTGCTACCTACTACATGCTAGCCCATTTTGTTGAATAATTGTCAACCCTAGATATTTTTCACACAAAATAGATTTCACTAGGCTTAATATAACTTTCCATTTAATCCAATGCTAAAAATAGCCTACGTACGATATCCCACATCTCTGTTCCAAGGCATATCAAAAAGACATTTGAAACTACCCTTTCTAGAGGGTATAAGAAAAGGACAACACATCAGGTTCCACATTAATTCCATTTCATTAATTCATTTTAACCTCTAAACATTTTAAAGAATATTGAAAACCCAAAATTACCATTTCACAACAAGAAACATGGTTTTTTAAACAAGTTATAAATACCTCCCTCTTTGAACATTTAACATTTAAAGGAATTCCATCATAAAAAGGAACTTTAGCATCTAAAATAAATTTAATCAAATGGATACCTCTGAGGGTTACATTTCATCAATTTTTTATTCTTCAAAAATCAACCTCATGAAGGTTAATTTAATAAAAACATTTCCCAAATACCATACTTGGGTTTGTTCTTCCACTTTTATAAGCACTCTCAAACACACCATGGTAATACAAACTATTGGTCACATGGGTGTCCATATACCAATCCATAATTCACACATACAAATTATGGTTGGAATTTGTCTTCCATTTAATTGAAACCATTAAATTTTATCAAAATAAAACAATTACAAAACAAAAAACTATCATGTCACTACATGAAGCTAACATGGAGAAACATGATGAAATCAAAAAAACATGTTTTAAGATAGAATCACATCACATAAGCGAGATAGCCCGCATGGAATATTATCACCCAATAATTTTAATTATATCACTGAAACATGATATCTAAAGAGGAAAGATAAATAATTACAAGGCATGAAATATATTCAAGACACACAATTTGAGTCAACGGGAAAAATAAAATGTAAATACATTACATTGAACTATGCATGGAATGTGTATTTATTTGTGCCTAACATGAAGAATGCAATATTTAATCCTCCCCAAACCATTCTAAGGGTAAATATAAAAAAATTCCTTAAATCATAAGCAGATGAATGTATATCATTCACTCCAGGTGAAATCATATCATCTGTAACATCGAACAGTATAAACCAAATTCCCAACCCTGGAGACTTGGTCATTTCTCATATGTGGGGTGATCATTACCATGTATGGCTATTAAATAAGGGATGAAAGATTCCAAGTATCTTTTCAACCAACCCAAAATAGAAAGACAATGGAAATTTAACCTTCACTGTTAGAACTTTATAATTCCCCAACCCAACTTATCATCAAACAAGTAGCCTAACCGGTCACCACATGACCTCAAACGTGTCTCCCCATATAATAGAGGTTGTTGACTATTAGTGAGAGTCTTGGGAGTTGATATTGGGGATAATATACCCTATTATCAGAGAATCACAATGGTATATAGATAGTAATATCAAGAAATTAGTAGAAGTAGTATAAAGAAATAACTAAAATAGTGAAAGACAATCATAATAGAAACTGATTATAGAAAATGGCCAACGAAAATTTATATGATTCATGCATTTCATAGTGATACATATCTAAATGTAGTAAACCAAACAATAATATTTACATCTTATTACAAAAATTACGAAAATAACCAAATCCCCAAGGTCGAAATCCATGAGCATCCCATGATCCCACTCAATCAATTTCTCCTAACACTTAGGTACAAGGAATCATCAATGTAAAATGTCTATTGTCCTAAAAAAAGTAGATTTTTCTAGGGTACCAATCGTACTCAAGAATGGTGTGAGATAAGATCTCAGTAGGCTAGAACTGACATGTGTCTAGCCAAAACTAAGCAGTGAATTATAATTAAATAGTGTGATTGTATAGTGACGTAATAAAAAAATTGAATAAATAAACAAAAACCCATACTGGTTCCAGAGATTCACCAGACAGTGATACCTACTTCAGATCGTAGCTGTAATAAGATTCCATATATGAACTATAAATATATAATTAATAAATAAACTATTTATCACATTACATAATATTCAATATTCTACCACATAGACTTGAGTTTAATATATGTATCTTATGCAATTCATAATTCTTTCATACCATTTTTTTGGTGTATAATGCACTGTCTAGTACACAAAATACTAGTCATTTAGTTATACTACTGTTGTAGAATGCCTTGTCTATCACCTAATATCATTGATGTGATAGAGGGAAAATTGGTCCCTTCTATGGGGAGGGTTATGAAAATCCCACATCAAATGAGGAGGACCAAGAAACAACCATTTATAAGGTGGTGTGGATCCAATCCAATTAAGAGGCCTTTTTCGAGGGATTCCTGAGGGATAGAGCTCAAGGAATGAAAAATGTGCAGGCTAGGCCCAAAGTGGACAATATCATGATCATTGGATAGACAGGTCTGTCACAACAAATAATATAAAAAATTACCTCCCCTAATACTTGAAGCCTTATTTTGGTAAAAAAGAAAAACATTGATGGGTTTATTGAAAAGCTATATATGGTGGATGCCCAAAGAAGGGGTAATGTTCTTCTAAAATAATTTTTTTTATTTCCTTCTCCACCACTTTCAGTTAAATTTATACCATAATTATATAATAAACTATTTATTTTACACATAATTAAATGTTTTTATGTTACGAGAATGATCTAAAACTTTACACACATCCATTAGAGGGGTTAAAAAATCATTGTTCATGTGTACAGTGGAGTACTGCCTCACGAAATGATTTCATTCATTTTTTCCTTTACCGCCTTTCAAAGTTGTGAATATTTACAAAATTATTGCGTATATATAATATAAATGATTATTATAATTTTATTATTTTCTAGAATTAGTTTACCATAGATACCCTCATACTATCCATTTTTCTAGGATAAGAAATTATTTCCCGTGTGCATGGTGGACCACCGCATCACGAAGCGATGTGATACATTCACTATTTACATGGAACATATTAATAATGGGTTTTATAAAGATATGTGATATATATTCCTTATAAATGATAAAATAATGATAATATTTATATCCATAATTTACTTTTATTTCTTTCAGTATCATTTGATAACAGAAACATCGTTCATGCCTACCATTGACCTATTGTCTCTATAAATGATGTATTTCATTTCTTATCTCCATGTTTTGTTTATTAAAATAAATAAATATAAAATAAATATATATGATATTTAAATAACATTTTACATTAAAGATATGATGAAATCATTATCAAAGTACAAGTAACAAAAATAAACATGTCAAAACGTACATTAAAAAGCATCCAATTTAAATTTGAAATAATTAAAATTTTGAATGATTATTAACAAATGGCTGAAAATATGTCATAAAAGGATCGTATATGATATTATAAATATTTAAATAGTGGACTTATTAGTTAAAAACATGATTAAAATAGTTTTATAATATGATAAATTGCATTAAATAAAAAATATTCATAATGATAGAGATTTTATCTCAATATATTTTCGTTGAGGTATATTGTAATTTTATACACCTAAATTCATTTATATGCTGTATATAATTCTACATTAACATGTATTATCACGAATAATTAATTATTCATTGAATTTTATGTTTAAATTTTAATTATTTCATTTAAATAGGTTTGACTAAAAAGTTACCACGTTTTAAGGGATTTTAGAACTATATATATGTTAATTATGTTAATGTTATACTTTATTGATTATACCAATATAGGGTTATGAGTATAATGAATTTATTATACCTTATGATTTATTTAAAATAATTTATGTGGTTTTACATTTAAAAAATAATGCATTGAATTATTCACACATTAATGTATTGATCATTGTTAATGTTTTGTTTTTAAAAGTCTCACAATAATAAAGATTATCCTCAATTGAATTTCAGTTGAATAAAATTAATTGACCATTTCAAAATTGAAACATTTAATTTTATCCTTCTTTTTATATTCATGATATTTTTTTTAATGTTACAATTTTCCAACTTTTTGGTTGTTGATTTTTTTTAAAATATTTCCATGATATTCCATAATCATTTTTATCTTTGGCCGAAAATATTATTTCTTCCAAATACATGTTTTCGTAAAATTATAGAAATTTTATTTAACATTTTCAAAAATATTTATTGATGGAATTTTCACCATTTTTAATTTGTATAAAATGCCTTCAAAGTAATAGTTTTTCATTTTTTAAATAATTCTATTTTTTATTTTATCAAAAAACTGAAAAAAATTTAACATGATCCGCATAAACCTAATTTTTAGTTATCACAACAAATAAAATGTTTTCAAAATTATTATATTACTCTAAAAGTTATTATTAAAATATAATGAATTTTCAAAATGATTTTATTAATTAGAAGATGTTTTTTCCTAAATTATTCAAATATCATTTAGATAATTTATATACATTAGTGAATAAACCAATTTTCCTTTCTTATATTGATATATATGTAATTTATAAAATCCTTAATGTTCACCTATATGGTTTATGGTCAATTTTACCAAAGAAATTATTAACATTCACTTCCATGATTCATTTTTTTAGTCATTAACATTACCTTAAATTACCCACTTTCTTAGGGACATTGATTTTGACCATAATTTAAATATTATTTATCATGTATATGTTTATTTCCTAAATTTTAAACCATTTATAAAAATAGTGTATAATCTGGAAGTAATTTTATTAACTGGGACAATATTGATAGGTCTGTATTCCTCACTCGATATTGTACATGATGGAAGAGAATCATTTTTATGAATGAAATTAATTATTCAATATATGAGGAATTCTATAGACATGTATGACATTGTTTCGGGACTTTTTATAGAAAACCCCTCAATGCAACGCTAGTCTTAAGAGAAAAAATTAGTTTGAAACAACCCCATCACATTTGTAACTAGGTAGTTTAACATTTCTTATGAAATATCCTGAAAGTAGTATGTTTTAATCTATCTTTTAAACAGTCTTAAGGGTAAAGATATCATGTACCTAGGAAACATGGATTCCACGAATTTTAAATTTTCTTCATTTAAAATTTCATTATTATAATCCATGATATTTTCCATATGATATTACCTCTAGATACATTTCATTTTTACTTCATTAATTAAATGGCATGTGTTTGTATCTAGTTACCATTCCATATTTATTATGATTTATTTATTCATGTAGTGAAGTTATTTAAAAGGAATGTATTTTCATTTATTTATCATTAAATATTTATTATTCTTATTGATTTATGATTGCTTCTATTATATATAAACCATAATTATAATTTGAGGTCACCATTATTTTTCCCCATGATCCAGGAAGTAATTCTATGAGTGATATCTGAGTATATGATAAGATGAATGATGATATTCTATAATAAAATAAGTTGTGTTTTTTTATTAAATTGTTCGACAAGAATCACATATGAATCAAGTTTACCAATACTTCAAAAATATTCATTCTTTCAGGATGTGGTTCCTTGTATTTTATAGCAATTTATTGGTAGCAGGAACTAGAGCTAAGATACTATATTCTAGGTCACCAAATTTAAATTATTAGGAAACAATTTTCCTTATATATTTCTCCATTAATCATGAGTAACATAGATTAATATTACAATCAAATAACATGAAACAATTTATTGTACTTTTCCAATAAATCCAAGTTTTCATCATTTGTTCCCTCTATATATTTTACCCCCGATTATATGAATTTATCTTCCATCCTATGTCTAATATCCATATGGAAATATTTAACATGAAAATTATTTTTCAATTCAACGTTATACAAGGAATCAATCTATTATCTTTCTCTAAAATTATTAAACATTGACAATAACAATTCAGATTTACATAAAAATGGTATGTACCAAGAGTTTTTCTAAATTATTTGAACAACTGATGGCTTTGAATTTCCTTTATTAGTCTTTAATCACTTCCTCAACTACCACTGGGTTGTAATATCTACTGAATTATGTATTGTGGTATCATGTAAAATTCTATACTAATGTTATATTCATATATAGTTGATTTGGATAATCTATAGCATATATTCCACCAATATTTATAGCCTACATTTATTGATCTATTATAGTAATAAATATATCATTTCAAGTCCCATAAATTCTAGGTTACTATATATAAAGTATACTACCCTCTTGGTTGCTTATTACTTTACGTTACTTTCTTAGTTAATAGAAAAACATTCTAGACATATATATTTCACATAATAAATCGTGTTAATGTTAAAATGTTATATAATTATAACCATAAATAATAACTCTTAAATGGAATGTTCATACATTATTCAATCCTCTACAATTATTTAATAATTCAATCTAATAGCAAAAATAAGGTCCTAACCATAAATAATCCATTAATTGTAGAAATAAGAAAGAATTATATTTCATTCATTCCCAAAGATATTTTAATTTTTATGTTATAAGGATATTTTTATCACTATTATAAAAAATAAATATTATATCAAAATATGTGAACATCCACCTAGTATCCATATTCCCATAAAAAATACAAATAAGATATAATAATTTTTTAATGAAATATCATTGAAATTATTATCATTACCACACCTTTGTCCCTAATCGTACTTAATCTCCTCTAATTCTATTTGATAAATAGAATGAACATAAAAATATGAGTAAGGGATATATAAAATTAAATAAAGAAACATATTAGTCCATGAATACTCATCAAAATATATCTTTTTCAAAAAAGAAACTCTGAACATAGAATAAATATTTTTTATCATAATAAACCAATTTCTTTAACCAAATTTCTTTATGAATATGTTATATGAAATCGTAAAAGAAAAAAAATATAAATCATAAATTTATCATTTCAATCATCTAAATTCCATTATTTTTTCAAAATATTATACATTTTACACATAATATGTAACATATACATTCCATTAAACATCAGTTCATTAAAAAATAGGAAATAATAGGATTTTTATAAAAAAAAATAATGAAATCATATATAAATGGTTTATATATTGTAGGACATAACATTAATTTGACTATTGAAAATTGAATAACATACCAAATAAATTCTAATAATCTCTTAGGCGAAACCTCACTATTTAACTTAATCCTATTATCAAATTAATTTTGGAAATATGTCATGCTCACCCTTCATAATTTTATAATAAATATAAATTTCCTTAGCTTATTATAGAATAACTCATCATTGATTTTTAATGAAATAATATATTATTATAAAAAGAACCCAAGAACTATAGAATAATCAGAAAACATGAAATATTGAATAAACTTATTCTTTTGAATAATAAAAAAATATGTTTGTTTCTTGAAATATTTGTTGCATTTAAAATATTATTTGAAAATATTATATACACAAGTTAAGTAGGGTATTAATTGAAAAAAAAATGAATTTTTGTAAAGGTATTAAATCCTAAATTAATGATTTTTGTGGTGGGAAAAGTCTTTGAAATTGTATATGTTAAAATATAACATTATATTTTTCCATTTCATATGATATTCAAAACGTTCCATATAAAATAAAATAAAATATTTTTTTAAATAAATTTGTAATAAAATCAAAAGAGAGATAAAATTTCCTTTATAAATAATTTATATGTATATAAATTCATATATATTATAACTTTATGAATATTTATATATAATAAATTATTTTGTAAATAAGTCTTACAGAAATTTATAATACGGTTTTATGTCAATGTGTCTCTTACATAGTGTTTGACTCATTACCTACATTCTTTATCTAAATGCAAAAATAGAATTAGGTTAATTATTTATTTTTATAATAATTTTCTTACAAATATTATTTCTTTTATTTTAACTATTTCCATGTTACATATTAATACTTAATCAATTATCTTCATGTCATGTTATTTGATGATATTCAGCACATATATCCAAAATTAAATTGGTATATTGGTTAGAATCAAAGAGGTAACTACTCCATCATCTATAAAATAAATTTCACAAAATAATTATCTATTGTATACATCAATTATACAAATTAAACTAACCAATAATGATTGTTCTGAAAAATTAATTGTGTCATAATCATGGATATTTTTTGCCATATATATGCATGAGTAACATTTACCTTTTCAATGATCATGATTGAATGAAGGTAAGTATTATTTTAAGATTATGGAATTATTAATATATCATAAAAATAATTTTTTTCTAAATAAACATATATATATATTCCATGTGTTGTGGTGGTGAAAAATGAATCATATCACTTTGTGGAGGTGGAAGTCTAGACATATGCACCAATGATGTTTTCATTTTTAAATTGATAGAAAGTTAAGAAATTATAATATATATTATCATTATATAATGATAAATATTTCTTGAGTATCATATGTATACATTAAATTCATCATTATATATAGTCATGAGAGGCGTTGATTTAAAATGTATTACATTGGTTCATAAGAAGGTTATTCACCAAACACACGAATGATTATTTTGTTTCCTATTCAATGAAATTGGAGAAGGATATAGGTTATTAAGATAACACATTAAAAACAATTTCATAATCCAAATTTTTGAAAAAAAAATTAATGAGTTTGAATAAGAAGTAGAATGAAAATTATTGGCTATGAAATATACATCCTCTTTGAAAAAAAATATTTATGTTTATAAATAAATACTTACAAGGGTAGTTTTTAGACCATCTGAGAGACTCTATGAAAATATTTAGGGATGTAAGTAATATATTTTGGAATGGAATTTCTGAGATATAGTTATCAAAATGTGTGTGAAGGGGAGGATAATAGGTACCATTTTATATGTGATGTAACAGGCACACTTGGAATTTAATAATGTATTAAATTATTAAATTAATTATCTTAGATAAATAAATACATTTTCATATAACTATAATAAATTATGATTATTTGTCTAAATCCTTCAATATAATAAAATTTGGACTTGTTTATATTATACTTTTAACCTAATATTTTTGTTTTATCCACCCATTATACCTTTTGAAAATAATAACAATAACAATATTTTTTTATTATTTAGGGGTGTTGAGAGTTACTAAAAAAGGTAAAAATGAGCCATAAATGGACCATAGATGATATTTTCAAACATATCCTATTCAATAAATTGAATATAAAATTATTAAAAATTATAAATCATTTAATTAAAGATATTTTACTTCTAAATTTCATAAATTTCATTTTTGAAACTATTCAATTTATTTGTCTTTAAGGACAATATTTAAGACAATTAATTCAATTAAAAAGCATTAATACATCCCTAATATGAAATATTTATCAATACAATTTATTAGACAATATAACTCAAAAAAATTAGTTTTACAGTTTTTTAATCATTTACTTGATTTATTTACTACATTCATCATCATTATTGTGTCTTTATTTTACATAGTTATTTCATCACTACAAAAAAATTACTATTATAAAAAGTAATTCATCTTTAAAAAATATAGAAGTGGTAATTATTTATTTATTCTTATCACAGATTTTTATAGATAACTAGTAGAAAAATGAATTTTCATATACGATTTTATTTGTATTTTTTCACCATTTTTGGATGGATGTAGTTTCAAATAACTTTTAAAATACATTCAAAAGTCTGTTATATCAAACCAATGTTGAATGATTTTTGAAAAACACAAAACTAATGTTTAGGAATATATTCCACAACTTTTATTTTTATAAACCATAGAGAAAGTCACTTTTCATGTCTGTTATAGAGATAAATGACATAGAATCAAACTTTTCACAGCGGTTATATAGATTAAAAAGGTGAAATGTTAAAGAAAATCTGAAAATAAAAAAATAATATTAATGAAAAATAAATTTAAAAAAAAAATTTGAATCAAAAAATTTTAGAAATGAAATGATAAAAATATAATTACTATTCTTCTTTCTTCACCAAGAATGCACTAATTTTCTTTGAATTTTATTGGGAAAAAATCCCTCAAGGTATCATTGAAGCATTTTTTGGTGATTGTATTTGTTGACATAGTGGCCCTCTGTGTTGTGTTTATTCCAAAACCATACCACAATGTCCCAATTTGTTGATAAAGGTATTTCACATGGTGAGTTATCAAGTCCATTGGATGTTTTCAACAATAAAAGATTTATTTAAGAACCCCGACAAAGGAATGGATGATCTGGATGTGGTACAAAAAGAGAAGATACAAGGTGGTGCCATGACTTGTGTGTTGGTGTATTAGAATCATGGAAAGTTTCAAGCCATATTTTTTTCAATATCACAACACCAAAATATGGAAAACAAAATAGGGGTTCCCATGTTTTGATATGGGCGTGCAAGGTGACTAGGGTGGATGGACTTGCACACTGGGAGGTGACTTGCGCATCGATGCTCAGGGTGTCCAAAATGCCAATAAGTAGAGGTCCAACCCTCTTCATTTTTAACAGAGTTCAACAATTAGAGAATATTAGATCTCCATTCATGCATGTGTTCTGGGTGCGCAAGTGGTGGTTATGTCACGTAAGTATAAAGATATTCATAAGTTTCACGCTAGATGATTATTGCGTGCCAATATTGGTTAGGGTATAAAATGGAATGTGTCTCCCAAGTTTAGTTTTTATGAAGGGAGTGTCGCACAAGTGGTGATGTGACACTTGCACTCCAATAATGGGAAGCATTCCAAGGAATAGATAAGCATAAAGGGCTTAGAAAATCGCATCAGTCATTCTAGGGCTACGTAAACGTTTGAAGATTTCATTGTACACCCGTGGTAAATGTTTATTCATCAGTGGATTAAAGTTGAACTTCAACATAGAATCTATATATAAAGGAAGATGTATATTGTTGTCATAATGAAGACACCTAGAGGTCTATAAACTGTGAGTGGATCCTTTCCAGAGTAGTGAGCAAAAGAATAGGACGAATTTGATCCTCACTACTGGCAGTATGCTAGAGAGAGAAAGACATAGGGAGTGACACTTAGGAATATATTTACCTGACCCCAAAAATTGTAAAGGAAATTAGCTTGGGCATAGATGTGATCTAGCTCGAACAACGAAATTTGGCAGTGAGCTTTAGTGGATTTGGTGCGGCAGCACATCACCATTGTATAATCCTTCGACATAGCCCAATGAGGGTAAACCAAGTAAAAATCTATGTGTCTGCCTGGTCACATCGAAGTATTTCCTCCAAAGTAGAATCATCATATAAAGAAGAAAAGAATAAGATTAATAGAAAAATATAAGTGAAAAAAAGTGACCCTTATGATTAAGAGTTCATGATCTAGTGGGGAAGGTATAATTTTAAAAATAATATCTATACCCTGATTCACACCCCCCTCTCAAGGTATCTAGGACCCTTTTGGTCCAAAAAAATATTAGAGATAATTTCACGATATTAATTTGATTGGTTAAAACTAACTCATAAGGAATCTTGAGAAATGGATTTCAAATATCATGTAGAATCTTAATGATCATTTAAAGCATCATCTTCATCAAAAAATAAAAAAAAATTATAAAAAAAATATAACATTAAAAAAAATGAAAAAAATAAAATATGTGGAGATTATCACATTAAAAATACCAAAACATTAAGTTTGAGTATATCTATAATTAAATAGATATTTAAAAAAAATAGTCTAATTTTTTTTTATGAAAACTCGGTTGATGTATTTATAAGAGAGAAAGAAAAATTATACATAGAATAATTAATTCATTAGGATGAAGAAAAGATTCAGAATCCCTTGTTTTTATAAATTGGAATATCATCATCTGCAAATTTTTGAAATTTTCACCTAGACTTATTATATATATTTTTCTAAAAAACAACATGAAATTTAATACTTTTCATTTTGGTGTCGTGGAAAAATGACATGAAGGTTTGATAAAAATATTTTTTCGGTTGTTTCTATAGAAACATACATTAAAAATAATAAATTTTGTATTAATGTTTTTGGGAAAATGTTATTTAAAGTTGTTACAAAATACTTTTGATATTCATTTTCTAAAAACTGATGTTAAAAGTATATTTTTTTATAGAAAACTGTTGAATTAAAAATTATTTTAAAATTTTTTTAAAAAATAATTAAAGAATTTCTTTTCAAATAGGATTATTTAAATCCTATATCAAAATCCCTACTAGGAAATCTATCTTCCTACTATTGGATTTTAAAATAAAGATATACATTTTTTAATTTATATTTTAAAATAATATAAAAAAATTTAATTTTCTAAGAAAAATTGATCAAAGTATATACAAATCAGAATCTTCATTGGGGATTTTCCAACACCAGTCATACAACATAGTAATGTAATATTTTGTGTTATTTTTAGTCTTTATCGTATTATTTTTAACAGTTAATTACCAGATTTACCCTTACCGAGTTGAAAAAAAATTACTATGGTTGGTATTAATAATAATAAAAAAAATTGGATTATATATAAAATATTTAAGACCTTAGTTGAAATTTTAAAGCCATATTTTTCTATTAAGCTTCTAAATGTTTCTGAAAATAATTTGAAATTAAAAAATTAATAATTTTTTTAGAAACAACATCATTAATACAAAAAAACCACATAAAAAATTTTGGCATAATGATGATTAATATTTCACTAATATGATTATTTATAATTAAATAATTATTATTATAAATTAAAATAATATTTAAAAATTGAATTACTTCATTCATTGAAAATAATTGATGATTTTACAAAAATTGGTATTTTTCACATTTTACTGAAAATTTAATATAATCATAAAGATAAAATAAAATTAAAACCATGTTAAATTAAATATTATAATTCTAAAAAATAATTCCATTTTCTAATATTAATATTTGAAATTATTTAAATCAATACATTAAATAAATCTATATAACAAATTTAAAAAAACATGGTAAGAATAAAACTATTTCATTTTTGGATAGAAAATTACTTAATATTTCTATAAAAAATATGAATCTCTAAAATATAATTTAGGAATATTAATATAATAAGAAAATTATTTATCCTTTTCTTACCTAGTTTTTTACATATACCTTTTTATTTGAAATATGTTTTTCTCCCTTTTTCAGATTTCATCATATGTATATAATTAACCCTTTGTTACAAGTTGATGAGTTTTTATCCTTAATAAGAATATGTCCTCACCCCTATTTCATATTTTCACTTCCTTTTTAAAAAATATTATTAACAAATTTTTTAAGTATATAAGGATTCTACTATGTCTTAATTATTGAAAAAATATTCCTATGTATTAAAACATAATTTCCACGTGTTAGTGATTTTTGAAGACACTAAACCTTTTATTGTTGTGATTGTGAGATTAATGTGAGATATAGTTTTCAATATATGTAAATTATACAAAACATATATGGGATTTTCTCACCATTTATCAAATATGTTTTTCAATTAACCTTTTTAACACCATATATCGAAGTGTGGGTCCTGGGTTCCTCGTATATTTCTTCTACTAAAAAGAATAAATATAAACATAAATTGGATCATTTTAAAAAATATGATAGTGAAGGTCAAATTTATCATTTTATTTGGATAATTATTTAGAATATTAAAATTAAGAACTTATCTTATAATTAATTAAATGATATAAAAGATGATTATAAATAGAAATATTTTTTAGACCCCATTTGTTATGTAATAATGAAAAATTTAAAAAATAAAACCATGTTCTTAAAGGAAGAAGTAAAAAAAATGAAATAAATATATAATAGAAGATAATAAATGGGTTTCCATTCAACCAATAATATATGGAGTTTTAGTGGGGATCCATCATCCAACATATATTGTTATCCAGAATATGAAAGTTGGAATATTTTATACTTATATTAAAATATTATTTAAAAATGATATTTTCTAAATTGGAATGGTAATTCCAATACACTAACTAGGTTTTCATTAAATTATGTTGTCTAATATTCATATGATAGTTAAAATAGTTCAAAAAAATCATATTATGAGGATGATATACCATCATTTCATGAAATTATGAGACATAAGTAGTTTCTCTTAATGAAGAATAAAAAATTGACTACAAATAAAACTATTGAAAAATAAAATATCCTTAAATATAAAATATATTATTTCAGAACAATATTATGATATTCAAAAACATTATTTTATGTTAAATAATATAGATTCTGAAATTTCAAAAATGAAGAAGTTGAAAACTAATGTCATAAAATATTTACTTAAATTTTAATGAAATATTTCTTGGAAAACTACTAAATTGAATACTTAAAACAATTTTGGTAACATAATTGGAAGATAGAAATGAAAATGATATTATAAAATTACAAATCTAATTATTTGATATATTATTGACTAATATTTATACTAGAAAACACTCAAATGAATATATATATATATATAATTAATTCATCAACAGAAAATGTATAGTCTTGATCATAAAACAAAAAGAATATTTTGTTATTGAAATTATTATTTTTAAACTAGTTATAAAACATTTTCAATAAATTTAATATAGGCAATTATTAGATGAATCGCTGTTATTTGAACAATTTTCAATCAATAGGAAATGATAAGGCTTATATTTCCAAGGATCATTCAAATCCTCAACACAAAAGAGTTGTTAAAATGTGGGCTCTTAGATGTTTTTTCTAACATTACCAAAAAAATGAAATTTAATGTTTCAAATTCACAGTCTTATATTTTACGGAAGAAAGGATATATTCCAATTCCAAAAAATATAGTACATGGATGGTGGTTTTCATCATGCATCTATGGGAACAATTTTCTTCTAACAAATGTAATAGAATATTACTTACTTTCTCTATAAGATACAAAAGTAAGGGGGAAAAATCCTAGTGAGAAAATAAGACCATTAGTTTTCAATACAGATTCCTAAATCTCATAATTCTAGGGTATCAAAAAACCTAATTTCTAATATATAATAGACAAATAAATTAAATTTTAACATCTTCCACACTATGATTATGAGATGATTTAAGTAGTCTTAGAGATCAATGGATCAATGAACGTTGCTATCAAATTGTATAAATGAGTATTGTGTGTTGACATAGATGAGAAAAAATCCTTATGGATCCAAAAGTTATATCACATTTTTATCTGTGGTTCTAATAAAAGGTATATTATCATTAAAGAGTACATCAACGACTAAGAGAATTAATCATAGTTATTCAAGGACCTCGTAGAAGGTAATCCATATATGAGTGGTGTTTTTCTATGAATGATCATACACAAGATTTAATTATCTAATATAATTAAAAATGTTGAGAAGGATCTTCTGATATTTTATACAGTTTAATTAATTTTTCATGTGTAGCAATTATTTTAATATTCACATTCAACCCATAAAAATTGTTATCATAAATAAGAAATTTAAAATTCACAAAGTGCGATGAAGAATTTTTATAACATCAAAAACTTAAAAAATATAAATATAGGATGAGTCAATTTTAGAGGAAAAAAGAAATGTCAATGTTATTGTATTAGTAATGTTGTTTACCTTGGTTAAACAATAATTTTCAATTTGTTTTATATTATAATAATTTAGCACAACCTAATTATCTAGAATTGTGAACAAATTATTTAATTATAGTTTTATAAATTATTCAATATCTTAACGGTTTCATATGAATATTTATTCTGCACTTAAATTATTAGATATTATATTATCAGTAAAGAATCCTAGGGGTTGATCATTTTAAATTTATAATGTAATTTTATTTTATTTAACATTTTTTGAAGGTAAATTCTATTAATATTTTCATTCAACATTTAATAAAGTTGTATGCTATATTAGGCACATATTAGTTTCCTATAAATAATTCTAATAGTAATATTTTAAAATATTAAATGTCATTTCGTATCCTAAATCATTCAATTATCCTATATTGATTCATGGATGATTGTAAAGTCTCTATAAAAACAACTATATTAAAAAAGATAATAATTGTAAATAATGGGGTATATTATGAATAAATATTTATAATTTTTTTTATCAATGATGATATTCTTATTGGTTAATAATATTTTTTATTGTTTATATCATTCCATAAAATTCCATAATATTATTTGGTAGAATTTTCATTTTAACTCATATTTTGTGTTGTTCCTATATCTAATGAAACTGAAAAAACGAACCCTTATTGAAATAAATTAATTAAGTAATAAAATATTAGATAATTTGGAAAAGGGTTTTATAAGACAACGTGTTTCAGCCTGGGTTTCCCCCAATCATGTTTGATAGAATGATAGATATATTAGTTCATTATTTTATTTATTATCTTGGACATAAAATGATCATTAATAATATTTATCTAATAACTTGTGTTAATGAATTGTTTTTGATCAACCTCATTTGGATAAATACTTCTAAAATTAAGATATTTGGTATTTATATATTCAATTAAAGGTGAACCAGTAACATATTTTAATGTCAACCTATTATACAAAATATGAACCCTATGATTTCATATTGTCTTCTCTCTAACATAAAATATTCCCATTATTCTTCATTGATTCAATGAATATTATTATTAATGATTATCTTGATATATTTAATGTAATATTTGTATAAAATATTCTTATATATTACATGGTCAATGAAAACATATAATATGTTTATGGATTGTAAATAAGGCCATGATAAAGGATAAATAGTATTCAAATTTATAGTATAAATGTTTATTATATAATGTTTCATTATTGATCCATTTAATCATAAAATAAAGTTAATATATATTTAAATAAAAAAAATGTCATAATAATTTCTCATCACAATTAATGTGAGAAATATATATAGTTTTCTTATTAAAGATGGGTTTTATTGACTTATTTTAAATTTTTACATGGTTTTATATTCCTCTAATTAATTAATCATGGAAGGTAGCAGCATCTCTATGGATTAAAAAACATAAATACAATTTCTTGTATTTGAATAAAATTTTATTAATATAACCATTACTCAAACTAATCATAAGTATACAAAGGGTTTTATTATAATTTAATGATTTAATTAAAGTATTAGGATCTTTTGATTTTAAAAATTTAATGTTTATTATCTATAGGACATGTCAATAAATTATATATGAGAAAAATTAATCAACGAAATATTTATAGTTAGTGGTTGGAATACTTTCAAATGACTTTTCATGGTATTTTCTATATTTATTGAAGATTATATTTACCAAAAAATATAAAAATATATATTCAAATAATTCATGTTATACATTTGTCAATATAGATGGTTAGAGTGGATCATGTTCTATTAATTTATTTTAATTACCATTCTAGGAAACAATACAATTAAGATAAGTTTCTAAGTATAAAAGATTATTATAAAATATCCTTGAAGAGGACTTAAAGCGAAAAAATATTCATTGATATAGAAATTATAGACATGGATAACAGATGTGATGATATTGAGTCTTTCCTAGTACATATATTTTCCAAAAAAATATCTATGTGAAAATCATTAAAAAATATAAGAATGATATGGATTTTTAAAATATTGTGGAAGATAATTCAGGGAATAACATTAATAAGGATGGATTTAGCGTATTTTGAATATTAAAATGTGTCACATTTATGCCAAAATTTTATTTGATGTTTTTGAATGATGAAAAAACTCATATTTAACATTATTTATCAACATCAAATTTAAGATAAATAAATATTAATGATAAAAAAATTCAGATGATATTGTTAGATCTTTCAAACTACATTTCAGTTGATAATGGGATCTACATCATACACTATTTAGGTTCCCTTATAATATATTCTTTATGTGAATAATTCAATTACCCTATATAAGGCATTATTTGAAAAAATATGTTGAACATTGAAATATGGGATAAATTTAGACAATGATAGATATTAAAAGTATAAATCTCTAATGAAATGAATTTAATGGTATAAAAAATTCCATAATATATTAATGTGTAACAATATTGGTAGAAAATCATTATTTCCAATCATTGATGACTACTAGAGTAAAATGTTAAAGAAAATGAATTCCTGTCAATATATTTATGGAAGAGGGTTTTGTGATTTTAAAAGAGGGAAAAGTTAATCCATTCTATATTAACCCATGTGATATTGTTGATCATATAGGAACTATATATTATTGACCAACACATCCACCAAATCCCTAAAAAGTGGAAAATTTGTTATATCATTCTCATATAAGGAAGTAAATACCATATCTATTACATGTACTAAATCTAATAATTTCACAATTGGAACATGATATCTTATATGACAAATTAAATGAGACCCATGATCAATTAGAAACTATACATTGAAAAATAGATATTTAATTTTTCAACATTCTAGGAAGAAATGATTTGTTTATTAAAGATACACGGGATTTATAATGTGTAATGGGAAAAATTACCTAATATATTCTCATTTTGGTAATGAAATGTCTAGGGTATAAATTTAATGGGAGAGTATTTAAAACTATATGTTATAGTATCAATTTACTACTAATAACATTCATCTATATTTTAATTGAATATCATTACATGGATAAATGAAATATTAAAAATTTTCTATGCTTTATTTAATTAAGGTAAAATATTATAAAAAATGTTAGAAAAAATATTATTATAAGAAAAATATAAAAAATTATGTAAAATGAAAAATATATTGAATACAATTTAATTAAAATACTACAAGATTTTAATTTTTTTCTTTATGGTCATAATGAGAATAACAGAACTGATTAAAACCATAAAAATATAGAAAAATGTAAAAAATATAGTATAATTTTAGATGACAAAATAAGTGATATGGATGAAATTTTGACAGTATTATTTAAGGATATTTAGTTATATATATATGATGTTTTGATATAATAATTATGAAATATGAAAATTGAGTATATATGTAGTCAGAGGGAATAATTAAATAATTACGTAAGTTATTTTTTCTGTGGATGGTTAGATAGTATTTAATATATAAATGAAGTAACCATAATATACAACTTAAATAATTTACTTGATAATATTTTTAGTATAAATAGGAGTAATCACATTGTAAAATTTATATGGAGAATGATATGTTATGGAACCCTATACTAGAATTTTCAATATGAGGCACATTTTTTTGAGACTGGGAAGGAGTTATTATAATAATAAGATTCCATTCACTATTTCAAGGTTAATTTTTAATATGTTTGAGTTGAATATAATAATATATAGGTGAAGTTGAATCCTATAGATATCATAGCCAAATCCATATCAGCTAAATCACCACCGGTAAATTCCATCATTATATTTCTTACCCTTATGGATTATTCACATGATTTTAAGGACTATTTAAATATAATTTAGTATGTTATCATTTCATAATTAGTAATATAATAAAATATTATTTTTTTAAAGTATATACCTGACTCTAATAGCTCGAAGTCAATGTCTAATTTATTAAATTATAATAATATATAACGAATCACATACATAATTACTGAGTAGTTTTATAGTTTTAGTAAACTAGATACAAACTTGAGACTTACATTAAATTTGAAATCACATATTCCAACATAATTTTTTTGAAAATATCATTATTCCCTATATAATATCCATACATATGAATCATTATATATATCATGTATTCCTAGGAAAGGAAACAAAATATGGGAGAGATAAAATTCTCATCAAGGGTTAAGTACAATAAAATATATCATCAATCAATATGAATTATAAAATGGAAAGGAAAATAAATGAACAAACATTCAATTTAAACAACCTGATTATCATGATAATATAATTCCTAATCAATATATAATGTTAAATAACTGAAAAAACAATCCATTTAGTCAAAAAATATTGAATTCAATTCATCCACAGAAAATATATGTGAGAAAATATCATGGATAATGATAAAAAAATTATTAATGAAGGTAATTTTTAATTATTGGAGTACATTATCTCAAGCGTCAAGATACCTCTATCTCCAACACCTTTCATAAGAGGATGTAAATATACATGTATTAAAATTTTTAATGATCGGTTACTTATTTATCTCATGAGACTTACCAATTCATATAGGGGCTATATAATATAGAGCACACCCATAAGTGTAGGTCGAAAGAATTATTTATATATCTAATAATCCATTTAAGTCATGTACAATGTGACTTATCATAAAATATTGGCATTGAATAATGAAAACATATTATCAATGCAATTTCTATGTAAAACACCATATATAGAAATGATACATTTTTTATGAAATAATCATATTTAGGGTAAATAATATAGATATTTAGGGGAACTATAATTTCCATCAATCACATGAATATTAATTATTCAAGTGGTATTTAATGACTAAAAAATTGAATCACATTATTTATTCTCAACACATTCCCTGATCAAAATGATTATAAAACATCCAAAGGAAGAATAAAAAAGGTAACACTAAAACATATTCTAATTGGAGTAATAATAAATGATTGTAGTAATTTATATATATAAATACCATTAAAAATATTTAAAATCATTCTTGAAGAAACTATGCTTTTTTATTTTGAAAATAATATTTCCAAAATGAATGATCACAAAAAATATTAAAAAAAATTCCATTAAAAACAATTTTTTTATAATTAAAATACATTAATTCAAAAAATCATTTTCCATGACCTATATAAATTATATCTATTTCAACCAATTTAAAACCAATATTCTTTTCATTTTTTCAGTAAAATTTATATGGGCATTGTTTTGAAAAATAACATGATGATTCATCCCAAGAAATTTTCATATAAATTAATAATTGGTAAAAATCACATTAATAATTCATTTGGAACTTTTTAAAAAACCTATTTGAAACATATTTATAAAACATGGATTTTTGAGGAAGAATATTTCTTATAGAATAGAGAAATGAATTTATTTTTTTCTTAAGAAATGTTTTTCAATTATTATGATATTCAAAGAGTTGTAAATTGTACTATTACATGAAATTTTCATTAATAATGATATTTAAACAAAATTAAATTATTTTATTATAAAATATTAATAAAATTCCTCAACTGACATTCAAGAATAGACAATCTTTATTATAATGAGATTTTGGAATAAACCTTTACAATTATGTAAACCTTTAAGTGAAACTTAATAAATGAATTGATTATTTGTAGAAACTACGAATCCATATAATTTGTTTGGAAATAGATCATATTATAATCAAGAGTCATTTGACACATTATCATAGAATATAAAAGTTAGTAAGGAAGTAATATAAACCAATGAATCAAAATTGAGATATAGAATTATTTACACCATGGTAATATTCTATTAAAATCCACATAGATGAAATCATTAAAATTGAAACCCATTAAGATTATGTATGAGGGATTTATGATATTAAATTAAAAAGGGGTAATATAAAACATATAAAATAAATTAGGTTCATAGTGTGAAAATATTTTTCAATAAAGGTAAATTGAGATGATATACCTTACCATACACTTCCATTTATTTACATGTGCTATAAGATCATGTATAGAGGTATTAAGAATGTGATTAAGAGATACCAGAACCATATTAATAGTTATAATTCTATATATGATCTTTTTATAACATCTTATCAAATGTTCATTAATATTATTTCATAATTCCCATTGTTTTAGGTGTTCATTGCCTTATTTTCTCAATCATATATTATCTTGAATGTTCCAATTCTGGTGAAAATTATATATTCTTATAAAACTAATAATAACAATATTTAAATATTAATAATATTTTTACAACAATTATACTTTTTAAAACGAATCAGGAATTAATAGTTAATAAAAATAAACGATCTTACAATCATGGTGACTGTAGATTAAACATATACATAAAAAATTTACATTTTTTAATGATAATTATGGAAATGAGGAAATTAATATTTCAAGAAATATTTTAATAACTTTTATATCAAATTATCTAGTTAAATACAATTTTATATATCATCTGTGTGGTGTGGTGATAAAAAGAGAGTCACATTGCTTTGTGATGGAAATAGTCCACATGTACACGAGTGACGTTATCGTATTTGTGGGTATGAATGAAAATGATATCTTATAATCTCATAATGATATATATATCATAAATATAATAATTATCCCATTTATATTACATATATTCATCAGAAGGTTCATTAATACCTTCCATGTAAGTTGTTCGTGAAAAAATGAATCATGTTGCTTCGCGAGGTGGTAGTCCTCCGTACACACGAGAAACATTATCATATCCTCTATGAAATGTAAATTAAAAAAGATATATATATATATGATATAATTATTATATATGAACAATTATTTTATAAATATCTTATATATATATTTATATCTTTCATCAGACCAAACTGAGACTAGTTGGAATGGAAAAAACAAATGACATTGATTCGCATGGTGGTAGTTCACTATATTTAAAAAGTAGGATTTCATAACCCATTTGATGGAAGTTTAGATGGAAATACATCATTAATGTAACATAAAAACACATAACTATATATAATATACTAAAGTTATTATATAATGTTTTTTTAAGATAATTGAAGTAGGATAAGGAAGAAATAGTTTAAAAACATTCATTGAATAATGTTACATCTTATTCGGGAATCCTCTTTATATTTTCAAAAATTCATCCTTTGGGTGTACATATCACCAGACTAAGGATACTTGAATGAATGGAGGGAGGTTTTTAAGTGATTTGGGTATTATTGTCCCCACTGAAAGGGTATGAATATGGGAATAAGAGAAGAGAGTGGAAGTTCTTTTATAAGTCAGGTGAGTGGAAAACTTGAAATACATTGAAAATATTCACTCATACTGACATTTGTATCATACAAAAATACTAAATAACTTTTTAATTAATGAAAGTAGAACAAATAATGCCAACATATGGCCATATAATGGGGTTTTTCAATATAGTATGTTAATTATAACCGTTATCTTCTTAGTGCAAACCCCTTCCCCAATAAATCCATATTTAACATAACCATGATAATTAATTTATCTGTTTTAACAGTTAATTTGTTAAAAAAATATTTGTATTATTAAAAATTATACATTATTTTTATTCAAAATATTGATGCCATTTTTTAAAAAGAAATTCGCAGAAGAGAAAAAAATAATTTATGTTTATTCATGTAGACGTTGTAAGAGAGTCGGTGTTTAAAGATAGAATTCTGAAAAGATTACAAACATTTTATTTCAAAATTAAATATGAAAAATGATTAAAATGAACTAAGTTTGATTAAATTATATATAATTAAAAAGATTACTTAGAAACTGATTAAAACAATAATTTTAAATTATAAATTATTTAAATGGAAGTTTAGTTTTCAATTAAAATTCTGTATTTTTCAATATTAGTCAAAAAAAGAACATTTTCAGAAAAAAAATTCAACATAAGTTAATGGTTAAAATATAATTTTAATTTTATTAAATAAATTTTATTAAATTTATAATAATTAAATTTATAATAATTTTGTAAATGGTGAGTGAAATATCTTTTTAAAAAATAGAGTTTTCAGAAAACAGTTTATTTTCTCTTAATTGATTCTTATATTATTGGTAAAAATTTGATAAGAATAATTTTATAATTAGGTACTACTAGTAATAACTTCCGATTTATTGAATTTTTATATAATTTTGTACTATATTATTGTTCACTTTGACTTGAGGTGGTGTGTTCCACAAGTTATTGATGAGATTAAATTTAAATAAATATATATTTTTGGTTTGGTTAAGATCGGTGGTCCCTATCACATATTATAGAAAAAACAATGTTATTATATTAAAATATATGGGTGTTACATTATCCGCACATTAAATAAATTTCTTCCTCATCATCTAAAATTTTTCTCGGTAAACATGGGATTCAAATTTGGAAATACCATTATTGAAAAACCCACATTGTAAATGGGAAAATACAATATTATACTAATAAGAGGGAATGTTAAGAAAAAAGGTCATATGGTATAACACATATCATGCTTTCTAAGTCATAAAACATTTTATTTAAGTAAAGATATGAAAATTTAAAAAAGTTAAAAACAATATTGAGAGTGGATTTGGTCATTGATCATAATAAAGTATGTGATCATTGTAATATTAATGTCCTCAAAAACCATAAATATGTGAGGATTTAAAATAAAGTCTGATATATTATTTATGGATGAAATATTATAAAGATGTTTTATCAACATCCTTTTCCAAATTTGAAATAATTCTACTAATATCTATCAATATAAGGAAATATGATTACTTGATACAATTCTATTTCTTAAAAAACAATACAGTCTTTTTTAGTGCTTTGATCAGCTTCCAAATCATCCCATACATCCTGAAATGAATATCCAAAAATGAATTCCATTATTCCTCATAAAAAAATTAACTTGTTATAGATTTTATTATCCATAAAAGAGTTACTAGTCTTTAAGTATGTGTCTAACTATTTTTTAAAATACAATGTAGTGAACACAATTTATCCAATATCATACATCAATATCTACTCCTCAACAGTAACACCACCATTTCATAATTTTTTTTTATTTTTCATATATGTTAGCTAAAACCAGGACATCACATAGGATAATGGTATATGATAAACCCTTGTCATCCTTCGATCATGGGTTTAGGCCAAGTGGACTTACTAGATGTGGTAGGTTTTTACCCAACATATAGGATATCATTTTTCTATAAAAATATTAACATAATTCCCATAAAATTCACAAAAAATATGATGGAAATCCTTGAAATAAAATTAATCATTAATTGAAATTTTTACTAAGGATTTTAATAAAATATATTTTTTTCCCAAAATGTATAATAATATTATATGAGTATTATTAAAATTTTATTAATGAAAAAATTAACTCTAAAGGTTATAAATACCTTGAAACATATTCTTATAAAAGCCAATGTAATTCATTCCTAAATATACATTTTTACTAAATTATATACTAAACCAATGGGTTTTATTACCAAACAATTCTCCCACTTTATCCATAATCAATATAGACTCCCATCAGATAAAACATAAAATAAGATTTCTAGAAATTCATCTTATGTTTAACCATTAACCCATAATCTGATGATGTTATAAAAAAAACTCAAGTTAATAAAGAAATAAATTCTTCAAAAAACATAACATAATCCTTCGTTGTCCCTATATTATTCAACCCAAAACCCCACCAACAAAATACTTCAAAAATATAATTTATTTATAAAAATACAAAAACAATTCATCTGTTTATTTCAACATTGGTGCATTCTTGACCTATGGTTTAACCTTTATAAGATGTTATTGAAATGGATAATTCCAAGGTTCTCTACATTTATGAAAATAAATTATAAATGGATTCATATGATGAAATTTATATCCTTTCATCATACACTTATTTTTTTCATCAATTTATTATTTTATGTACATATTTTTACACATAAAACATTTTCCAATTCCTTTCAGAAACATTAATTTCAGTCTCAGACTCTGTTGGTTTAACTACGGTCATTCATTTTCACCATATATTCAAAATCTTTTTAATGGTTGGTAACGAAAATGTTAATTATCCTAATAATTTCTACAAAGTGTGTCAAACATGGTGTGTAGTAAGGAATGTTGTCATACACCAGGTGATGATTGTGTCAAGCCTAATTTTCCATTTTTTGTGTAATTACCCTTAGGTAAAACTCTTCCAAACCAAATTCAATTTTATTAACAAGAATAATGAATTTTATATGAAAACACACATAATAACTTCCTCAAAAAAATTAGTATTTTATTCTGTAGTTATACTCAAAGAATATAAAAGGGTTGTCTTTCCTAATACAAGTTTTCCTAAAATCTGTCCCGAGGTTTCTACTATTATTCCTTTGATTCAAACTATAGCAACTCCGAATCAAGATTCATGGAAGCATTCTATACATTATTACATTAGAATAATATATAAGTATTTTCATCTCAAATTACCATACAGTTTAGTATTCATGGAAAATCTGATACATACTTGATTCGTAAATTACATTTGAAAATTAAAAGGAAAAAATTATTTATTTATTTTTTTTGAAATAATAATTTCCCTCCAAAATAAATTTAAATTTCAATCATAGTACAATCCATGGATTCATAGAAAATAAAAAAGAATAAGGGTGAGCTCAAATTCTTAGTAAGTCTTAATTAAAACATTGGGTATCACGAATCAATAAGCACAATCAAAATGAAAAGGTAAATAATGCAACACACATTCAATTTAAAAAACTTGACTATCATAATAAGATAATTTAAAATTAATACTTAAAGGAAAATAACTAAAAATGTATTCCATATAATCAATAATATATTAATGAAATCCATCATGAGAAAAAATAATTTTGAAAGTATTAGGGATAATAAAAACTAAATATTAATTGAATGAAATGCTTAATTAAGGTATGCCATGATATCTGGAATCATGATAACTCTTTCATTAATACCTTTCCCAAGAAAGGTAAAAACTGTAGGTAATAACACATTTAATGCTATATTGCATATTTATATCATGAGACCTACTAATGCATTGAGGGGTTATATAACAATAATACCATCCTATCACTGTAGGTCTAAATAATTCATTATATATCTAGAAATCAATTAAATTCAAGTACAATATTCCTTATCAAGAAGTATCCATATTTATGAAGTAATATTAATTATAAATATTTCCCCAGTCAATAAAATTAAATTAGAAATAAAAACAATATATAGAAATAACATACTATTTAATAACTAATCACATAGTTGATAAATAATATTCACATTTAAGGGAAAATAAATTTTCAATGATCATATTAATGTGAATATTTAATGTTGGATTTATTGAATAAAAATTAATTAGGAAGTGAATTTCAATACATTACTTATTCTAAATGACCATAAATTATCTAGATGAAAAATAAGGATTGTATTAATATGACATAAACTAAAAGTAGGTAGATTAACTTGTTATTATAATTAAGGGACATAAATAACATAAAAAGATATTTAAAAAAATTCTTGAATAAAATATCCATTTTATTTTTGAAATCAATTTTAAAACAAAAGGTTCAATTTTTTTCCAAACAAAATTATTTGGAAACAATGTTTGAAACAAATAAATTAATCCTTATAACAATTTTTTAGTTATGATGTCTACAAAATTCCTTTATATTACAAATTTGTAAACAAATGTTCCTCAATTTTTTCGGTAAAAACCAAACATGAATTGATTTTAAAAGTATATGAATATTCATTTAAAATAAATCTATGAAAATTAAAAATTGGTAAAAACATATTTAATAAATCATTTATAAAAGGTTTAAAATATTTTTGAATTAAAATCATGGTTTTGGAAGGAAACAAATTTCTGACTAATGAGTGAAATGAAGTAAGATTTTATTAAAAAAATCTCATTTATTTTAATTACCAAATTATGGTAAAATTGTAATATATTAGATTGAAATAAAATGGTTTTATTATTAAATGGTAAAAAATATCCCTTCAAATAAAATTCAGAAATAAATAATCTCTATTAAAATGAGATTTTGAAATAAACCCTTACAATGATCATAATGTTGAAGTGAGAATTAATAAATAAATTGACTATGCTTATCAAATTTAAATCCACAAAAAATATGTGTATATAAAACATAATATATTTATGATTCATCTCAAATATAATCTTATTGTATAGAATATGATCAAGATGTAATATAACCTAATCAAAATAAATTTTGTATTGAAATTATTTAATTTTTTGTATTTTATAGTCTACGCCCTTTAAATGAAATAATTCAAATAAAAACACCAAATAATACGATATATTATGGATTCATGGAATTTCATGACAATGGGGAATAATATACACCATTGAGTTTAAATTTGTGGCATAACATTACAATATGACTCAATTAAGGGAAATTGAAACGTAGTACCCTACCTTATGCTTCCTTTTTGATGGATGTGGTTAAATATTGTTTATTTTTTATTTAAAAAAGTCATTAAAATATAAATTAACCATATTAATAGTCATAATATATTATAATATCATTCTATTGTATCTTATCTCCCATTCATTAATAATAATTCAATATTCCCATTTTTTAGATGTTAATTTCCAGGTTTTCTCATTCATGTTTTGTCATGAATTTTCCAATTATTTTTCATATTATATAGTTATATCATATAAAAAATAATAATAATGACATAGTTATCTTAATATTAAATTAAATATATTTTTAAACTAATCATGAAATATGGTTACAAATTGTAGACTATTTCATAATCTTAGAGACAGTATGTGTTACAAACACATGAGTAATGATTCAATTTTTCAATGATCATTATGGAATGAGGGAAAGAAATTTCTTTTATTTATATAATTTCATAAGATTATATATAACTTATAATTTCTTCAAATATACTTATATATATCATATATGAGGTGTGGTGATGAAAAGATAGTGACATCACTTCTTGAAAGCGATAGTCCACATGTACATAAGGGACATTATCCTATTTTAATGAGGGAAATATAATGATATTTTATCTTTTTTGGAAATATAAATATTTCATTAATATCCAAATTATTTAATTTTTATAAAATATGTTCATTAACTTTGACCTTATTATTAACCATGAAAATCATTATTGAAAAAAAAATTGCATCGCATCATAAATAAGTAGTCCACCTTATACATGAGAGAGGTTACCATATCCCCTACAGAATGGAAATATAGATGATATGTATGATATAATAACCCAAGAAGAATAATAATTTTATAAATATATCATATATATTTTATATCCAAAACCATAACCAAATATGAAATGTGGTAATGGAAAAAATGAATGACCTCGGTTCATGGGCTGATAGTTTATCATACACCAAAATAGTGATTTCGTAACCCATTTGATTGAACTGAAGATGGTTTTAGGTCACTAACATGACATAAAAATTTCTCTCCATATTTAATATACTAATTTTATTATATCATAATTATTTAACATGAATTTATGGTTGTGGAGAAAGAAATTAAAACTAAACACTCATTTAAGAAAGTCACCTCTTCATCATATATCCTCTTTTGGTTTGAGCCAAAACCATCTGAAGATTTATGAGGTTTTTGGGATGAATTGAGGGTTTTGGGAATTTATTGGGTATTTATATGCTTAAAATGGTTCTAATTATTGAATGAAATAGGAGAGGGGTGGCATTTCATAAGAATGGTTTGTGTCACACTAGTAATTTTATGAAAACATTCAATCATACCTCATGTTTTTATCATGAAAAAATAATACAAAGTAATATATTATCCAACCTAGAATATATAAGGTCAATCAAGGGACAAATAATCGGTTATGGAAATTTTTTAACCTAAATTTAGTCCTTATCTTCATAGTTTAACCCTATGGGAAATCTAATTTTACCCTAATAACAGTAATTAATTTTTATTATTTTCAATATTAAATTTGGATAAAATTAAGATGACAAAGAAGAAACTATGAATTATTCAAATTAAAAATATTTATTCCATTTTTCGAAATCAAAATCACTAAATATGAAAATATAAATATAAAAATAACCCATCTTACACGATGAGAAAGCGGGTTTTTAAAGAGAATTTTTTCGAAATTTTGAAACTATTTTATAAAAAAAATTCAATATGAAAATGATTCTAATTACCTAAATTCGATTTATTGATTTAAAAATAAACATATTTAACTTGAAAACCAATTTAAAATATATTTTAAATTTACAAATTATTTAAATTACAAAACATTATTCAATTAAAATTCAATATTTTCACTGTTCATTAAAATGACTCTTTTTAGAAAAATCAAAAACATTCAACATAAGATATTTTCAGAATTATGATTTAAAAAATTTTGTTTATATTATCAATTAAATTCTAAAAAATTATTAATATTTAATTTTAAATTATTTTCATAAAGCATAAATAAAATGGATTTTTGTAAAAATACAGTTTTTCAGAAAACATTTCTTCTTCTTTTAATTGATTCTTACATTGTTTTCAATAAATAGTTAAACATTTTTTTAATAATTTAATTATTACTATTAAACCCCCCCCCCCACACACATAATTAAACATTTATGTGATATTATTATAATAAACTAGGGATCATTTTGACTAGGGGTTGTGTGTTCCACAAGTTATCGATGATATTAAATTTAAAGAAATATTTTTGATGGGTTGTTTTAGATCGGTGTTACGTGGAACATACTCTTTCAAAAATAATGTTATAAAAATAAAATATAATTGTTTTAAATTAGATTTATATTATTTTAAAAAATTATTCTTAAAATAATATATATAATTAATTATAACAGAAATAATTTATTTTTTATGGGTAAAAAACAATTCGAATATATGAAATAATTAATAAATGATAAATAAGATTAATTTATTAATTTTGGTCAATATTTGAGTTTTTATTATCAAATTTTTTTTTTATATTATATGGTTTTTTAAATAGATTTTTTTTCATATTTATATATTCAATTAAATAAATATAATTTATTTTTTTTAATTAGGATGTCAAAATTATGTAATGTGGTAAATATTATTTTTGGTGAAAAATAAGTTCTTTTGGGGAATAATGAGAATACACTAGTAAATTTTATAAATATTATATGTACTATAATGATGAATTATATGTTAATAATAACTAATCATACATTAACTTGAGATATATAGATTTTTCATGAATGACCCACCTTTCTTTTTCCATCAATGATCCATTTTACACATATAATAAAAAAAAATCATAGTTGCATGGGTATTTAAATAATCCTAAAATAATTATATATATATATAAACCTTAATCTAAAAATTCCAAACCCCAAGTTATGATTTTCTTCCATACATACTCAACCCATATCACCTCATTTATACACCTTCCATGAATTTTCTTGTAACTTTTCATAAGATGAAGACCCAAGGACATCAAAAGAAAGAAACCCCCTTGGGGAAGATCTTACTCTTCAATGTAATTTTACATTGATTATCTATTTCCTTTTTCATATTATCCACAATACTAATAAACTAAATTATTTAATTTAATAATATAAGTATAATTTTATTTTACCTCTATACAAGATTCATTATAATGTTATAATAATAATATTTCTCTATGATATATGATACTTTTTTGGGGTGGTATGAAAATCTATATGAGAGATGGTACATTATAATCATCATCATCCACATGTTGGATTAATAATAATTAAAAAAATATGAATAGAAAAAATAATAACTTTTTTATAATGATAGAATGATAATATAGAAATTATTAAATATATGTAAAAAAATCGTTGTGAAAACAAAATCATCACGAGGAAGTTAATCCGTGTGTGGTCATTCTTGTATCTTAATAATACATATTTGGTATCAATAAAAGTAAAGTAGAACAATTTATACCAAATTTAATTTTTTTACCTTTATTATTTGAGATATTAGAAACCCATAAACATGGAACAATGACCGAGTCGTTCATAAAAAATATATTGATTATTTTAAATTATTGATATTTCTTGACAATATAGATTTTTATGGACTAATTAATATTTAATCAATGATTATAAATATTTTATATTAAAAAATATTTATAGAAAAGGATATATAATATATTATCAATGAAAAATTTTATTATATAATGGGTTAGATCAAGTCTAATAAATTCAAATGTTACTGTAAGGGGAACTCTCCTCTTAATCACCTGTTTCATTGGACATTCATATTCTATATCAATTTTATTATATTACATTGAATAATATATATATAGAATAATATTATACTAATATATCCATATTTTATATATTTTTATTCTCTCTACATTACATTATTTTTTATATATTTATATATTTTATTTACTACAAAAATGCAGATATTTTTTTCTAAACATTCTTACATTAATTCACTTTCTCTTCATGATTGGATTTTATTGAATTTTATAATTTTATATATTATAAACACTATTCATATTCAAAAACATTGTTATAGAAGTAGTCTATTATTTTTTTAATCTCATTAAAATAATGCATAAGTCATTATTTTCCTTATTTTTTGATATTCTAACATGGTATAGAATTAATGGAAAAATCCACTAAAATGTTTAAACCCCCTTCCAAATACTCTAAATATATTTTTAATCAATGTAAAAATAATTTTTTATTATAATTTTTTAATTCTCCTAGGTTATCATTTTGTCTTATTCTCATATGATTTCTATTCATGTTACTATACACCCATTCTATGTATGATTATATTTATTATGAAGTTTTTATATAACCCAATTTTATCTTGGTTTATCGAAGCTATGTATTATTATTATTTTTTCTATTTAATGTGAAACACATTTTTATGGATGTTATAATAATATGGGTTGGCCCAAAATTATTTGTCACATTGATATATTATGTAATGATTATATCTCATGGGGCATATGTAATAAGACTTATGTAATATGTTATATTTGATATATTTATAAATTATTAGCCCGAAATAAGGTAAATAACCTAAAGGGGCAGGGTGACTCAATATATATAATTTTTAATTAAATATCCCTTATGAATGAACATTCTCTACTATTCACTAGAACTCGTCTCTCTAACATACACAACCAAAAGATAGCATATAAAAATAAATTGATGTAATTTCGCTACCATTATACTTTTATAGACATATACTAAAGTTTTTTAAATCCCTTGGTGTATATAACAAAAAAATAAAGAGATAGTTGAGGTTTGAACTGAGAACCCTCACTTACATATCATTGACCTGACCACGGAGCTATAAATATATTTCTATATAAGTCATGTAAAATAGATAATTATATAATTTAACAAATATTTTTTATTTTTTATCTATAAAAAACGTTTGAGAAAATAATTCATAAAACATAGGTAGAAATATACCAACAATTCTAAAATGCTTTTTTATAGACCTATATCAATGATTTTTAAAACCTTTTGTATATTTCCAATGATTTTTGGGACCTGTACTGACAATTTTAGAAAATCATTAGTGTCAGTTTTTGTATAAAGAACCTACACCAATGGTACATAGAAAACCTTTGGGATAGAGGGAACCTGTACACCCAGTTCTGGAATAAACATGGGTATGGGGTTTTTTATGAGGAACATATGCCCACAGTTTAGGCAAAATGATTGGTATAAGGGTTGTGTGAGGCACCTATACCCATGGGTTTCAAAAAACATGGGTATAGGGTTTGTGTGAGGCACATATCACCACAGATTTTAAAAAATCGATGGTATAGGGTTTTGTGTGAGGAACTTATCCCAACAATTTTTCTATGCTCATGGGTATAGAGATTAAAAAGGTTCATATACCATTGGTTATGTAATGACCAGGATAATAGTGTATTTTTAACCCCACTATACACACAGTTTTTCCAAAACCATTGGTATAGGTTCTCTACACCAATAGTTTTTATACCATTGGTATAGGTCCATTTGTGTATCTTAAATTTCTAATAGTGATATTATCAATGAATTGATAAAGAAACTAAACTGAAAAAAAAAATTTAATTACTTTACCAATAGTGGGATACATTTAATGGGGATAAATATATGATTTGTTGATGTACTAAACTCACTAAGTGAAATATTAATTAATTAAAATTTAGAAAAAATATACTAACAATCTAGTTTTATAACCCTTCTAATTTTAATAACTCACTATACTCTATACCTCATAAAACTCACCTCTCCTCATAGAAAAACTATAATAATATTGAGGAATTTATACAGTAATTACTTCAAATAATATTATATCAATCATTTCCACCTTCATTAAAATTGTAAAACATATTAAAATAATATGTGTATAATCTTATGGATATTTATTTTGTCTATCGTTTTCATTCCTTAAATGTATGGAAATTTAATTTTTTAATACATAATACCCATTCACTTCATTAAAGATAATGATACCACTTTGAAGTAAGAAAACATATTTAAGCATCTCTTGTAATTTATAATCAACTAAACATGAGTAAAATGGAAAAAATATTCAAAAATGTATCTTTATTTTCATGTCATATTTTTATGATTTAAGTATCCCAAAATACCTAAAATATTAGAATATTGATTTCTAGTTTTTTCAATTACTCGACCTTATTGCATTATGATCGTCATCCTCATTGTGAAATTACTTTTTGTTCTAAATTTCATGGATTTTGAATATTATATTAAAAACATGGAGATATAGTAAAAAATCATGAACTAACCATTCATTTGGAAATCATCACTTCAATAAGTGAGATTCCATCTGGAACACTTGTTTTACTAATACACACACATGGTTTATTATTAACATGTTTGTTATGGTGAGGTTTAATCTATCAATGTCTTAGATTACTCCTTTGTAACTCCTTTAAAAATATTTATCCTTGCTCTATGATTAAATGAAGTTATCAAATATACATTGAACTGTATTAATTTTACATAGTTTATTCATGATGAAGAATTTATTTCCCTTGAAATAAATTATCAAAATAAACTTCTCTTATGTGTATTATTTGTGATATGCTCTCTCCCATTATATAATATCCATTCATTCTTCCCCAAAACATTTTCTATTTCTGGTAACATTTCTCACCAAGATATATTGGGTTTAGGAATTATTTCTGTGTGTCATGATGAACTTCAAAAACTCCATCCAAACAACTCTAATAATTATGGTATAAAATTATCTAAAATCCATGGAAATTTTTGAAGTCCTAGAATTTAATTTTAAATAGAAATAATCCAAAAAATATCCTGGAGGATTTCTTCTAACAATACCCTTTAATTATATTTTAACATATGAGTATATATCTGTTATAATGATATGTTATGTTTATGTATTTTAAAAATCCCATTTTTCCTTGTAAGATTTTTTGAAAAAAATGAAGCAAGATTTTAATAACTATGCTTTGAAATAATATGGGATTCTGAGGATTCATGGGATCAGTATAGAAATAATAAAAAAGTTATAAATATATTATATCACCTATACACAGTTTTTTATAAATAATGGAATAACCTTCAAACATAGACAAATATTGGAAATCTAACACAACTGTAGATTCTATATACGGGATTTACCCTAGTAATTAGATATGTCTTGTACCCCTCAGGTGATTGGATAAAACATGATTAGCTGAAAATTAGATTAATTAAATTAATCAATTAACCTTGATATCATTAATCAAAAAAACCTGATTACTCTTCTATATATAAACCTCTATGGAAATCCCATAGGGTATTCCATATCGCCCTAGAAAAAACAAGTTGATGAAGAGGTATCATTCTAGTGGCGAGTTAATTGGAAGATGGTGATGAGATCATGGATTAGTGATCAGAGTACTTTGAGGATTATCATTATTGATATATTTCTTAGATCTCACCAATGGGATTGATGAAAAAATGTTCATCGTCATAATTTGATCTAATCCATGGTATGTCGTTTAATTTTTTGGTTGTATTTCTATTTAATGTTTGAGAAAAATTTGAATTAATCCCCTTCAAAAGAAATTCACATATTTGTCTATGTTGTCTTTCCAATGTCTGACTCTCTTCCAGGTCATGGAATTAGGAGATTTATTTTTCATTATTAATTATTATTATTTCCATAACCACATTATTTTGATTTTTTTGATAGTGTCCAAACCAACATGATCATCGATCGAGACATTTTTTATGATATGATCTTTTATCCCCCTGTTGTTGGTGATTATCATTAGTAAGTGGTTGGTTGGTGATTTGAAAAAACCTAAATGTACTAATAATTGTGTGACAATCCTTTGTAATAATGGATCACACTTACGAGTTCATATTCAGGTTTTGGGGATGCAAAGAATTCATGTCAATGGAAACAAGTTACTGATACTAGATTAAGTTATGGTGTTTTTTGTAATGCCTTGGCCCCAATTACCCAGATTCGGTGCATTATTACATAACATTGGCATGATCACAAAAGATCAAGTTTCGAAAGATCGATTAGTTTAGTAGTCTTGGAATAACTAGATACATTCATAAAGTTTACATTACATCATAAATTGAAAACTACAACAACATATCATCTCCACACTCTTATCCCCTTATACAATCACTGTAGGTCAATCATCAAATACTTCTTCACATCCTGGGAAAAATAAAACATTGAAAGAGGTCAGCTCATATTCTCAGTAAGGATAACAATATATTATAAACATTCATAAATAAGCATAAACATTTAAGGCAATGTATAACTAAAAAAATCCTTTTAAACTTGAACTTCATCATAATATGGTAAAGATAAATTCAAAAAATACCATTTACTTATTCACATGGATATTCTAATAGTCGAATAATCACATGTAATATCATTAACCACATTCATAATGATGGAATGCATAATGTCATACTATCAGTAACCACATAGTCAAGGCCTCATGCCAAGACTACAAATACGCTTTTATCGAGGACTTTTTCCAAGACACTAGTTAGTCTCATGAGACCTATCGATGCATCGAGGAGCTATAGAGGGCTCCACCCGCCACTTATTAAGTCCAATGCATTCCTCATATGAACAGGTTTAAATATAACACAAACATTCGTATTAAAACTAGCATACGAAATTTCAATACTTTCTCCATAAACCATGAATGGTATTAAAATAACACATCCATATTCAAACATATCACAAAACCTTCAATAAAATATGGATGTTTTGTATCATAATAAATCACATTCATGTAAGCTTAAATTCCATCAAAGGATGTGGATATAGAATAAATCAAAACAATTTGAGAGAAATATATCTCTTTTTCTAAATAATTTAAAAGTCACATAATTATAAAATAAAACATTTAATTTCAATATATTCTTATAATCTTGTAAGGGAAGCTTTGACAATTTTATAATGGTATAAAATATCCGCACCCGCCGTATAAGTTAAAAGACATTCTTACCTTAATTTTGTCGAAAAGCTTAAAAAGGACCTTGTTCGGAAAACGACAGAAAGATTCCTTTCAAACCATTTTATAAAAGTAAAACAAGGGTATAAATGAATTTAACCTATTTTATAATCAATAGTAAAAATGTTTTGGAATACATTTTTAAGAAACATGGATGTGGATGATAAAGAGGTCCATGTAGATAATCACGTATAAACAACCTCAGATAATGAAGAGATTGTGAATTAAACCCTTACCTTGTACATTTACTTGGTTTAGGGTAGGTTAACATCCTGTATAATGGTGAAATAATAGTTATTAAGTTATAAAAAAATCATATACATTAATATGATATCATATTTGATCTTTTAATACTGTTTGGTTAATAATATCTTTGTATTATCGTCATTTGGGGTGTTAACATACTTGTTTTCTTTTATATGTTTTGTTACATAATACATGTTTGTTATGTATAGGTTGTATATTATTCATATCTATAATGATATCAAGTCTTTAAACATTATTTTTTAATCATCAAATGATAATTATACTTGAATGGATACGATGGGAAATGAATCGCATTGCGTTCGTGGAGGCGGTAATCTGTACGTACGCACGAGCGAAAATATTATTCTTTTGTTATTGAAATAATATATAATGGGATGATATATCATATATACAGAATCATTATCATGTTATATTTATTATTTAGATGAATTATACATCATTTTTATACCCATATAAATAATAATATATTTAATAACAATTACACCACGACGTGGAGACGGTAGGCCATATGGACGCATGTATGGTGACATGTCATTAAATGGATGGATAGAATAATGAATTTTGTTCTTCCATAATTATAATAACATCACAGTGTATATAATATACTGGAGTTATTATTTTAGAATGGAAATAACAAGAAAAGACGAAGTTGAAGAGGAAAGGAACTTGAAAGAGGGTGGTGAAAACATTACCTCTTCATCAGGTTCTCCCTTTTGATTTGATCAAAAGGGCTCCTTAGGTTGTCTTTATGGTCAAACTAAGGCCTCTAGGTTGAATTGATGGAATATTGGAGGATATTTGGGTAGAGTTTGGACGAGAAAAAAGGCATTGAAGGTGTGAAATTGAGAGAAGGGGGAGTGCCCTTTTATAAGAGGGGTGAGGGGCACCATTGGAAAAACTAGAAATATTATTTTATAATAAATTTATATTCAGTTTATAATGGCTCCAAAGTGTATTATTTAATGTTTAATCTGGTGATGGGTCGAAAAAAACTCAACCAAAATGTTTTATAAAGGTTTTGGTCACTATATTAACCTTATATTTTAGTTTTAACTCTTACTTAATTAGTTTGACATTTGACATATCACATTGTATTTTTATATTATATAGTTAATAAACTTACTATATACATCCAAAAGACCCCAAAGTGGTCCATTAATGATAAAACTATCACAATATAAGTCTCTTGGCCGATCCTAATATTTTTAGGAATTGAATATCAATTAATAATATAATATTTGTTTTAAAAACTCTTTTATGTCAATTTTGACAATATTTGGTATTTTATTTTTGTGAAAATTATAACAGAATGATTACTTCGAAAAAAAATAATTAAATCCATAATAGCATGTCATATTAACCTATAAAATTAGTGAATTCATAAAAAGTATCAAATTACATTTATTTTGATATTTATAATATCAATTATTTTAATATTTAATTAATTAGCTAATTACTGCATCACCATTATGTCCTAAATAACATACATTATTTAATGTTTAAAAATTATAAATAAAATACAATTATGTTGGAAATATTTTTATATTTCTAATAAATATTTATAATCGAATTTATCTTATGTATAACCCTATATTAAAAATGTTTTAGTAAATAAACTTTGATTTTAACTCTTTTAACTCTTCTTTGAATTAAATAATAATAAATGTCCAAATCTAATCCAAGTGGACCTAAATGATAATATATTATTCCTACGGTTGTTTATGGTCGAGATACACTTGTCCAATAGAATTATTACATGTTTTAGTGTAATATTAATATCATTTTAACCATAATTACCCTATTTACTTGTAACCATGGTAAATAAAAGTAAAAAGTTACTATTCACCAAAAAATTACTTTTATCTTACTGAACCACATTTGACTCCTTGATATTAACCATTTTTCTCGGATTTTCGATATTCCACTCACAGAAGCGGTAAAATTACGTTTTATGTGAATTTCCAAATTCTCCTAGGAGGTGCGTAAAAGACGGTGAAAAGTTCAATATAATTTTTATATATCTAATATTATTCTAAACTAACTCTAATGAATTACATTGAACTTATATAGGTATTACATATTCATTTTGACCTAAAATAAATTTAAATAAAATAAATAATTATTTAAATAAAAAGTCGGTTTTAACCAATAACTCAGTTTTTTTCACTATTCATCAAAAATTGAATGTTTTCAGAAAAATACCAAAAATTCATCCTAGGATATTTTCGATATTCCAAATCCAAAAATAAAGTCAAATTTTAAGGTTAAAATTTATAAAATTTCAAAAAGTGGGTATTAGTATTCATAACGCTTAGTTTGATTAGTTGTGGTGTGTGTTAGAACTCGAAGTTCTGTACAACACACACTACTATATTATTCAAAGAGAAGCATACCGTGGGAGCTTGGGGTGTCACATTCTCCCCTCCTTCAAATAATTTTGTCCTAAAAATTTCTAGAATACTACTGCATGAAAAGACTCGGGTGGTTCTTCATCAGAAGTTCCTCAGGTTCCCACATTGCTTCTCCCATCTTATGGTTTCTCCACAAAACTTTTACAAGACGAGTCGTCCGATTTCTCAGTAATTGTTATCTAATATCAAGAACCCTGAAGGGATCTTCGCAATAAGGTAGATCAGGTCCCAGTTCGAATTCTTCATAGGTGAGTACATGCGTTAGGTCAGTCATGTATTTCCTCAACAGTGATACGTGGAACACATTGTGAACTTTGTAGAGACTTGGCAGCATTGCCAAATCGTAGGCTACAACCCCAATTCGTTCTAGAATTTCAAAAGGTCCTATGTACCTGGGACTCAATTTACCTTTCTTGCCGAAACTTATAACTGCCTTCCATGGAGATACCTTAAAGAAAACATGATCTCCTACCTGAAATTTCATATCATTCCTTCAAATATCGGCATCGCTCTTCTGCCTACTTTGATCTAATTTGATGTGGTTTTGGATTACCTCCACCCTTTCCATCGTTTCTTGCACCAGTTCGGGGCATACAAGTTTTCTTTGACCAACTTCATCCCAACAGGTTGGTGTGTGACATCTCTTTCCATATAACGCTTCATATGGTGCCATCTGAATACTTGAATTGAAGCTATTGTTATGGAAAAACTCAACCAGAGGTAAATATTGATCCCACATACCCTAAAATTCATGTGAGTAGGATCTCAATATGTCTTCTAAGGTTTGAATAGTCCGTTCTGATTGTCCATCTTTTTTAGGGTGGTAGGCAGTGCTCAAACGAAGTTTAGTTTCCATGGCCTTCTGAAGGTTCTTCCATAATCTTGAATTAGAATGGGGATCACAATCAGAAACAATCAATAGGGGTACTCCATGAAGTATCACAACTTCATTAATATATAGTCTTTCTAGACGTTCCAGTGGTAGATCTTCTCTCCTAGCAAGAAAATGTTCTTACTTGGTAAGACGATCAAAAATAACCCATATTGCATCATTCCTTTTAGGAGTCTTTCGTAGTCCCGTGATAAATTCCATCATGATATTATCCCATTTCCACTCATGTATGGGAAGAGGTTTCATGACTCCTCCAGGCTGTTGCCTTCCAGCTTTCACTTGTTGAAAAACCATACATCATGACACAAAATCAGAAATCTCCCTCTTTATGTAATCCCACAAAAAATGTTCCTTCAAATCAATATATATTTTGGTGCTCCCAGGGTGTATATAGAAATAAGAACTATATGAGTCATCCAAAAATTCTATTTTTAGATCAGGTATATCGGGAACACAATGTCTCTTCCCGAATTTCAAAATTACATCTTCATACACAAAGTCACTCAATATCCCATCATTCACTACTATAATCTTCTTTTGAAATTCTTCAACATTGATCTGATAACTCTTAATCCTTTCTAGTAAAGATAGCTTGGAAAACATTTGAAAAATCATTGATGTTTCACCATCCATGGTGATTCCCATATCCAAATTTACTAGATCCATGAAAATAGGATCCCTTTCAATTCTCATCATGTTCAAAACTCTATGATCTTTTCTGCTCAAAGCATCTGCCACCTTATTTTCCTTCCCTGGGTGGTAGTGTATTGTGGAATCATAATACTAGAGTAGTTCAATCCATCGTGTTTGCCTCATGTTGTGTATTTTTTTGTGAGAAAATATACTTCAAACTCTTGTGATCATTATAAATTTCACATTTTTCACCATAGAGGTTGTGTCTCAATATCTTCAAATCAAAGATCACAGCTGCTAACTTGAGATCATGAGTAGGATAGTTTTGCTCATGAATTTTCAAATTTCATGATGCATAGGTAATAACCCTATAATTCTGCATAAGGACACAACTAAGTCCTTTATTCGATGCATCACTATAAATGACGAACCCATCATTCCCCGATCGTATAGTCAACATAGGAGCATTGAAAAATCTTTTCTTTAGTACTTAGATACATTCTTCACATTCTTTTTTCGAATCAAATTTAACCCCTTTACGTGTCAGCTTCGTTAATGGGTTAGCCAACCGGGCAAAATTCTGGACAAAATGTCGATAATAACCTGTTAAACCAATAAAACTGCGTACCTCCGTTATACTCATCGGTGCTGGCCATTCATGGATTGCCATTGTCTTAGAAGGATCAACAGAGATTCCATCTTTTGAGACAATATGGCCAAGAAAAGAAATCTCTTCAAGCCAGAATTCGCACTTGCTAAACTTCCCATATAATTCATGTTTTCTTAGATTCTTCAGAATAATGCGTAAGTGATTTTCATGATCTTGCTAGCTTTTGGAGTATAACAAGATATCATCAACAAATACCACCACAATATCATCGAGATATTCCATGAAAACTATATTCATTAGATCCATGAATACATAGGGTGCATTAGTCATCCCAAAATGCATTACTGTAAACTCGTAATGCCCGTACCTGGTTCGAAATGCTGTCTTCGGAATGTCCTTCGTCTTCACAGACAACTGATGGTATCCAGATCGAAGATCAATCTTAGAAAAGTATTGAGCTCCATGCATTTGGTCAAATAAATCATCAATGCGAGGTAGGGGATACGTGTTCTCCACTGTTATTTCATTTATTTCCCTGTAGTCGATACATAACCTCATAGATCCATCTTTTTTTAACAAAAAGAATAGGAACTCCCCATGGAGAAACATTTGGGAGAATAAATCCCTTGTTAATCAATTCCTCTTGTTGTTTCTTTAGTTCCACCAATTCTACAGTGGCCATTCTATTAGGGGTCTTCGATATAAGCCTTGATCTAGGAATTAAATCAATGGAAAACACAACTTCTCATTCTGAAGGATTTCTAGGTGAATCTTATGAAAACACATCTACATATACTTTCACAATAGTTACATCTTCTATTTGTACATTCCTTTCCTCACCCATAGTTATTTAATTCTCTTCCTCCCCAATAATTTAATTTAGTTGAGCTACTGGGGGTGGATCTAGTTAAGAATTAAGTGGTGACAATTCTGCTCTAAAGATAAGGTGTTCTTTATCATCATCATCAGAAATTCTAAACTCCTTCTTCTTATAATAAATATTCGCATCATGGTCTGAATGCATCTCCATACTGAGTATTATATCAAACTCAATCATATTTATGACAATGAGATCAGCGGATAAAGAAAATTTATGTGCTCTAATGGGTACTGATTCACAAAACATTGTTGCAATAATACTTCCCTTAGGAGATTTAACTGAAAACTCCCTTGTTAAATAAAATTAGAAATATCTAATTTTCTTAGAAAATTGGGAAGATATGAAGCAGTGTGATGATCTAGAATAAAATAATGCATTTTCTAAACTTTAGGAAACCATTAAATTATCTTCCACAATGTCTTTCGGAGCTTCTACCTCAGCAGTAGTGATAGCATAAGCATGGACTTGATCCCGTGGCCTTTTCCGAGGTAAGTTCTCCTGACGCTTAGGACATTAATTTTCATAATTTCCCTTATCCTGCAATTTTAGCATTGGACATGGGTAGATTCCTTATTCCCCTTGAAATCACGAGCTTGGTGGCCTTTTTCACTACACTTGTAACATACTCCCATTCCCTTCAAAAAAGTACCAGGGTGTTTCTTCCCACATTTACTATAGTATGGATATTTAACTTTTCCCTTCATCCCATTATTTCCATTCCCAGATTGATCAGCAGATCTCTTCTTCTCTTGCATTGCTTTAAAGTCATAAGACATAGAGAATTCCTTTTCTGTCTTGATAGAACATGAGACAATGTGTTTATACGGTGAGAAGGATTGTGAGACTAATGCTCGACGGAGAAATGGTTCTAACCCATAAATTAAACGACTAATCTTATTTCATGGGTTACATATATAATCTCCCACAAACCTTTCTAACCATGTAATGTTAGCCTCATACTTTGTAACATTATAATCCTCCTTTTGTCTCAGAATAAAAAATTTCCTTTCCATATCTGCTCGATGGTCACGGGGAATGTATATTTCTATGAAAAGAACTTTTAACTCTCTCCATTACATATTTGATACTTCATCATCTTTATTTTTGTTTTGTATCAATGACCACCATAGATCAGCATCTCCAGTGAGCTGATAAACTGCCATGATAACTTTTTCCCTTTCACTACTCCCTAAAGCCTGAAATATTTTCTCTAGGGAACTTATCCATTGTTCAGCTACCAATGGATTTGTACTCCCATTGAATGTTGCTGGTTTTTCCTCATTAATCGATCTAACATTGATCCTCCACACTGTGGATCAGGGTTCTCCATACATGTAAGTTTACAATTCATAAACTGAGTGAGTTTTCCCAGTATGGTGATAAGATGATCAACACCAGTTGCATCACCAGCTCCACTATAATTATCTTGAGCAGGCGGGAAATCCCTACATGGATTGAGTGCATTGATACGGTTTCCATTTCATCCACTAGCCACCATTTCTAAACAATGGAAAAAACAAGATTAGTTTATGAATCAAAATACATAATTCTATACTTGGAAAACACTTAACATAAATTGAACTATTTATGGATATAATCCATAATCATAAAAATGTTTTCTTTGAGAATGTATATACTCATAAACCCTTCATAATGTTTTTTAAATAAAATGAAAATTATCCAAAGAATATCCCCAGGGAGTGTCGTAACCAAGAGTGCAGCAAGGATCGTTGTCGTTCAGCAGTTCTTGTTCGAGTCTAGCTCAAAGAGGTGTTTTCGGGTTTTACCCCTAGGTACATATGTGCCAGAGCCACCTCTACTTACTCATATCCAGACATGGATGTATTTCTCAGAAAACTCACAAAATCTCTACAATACCAAAATTCTAGGAAGTTCTTTGACACTAATCCTCAACATCCATCTTAGGTCTATGTTCTCTAATTAGAGTTTATCTAAATCTAGCTTCCAAGGTTTGTACTAAACTTCCTCTGATACCAACTATAATGCCCCGACTCCAGTTACCCAGAGTCGGTGCATTATTACATAACATTTTCATGATCACAAACGATCAAGTCTCGAAAGACCGATTAGTTTAGTAGTATTTGAATAACTAGATACATTCATAATGTTTACATTACATCATAAAGTGAAAACTACATCAACATCTTGTCTCCACACTCATATCCCCTTATACTATCCCTACAGTTAAATCATAAAATACTTCTTCACATCATGGGAAAAATAAAACACTAAAAGGGGTGAGCTCAGATGCTCATAATGGATAACAATATAGAAGAAACTTTCATAAATAAGCATAAACATTTAAGGAAATGTATAACTAAAAAAAAATACTTTTAAACTTGAACTTCAGCATAATATAGAAAAGATAAAATGAAATTATACCATTTACTTATTCACATGGATATTCTACTAGTTGAATAATCACATGCAATATCATTAACCACTTTCTTAATGATGGAATGCATAATGCCAGACTATCAATAACCACATAGTCAAGGCCTTGTGCCAAAACTACAAATATGATTTTTTCAAGGCCTTGTGGAAAGACCGTATTTTGTCTCATGGGACCTACCGATGCATCTAGGAGCTATAGCGGGATCCACCTATAACTTATTAAGTATAATTCATTTATCATATGAATAGGTTTAAACATAACATAAACATTCTTATTAAAACTAGAATACGAAATGTCAATACTTTACCCGTAAACCATGAATGGTATAAAATAACACATCTATAGTGAAACATATCAAAAAACCTTCTATACAATATGGTAGTTTTGTATCATTATAAATCACATTCAAATAATATTCAAATCCATCAAAGGATGTTGACATAGATGAAATCAAAACTATTTGAGAGAAATATCTCTTTTTTTAAATCATTTAAAAGTCACATAATTATAAAATAAAACATTTACATTGAAAATATTCTTATAATCTTGTAATGGATGCTTCGACGATTTTCTAATGGTGGAAAATATCCGCACCCGCCGTATAAGTTAAAAAAACATTCTTACCTTAATTTTGTCGAAAAGGATAAAAAAGACCTTGTTTGGAAAATGACAGAAAGATTACTTTCAAAAGATTTTATAAAAGTAAAACAAGGGTATAAATGACTTTAACCAATTGTCTAGTAAATATTTAAAATGTTTTTAAATACATTTTTACGAAACAAGGATGTGGATGATAAAGAGGTCCCAGTAGATAATCACGTATAAACAACCTCAGATAATGAAGAGATTGTGAAACAAATGCTTACCTTATAATTTTCCTTGGTTGAGGGTAGATTAACCTCCTTTATAATGGTTAAATAATAGTTTTTAAGTTATGAAAGAATCATATACATTAATATTATATCATATATGATCTTTTAATACTGCCTTGTTAATAATATCTTTGTATTATCGTCGTTTCAGGTGTTAACTTACTCGTTTTGTTTTATATGTTTTGTTACATAAGACATGTTTTTTATGGATATATTTTATATTATTAATATCCAGAATGATTTCAAGACCTTTAACATTATTTCTTAATCATCAAATGAGAATTATACTTTAATAGATACGATGGGGAATGAATCACATCGTGTTCGTGGAGGCGGTAATCCGTATGTACGCACGAGCGACAATATGATTCTTTTGTTATTAAAATAATATATAATTGGATGGTATATCATATATACAGAATAATTATCATGTTATATTTATTATTTAGATGAATTATACATCATTATTATACCCATATAAATAATAATATATTGAATAACAATTACACCACGACGTGGAGACGGTAGGCCGTACGTACGCACGTATGGTGCATGTCATTCAAGGGATGGATATAATAATGAATTTGGTTGTTCCATATTTATAATAACATCAAATTATATAGAATATACTGGATTTTTTTTATAATGGAAATAACATGGAAATAAGAAGTTGAAGAGGAAAGGAACTTGAAAGAGGGTGGTGAAAACATTACCTCTTCTCCGGGTTCTTCCTTTTGATTTGATCAAAAAGGCTCCTTAGTTTGACTTTATGACAAAACTAAGGCCTCTATGTTGATGTGAGGGAATTTGGGGAGGTTATTTGGCCAGAGGATGGCCGAGCCAAAAGGCTTTGAAGGTGTAAAATTGAGAGAAGGGGGAGTACCCTTTTATAAGAGGGGTGAGGGGAACCTTTGGAAAAGCTAGAAATATTATATTATAATAATTTCTTATTCTGTTTCTAATGGCTTCAAAGTGGATTATTTAAATTTTAAGGTGAGTATGGGTTGCAAACCACTCAACCAATAGGTTTTATAAAGGTTTGGGTTAGTATAATAAGTTTATGTTTTAGTTTTAACTCTTAGTTAATTAGTTTTACATTTACCATGTCACTTTGTATTTTTATATTATATAGTTAATAAACATACAATATACATCCAAGAGACCCCTAGTGGTCCATTAATGATACACCTATCACAATATAAGTATATTGGCCGAACCTTAAATTTTTAGGAATGGAATATCAATTAATAATATAATATTTGTTTTAAAAACTCTTTTATGTCAATTTTGACACTATTAGGTATTTGATTTTTGTGAAAATCATAAAAGAAATATTACTTCTAAAAAACACAATTAAATCAATAATAACATGTCATTTTAACCTATAAAAGTTGTGGAATTAAAAAAATGTCTCAAATTACTTTTATTTTGATATTTATAATATCAATTATTTTAAAATTTCATTAATTATGTAATTACTGCAACATCATTATGTCATAAATAACTTAAATTATTTAATATCTAAAAATTATAAATAAAATACCATTATTTATGAAATATTTTTATCTTTATAATGAATATTTATAATATAACATATCTTATGTATAACCCTATTTTAATTTTTTTTAGTATATAAACATTGATTTTAACTCTTTTAACTCTTCTTTAAATTAAATAATAATAAATGTCCTAATCTAATCCAAGTGGACCTAAGTGATAATATTTTACTACTAAGGATTTTTTTGGTCGAGATACACTTGTCCAATAGAATCAGGACATATGTTAGGGTAATATTAATATCATTTTTACCCTTAATTACCCTATTTACTTTTAACCGTGGTAAATAAAAGTAAAAAGTTACTATTCACCAAAAAATATTTTTATATTATTGATCCAAATTTTACTCCTTTATATTAACCATGTCTCTATAATTTTCTAAATTACACTCACAGAAGTGGTAAAATTACATTTATGTGAATTTCTAAATTCTCATAGAAGATGGGTAAAAGACGGTGAAAAGTTCAATATAATTTTTATATATCTAAAATTATTCTGAACTAACTCCAATTAATTACATTGAACTTATATAGGTATTACATATCTATTTTGACCTAAAATAAATTTAAATAAAATAAATAATTATTTAAATAAAAAGTCGGTTTTAACCAATAACTCAGTGTTTTTCACTATTCATCAAAAATTGAATGTTTTCAGAAAAATACAAAAAATTCACCCTAGGCTAATTTAGATATTAAGAATCCAAAAATGATGTCCATTTTGAAAGATAAAATTTATAAAATTTCAAAAAGTGGGTATTACTATTCATAACAGCTAGTTTGATTGGTTGTGGTGTATGTTAGAACTCGAAGTTTCGTACAACACATGCCACTGTATTATTCAAAGAGAATCGTACCATGAAACCTTGGGGTGTAAAAATTTTACAATCTAGATTGAGAATATCTCAATAATAGGTATAGAACTAGTAGTAATAAAAATACTTTTATTAATAATAATTTTTCAATTCAATAAATTACAGTTGGCTATGTGATTGTAAAGAGGTAGGTACCAGTATGGTAATTTGAGAGAATCATTGCATCCTCTATAAATTTATAAATTATAATATTAATATTCTAATAATTTTCATTATTCAGGAGAGTTTGGGTGATATTGATGAAGGTATGGTGTACACATGAATAAGGGGATGGGCATGCGACTAAGCTTCATTTCCCCTTGCAATACTATATTTAATTTCTTAACATAATATATATCCTAAGGAAGTTGGGGCACATGAATCATGATTTTTGTCGTACTATACATGCATGGGAGGGATTTACTCACTATGTCATTATTATATATATAATATTATAATTATAATTATAATTATAATAACTATTATTAATATATAGTTTCCTCTATAACTACTACATGTGACGTAAGGTTGATGATCCTTTTACAATATCACGATCAATATATTTAAGAAGAAATTTCAATAACATTATCAGGTATTTAATTCAGACTTATGGTTTGGTCCCACAAAGCACAATTCATGTGTGATGTTGTGAATACATTTTTTCACTAGGTATCAATTTTTTGGAATGTAAATAGAATATCCTAATTTTTTTTCCATGATGATAAAAAATTAATGATTAATTTTTGAATCATGTATTTTTTCATAGAAATTTTTATTAAATAATGTTTTATCCCATGATACCAATGATCGAGCTCATGAATTTATCAGACTTTACCAAACTGAGGAATGAATAGTGCCATGCTTAGAGAGACAGATTATGTACCCATATAGGGAATTATTTTTACTCTTTTTAGAAAAGAATGGAGCCATTTTCCTTATTTTTCATTTTGTATTTTGACATTTAGTGGATCCCTATGAATAGTTTCAATATAGATCTCAATCGATTGAGTCTATTCCCTTAGACAATAATTATGAGGGTACCATAGAACATTGAATACTCAAAAAAGGATTATGAAACATCTTTATAAATAGATTGATAAATATTTTTTGAATCCCCCCATGAGACCTAGGGTAGAATCCTCTATCTATTATAATATTTTTCTTTAGTGGAACTATATTGACCAACTAATAAATTTTATGATATTCTACACAGAGGGATATTATATTTTGGTTTCATGGTTCCACCAATATCCTGGTTCTAACCCCCAATTTGCATATGGATATTAGTTATTTTATGATTAGGTGTTGTCTGATTGAGTGTGTATAATAGAGGATTCAACTCAATTTTTCATTATGATTATCCTTGTATAGAAACAATGATAGTGACCTTTCAGATTATATTCATTAGTATACTGAAGCATCTGGATCTTGAACTCTTGGATGAGTGTAATCAGTGGCAGCATAACTTATAGAGTAGATTCCCCCAAATGATAATTACCTCAAAACCATGAAATGAATCTACTATATGGGAGTAATTCAGACATACCTTAGACATGGAGTTTATTATGAGTATGTCTAGGTTATCATTTATTATCATTATGTCTCATATAAGGATTTAAATGAATATTTATTTGTGAGATTAAAACTCTTATATATTTAAATTTGGATGTTTTTAGGTGTCATATTGGGTATTATTATACTCAACTTATACATGGAATATTCCCATATTTTTCATGTCTTGTATAGATGAAGAATCATTTCTCAGTGTTGTTAAAGGATTGAGAGTTGGTGGAGCATAGTTTGGGATAAACAGACAAACTTTCATAACAATATTTCATTTGGTAACAGTTTCCTCTTTCTTAGAATGTCATAAAATATTAACATTTTCTGTGGAATTTTATTTTGAACTTATATTTAGTTACATTAATTTTTCAACTCTGATGTGGGATAGATTTTGTGTATGTATTTATTATATATTTTTTTACTTTCTCAGCATTGCACAATCATGGAGATGTGTGAGTACGTAAAGTTATATTGGATAAATCCATACATTTGTGAGATATTGCTATTCAACTCTAGTTTCCAATATATAGCCTAGTAGAGTTGGTATTAGGGTGTAATAATTGGATTTTCACCAACTAGAAAGACCCATATGGATAACATTGTGATTGATTTTTATTAGAGAAGAATCATTCTTGGACTAGTGTTTAGAGATTTTTTAGTATTGAGGTTTGGTTTAGGAACTAGGAAAATAGATTCAATGACCTTTTGAGATTATATATTAAGTCTGGTATCTAGTGTTTGTGTATTGGAAAACATATATGTTCACCATTATTCTAACTACCATATTTTTGACTAAATACGTGTAGGAATTGGTTGTAAGGATACATTGGTACATGCATCATATTGGAGTGGATTGTGATTTACATGGCCTTCATGAGTGAAATATCTAGATATAATTAGTTATTATGGTTCTATATTTTATTAGTGAATGATACCATGATAATAAAAATCCTATATTCTATAGAGGGATCATGGTTATGATCTACCCTAAGATGAGGCTTCATTTTTCAAACCTATAAAGGAGGAAATTCCTTTAGTGTATTTGATGGAGATGACTCCACTCGTTCTGTTACACACCACAACAGCTCTAGTGATTTAGGTGGATGCACCACATTGAGCAGTAAAGTGTTTTTTATAGGTGATTCAACAATAAAATGTACATTTTTTGAGTTATAGAGATAGATATTACTTAGGATTTGAGGTGAGTTAGTCCCTCTTACACAGGTGGTAGAGGACTGGCATATTCATGTTGTGTGAATGTACCACTTTTTTAGGAACCCTGTTGATCATGGTCCTAGATGAGAAGATTATCTAGGATTTCATAGGTCATTAGACTATATTTTTTATATTAATTTTTGACTTGAATTTGGACACAAAAAAGGAGGTATAATCTCCCACTCAAAGATGCATTCTTGTGTTTCAATATGAAACCTTGTGGGTGAGTAAGTTCCACCCAAAGTGGTTTGTATTGTGGTTCGGTGAATGAGTTATTTGACATGTATTTTTGATTTCTTTTTAGTGTGTTATGGTGTCAGAGTGAGGCTTGATATTGGTGAACCGGTTAGTACGGTAAAGTATAACTTTTGGAGGTATGAGTTACTGACCAAAAGATCAGAGTGTGTATTATGGTTTTACATGAATATTAATTTATACTTTATTATTATTATTAAATAGTCACAAGACAAATCTCTATGAGTTTAACCAATGTTATAATCCTAATGATACTAGTGGGGCCTTTAGCTCGATAATTTTGTAGGAGTATCCTATAATGATTGTTAGTGATCATACACTTCTATCATCACTGTGACCAAACTCTTGGAAGAGGGAGAGCCTCAAATGGAATATTATAATAGTATCAATTAGACCCTATGATATGTTCCTCGGTGTGGATTGTTTTTATTCCATCCACAATTAATTAGATTTTACCAGCAGGGGTGACATTGTATTCAAATTAGTGTGGTGGAGTTTTCCTTATTTGGTGATAAGCAATACCCGAGAGAGTGGGATGAGATAATATGTTGGAGGATACACCTAATTACCTCTCACATTCCATGTATGACCATAATATTAGTGGAAATGTGGGAATTCAGTATCCTATGATGTTGAATGAGTTTTATGATTTCTTCCCTGACGATGATCAATAATTACCTCCCCATAAAATCTTTGATTTCAGTATAGACAGTTACTAAGTAAGGCATGATATTTGTGCCATCTTATTGGATGGCCCCATTGAGTATTGAGAGATAAAGGTAATGTCTGGTGATATATATATATAGGGATTTGTATGACCCACTGTATTTTTGTAGGAATCCCAATGGTTTTTGTGTAGAAGATAAATTAGAGCTTCTAATTAGGTGTGAAATGAAATCATGTGAACTAGGTGATAGTAATGGATAAATATCCACCACTAATAATCAATGAATTCATTAACCAGTTTTTAGAGGTTGAGTTGTTGATGGATTTTGACCTATATGTGAGTTATCGGTAGTTTATAGTTTTTATGGAGGTTATACTGAAGGTGGAATTCCCAAGTTGTTGTGTTTTATTTGATTTCATGGAAATACTATTCAGTGAGTTAAATTACAAAGAAGAGTGTACGGGACTTATAAATTGGATCCTTATATTAACATTGATTAGTTCATGGAAGTAGCACTCAACAAACTCATGGTGTGTTTGATGTCAGAATTGGATCATGTAACACCCTTTTGGATGGTTCAGAACATGTTCATTGAGTACCATCACTATGGGGATATTTAAAGGAGTTATTTCTAGATTTGGGAGGTCCTCTTCTTGGGATATGTATGATCAAGTATGGGAGTGATATTTCACACAAAAAATTCTATGAATGTTATAGCTAGAGGTACAAACAAGGTTCTGGTCATATTATAGGATTCCTATAGTGAAGTTTTATATCTAATATTTTTGATTGAGTTGATGGTGTAGTTGACCTTTTCTAGAGTTCCCATTAGGGTGAGGATGGTGCAGTGTATCTATAGTATATGGTTGTTACCCCTCCTCAACTTCAACGATCAAGGGAATCAAAACTATCCCATATCAAATTATAGATTCATCATAAAAAATATTGACATAAAATGTTCTTGATAAATTTTATAATGTATTGGATAAAGTCATCATTTTTTTAAGAAGACTGGTGACACTGAACATTTCTCAAGAAGAAGTGACGGGGAGGTTACATTCCATTAATAATATTTCTAGTAGAGGATAGGATGTACTAGGATCCCTTATAATTTTTTGGAATCTGAGATTGTTATATTTTTTTAGTATAAACTCTTTATGTCTCACACATTGGTTGGTGAATATCGATAGAGATTGTTGGATAGTTTTGGATTCTTATGTGTGATTCAGTTAGTCCGAAATTTTGGAAATACCGAAACTATATTTTCAGGATGTGAATCTTCACTCACATAATGATTATAGATAAGTTGTAGAAGACCTTTGAGACTCAGTTGTGGTTTATCACGGGGTTAATACCGTATTAATATATCCAACTTGTGAAGACCTTTATGCTTAAAGATAACAAGATATGTGTTAGCAGGTTAGTTTGGCTCCATATCTATAAGGATCATCTAAAAACAGTTATGGTTGTGCGTAATTGTAGTTAATAATCCTATATCTATGTAGAAAAATTTTGGCACATGTATGGGAGACCAAGTAGGTCATTATTTTACTAGTAAAAGCCAGTGGTAGATAGTTCTTATGGTCCTGGAGATGGTGTCAGATGCATTTTAAAGTGTACAGTTCATATATGGGTGGATGAGGGCTTCCAACGACTATCGAGGGCCTCTAATGGGGATATTATGTACGACCTGGGGGTTTGAAAAGGATATTATTTTTTCTTGTTATATTTCCCACGATTTGGGTCATAGAGTGTTGGACGGGGTGATATGATCTTTATGGAATTTATAGGACCAATTATTATGATCAGTGAATTCAAGAATGGGAAGAGATGACTCTTTCTGGGAAATAATTCACTTCAGTCCATGTTGTTGGGTATCCTAAGAACTTATAATATAGTTCGTAGGCACGGTAAATGCAGAGGAGATCTATGTATCTTTTTGTGAGTAGGTTTTTTATTTTTGAGAGGAAAATAACTAAAGGTGGGGAAACAATAGTTTCCCTATTTTTATCTTTTCATAAATTGTAAAATAGTATCTAATTTTTTTGGATTCATTCAGTGAAATAGCATGAGATTCGATGTCATGATGATATCAAAGATTAAAAATTAAAAATTAAAAATTGATTATATCAAGCACAAACATGTTTCTATAATTAATTGAATAACTATAGAAAAAAATCCTAAAATCAAAAATCAAAGACCACTTATGATCATCAAATGAAGGTTTTACCCTTGAAATGGAACAATTCCTACTGACATTAGGTATATAGATAAATAACCACATTGATGAATTAAAGGAAATAATTTAAATAATTAATTTAATTATCATTATTTGATTAACCATAATGAATCTTCTATATAATGTCTTATTTTTATAATCCCCTACATTTGTCCATAATACTATAGGGAATGAAGTGATGATGAGGGAGAACCTTGGTGGTTCTTGCATTGTAAGATGGTCGTGAGATCATGGATAAGGTATTATATTATCACGAGGATCATCATAATTGATATATTTCATCAAAATCACTAACAACATCAATTCGAGAATGGTATTCATAAATTATGGATCCAAACATAGTTAGAGAATATTATTTTGTGGTTTTATCGCTATTTAATGATTGAGATAAATGAAAATTAACCCTCTAAAAAAATATTTCATCGATCAGTCTCTATTAGTTTCCCAATGTTTGATTCTATTCAATATCTAAGAATTTTAAATTTATTAATCTTTTTTTTGATAATCCCGTTATTTTTATTCCTTCAATGATTGAAAAAAATAACAACCATGGAAGAAGTCTCAAATTATGTTTAGTTACCTTATCCCTCCCATAGTGGCATTCATTATCAGTAATTGGTCAGTGGATGATTCCACAATACCATAAATTATCGATCAATGTGACTTCTTAGTTTAGTACATATGAATTTGGTTTCAATTTAATATTAGAGTTTCAGGGAAGCAACGGAGGTGTGAGATGTAAAAAGGATCCCAAATACGGATTGCATAATGGTATTTTTGTGGGTCCGACTGAGAGTATATCATGAGTAGATGTTATAATAATAATAATAATTATAATAATAATAGTAGTATTATAAATAATAATAATATTGTTTTGGTCATAATTATGAGGGTGGTACACATGGTTTAAGGGAGAGGGCCTTCATTATGGGAATATGGGATATTCATTACCCCTTTATAAATTTAAATATACTGATGATGTGATTAAAATGGTTATCTATGATAGGAGTGATGCCCCGATGATGTAATGTTGTGTGCTTAAATAGGGGGAGGGAGTGTGTCCTAGTTTAATATACCCATATTATATTACATTTTTCTAATATAATATATTATACAAGGGAGCTTGGGAATATGAAGACTTATTTTCACCCAACGGTATGAACATTGGAGGTATTTACTCTCTATGTCCTTATTTTATACCTAATATTAATATTAATAATAATAATATTTTTTTTATTTTTACAGTGATGATTCCTCTAGAACTCCTCTATGATACATATTCATGACCTATCTATTTTATCCAATATAACACCCCATTATTTCATAGTGCGTTATCTCTTCAGAATAATTCAATAACTTGCACTACACGCTACACCGAGTTCAAACGCACCATGACTTACCAAACTAGCCGATCAAAAGAGGTTATGAATAGTATTAACTGAATTTTGAACATTATATAATCCTTATAATTTTCAAAACCATTTTATGAGTTTCTTAGACATAATGTAAGACCAAATTCATTTTTTTCAGATAAAAGGTGTATTTTTCAAAAAAAAATGCACTTTTACCGACTTTTAATGGTGAACCCTTTTTAAATCCAATATTTTCAAACTTTTATATATTAAATTTGTATAAATAAATTTATTCTATAGAATGGGTACATAAAAAATTTACAATTTAACACCCCCAAACTTTCTCGGTACGCTTCTCTTTGAATAATACAGTAGCGTATGTTGTACACAACTTCGAGTTGTAACACACACCACAACCAATCAAACTAGCCCTTATGAATAGTAATACCCAAATTTTAAAATTATATACATTTTATCTTTCAAAATGGAATTCATTTTTGGCTTCGTAATATTGAAATTATCGTATGATGAAATTTTGGTACTTTTCAGATAACTTTTATATTTTGATGAATAGTGAAAATTACTAAATTTTTATTAAAAACAAATTTTTTAATCAAAATAATTAATAGTGATAAATTATGAATTTGAGTGGTTTTAAAGTATATTTAGAATATATTTTTACCATTTAATAAAATTTTGGTCATTGGAAATTATTTTACATTTAAACCGCACATAAACAAGTGTCAATCTTTTGATAGTTATTATCTCTTAAAAACACGCTTTTTGTTTTGATAGCGGGAATTAATTTTAAATTAATTTCTGCCAATTATGTGTTTTGAATTTGTAAAAATGGTCTCCATATTTGGAATCAGGATGTAAAAATTTTGTAAATAGGTAACTTTTATTTTTAGACATTTTGAATAATTACTTCGGTAATATTTTATTTACCATGGTTAAAGGGTATATCCTGTAAATAAGGGTAAAATAATAATGTTATAATCATAATAGATTATCCTAAAACGTGTCTTAAACAAATTGGTTGATACATTTCCGACCATGTGAATCTTTGGGTCTATTTTGGGACCCCATGGATCCACTTGTAAATGATAATCACGCTTTATATTAATTAAGTTAAAATAAATACAAAAATGACATAAGCATATATCTTTCAGCAAAAAAAATTTACATAGGGTTATATATGTTGTATTTTCAACTATAAATATTCATTATAAAGAAAAAACGATTTCCTTCATAATTTTATGTTATTTATAATTTTTAGACATTAAATAATTTAAGTTATTTATGACTCAATGGTGATACAGTAATTATCTAATTAATGAAATATTAAAATAATCGATATTATAAATACCCAAATAAATATAATTTTAGACTTTTTATGCATTTCGCTAATTTTATAGGTTATTATGACATGTTATTATTGATTTAATTTTGTTTTTTTGAAGTTATCATGCTTTTATGATTTTCACAAAAATCAAATACCAAATAGTGTCAAAATTGACATAAAAGAGTTTTTAAACAAAATATTATATTATTAATTGATATTCAATTCCTAAAAATCTAATGTTTGTCCAAGAGACTTATATAATAATATTTGTATCATATATGGACAACTTGGTGGTCTCTTGGATGTATATAGTATGTTTATTAACTATATAATAGAAAAATAAAAAGCGACATGGTAAATGTCAAACTAATTACCAAAGAGTTAAAAGTAAAATATAAGGTTAATATAGTGAACCAAACCAGTATAAAATCTATTTTTTGAAAATATTTCGACCCATACCCACCTTGGACTTTGATTAATCCACTTTGGAGCCATTATAAACAGAATATGAATTTTTTATAAAATAATACTTTAAGTTATTCCTAAAGAGCCCCTCCCCCCCCCCTTATAAAAGGACACAACTTCTAACCAATCATTCACACATTAAAAGCCCTTTTTACGGACAAACTCTGCCCAAATATCCTCCCAACTTTCCTCAATTTATCCTAGATTCCTTAGTTTGATCAGAAATCCAACCTATGGATCCCTTTTGTTCAATCCAAAAGGAAGAACCCGAAAAGAGGTAACGTCTTCACCACCCTCTTTAATGTTCCGTTCTTTTTCAACATCTTCTTTCCTTGTTATTTAAATTATAAAATAATAACTCTAGAGTATTATATATAATGTGATGTTATTATAATTATGGAACAAAAAAATTCATTATTCTATCCATCCCTTTAAGGACATGTCAACATACGTGCGTACGTACGGCCTACCGTCTCCAGGTTGTGGTGTAATTGTTATTCAATATATTATTATTTAGATGGGCATAATAAATATGTATACATCATGTAAATAATAAATATAACATTATAATAATTCTTTATATATGATATACCTTCCAATTATATATTATTTTAATATCAAAATAATGATATTGTCGCTCGTGTGTACGTACGGATTACCGTCTCCACGAACGCGATGAGATTCATTCCCCATAATATCCATTCAAGACTAAATTTTATCGGATGATTAAAAATAATATTTAAGGACTTGATATCATTATTGATATGAATAAGATACAACCTATCCATAACCAACGTGGCTTATGTAAAAACCCATATAAATGAAAATGAGTAAGTTAACACCCGAAACAACGATAATACTAAGATATTATCAACAAAGCAATATTAAAAGATCCTATATGATATCATATTAATGTATATGATTCTTTTATAATTTAATAAAAATTATTTTACCATATACAGGAGGTTAACCGACCCTCGACCGAGGAAAAGTATAAGGTAAGTGGTTTTCATCTCACTACTTATTCTCGTGAGATTCATGCCATATTACCACTATTACCTTTTTTGTGGTGTGTGTACTACCGATTATTGTATTCATTGTGTAATAAACTTTAATTTATGTGTATTTAAATATTCATTGTATGATACCTCTTCCAAGGGGTGTATTTTTCGTAATTTACAAAATTGGTAAGGGTTTATTTCACAATCCCTTCATTATCCGAGGTTGTTTATACGTAATTATCTTCTGGGACCTCTTTATCATCCACATCCATGTTTCTTAAAAATGTATTTCAAAAAATTATTACTATTTTAAATAATATGGGTTAAAGTCATTTATACCCTTTTTTACTTTTTATAAGATGTTTATAAAGGAATCTTTCCTTCGTTTTCCAAACAAGGTCCTTTTTAACTGTTTCGGAAAAATTAAGGTAAGAATGTCTTTTTTTAACTTATATAGCGGGTGCAGCTATTTTCCACCGTTATAAAATCTTTGATTCTTCCCATAATAGATTATAAGAATATATTTAAAGTAAATTTTTTATTTTATAATTATGTGACCTTTAAATGATTTAAAAATGAATATTTTAAGAATTTCTGAAAGGTACTCTTTATCAAGATCATAATTTTGAATGTTTTGAAGATTTATCTTTCTAAATCTTTTTAATTAATGTCCATGTTTTCAAAATGATTTTAAGGATTTATTTATATGGAAATAAATTTTTTGAAATTATATTTCTTTTCAAAAGTTTCAATGTGGTATGGGATACATTGATTCAAAAATCTCTTATCATTTAATTCCTTAATAAATGTGTGACTTTTAAGTGATTTTAAAAATATATATATTTCTCTCAAATAGTTTTGATTTCATCTATGTCAACATCATTTAATGGATTTTAAGTTTATTTGTAGTTGATTTATTATGATACAAAACATCTATATTTTATTGAAGGTTTTGTGATGTGTTTGACTGTGGATGTATTATTTTTATACTATTAATGTTTTATGGAGAAAGTATTGACATTTCGTATGCTAGTATTAATACGAGTGATTATGTTATGTTTAAAACTGTTCATATGAGGAATGAATTAGACTTAGTAAGTGACCGGTGGAGCCCGCTATAGCTAATCGATACATTGGTAGGTCTCATTAGAAAAATTTGTGTCTTGGAAAGAGGCCTTGAAAAAATCTTATTTGTAGTCTTGGAATGAGGCCTTGGCTATGTGGTGACGATAGTCTGGCATTATGCATTCCGTCATTATGAAAGTGGTTATTGATGTTGCATGTGATTATTCGACTAGTAGAATATCCATGTAAATAGGTAAATGTCATTATTTCATTTTATCTTTTCCATATTATTATGAAGTTAATGTTTAAAAGGATTTTTTTAGTAATACATTGCCTTAAATGTTTATGTTCATTTATGAAAGTTTCCGCTATATTATTATCCTTACGGATTATCTGAGCTCACCACATTCAATGTTTTATTTTTCCTAGGATGTGAAGAAGTAATTTATGAATGACCTTCAGGGATAGTATGCGGGGATATGAGAGTGGACTATGGAGACAATGTTGTTGTAGTTTTCATTTTTATGATGTAATGTAAGACATATAAATATATCTTGTGTTTCCAAGGTTACTAAACTAATCGGTCTTTCAAGATTTGATCTTTCTTGTGATCATTCCAATGTTATGTAATAATGTACCGACTCTGGGTAACTCGGGCCGGGGCGTTACAGCTGGTATCAAAGGAAGTTTAGTACAAACCTTGGAAGCTAGATTTAGATAAAATCTGATTAGAGCACATAGACATAAGATGGTATTTGAGGATTAGTATAGAAGAACTTACTAGAATTTTTGAATTGTAGAGATTCTTTGAGTTTTCCGAGAAATACATCCCTGTCTGGATACGAGGAGGTAGAGGTGGCTCTGGCACAAATGTACCTAGGGGTAAAACCCAAAAACACTGCTTTGAGCTAGACTCGAACGGGAACTAGTGCACGACAATGGGCCTTGCTGCGCTCTTGGTTACAACACTCCTGGGGGATATGCTTAGAATAATTCTCATTTTCTTTACAAACCATTATGAATTGTTTATGAGAATATACTTACTCAATGAAAAAAATTTATGATTATAGATTATATCCATAAACTGTTTAATTTATGTTAAGTGTTTCATAAGTTTTGGATTAGGTATTTTTTCATAAACTAATCTAGTTTATGCCATTGGTTAGATATGGTGCCCAGTAGAAGGAATGAGAACTCCAACAATACGCATGATCCAAAGAGTAAGAAGGACCATATATTTCATGGTATTAATCCATTATTTAGAAGGGGAATAGTCTCACATGTATTATCATCATATGAAGAAATAGTATAATGTATTTATAAGATAAGTAATGAGTTCTCTGAGTCCTATGGATTTGAAGGGAAGAAAGAGAAGAAAAGGATGGAATAGAGAAAGATGGATAAAGGGAAGTGGGAAAAGAAGAGTCTTCCCATATATGATAACTGTGGGAAGAAACACCCTAGAACTTGCCTGAAGGGAATGAGAGTTTGATATAAGTGTGGAGAAAAATGACACCTTGTACGTGATTGCAAGGGTACGAAAATGGTTTCAAATGTACAATGCTTCATCTACAAGGAGATGAGACAATACATGAACCAAGGTCCCAATCATCAGACTAGGCCGCAAATGATGCTATTGGAAATAATCAAGTTATGATACTACCACAGATGAAGAGGAATTACTATTGTTCTTATGTTGTTGTTTTGGAATTATTTCATTTAAGTGGTGTATCAATGATTCACTTGAAATAAATAAGTATTGTACAACAGTACTATTTCATTAAGGACTTGAGATTGTGTGGAACAATGAAAAGTGACTCAATATCAGGTTAAATTGTTGGAAAATATATGGATGAGAGAAAGATAAACCATAATATGGTTCTGATACCGAGGTAGTAATTTTTGAATAATACATGATTTATTTAGATAAATTATATTGGATAATCTTGACGACCTTGAAACTGATTAATGATTTGTATATTCCATCATTGTTGGAGTTTACAACATTTTTGGATAGAAGGAGTATATCCAGTATTCTATAAGTAATAAGGGATCATAAACGTAATCAATAAGGTTTTATGGTATTTCAGGATGTTGCGGGGTTCTAAAAGAATACATGATGAAGGTGTTCTAATGCTATTATGTGTAAAAATGGATCTTCATTGTGTTTACTTGCCTTATAAATTTTGGACTGTGAGTTTAGGCAGAAGAATTTTGGATAAGTCTAGTTTGAGATTATTTTTGGATTTTCATAAAAAGACAACCCGGAGGTCGGGCGGCGACACATCGCGTCCGGCAAGGCCGCGAGACTTCAACCCACAACCAAAGGGAGACAAGGGTATATCACCTACCACTGAACCACGTGATGTACTGGATTGAATAATGTAGTTTTTTAACGGTTCTGCTAGATATATTATAAATTCATTTTTTAACCCCATATGAATAGGATAAATAGAATATTATTTTTAAGTTCTATTATCATTTATAGTGAAAGATGAGTATGTGGTAGAACATAGTTAAAGGATGAGAATCTAAATTTCAAGTATATATTTTTCTTCTTCTCTTATTCAATGAAGAAATTAATTCTTATAATTTAGTGAAGGGATCTCAAAACAAAAAAAAAATTATCCTAATACCATATGTTTTGTTGAACCGATGGTATTTTAAATCATCGTAGATTGATGAATTTAAAGCCCTCAATTTTACACTTGTTTGTGATTGATGACCTTAATCACTACCTATAAATATTTATGTTTTCCCTCCAATTATATGTCTTTAATTTCCACCAATGTTCTCTTAATCGAGATCATAATTTGGTGGTGACCCTTTTATTTCCCTTTTCCTCGTATTAAGACAAAATTTTATTAACCCAATTTCTGATGTGGGTTTTTCCACAAAGATATTTTCTATTTTCAACCTTTTTTTTCGAAGAAAATTTTCAAATTGCGAGGACGCAATTTCTTGAAGGAGGAGAGAATGTCATACCCCAATATTTCATAGTGTGTTATCTCTTAAAAATAATTCAATAACTAGTACTACACGCAACACTGAGTTCAAGCGCACCATGACTTACCAAACTAGCCGTTTAAAAGAGGTTATGAATAGTATTAACAGAAATTTGAACATTTTATAATCCTTATTATTTTAGAATCAATATTATGAGTTTATTAGAGATAATTGAAAAACAAATTCATTTTTTTTCAGATAAAAGGAGTATTTTTCAAAAAATGCACTTTTACCGACTTTTAATGGTGAACCCTTTTTAAATCCAATATTTTAAAACTTCTATATATTTAATTTGTATAAATAAATTAATTATTTAGAATGGGGACATCAAAAATTTACAATGTAACACCCCAAGCTTCCTCGGTACGCTTCTCTTTGAATAATATAGTATTGTGTGTTGTACACAACTACGAGTTCTAACACACACCACAACCAATCAAACTAGCCCTTTTATATAGTAATACCCACCTTTTAAAAATTTATACATTTATCTTTCAAAATGAACTTCATTTTTAGATTTGGAATATCAAAATTATCCTAGGATGAAATTTTGGTACATTTTGGATAACTTTTATATTTTGATGAATAGTTATAATTACTAAATTTTTATTAAAAACAACTTTTTTAATCAAAATAATTAATAGCAATAAATTATGAATTTGAGTGGTTTTAAAGTATATTTAGAATATATTTTTTCAATTTAATACAATTTTGGTCATTGGACATAATTTCACATTTAAACCGGACATAAACATGGGTCAATCTTTTGATAGTTATTATCTCTTAAAAACACGCTTTTTGTTTTGGAAGCGGGAATTAATTTTAAATTGATTTCTACCACTTCTATGTTTTGAATTTATAAAAATGGTCTCCATATTTGGAATCAGGATGTCCAAATTTTGTAAATAGGTATCTTTTATTTTTAGACATTTTGAATAATTATTTCGGTAAATATTTTATTTACCATGGTTAAAGGATATATCCGGTAAATAAGGGTACCAAAATAATATTATAATAATAATAAATTAAACTAAAACATGTCTTAACCCTATTGGTTGATACATGTCCGACCATGGGCATCTTTGGGTCGATTTTCGGACCCCATGGATCCACTTGTAAGTGATAATGGCACTTTATATTAATTAAGTTAAAATAAATACAAAAATTACATAAGCATATATCTTTTAGAAAAACAATTTTTACATTGGGTTATGTATGTTGTCTATTCTAATTTAAATTTTTATTAAAAAGATAAAAAATATTTAATCCATAATGGTATTTTGTTTATAATTTTTCGACATTAAATAATTTATGTTATTTATGACACAATGGTGATGTAGTAATTACCAAATTAATGAAATATTAAAATAATCGATATTATAAATACCCAAATAAAAATAATTTGATATTTTTAATGAATTTGACTAATTTTATTGGTTAATATGACATGTTATTATTGATTTAATTATGTTTTTTTTGAAGTAATCATGCTGTTATGATTTTCAAAAAAATCAAATACCAAATAGTGTCAAAATTGACATAAAAGAGTTTTTAAAACAAATATTATATTATTAATTGATATTCAATTCCTAAAAATATAATGTTTGGCCAAGAGACTTATATTATGATAGGTGTATCATAAATAGAATACATGGGGGTTGATTGTATGTATATAGTATGTTTATTAACTATATAATGTAAAAATACAAAGTGACATGGTAAATGTCAAACTAATTAACTTAGAGTTAAAACTAAAAGATAAGGTTGATATAGTGACCCAAACCTGTCAAAAATCTATTTTTGGAAAGTCTTTATACCCATCCCCACCTTATAATTTTAATAATCCCCTTTGGAGCAATTAGAAACTGAATATGAATTTATTATAAAATAATACTTTATGTTTTTTCTAAAGAGCCCCTCCTCCCCCTTATAAAAGGACACCACTTCTAACCAAATATTCACACATTCAAAGCCTTTTGGTTCGGCCAAAATCTTCAAAAAATATCCTCCCAAATTCTCTCACTTATTCTTGGAGGCCTTAGTTTAATCATAAATCCAACCTACGGAGTCCTTTTGATCAAAACAAAAGGAAGAACCCGAAAAAGAGGTAACGTCTTCACCACCCTCTTTAAAGTTCCTTTATTCTTCAACATCTTATTTACTTGATATTTACATTATAAAATAATAACTCCAGTATCTTCTATTTACTGTGATGTTATTATAATTATGGAAGAAACAAATTCATTATTCTATTCATCCCTTGAATGAAATGTCACCATACGTGCGTATGTGCGGCCTACCGTCTCCACGTTGTGGTGTAATTGTTATTAAATATATTATTATTTAGATGGGTATAATAAAGATGTATAAATCATGTAAATAATAAATATAACATGATAATGGTTCTGTCTATATGATATACCATCCAATTCTATATTATTTTAATAACAAAAGAATGATATTTTCGTTCTTACGTACGTACGGATTACCATCCCCACGAACGCGATGAGATTCATTCCCCATCGTATCGATTCAAAACTAAATTTTATAGGATGATTAAAAATAATATTTAAGGAATTTATATCATTATGGATATGAATAAGATACAACCTATACATAACAAATGTGTCTTATGTAACAAATCATATAAAATAAAACGAGTAAGTTAACACCTGAAACAATGATAATACTAAGATATTATCAACAAGACAATATTAAAAGATCATATATGATATCATATTAATGTATATGATTATTATATTATTTAATAACAATTATTTCACCATTATACCGGAGGTTAACCAACCCTTGACCAAGGAAAAGTACAAGGTAAGGGGTTTTCATCTCACTCCTTATTCCCGTGAGATTCATGCCATATTTCCACTGTTACTTTTTGTGTGGTGTATGTACTACCCATAATTGTAATCTTTGTGTAATACACTTTAATTAATGTGTATTTACATATTAATTGTATGATACCTATTTCAAGGGGTGTATGTTTTGTAAGTTACCAAATTTATAAGGGTTTATTTCACAATCTCTTTATTATCCGAGGTTGTTTATACGCAATTATCTACTGGGACCTCTTTATCATCCACATCCTTGTTTCTTAAAAATGTATTTCAAAACATTCTTACTATTTTAAATACTGCGGGATAAATTCATATATACCGTTTTTTGACTTTTTATAAGATTTTTATAATGTAATATTTCCTTAGTTCTCCAAACAAGGTCCTTTTTAACCTTTTCGACAAAATTAAGGTAAGAATGTCTATTTTTACCTTATACGGTGGGTGCGGATATTTTCCACCGTTATAAAATCTTTAAAGCTTACCTTACAATATTATAAGAATATATTGATAGTCAATGTTTTATTTTATAAATATGTGACCTTTAAATGATTTCAAAATTGATATTATAATAATTTGTGAATGGTAGTCTTTATAAAGATCAGAATTTTAAATGTTTTAAAGATTTATCTTTCTAAATATTTTTAATTAATGTCCATGTTTTCAAAATTATTTTAAGGATTTATTTATATAGACATAAATGTTTTGAAATGATATTTCTATTCAAAAGTTTCAAAGTGGTATGGGATACTTTGATTCAAAAATCTCTTTTAAATTACTTCCTTAATAAATGTATGACTTTTAAATGATTTCAAAAATAGATATATTTATCTCAAATAGCTTTGATTTCATCTATGTCAAAATACTTTGATGTATTTTATTTTTATTTGAAGTTGATTTATTATGATACAAAAATTCCATATTGTACTAAAGATTTTGTGATATTTTTGAATGTGGATGTGATATTTTTATACCGTTCATGGTTTATGGAGAAAGTATTGACATTTCGTATTCTATTTTTAATACGAATGTTTATGATATGTTTAAACCTGTTCATATGAGGAATGAATAGGATATAGTAAGTGGCATGTGGATCCTTCTATAGCTCCTCGATGCATCGGTAGGTCTCATGAGAAAAACTATTGTCTTGGCACGAGGCCTTGACAAAATCTTATTTATAGTCTTGGCATGAGGCCTTGGATACATCGTGATGATAGTCTGGCATTATGCATTCTGTCATTATGAAAGTGGTTATTGATATTGCATGTGATTATTCAACTAGTACAATATCAATGTGAATAAGTAAATTAAATTATTTCATTTTATCTTTTCCATATTATGCTAAAGGTAAACTTTAAAATTATTTTGTTTTAGTTATACATTGACTTAAATATTTATGTTCATTTATGAAAGTTTGCGCTATATTGTTATCCTTACTGAGCATCTGATCTCACCCGTTTCAATGTTATATTTTTTCCAGGATGTGAAGAAGTAATTTATGAATGACCAACAGGGATAGTATATGGGGATATGATAGTGGACAATAGAGACAATTTTGTTGTAGTTTTCATTTTTATTATGTAATGTAAGACTTATGAATAATTCTAGTGTTTCCAAGTCTACTAAACTAATCGGTCTTTTGAGATTTGATCTTTCTTGTAGTCATGCCAATGTTATGAAATAATGCACAGACTCTAGGTAACTGTAGTCGAGGCGTTATAGTTGGTATCAAAGGAAGTTTAGTACAAACCTTGGAAGCTAGATTTAGATAAACTCTTATTAGAGCACATATACATAAGATGGACTTTGAGGATTAGTATATAATAACTTCCTAGAATTTTTGTATTGTAGAGATTTTGTGAGTTTTTCGAGAAATACATCCCTGTCTAGATACGAGCAGGTAGAGGCGTCTCTGGAACAGATGTACCTATGGGTAAAACCCAAAAACACTACTTTGAGCTATACTCGAATGGGAACTGCTGCATGACAACGGGCCTTGCTGCACTCTTGGTTATGATACTCCAAGGGGATATGCTTAGGATAATTATCATTTTCATTAAAACCCATTATGAATGGTTTATGAGTATATACATACTAAATGAAAACATTTTTACGATTATGGATTATATCCATAAACTGTTTAACATATGTTATGTGTTTCACAAGTTTGGGATTAGGTATTTTTATTCTTAAACTAATCTAGTGTATGCCATTCATTAGAAATGGTGCCTAGTAGAAGGAATGAGAACTCCAGCAATACGCATGATCCAATGAGTAAGAAGGATCATATATTTCATGGTATTAATCCATCATTTAGAAGGTAAATAGTCTCCCATGTATTATCATCATATTAAGAAATAGTATCACGTGTTGATAAGATAAGTAATGAGTTCTCTGATTCCTATGGATTTGAAGGGAAACAAGAGAAAAAAAGGATGTAAGAGAGAAACATGGATAAATGTAACACCCCAGGTAAATAAAGAATATTACATTTTCATATTTATCCATATTTGTGAATAAAATATTAATATGACTTTAAAGGGGACGCTATGCTCGATGGCGTACCCAACACGCAACAACGAGATTCTTTAGAATCTTATGTTGCACTCTAATAATAAAATAATATTATTTTAAATGGTAGTTAACATGTAACCGTTGTATTGGCGAGAATGGATAGAAATAACTAAAATATGATTATATATGTTTTTAAATGTTTTTACATTTATCAAATAAAAGATAAAGGCTTAAAATACGGAAAGAATTCAGTTTTAGGCGTATATGCCCTAATTTTCACTAAAGGCTCACTTATCGCATTTTGATGGCGAACGGTCATTAAATATAGTTTTGTTCACTCTTATAGATTCCATTGGACAAAATAAAACTCTTTTTATGAATTGGGACATCAAAATCTACTCTGTGTAAATTTTTGGTATCTTTCCGATAAAGTTCATTTTTTATGAATAGTGTAAAATGTTGTATTTTAATTCAAAACCTATTTTTAATATAATTTATTTATATGATTAGATTACATTTTGAATTGGTTTTAGAGTGAAATTAGAATAAATTTTTACCATTAAATCCAACAGTGTTCTTTGGAATTAATTTCACTTTGAAATCAGACTTAAACTAGTGTCAATCTTTTGATACTTATTATTTCATAAAAACATGCTATTTGCTCTGACAGTGGGAATTAATTATTAAAATAATTAATGTGACATTTATGTTTTGAATTTTGTAAAATAGAATTCATTTTTGAATTCGGAATATCAAATATAGCTTAGGGTGAATTTTTGGGATTTTTCGTAAAAACTTCAATTTTTGATGAATAGTGAACCACTAAGTGGTACTTATAAACACTGATTTTTCCGTTTAAATGAAATTTTTCCATCTTTGTGTTTTGAATTTCAAAAATCAGACATACATGGTTTTCATTAATAATTAAAATGTGGTTCAATGGGATAAAAATAATTTTTTGGTGAATAGTAACTTATTAAGTTTTTAATCGCAATTAGAGGTAATTAGTGTAGTTTAAGGTAAGAATAATGTTTTAATACAATAAAATGACCTCGACACAAGTCCTAACCTCATTGTATGTGTCATGGCCGACCAAGACAATCCATGGGTCAACTTGGGTACTCCATGGAGACACTTTGGTTGGGAAATGACATAAATATCTTTTTATTTAATGTTAAAGTAAAAATGACACAAACATGAGATGTTTTACTAAAAAAAATTTACATGGGGTTATACAAGTCATATTTTTGACTATAAATACTCATTGGAAATATAAAAATATTTCCTACATCATATTTTTTTTATATAATTTTTAGACATTAAATAAATTAAATTATTTATGACATCATGATGATGCAGTGATGACCTCATTATTTAACGATTTAAATAAAATGGAAATATAATGTAATATCTAAGACCTAACCATGTCCAAAACTTATTGGATGAGTGGATTTCGAACCCGTATCACCTTATCCTAGAAATACATCAATGTGGGACCTTTAAAATCTGAAACACTTTTGAAAATAAAGTAACATTTTGTAACTTTACAAGAGTGCCCCTCCTCTCCTCTTATAAAAGGCCCCCACCTCTACCTTCTTACCCACACTCCCAAAGCCTTTTTCTCGGCCAAACCCTACCCATTTTGTCTCTCCACATCCCTCTCTAACTCCTTAAAGCCTCACTTTGGGAAGAATCATTTCCAATGAAGCCTTTGATCTCAAATCAAAGGAAGTTACCCGATTTTAAGGTAATGTCTTCACTTGAGTCCTTTTGTTTTATTTTACTTATCAAACCCCCTAAACTTTTTTTATTCTTTTATTTTGTAACAACTCCAATATATTCAATATACTAGGAAGTTTTTATAAGATGTATTCGAGCTACACTTACACACACCTACATCTAATGGTTAAAGAACATACTCCTCTCTTTCTTTTTAAGTACAATCTTTTATGTCATTCCTTTTAAAACTCATCTTTCTTGTTATTGGGATGTTCTTTCATATTAATCTTACTGTAATTTTTATTTTCAAATTATGAGAGACCCTATTCTCTCTCATCAATCCATTTTGGATGTTTGGAGTGGTGTCGTTAGGCTGCCGAATTTTCGTAAGAGATATAACCTCTATCTTTCATTTTAAGTACTCTCCTTTATGTCACTTCTTTTAAGCTCCTCTTTGTTATGATGGGGGATGTTCTTTTATATTACTCTTGATGTAAATTTTATTTTAATATTATGAGATACCCTATTTCCTCTCATCAATCCATTTTGGAAGTTTTAAGTGGCGTCGTTAGGCTGCCAAGTTTTCATAAGGGATTTTTCATCTCACTTTTATTCCTATGAGATTTATGCTACATTTGCCACAATTTACATTGAGTGGTGCATGTACTGCCCAATATTATACACTTTTTATAGTATAATTTCATTTATGGGTATTCACATCTTCATTGTATGACCCTTCTTCCATGGGGTGTGCGTTTCGAAAGTTACCCAACTCGGTAAGGGGACCTTTCACCCTCCTCTTTTTAAAAGACTTCATTTGTTATGTCTTTTAATGCACATACTATTATGTTGGGATATGTTCTTTTATATCCTTATTGATTTAAATTTTATGTCCATGTGGTTAGATGCCCTTTTGATCTCTCATCAACTCATTTTCTGAATTTTGAAGTGATGTCGTTAGGCTGTCGAATTTTACCAAGGGAACTTTTTAACCCAATTTCGATTTCTTTGGGTTCAACATGTAGTTATTGAATATGTCATCTTTGGAATATGTGTGAATTACCTTTTATTGTTTTACACTTAATATCCACTTATATTGGGTGTATTTATATTTTTCACACATAATTTTTAGATTGAATTATCCTTAATTTAAGGATACCTTCTTTATAAGGGAATTCATCACATTTGACATTTCTACTAAGACTTCATTGTTGTTATGCACCAATTCACTCTTATATGGTGTATATACTATCCTTTGGAATATTATATCATGAATCCATTTATTCCCATGATATTATAAAGTTCTGACTAAATGTTATTCCTCATTGATTGTATTCAAGTGTCTCTAATTTTGGTAGAACCCCTTTAACCAAAATATCGCTTTAAATGTTTTAATTATTTGTTATTATTAATATCCTTGTTTTCAAAGTGGTTTTAAGGATTTATTTATATGGATATTAATGGTTTAGAATTTTAAAAGCTTCGAGGTGGTATAGGACACTTTGATTCCAAAATATCATTATTAAATTTTTTAAATGGTTTTGGAAATGGTTTCTTTTTGAATGGATTCATTATTTCAATATCCTAAAATGTTATATTTTGATTGAAATGTGGAGATGTTATGATTACTTTATGCATGTTTTATGTGATACGTTTATGTTATGGTTCTTGGGAATTATTATGAAGATGGGTGGTTCCGTGATAAACTAAGGGCGGGTGATCCCAATATAGCTCTCCAATGCATTGGGTAACGCGAAGGAGTGAAATGTTACGGTTTTTCCGAAGAGATTTAGGGACTTTACTGTGGTGGGTATTCCAAATGTAACCAAGTGGGTTACTCCCTACGTAAGAATGTTATGAATGCCTCAAGATACCTTTTATGTCTGATTATTTCTATGATTTATTCAGGATTTGATATGCCTATGTTTTATGGGTAAAGTATGATTTCATTCTAATGTATATATGAACTCATGTTTCCTTTCCATATTTTCATAACTCTTACTGAGCTTTTTATGTTCATCCCATGTTTTTAAAATTTTTTTCACAGGTCAAGGGAAAGTTAAATGATGTGATGATAGTGTCAAGGATGTGTCAAGAAAGAATCCATGTTTTATTTTAAATATGTTTCCGTTGATGGGAAGAATGAATAATGTCTTTTTTGTAACTACTTTGTTTAAATGTGGAATATAATGCAAGTTTCATGATCTAATTCTCTAAAACTCTAAACCTGAAAAGATCCTCAACGTGTAGTCTTGTAATAACTCAAGATTAAGTAATGTTTAAGGCTGGGGCCTTATAATAAAGGGAAGAGGAAAAATAAGAGTTTTCCTTTATGTGATAACTGGGGTAAGAGATACCCTAGATCTTTCCTGAACGGAATGGGAGTTTGTTATAATTTTGGAGAAAAAGGACACCTTGTACGTGACTGCAAGGGTAAGAATAAGGTTTCAAATGTACAATGCTTCATATACAAGGAGTTCAGACACTACATGACCCAATTTCCCAGTCATCAGACTATGCCGCAAATGATGCTATTGGATAATAATCATGTTATTATACTACCACAGATGAAGAGGAATGACTAGTGTTCTTATGTTGTTGTTTTGGAATTATTTCATTGAAGTGTGGTATCAATGATGTACTAGAAATAAATAAGGACTGTACTAAAGTACTATTTCATTAAGGACATGAGATTCTATGGAACAAAGAAAAGTGACTCAATAGCAGGATAAATTGTTGGAAAATATATGGTTGAGAGAAAGATAAACCGTAATATGGTTCTGATACCGAGGTAGTAATTTTGGTATAATACATGACTGAATTAGATACATTATATTGGATATTATCGACTACCTTAAACTGATTAATTATATGTATATTCCATCATTTTTGGAGTTTACAACATTTTTTGATAGAATAAGTATATCCAGTATTCTATAAGTAATAAAAGATCATGAACGTAATCAATAAGGTTTTATGGTATTTCAGGATGTTGCGGTGTTTCAAAAGAATACATGATGAAGGTGTTCACATGCTATTACATGAAAAAAAAGGATCTTCATTATGTTTAACTGCCTTATAAATTTTAGACTGTGAGTTTGGGTAGGAGAATTTTGGATAAGTCTAGTTTGAGATTATTATTGGATTTCTATAAAAAGACAACCCAGAGGTCAGGAGGAAACCCGTCGCGTCTGGCAAGTCCGCGAGACTTGAACCCACAACCGAAGGACGACAAGGTTGTATCACCTACCACTGACCCACGTAATGTCCTGGATTGAATAATGTTATTTTTTAACGGTTCTGCTAGATGAATTATAAATTTATTTTTTAACCGTATACGAATAGGATAAATATAATATTATTTTTAAGATCTATTATCTTTTAGAGTGAAAGATGAGTTTGTTGTACAACTTAGTTAAAGGATGAGACTCTTCTTATCAAGTATATATTTTTCTTCTTTTCTTATTTAATTAAGAAATTAATTCTTATACTTTAGTGATGGTATCTTAAAACAAAAAATGTGTTATCCTAATACCATATGTTTTTTTGAACCGATGGTATTTTAAATCATCATAGATTGACGAATTTAAGGCCCTAAGGAACCCATCCTCCCCCTTATAAAAGGACACCACTTCTAACCAATTCTTCACACATTCAAAGGCTTTTGGTTCGGTCAAAATCTGCCGAAATATCCTCCCAACTTTCCTCAATTCATCCTTGAGGCCTTAGTTTTATCAGAAAGCCATCCTAAGGAGCCCTTTTGATCAAATCAGAAGGAAGAACCCGAAGAAGAGGTAAAGTCTTCACCACCCTCTTTAAAGTTCATTTCTTCTTCATCTTCTTCTTTCCATGTTATTTCCATTATATAATAATAACTCCCGTATCTTATATATACTTATATGTTATTATAATTATGGAAAAAATAAATTCATTATTCTATCCATCCCTTGAATGACATGTCACCATACGTGCGTACGTATGGCATACTGTCTCCACGTTGTAGTGTAATTGTTATTCAATATATTATTATTTATATGGGTATAATAAAGATGTACAATTAATGTAAATAATAAATATAACACGATAATGATTATTTCTATATGATATAACATCCAATTATATATTATTTTAATATCAAAATAATGATATTTTCGCTCGTGCGTACGTACGGATTACCGTCTCCACGAACGCGATGAGATTCATTCCCTATCGTATCCATTCAAGAATAAATTTTATTGGATGATTAAAAATAATATTTAAGGACTTGATATCATTATGGATATTAATAAGATACATCATATTCATAAAAACGTGGCTTTTGTAACAAAACATATAAAATAAAATGAGTAAGTTAACACCCAAAACGACGATAATACTAAGATATTATCAACAAAGTAATATTAAAAGATCATATATGATATCATATTAATGTATATGATTCTTGTATAACTTAATAAAAATTATTTCACAGTTATACAACTGTTTAACCAACCCTCAACCAAGGAAATGTACAAGGTAAGGGGTTTTCATCTCACTCCTTATTCCCATGAGATTCATGCTATATTGCCACTATTACCTTTTGTGTGGTCTATCTACTGCCCATAATTGTATTTTTTGTTTAATAAACTTTAATTTATGTGTATTTACATATTCGTTGTATGATTCCTCTTTCATGGGCTGTATGTTTCGTAAGTTACCAAATTGGTAAGGGTTTATTTCACAATCTCTTCATTATCCGAGGTTGTTTATACGTAATTATCTACTGGGAACTCTATATCATCCACTTCCATGTTTCTTAAAAATGTATTTCAAAACATTATTACTATTTTAAATACTATTGGAAAAAGTCATTTATACCCTTGTTTGACTTTTTATAATATGTTTATAATGGAATCTTTCCTTCGTTTTCCAAACAAGGTCCTTTTTAACCATTCCGACAAAATTAAGGTAAGAATGTCTTTTATTATCTTATATGGCGGGTGCGGCTATTTTCCGCCATTATAAAATCATTGAATCTTCCCTTAAAAGATTATAAGAATATATTGAAAGTAAATGTTTTATTTTAAAAATATGTGACCTTTAAATGATTTCAAAATAAATGTTCTAACAATTTGTGAAAGGTACTATTTATCAAGACCAGAATTTTAAATGTTTTAAAGATTTATCTTTCTAAATCGTTTTAATTAATGTCCATGTATTCATAATTATTATAAGGATTTATTTATATGGACATAAAGGTTTTGAAATGATATTTCTTTTCAAAATTTTCGAAGTGGTATGGGACACTTTTATTCAAAAATATCTTTTTAATTTCTTCCTTAATAAATGTGTGACATTTAAATGATTTCAAAAAAAAGCAATATTTCTCTCAAATAGTTTTGATTTCATCTATGTCAACATCCTTTTATGGATTTTAAGATTATTTGATGTTGATTTACACTACTGGAATGTGGGTTTTTCCCCACAGTTACATACCAACGGTTTGATAGAACCGTTGGTAAATGAATAAAATAGAGGTTTTTCCCAACGGTTTCTTAGAACCGTTGGGGTAGCTTGGTTTGGGGGAGTTTTTCCCAACGGTTCCCTAGAACCGTTGGGATAGGCCTTGTTTTGGGGAGTTTCTCCCAACGGTTCCCTAGAACCGTTGGCATAGGCCTTGTTTTGGGGAGTTTTTCCCAACGGTTCTAAGGAACCGTTGGGATAGACCTTGTTTTGGGGAGTGTTTCCCAACGGTTCTAAGGAACCGTTGGGATAGGCCTTGTTTCGGGGAGATATGCCAACGGTTTTAAAAAACCGTTGGCAAATGTTTTCCCCAAATCCCCAGCAGCCCGTTCTCTCCCCCATTCGCGTTACAGAGCCCTAACGGGAGCAGCAGCAGGCGATTTTGGAGTACTGCCGGCCGGACCTTGAAGCTCTTCTTCAGGTTCTTCTTCTTCTTTATCTCAAAAGGTATTCAAATGTTTGGATAGTATTGAAACTTATTTTTATTTTTCCCTTCAGTTTAGACGATTTTGGAGCTACTGCCGGCGCCTAAGGGTGAGTTTTCTTGAAAATTCCTTTTTGGATTTTACCCTTTGAACATGGGATGTCATTTGTGAAAGGTTATATAAATCGAATTGATTGTTCAATTTATGAATTGAATTGTAAATTAAATTAATTAAGGGTATTTTATGGTTTGAATTCCCCTTTAACACTTATATTTTATGTTACCATGTTAGATATATTATAACTAATGCATGTGATATCTTTATAGTCTTGTTAGGAGTGTTATATTAAACATTCCCATGTGAGTTCTTGAATTTTCATTGAATTTCTAGTCATTATGAGTTATGTTGAGACCATGATGTGGAATTGATTGATTAAGCAAGAGAATCTCATTATCTTGTCATTACAACATGAGTATATGAAGCTTCATTCTTTTCAGGTTATTATTTGATTGAGTCGCCATTTTGAGGTGAGTTGTATTAAATACCTTTGTTTTTGACCTTGGTATGTTTAATGAATTGTTTAAATGAAATGAAATTCATTAAATGATTAATAGTAAATAGTGATACATGGATTCTATTAGGATGTCAGGTATATAATCTTGTTTCTATTAACTTATATGCTTTATGTGATAAATGGATTCACAGTGGAATTCCACGGATAGACTCATTTCTTTGAATATTGATTAAGCCATTGGTGATACATGGATCCAAGGGAGGTATTCCATAGATAGACTTATTGAATGAAGAATTATATTCCAATTGATACATGGATTCTTATGATAATTCCATAGATAGACTTATTGAATGTAGAATTATATTCCAATGATATGCGTCTTGTGTGGTGGTGGTGTGGTTTATGTGTGTTATGGTAGTAGTGAAGTGTGTGATTATGTAGTTAATGTGAACCCATAGGTTGAGTATTTTGTGCTATCTATATATCATGTATTTTTATGTTATTTCTACACATTCCCAACCAGAGTTGGATAAACTTACCAACGATCAGAGGTTTTGAGTTATGGGTAATTTTTCTAATATCTAGGATGGTGGTTATATGTTTGGATAGCTACCATGTCTTCCCTACTCTTCCTTAAAAAGTGATTGACCATGTGTTTTTAGGCAATATGCGATGTGATTGTCCATGTGTCTTCAGGTGAGATGTACTATGATTTCCCTAGTGTTTTTCGGTGAGGTGTGATGTGATAAGGCTATAATAAGATGTGGCATGTGGTTGGGGTCATGTAGGGTAGGAGGATGGCACAAGGTTAATGTTATTCATGTTCATGATACCCTACTAATATGGTTATGGGATGAGTCATGCTGTTATGTGATATAACACATTAAGTTCTTGTTGGTTTTACATTTTTTCAATAACACATTTGTATGTTTTTTTGACATGTGTAGTTGATACCTTGATTATTTTCTTCCTTTATCGTTTACTTAAATGTATTTTCTATTATAGTTAATGCCTATTGAATTGTTTATGACAAAATGACTTATATAAATTCTTTTTACAGAATGGACAGAAGTTGGATGTATGAAACCGATCGGATCTCAGACGATTTTCAAAACAATTTGGAGAGCTTTATAGATTTTGCATTTCACAATTCTTCAGATAGTGGTCCCATACACTGCCCATGTTCCAATTGTGTTGGTAGACCTTGGTTGAGCCGTGAAGAAGTCAGCTACCACATAACCAAAAATGGTTTTCAAGCAAACTACTTTCTGTGGTATCACAATGGGGAGAAAATGAAATCTCAAATTTGTGATGATCGAAATGAAAAGACTGGAATGGAGAATTTGTTAGATGATCGGTTTCCATTTATTCGTCATCATGAAAAAGAAAGGATTTCGACTCAAGAAGAATTCGATATGAGGACAGTTGATGCATCTAGTGAAAATGATGATATTGATAGGGTGAAAAAATTGAATGATGCTGCCACGACTCCAGTATATCGACAATGCGATAAAATGAAAAAGCTGGAATTTTTAATCCGATTATTTCATGGGAAAACTATGTATGGGATTTCTAATACAGCAATCGATTACATTATTACCCTCTTGAAGGATTTACTTCCAGATGATGCAGATATTCCCTCAAACCACTATATGGCATGGAAGTTAGTTGAGGAACTTTGATTTTCAAGAAACAAAATTCATGCTTGCCCGAAAGATTGCAGTTTATTCTGGGAGGAAAACGCTGAACGAAATGAATGTATAAAATGTGGCACGTCCCGCTGGAAGTCAAAATCTGATGGAACACCATCCCGCGTTCCACAGAAAGTAATGTGGCACTTTCCATTGATCCCCAGACTCCAGAATCTTTTTATGTCTGATGACATATCAATAAAAATGAGATGGCATGATACCGAGAGAAAGAAGACTGATGATGAGTTGGTTCATCCTGCAGATGGATTTGCATGGAAGATATTTGATGCTCAACATCCTGATTTTGCAGCTGACGTGCGTAATGTGAGGCTAGGTCTTTCATGCGACAGTTTTAATCCGTTTGGGCAGATGCTTACTTCGCACAGCACATGGCCCGTTTTTATGCACATTTATAATCTTCCCCCATGGTTGTGTATGAAAAAATCTTTCACTTTCATGAGTATACTCATATCTGGTCCTTGTGATCCCGGCATTGATATTGATGTATACATGAAACCTTTAATAAACGAGTTGAAGCTTCTTTGGGATGCGGGTGTGCGCACATACGATGCATGTTCGAAAGACATATTTCAGATGCGCGTTGCGCTTATGTGGACAATCAATGATTTTCCGGCTTATGCAATGATGTATGGATGGAGCACGAAGGGGAAACTGTCATGTCCCGTTTGTATGAAGAATACACGATCCAGAAGACTGAAACATCGTTGTAGTTTCAGTTTTATGGGACATCGACGATTTTTGCCAAAGGATCATCCATATAGAATGAATCGTCGAAGATTTGATAATACTTTAGAGACCGATGATCAACCTCAGTGTATGTCTGGAACTGATGTGCTTAATGAATTGAAAGATTTCAGTTTTTCGTTCGGGAAGGGTCAAATGAAATCTGGAAAGAGAAAGAATGTTTCCACAGAAACCTGTTACAATTGGAGGAAGAGGAGTATCTTTTTTTATTTGCCTTATTGGTCAACCAATTTGCTACGTCATTGCTTAGACGTAATGCATATTGAAAAGAATATATGTGAAATGTTGCTTTCAGTTCTTCTAAATGTCAAGGGGAAGACAAAAGATGATTTACGATCTCGACGTGACTTGGTGGATTGGGGCATCAGACCAGAATTGCATCCTGTGCGTATCAGTGAAAATAAATGGCAACTTCCATGTGCTTCTTATGTGATGACACCTACTGAAAAAAAACAATTTTTGGAAGTATTAGAGACTATTAGAGTTCCTGATGGCTATTCAAGAAACATATCTAAACGGGTCAATAGAAGAGAGTTGAAGCTAAAATCTTTGAAGACTCATGATTATCACGTTCTACTGCATGAGTTGCTTCCAATAGCAATCCGTCATCTTTTGTCCAATAATGTAAGGGTGGGTGTTATTCGGTTGTGCCATTTGTTTAGAGATCTTTGTGCTAAGAAGTTGTCCAAGTCTTTCTTGCAAAAAATGTTGACAGATGCCCCATTAATTTTGTGTTAGTTGGAGAAAATATTTCCCCCATCATTTTTCACATGCATGCTGCATCTGACTGTCCATATTCCAACTGAAATACTTCTCGGAGGACCTGTTTCATTTAGTTGGATGTATCCAACTGAAAGAAATATGTTCACATTAAAGTCTTATGTTCGAAACAAGAATCATCCTGAAGGTTCTATCGTGAACGGTTACTTAGCTCAAGAATGTATGGATTTCTGTTCAATGTATTTGTCTGATCTTACTACAAGAATGAACAGACCAATGAGAAATGAAGAAGAACAATATGAGGAAATTGAACCCAGTTTTCCATCACTTCCTCAAACAGGAGGAATTCCTGGATCATATACATTGAAGACATTAAGCCATGAAGAGCGGGAGATGGCACATCGCACAGTTTTGTTCAACTGTGATTTGTTCGATGACTATATCAGGTAACAAAATTGAATATGTATATATCTTACATATATATCTGTTAAACTATTCATATTTTTTTATCTACAGGTAACATAAAAAAATGATAAATAGGAAGCATCATTCTTTATCTTTGAGAAGGAGAGAGACTTTGCATAGCAAAGAGTTTTCTGCTTGGTTAAAATTGAAGGTAAAAATATTACTGTTTAAATTAATTATTTCAATATTTACTTAAGTTTAACTGTCATTTATATTGCAGGTATTGAGTTTGTCTGCTGACTCTGTCTCTGAGAAAATAAGAGCTTTGGCTTTTGGTCCTAATACCGTGGTTCGTGACTGTAAATCAATTGTTATCAATGGGTACAGATTTATTGTCACTGAACGAGCCAAAAACATGAGAACACAACATGATGGTATTATGGTTACTGCCACAACAGATTGTTATGCCAGTGCATCAGATAGTAGACCGCGACTTGAAAATGTGGGTTATTATGGAGTCGTTGAGAAAATAATAATATTGGATTATTACTCTCATGGACGAGTCACAATGATGAAATGCCATTGGTTTGATTCGATGACGAGACATGGCACATTTATTGATTATTGTGGATTTCGAGTAATTAATATGACCCTCACTCTTGCAACTGAAGAACCATATGTGTTGGAATCAATGGCTAAACAAGTTTTTTATGTCAAAGATCAACTTCAACCAGAATTTGGTGTCGTAGTTGAAGTAATTCCAAGACATATTTTTGATGATGCTGATGATGGAATTGACACTGTCCCTATTGCCATTGGAACCAATCCATTTATTTCTTTTGATGACTCCAATAGCTCAATTGTCAGAGTTGATTGTGAACCTGAAGTTGTGGTTTGAAATATATAGAATCATTCATCCATGTTCTCAATTCTTTTGGTTTACCTCGAGTTGGGTTGTTAAGGTTGGTAATATTCATATTTATTTAGTATTGATCACAAATATGTTTTAGCTGACTTGACCGTTTTGTGAATTTTAAATGTTTATTGGTTGCTGTTTTATTTGAATTGCATTTTCTAATTTGGAATTGAACTGTATTCAAACCAAATCAAACAATATTTCTAACTTGGTGAACATTACAACTTGTATGTTTTATTAAATTCATTCAAGCTCTTCTAAAACAATTGATAGCTAAATTACCAATGAATCCCCTCATTCCCTCATATATTTAGTTTTTTGGTTTACACATTAATTTTCTTTTTCTAATTAATTAAATATTTGTTTTCCAATGCAGGAAATGAAGCCAATTGAAGAGAGACGAAGAAAAAAAATGGCGGAGAACAATCGTCGGATGGAGGAGATGGGCATTCCACCATTAGTGCCTATAGTGAGTACTTTATTTCAAATATATATATATATATATACAGAATATATAATGTCATGTGATTAATTTTTTTTGTAAACTTTTTTGTAGGATCCACTATTACGTCGACAGTTATTCGACGAGGAGCCTAGTACTGGTCCTAGTACTCAGGCCGGTGGTACGAGGAGGGTTCGTACCAGAGGTGGACATAGAGCTGCGCGTGCCCGACTAGACCCAGCCCCTCCCACTGACATTTCATCCTTCCCACATTCTGATCCCGGTGTGTCGTTAGGGACACACAGGATATTTAGACCTCCCATGTTTTCGCTACCTTCTGCATCTTCTGCCCCATCATTTTCACATCCCATGATGATTCCCACTCCCCAGTCAGCATCAGGTCATACAGTTGTTCCATCTTCTTTTCCTTCTACTTCTGTCTCTCCGAGCTTTTATATTCCATCGTCTTCGACTCCTGTTCCACCAGAGGGTGTTCCATCAGGTTCTGTGGATCCGGCGCCACTCATTGATCAGACTAGCACAGGTATATTTATAAAACCCTATCAAATTTTTATAGCAATATTTATTTTCATTATAACATGTTTTGATAAAATATTTGTTTTTATTTCATGACAGATACATCTACTGACAGGAGGCGGGGGCGGGGCCGTACACGCATGCGTTCGGTGTGGAACCGTCGCACACAGGTTATGGTGGAATATAATGAAGACAATCAGATGGTTGAGAAAACAGGGCAGCAATGTCGGAGTTTTATGGTGACGCTTGCCAAATACTCCGACATCATTCCCGTCAGCCCGCTGTCGTGGAGACATTTGCCACATGAGGTCAAAGATAGAGCTTGGGCAGAGATATGGGTAAAAAAATCTGTTGTATTTAATGCCATGAATTTTTTTTGTATTTATATAAATTAATCTTTTCATTTCAGCTTCGATTTAATTTTCCTGATGGTGAGGGTGCACGACTGGAACGTCTAAAGGATTTAGGCGAGCTTTGGAGAGCCAACAAGTATGAGCTGTATATTGGCTGGCGTGCTAGAGTTGGCACTGAGTTAGAGGCGGTACCAGTCGTGGATGATTGTCCTATAGAGCAGTATCGTCAGATGATTACTCATTGGACGAGTACCCAGTTTAAGGTATGAATTACATTTGAGGTATTTAAATAATAACTTTCAAGTTTTGCATTAATATTATCCTTTGCATTATCGAATTTTATTTAGGAATCATCTGGAAAAAATAAAAAAAACATTGATGCAAAAAAATACCTCCATACACTAGGACGCACGACGATGCCGGATCATGAGAGGCAGCAGGTATGACAATTGTTTATAAGTTTTATTTACGACTTACATTTTCTTTTGTTTCCTCAATTATTTTATTATTTTCTGAATTATTTATATAAATTTTGTTTTCAATGTCATTGTAGAGGAAAATACAAAATATTGAAGGACGTGTGCCTCGAGCAAAACTGTTTTGCTCGAGTAGACGAAAAAAGGATGGGCGTGCTGTCAACGAAGCGACTCAACAGCAGATTGTAAGTTTTAATCTGTTGATTTTATATTTTAATATCTATTTCGTAACTTAATATTATATTTATATTTGTAACAGGATGCTTTAGAGGCCCTCGATGCCCAAGAAGAAGACAATTTTGGGCCATCTGATCACTTACATCAGGTGTTGGGAGAGGATCATTCTGGCAGAGTACGCTGCCGACCTAGGATAGCCCCGACGAGGTATTGGCCTGCCTCAGGTACGAGTTGTAGTGCCACCGAGCTGCAGCAAGTTAGGGCACAGGCAGAACAGGCTAAGAAAAGGACCACAGAGACGGCAGAACAGTCTGCTAGGGCAAACAGTGCATTTATGAAATTTATTGAAGTTCTACGTCCAACACTTCAAGCAGAGGCCAGCCCAGCGATTGATGAATACATGTCGTCGATACATTCTATATATGGTGCACCAGGTGGCAGTTCCAGTGGTGGTCAGGCCGATGTCCAGCTTGAAGATGATGATGGCGAGCAGTCTGATGCAGAAGTGGAGGGAGATGAGGAGGGCGAGGAGGAGGGCGAAAGCGAGGAGGAAGGCGCTGTGGAGGGTGAGGACGATGAGGAGGACGATGACGAGGGCGATGATGATGATGATGATGGAGATGGTGATGCTGATGTGGGAGATATTGATCTGTTACATTTTTGACTTGAGATTTAATGTTTAATCTATTCTAGTTGTTGGTTTTATCTAGACTCGTAGTATAGTATTGGAGTTGAGTTATTTTTATATATTGTCTGTTTTTATGGATGTTTTTGTCTTTTAGTGGTTGTGTGTTTGAGAACTCCCTGGACAACCCCCCTCATTCTTGGACCCTGGACAACCCCCCCTCCCCCTTGGACCCCGAACACCCCCCAAACACCCCCCGGACAGCCCCGCGGACAGCCCCCTGGACAGCCCCCTGGACGCCCCCCGTACAGCCCCCAACCCTCCACCCTTGACCCCGGATAGCCCCCCGGACAGCCCCCCGGACAACCCCCCCACCCTCCCCCTTAGACCCCGGATAACCCCCCAAACACCCCCCGGACAACCCCCTGAACAACCCCGGACAACCCCCTGAACAACCACCGGACAACCCCCTAAACAACCCCGGACAGACCCCGGACAGCCCCCCCACCCTCATCCTTGGTCCTCGGACAGCCCCCCGGACACCCACCGGACAGCCCCCCCGGACAGCCCCTGGGACAGCCCCCCGTACAGCCCCCAACCCTCCACCCTGGACCCCGGATAGCCCCCCGGACAGCCCCCCGGACAACCCCCCCACCCCCCCCCCCCCCTTGGACCCCAGACAACCCCCACCCCCCCCTGGACCCCGAACAACCCCCCAAACACCCCCCCGGACAGCCCCCTGAACACCCCCGGACAACCCCCTGAACAACCCCCTAAACAACCCCCGGACAGCCCCCTGAACAACCCCGGACAACCCCCTGAACAACCCCCAAACACCCCCCGGACAGACCCCGCACAGCCCCCCCACCCTCCTCATTGGTCCCCGGACAGCCCCCCGGACACCCACCGGACAGCCCCCCCGGACAGCCCCCCGGACAGCCCCTCCACCTTCCTTAATTTCATTAGCTCTGAAATGTTTCATAGCACGATCAACTAAAATCTAATCCATACTAAATATGATATAAAATTATTCTATATGAATTTCCATAAGATTTTAAGTGAAAACAAAAAGTGACATACGAAAAACTGACCAAACGCATTCGAAATGTGTTGATGCTTTAGGAAAACGATCCATGGGTCATATGTGACGTGTACGAATCATCCCCGCCTCAATCCGAGGCGCGGTGTGGTCGGAACAACTCAAAGTGTATGTCTTTTGTTTCAAAAGGACATCATTTTAAGTGAAAACCATCAACTGGCATACGGAAAGCCGGCCAAACGCATTCAGATTGTGTTGATACTTTAAGAAAACGATCCATGGGTCATTTGATACGTGTACGAGTCAACCCCGCCTCAATCCGAGGTTGTCCGCTATGAATTTGACCGTTGGACGCCCGTTTTGGCCGTTTATGACACCAGAACTGCGTTGTCGGTCACCGCGGGCACACGACAAGTCCGATTGACGTGACGTCTGCTCGACCACTTCATAAATCACTCACCCGTATTTTTCGTCTGATTTCAGGCCATTCTGACATCGTTCGGCCCGTTTGGACCCCCCTCACGCGCGTTTACGAAGCGCGCGCATCACTTAAAACACGAATATTGAGCCGTACCGGGCAAACCGCACGTCCGATTGACGTGCCGTCTGCGCGTACACGTCACGAATAATAATTAGAATGTTTCACGATGGTTTCGGGTGAATCTGTGGTCGTCCGCTATGAATTTGACCGTTGGACGCCCGTTTTGGCCGTTTATGACACCATAACTGCGTTGTCGGTCACCGCGGGCACACGGCACGTCCGATTGACGTGCCGTCTACTTGACCACTTCATAAATCACTCACCCGTATTTTTCGTCTGATTTCAGGCCATTCCGACATCGTTCGGCCAATTTGGACCCCCCTCACGCGCGTTTCGAAGCGTGCGCATCACTTAAAACACGAATATTGAGCCGTACCGGGCAAACCGCACGTCCGATTGACGTGTCGTCTGCGCGTACACGTCACAAATAATAATTAGAATGTTGAACGGTGGTTTCGGGTGAATCTCTGGTCGTCCGCTATGAATTTGACCGTTTAACGCCCGTTTTGGCCATTTATGACACCCGAACTGCGTTCTCGGTCACCGCGGGCACAGGTCATGTCCGATTGATGTTCCATCTGCTCGACCACTTCAGAAATCACTCACCCGTATTTTTCGTCTGATTTCAGGCCATTCCGACATCGTTCGGCCCATTTGGACCCCCCTCACGCGCGTTTACGAAGCGCGCGCATCACTTAAAACAAGAATATTGAGCCATACCGGGCAAACCACACGTCCGATTGACGTGCCGTCTGCGCGTACACGTCACAGATAATAATTAGAATGTTTCACGGTGGTTTCGGGTGAATCCGTGGTCGTCCGATATGAATTTGACCATTGGACGCCCGTTTTGGCAGTTTATGACACCATAACTTCGTTGTCGGTCACCGCGGGCACACGGCACGTCCGATTGACGTACCGTCTGCGCATACACGTCACGGATAATAATTAGAATGTTTCACGGTGGTTTCAGCTCAATCCGAGGTCGTACGCTATGAATTTGACCGTTGGACGCCCGTTTTGGCCGTTTATGACACCATAACTGCGTTGTCGGTCACCGCGGGCACACGACAAGTCCGATTGACGTTCCGTCTGCTCGACCACTTCATAAATCACTCACCCGTATTTGTCGTCTGATTTCAGTCCATTCCGACATCGTTCAGCCCATTTGGACCCCCCTCACGCGCGTTTACGAAGCGTGCGCATCACTTAAAACACGAATATTGAGCAGTACCGTGCAAACCGCATGTCCGATTGACGTGCCGTCTGCGCGTACACATCACGAATAACAATTAGAATTTTTCACGGTGGTTTCGGGTGAATCCGTGGTCGTCCGCTATGAATTTGACCGTTGGACGCCCGTTTTGGCCGTTTATGACACCATAACTGCGTTGTCGGTCACCGCGGGCACACGGCACGTCTGATTGACCTGCCGTCTGCTCGACCACTTCATAAATCACTCACCCGTATTTGTCGTCTGATTTCAGGCCATTCCGACATCGTTCGGCCCGTTTGGACCCCCCTCACGCGCGTTTCGAAGCGTGCGCATCACTTAAAACACGAATATTGAGCCGTACCGGGCAAACCGCAGCTCCGATTGACGTGCCGTCTACGCGTACACGTCACAAATAATAATTAGAATGTTGAACGGTGGTTTCAGGTGAATCTCTGGTCGTCCTCTATGAATTTGACCGTTTAACGCCTGTTTTGGCCGTTTATGACACCCGAACTGCGTTCTCGGTCACCGCGGGCACAGGTCATGTCCGATTGATGTTCCGTCTGCTCGACCACTTCAGAAATCACTCACCCGTATTTGTCGTCTGATTTCAGGCCATTCCGACATCGTTCGGCCCGTTTGGACCCCCCTCACGCGCGTTTACGAAGCGCGCGCATCACTTAAAACAAGAATATTGAGCCGTACCGGGCAAACCGCACGTCTGATTGACGTGCCGTCTGCGCGTACACATCACGAATAATAATTAGAATTTTTCTCGGTGGTTTCAGCTCAATCCGAGGTCATCCGCTATGAATTTGACCGTTGGACGCCCGTTTTGGCCGTTTATGACACCATAACTGCGTTGTCGGTCACCGCGGGCACACGGGACGTCCGATTGACGTGCCGTCTGCGCGTACACGTCACGAATAATAATTAGAATGTTTCACGGTGGTTTCGGTTGAATCCGTGGTCGTCTTCTATGAATTTGACCGTTGGACGCCCGTTTTGGCCGTTTATGACACCACAACTGCGTTGTCGGTCACCGCGGGCACACGGCACATCCGATTGACGTGCCGTCTGCTCGACCACTTCATAAATCACTCACCCGTATTTGTCGTCTGATTTCAGGCAATTCCGACATCGTTCGGCCCGTTTGGACCCCCCTCACGCGCGTTTCGAAGCGTGCACATCACTTAAAACACGAATATTGAGCCGTACCGGGCAAACCGCACGTCCGATTGACGTGCCGTCTGTGCGTACACGTCACAAATAATAATTAGAATGTTGCACGGTGGTTTCGGGTGAATCTCTGGTCGTCCGCTATGAATTTGACCGTTTAACGCCCGTTTTGGCCGTTTATGACACCCGAACTGCGTTCTCGGTCACCGCGGGCACAGGTCATGTCCGATTGATGTGTCGTCTGCTCGACCACTTCAGAAATCACTCACCCGTATTTTTTGTCTGATTTCAGGCCATTCCGACATCTTTCGGCCCGTTTGGACCCCCCTCACGCGCGTTTACGAAGCGCGCGCATCACTTAAAACAAGAATATTGAGCCGTACTGGGCAAACCGCACGTCCGATTGACGTGCCGTCTGCGCTTACACGTCAAAAATAATAATTAGAATGTTTCACGGTGGTTTCGGGTGAATCCGTGGTCGTCCGCTATGAATTTGACCGTTGGACGCCCGTTTTGGCCGTTTATGACACCATAACTGCGTTGTCGGTCACCGCGGGCACACGACACGTCCGATTGACGTGCCGTCTGCGCGTACACGTCACGGCTAATAATTAGAATGTTTCACGGTGGTTTCTGCTCAATCCGAGGTCGTACGCTATGAATTTGACCGTTGGACGCCCGTTTTGGCCGTTTATGACACCATAACTGCGTTGTCGGTCACCGCGGGCACACGACAAGTCCGATTGACGTGCCGTCTGCTCGACCACTTCATAAATCACTCACCCGTATTTGTCGTCTGATTTCAGGCCATTCCGATATCGTTCGGCCCATTTGGACCCCCCTCACGCGCGTTTACGAAGCGCGCGCATCACATAAAACACGAATATTGAGCCGTACCGTGCAAACCGCATGTCCGATTGATGTGCCGTCTGCGCGTACACATCAAGAATAATAATTAGAATGTTTCACGGTGGTTTCGAGTGAATCCGTGGTCGTCCGCTATGAATTTGACCGTTGGACGCCCGTTTTGGCCGTTTATGACACCATAACTGCGTTGTCGGTCACCGCGGGCACACGGCACGTGCGATTGACGTGCCGTCTGCTCGACCACTTCATAAATCACTCACCCGTATTTGTCGTCTGATTTCAGGACATTCCGACATCGTTCGGCCCGTTTGGACCCCCCTCACGCGCGTTTCGAAGCGTGCGCATCACTTAAAACATGAATATTGAGCCGTACCGGGCAAACCGCACGTCCGATTGACGTGCCGTCTGCGCGTACACGTCACAAATAATAATTAAAATGTTGCACGGTGGTTTCAGGTGAATCTCTGGTCGTCCGCTATGAATTTGACCGTTTAACGCCCGTTTTGGCCGTTTATGACACCCGAACTGCGTTCTCGGTCACCGCGGGCACAGGTCATGTCCGATTGATGTGACGTCTTCTCGACCACTTCAGAAATCACTCACCCGTATTTGTCGTCTGATTTCAGGCCATTCCGACATCGTTCGGCCCGTTTGGACCCCCCTCACGCGCGTTTACGAAGCGCGCGCATCACTTAAAACACGAATATTGAGCTGTACCGGGCAAACCGCATGTCCGATTGACGTGCCGTCTGCGCGTACACGTCACGAATAATAATTAGAATGTTTCTCAGTGGTTTCAGCTCAATCCGAGGTCTTCCGCTATGAATTTGACCGTTGGACGCCCGTTTTGGCCGTTTATGACACCATAACTGCGTTGTCGGTCACCGCGGGCACACGGCACGTCCGATTGACGTGTCGTCTGTGCGTACACGTCACGAATAATAATTAGAATGTTTCACGGTGGTTTCGGGTGAATACGTGGTCGTCCACTATGAATTTGACCGTTGGACGCCCGTTTTGGCCGTTTATGACACCATAACTGCGTTGTCGGTCACCGCGGGCACACGGCACGTCCGATTGACCTGCCGTCTGCTCGACCACTTCATAAATCACTCACCCGTATTTGTCGTCTGATTTCAGGCCACTTCATAAATCACTCCCCCTCACGCGCGTTTCGAAGCGTGCGCATCATTTAAAAGACGAATATTGAGCCGTACCGGGCAAACCGCACGTCCGATTGACGTGCCGTCTGCGCGTACATGTCACAAATAATAATTAGAATGTTGCACGGTGGTTTTGGGTGAATATCTGGTCGTCCGCTATGAATTTGACCGTTTAACGCCCGTTTTGGCCGTTTATGACACCCGAACTGCGTTCTTGGTCACCGCGGGCACAGGTCATGTCCGATTGATGTGCCGTCTGCTCGACCACTTCAGAAATCACTCAACCGTATTTGTCGTCTGATTTCAGGCCATTCCGACATCGTTCGGCCCGTTTGGACCCCCCTCACGCGCGTTTACAAATCGCGCGCATCACTTAAAACAAGAATATTGAGCCGTACCGGGCAAACCGCACGTCCGATTGACGTGCCGTCTGCGCGTACACGTCACAAATAATAATTAGAATGTTTCACTGTGGTTTCGGGTGAATCCGTGGTCGTCCGCTATGAATTTGACCGTTGGACGCCCGTTTTGGCCGTTTATGACACCATAACTGCGTTGTCGGTCACCGCGGGCACACAGCACGTCCGATTGACGTGCCGTCTGCGCGTACATGTCACGGATAATAATTAGAATGTTTCACGGTGGTTTCAGCTCAATCCGAGGTTGTACGCTATGAATTTGACCGTTGGACGCCCGTTTTGGCCGTTTATGACACCATAACTGCGTTGTCGGTCACCGCGGGCACACGACAAGTCCGATTGACGTGCCGTCTGCTCAACCACTTCATAAATCACTCACCCGTATTTGTCGTCTGATTTCAGGCCATTCCGACATCATTCGGCCCGTTTGGACCCCCCTCACGCGCGTTTACGAAGCGCGCGCATCACTTAAAACACGAATATTGAGCCGTACCGTGCAAACCGCAGGTCCGATTGACGTGCCGTCTATGCGTACACGTCACGAATAATAATTAGAATGTTTCACGGTGGTTTCGGGTGAATCTGTGGTCGTCCGCTATGAATTTGACCGTTGGACGCCCATTTTGGCCGTTTATGACACCATAACTGCGTTGTCGGTCACCGCGGGCACACGGCACGTCCGATTGACGTGTCGTCTACTCGACCACTTCATAAATCACTCACCCGTATTTGTCGTCTGATTTCAGGCCATTCCGACATCGTTCGGCCCGTTTGGACCCCCCTCACGCGCGTTTCGAAGCGTGCACATCACTTAAAACACGAATATTGAGCCGTACCGGGCAAACCGCACGTCCGATTGACGTGCCGTCTACGTGTACACGTCACAAATAATAATTAGAATGTTTCACGGTGGTTTCAGGTGAATCTCTGGTCGTCCACTATGAATTTGACCGTTTAACGCCCGTTTTGGCCGTTTATGACACCCGAACTGCGTTCTCGGCCACCGCGGGCACAGGTCATGTCCGATTGATGTGACGTCTACTCGACCACTTCAGAAATCACTCACCCGTATTTTTCGTCTGATTTCAGGCCATTCCGACATCGTTCGGCCCGTTTGGACCCCCCTCACGTGCGTTTACGAAGCGCGCGCATCACTTAAAACAAGAATATTGAGCCGTACCGGGCAAACCGCACGTCCGATTGACGTGCCGTCTGCGCGTACACGTCACGAATAATAATTAGAATGTTTCTCGGTGGTTTCAGCTCAATCCGAGGTCGTCCGCTATGAATTTGACCGTTGGACTCCCGTTTTGGCCGTTTATGACACCAGAACTGCGTTGTCGGTCACCGCGGGCACACGGCACGTCCGATTGACGTGCCGTCTGCGCGTACACGTCACGAATAATAATTAGAATGTTGCATGGTGGTTTCAACTCAATCTGGAGACTCAGTGTGGCCGGCACCACTCAAAGTGTCCGTCTTTTGTTTCAAAAGGACGTCATTTTAAGTGAAAAGCATCAACTGGCATACGGAAAACCGACCAAACGCATTCCGAATCTGTTGATAATTTATCCCAACAATCCATGGGTCATATGTGACGTGTACGAGCCAACCCGGGATGAATCCGAGTCGCGGTGTGGCCGGGATAAGTCTAAGTGGCTCTCTTTTGTTTAAAATGAACACCATTTTAAGTACATACGGAAAAACGAGCAAACGGATTCGGTTTCCATTGAAACTTTAGGAGAACGATCCATGGGTCATATGTGACGTGTGCGAATCAACCCCGCCACAATCGGAGACGCGGTGTGGCCGACACCACTCAAAGTGTCGGTCTTTTGTTTCAAAAAGACGTCATTTTAAGTGAAAATCATCAAGTGACATACGAAAAACCGACCAAAGGCATTCGGACTGTGTCGATACTTTAGCACAAGGATCCATGGGTCGTATGTGATGTGTACGAGTCAATCCCGCCTCAATCCGAGGAGCGGTGTGGCCGACACCGTTCTAACTGTGTATCTTTTGTTTAAAATGGACAGGATTATAAGTGAAATGAACAACTGGAATACGCAAAACCGACCAAACGCATTCCGAATCTGTTGATAATTTATCACAACGATCCATCAGTTATATGTGACATGTACGAGCCCACTCGGGCTCAATCCGAGTCGCGGTGTGGCCGGGATCAGTCTAAGTGGATCTCTTTTGATTAAAATGGTCATCATTTTTAGTACATACGGAAAACCGACCAAACGCATTCAGTTTCTGTTGAAACTTTAGGAGAACGATCCATGGGTCATATGTGAGGTGTACGAGTCATCCCTGACTCAATCCGAGGCGCGGTGTGGCCAACACCGCTCTAACTGTGTCTGTTTTGTTTAAAATGGGTAGGATTATAAGTGAAAAGAACTGGCATACGCAAAACCGACCAAACGCATTCGGTTTCCATTGAAACTTTAGGAGAACGATCCATGGTTCATATGTGACGTGTACCAATCATCCCCGTCTCAATCGGATTCCACATATAATTGTCATCTAAATTTTAAATTGAATTATATATGAATTATGTATGTTTATGAATTGTAAATTAATTATGGATGTGTATAGTTTCAGGATCCATTATATGTTAAATGTGTATGAATTTGTTCGTAATTGTATATGTATGTTTTAGTTTATTACAGGTACAATAGTTAGATCGAAAATGAGGTGAGAATGAGGCCTGATGAGATGAGAGGTGGCTGATGTAGAGGGGCTGTGCAAATTGCAGGCTGCTGCAATTTGCAGCCTAGGGTATGCCAACGGTTTAAAACCGTTGGCATAGAATCTTAAAAATATGTTTTTACCAACGGTTAATTGAACCGTTGGTAATAACTCTTTTCCCAACGGTTTAGAACCGTTGGGAAAGAGTTCATCCAAATGTATATTTAGTTTTCCCAACGGTTTGGGAGTTGGGAAAAACTATTGATTTTTCCCAACGGTTTTTGAAAACCGTTGGGAAAAACAGTGTTCTGAGTTTTTCCAATAGTTTGACAACCATTGGGAATCTTTTTTCCTAGTATTTTATCCGCCTATACCAACGGTTCACTGTAAACCATTGGAAAAAGTTTTTCCCAATGGCTTACTTGCCTACGGTTGGCAGAACCGTTGGTATAACATATACCAACGGTTCCCAAGCCTTTCCCAACAGTTCTAAACCGTTGGGACATCCTCTATTTCCAGTAGTGTTATTTTTATACAAAACTTTCATACTGTATTGAAGTTTTTGTGATATGTTTGACTATGGATGTGTTATTTTTATACAATTCATTGTTTATAGAGAATTTATTGACATTTCTTATGAAAGTTTTAATACTAATGTTTATGTTATGTTTAACCCTGTTCATATGAGGAATGAATTGGAATTAGTAAGTGATGGGTGGATCCCGCTATAGATCCTTGATGCATCTGTAGGTCTCATGAGACAAACTAGTGTCTTGGCATGAGGCCTTGACAAAATCTTATTTGTAGTCTTGGCACGAGGCCTTGGCTACGTGGTGATGATAATCTGGAATTATGAATTCCATTATTATGAAAGTGGTTATTGATATGGCATTTGATTATTCGACTAGTAGAATATCCATGTGACTAAGTAAATGTCATTATTTCATTTTATCTTTACCATATTATACTAAAGTTAAAGTTTAAAGGCTTTTGTTTTAGTTATACATTGCCTTAAATGTTTATGTTCATTTATGAAAGATTCCATTATATTGTTATCCTTACTGAGCATCTGAGCTCACCCATTTCAATGTTTAATTTTTCCAAGGATGTGAAGAAGTAATTTATGAATGACCTATAGGGATAGTATGTGGGGATATGAGAGTGAACTATGGAGACAATGTTTTTGTTGTTTTCATTTTTATAATGTAATGTAATACTTATGAATATATCTAGTGTTTCAAAGGCTACTAAACAAACCGGTATTTAGAGATTTGATCTTTCTTGTGATCATGCCAATGTTATGTAATAATGCACCGACTTTGGGTAATTGGGGTTTGGGAGTTACAGTTGGTATCAAAGGAAGTTTAGTTCAAACTATGGAAGCTAGATTTAGATAAAATTTTATTAGAGCACATAGACCTAAGATGGACTTTGAGGATTAGTATAAAAGAACTTCCTAGAATTTTTGTATTGTAGAGATTTTTTAAGTTTTCCGAGAAATACATCCCTATCTGGATACGAGAAGGTAGAGGCGGCTCTGGCACAGATGTACCTAGGGGTAAAACCCAAAAACACCTCTTTGAGCTAGACTCGAACCAGAACTCGTGCACAAAAATGGTCCTTTCTGCACTCTAGGTTACGACACTACCAGGGGATATTCTTAGGATAATTATCATTTTCTTTACAAACAATTATGAAGGGTTTATGAGTATATACATACTTAAAGAAAATTTTTTATGATTATGGATTATATCCATAAACTGTTTAATTTATGTTAAGTGTTTCACAAGTTTGGGATTAGTTTTTTTTATTCATAAACTAATATAGTGTATGCCATTATTTAGAAATGGTTCCCCGTAGAAGGAATGAGAACTCCCGCAATACGCATGATCTAAAGAGTAAGAAGGATCATATCTTTCATGGTATTATTACATCATTTAGAAGGAAAACAGTCTCCCACGTATTATCATCATATGAAGAAATAGTATCATGTGTTGATACGATAAGTAAAGAGTTCTCTGAGTCCTATGTGACTGCAAGTGTAAGAAAAAGGCTTCAAATGTACAATGCTTCATCTGCAAGGTGTTGGGACACTACACAAACTAATGTCCCAGTCATCATACTATGCCGGAAATGATGTTATTGGATAATAATCAAGTTATGATACAACCACAGATGAAGAGTAATGACTAGTGTTTTTATGTTTTTGTTTTGGAATTATTTCATTGAAGTGTTGTATCAATGATGTAATAGAAATAAATAATGATTGTACTACATTACTATTTCATTAAGGGCATGAGATTGTGTGGAAGAATGAAAAGTGAATCAATAGCAGGTTAAATTGTATGAAAATATATGGTTGAGAGAAAGATAAACCATGATATGGTTCTGATACCGAGGTAGTAATTTTGGAATAATACATGATTGATTTAGATAAATTATATTGGATATTATTGACTACCTTGAAACTGATTAATGATTTATATATTCCATCAATGTTGGAGCTTAAAACATTTTTGGATAGAAGGAGTATATCCAGTATTCTATAAGTAATAAGGGATCATGAACATAATCAATAAGGTTTTATGGTATTTCAGGATGTGGCAGTGTTTCAAAAGAGTAAATGATGAAGGTGTTCACATGCTATTACGTGAAAAAATGGATCTTCATTATGTTTACCCACCTTATAAATTATGGACTGTGATTTTGGGCAGAATAATTTTGGATAAGTCTAGTTTGAGATTATTTTTGAATTTCCATAAAAAGAAAACCCAAAGGTCAGGCGGCAACCCGTCACGTACGGAAAGGCCGCGAGACTTGAACCCAAAACTGAAGGGCGAAAAGGGTGTATCACCTACCACTGACCCACGTGATGTCCTAGATTGAATAATGTCATTTTTTAATGGTTCTTCTTGATGAATTATAAATTCATTTTTTAACCTTATAAAAATAGGATAAATAGAATATTATTTTTAAGTTCTATTATCTTTTAGAGTGAAAGATGAGAGTGTGGTACAACTTAGTTAAAGGATGAGACTCTACTTGTCATGTCTATATATTTCTTCTTCTCTTATTCAAGAAATAAATTATTTCATATACTTTAGTGAAGGGATCTTAAAATAAAAAAATGTGTTATCCTATTACCATATGTTTTATTGAACTCATGGTATTTAAAATCTTCATAGATTGATGAATTTAAGGCCCTCAATTTTACACTTGTTTGTGATTGATGACCTCAATAATTACCTATAAATATTTATGTTTTTACTCCAATTATATGTCTCTAATTTCCACCAATGTTCTCATAATCGAGATCATAATTTGGTGGTGACCCTTTCATTTCCCTTTTCCTCATATTAAGACTAAATTTTATTAACCCAATTTCTGATTTGGTTTTTCCCACAAACATATTTTCTATTTTAAACCATTTTTTTCAAAGAACTATTTCAAATTGCGAGGATGCAATTTATTTAAGGAGGATAGAATGTAACACCCCATGATTTCATAGTGTGTTATCTCTTCAAAATAATTCAATAGCTTGCACTACACGCAACACCGAGTTCAAGCGCACCATGACTTACCAAACTAGTCGTTAAAAAGAGGTTATGAATAACATTAAATGAATCTTGAACATTATATATTCCTTATAATTTTATAATCCAAATTATGAGTTTCTTAGACGTAATGTAAGAACAAATTCATGTTGTTTCAGATAAAAGGAGTATTTTTCAAAAAAAGCACTTTTACCGACTTCTAATGGTGAACCCTTTTTAATTCCAATATTTTCCAACATTAATATATTCAATTTTTCAAAATAAATTTATTCTTTAGAATGGTGACATAAAAAATTTACAATGTAACACCCCAAGATTTCTCATTACGCTTCTCTTTGAATAATACAGTAGCGTGTCTTGTACGAAACTTCGAGTTCTAACACACACCACAACCAATCAAACTAGCCCCTATGAATATTAATAACCACTTTTTGAAATTTTATACATTTCATGTTTCAAAATGGACTTAATTTTTGGATTCAGAATATCTAAATTATCCTAGGATGAAATTTTGGTACTTTTCAGATAACTTTTATATTTTAATGAATAGTGAAAATTACTAAATTTTTATTAAAAACAATATTTTAAATCAAAATAATTAATAGTGATAAATTATGAATTTTAGTGGTTTTAAAGTATATTTAGAATAAATATTTACCATTTAATACAATTTTGGTCTTTGGACATAATTTTACATTTAAACCGGACATAAACAAGTGTCAATATTTTGATAGTTATTATCTTTTAAAAACACACTTTTTGTTTTGACAGCGAGAATTAATTTTAAATTAATTTCTGCCACTTCTGTGTTTTGAATTTGGAAAAATGGACTCAAATTTTGAATCAGGATATCCAAATTGTGTAAATAGGTAAATTTTTTTTTAGACATTTTGAATAATTACTTCGGTAAATATTTTATTTACCATGGTTAAAGGGTAAATCCGGTAAATAAGCGTAAAAAAATAATATTATTATAATAATAAATTACCCTAAAATGTGTCTTAACCCTATTGGTGGATACGTGGCTGACCATAGGAATCTTTTGGTCGATTTTGGGACCCCATGGATCCACTTGTAAGTGATAATCACACTTTATATTAATTAGGTTAAAATAAATACAAAAATGACATAAGCATATATCATTTAGCAAGACAATTTTTACATAGGGTTATATATATTGTATCTTAGACTGTAAATATTAATTGGAAAGATAAATAAATTTCCTACATAATGTTATTTTATTTATAATTTTTAGACATTAAATAATTTAAGTTATTTATTACACAATGGTGATGCAGTAATTACCTAATTAATGAAATATTAAAATAATCGATATTATAAATACCCAAATAAATAAAATTTGAGCATTCTTATGAATTAAAAAAAAAATTATAGGTTAATATGAAATTTTTTTATTGATTTAATTATATTTTTTTTGGAAGTAATAATTCTTATATGATTTTCAAAAAAATCAAATGCCAAATAGTGTCAAAATTGACAAAAAAGTGTTTTTAAAACAAAAATTATATTATTAATTGATATTAAATTCCTAAAAATCTAAGGTTTGGAAAAGAGACTTATATTATGATAGTTGTATCATAAATTAACCACTTGGGGGTCTCTTGTATGTGTATAGTATGTTTATTAACTATATAATATAAAAAAACAAAGTGACATGGTAAATGTCAAACTAATTAACTAAGAGTCAAAACTAAAAGATAAGGTTAATATAGTAACCCAACCCTATCTAAAATCTATTTTTTGAAACTATTTAGTCCCATCCCAACCTTATACTTTGAATAATCCACTTTAGAGCCATTAGAAACCGAATTTGAATTTATTATAAAATAATACTTTATGTTTTTTCTAAAGAGCCCATGCTTTCCCTTATAAATGGACACCACTTCTAACCAATTCTTCACACATTAAAAGCATCTTGGTTCTTCAAAACTCTGCCCAATTATCCTCCCAACTTCCCTCACTTCATCATAGATGCCTTTGTTTGATCAGAAATCCAACCTAAGTGCCGTTTTGATCAAATCAAAAGAAAGAACCCGAAGTAGATGCAACGTCTTCACCACCCTCTTTAAAGAGCCTTTCTTCTTCAACTTCTTGTTTCCTTGTTATTTATATTATAAAATAATATATCCAGTATCTTCTATATACTATGATGTTATTATAATTATTTATCAAAAAAATTCATTATTCTATCCATCCCTTGGATGACATGTCACCATACGTGCGTACGTACGACCTACCGTCTCCATGTTGTGGTGTAATTGTTATTCAATATATTATTATTTAGATGGGTATATTAAATATGTATAATTCATGTAAATAATAATTATAACATTATAAGGATTCTTTCAATATGATATAACATCCAATTATATATTATTTTAATATCAAAAGAATGATATTGTTGCTCGTGCGTATGTACGGATTACCGTCTCCACGAACACAATGAGATTCATTCCCCATCGTATCCATTCAAGACTAAATTTTATTGGATGATTAAATATAATATTTATGTACTTGATATAATTCTGGATTTGAATAAGATGCAAACTATCTATAAAAAAATGGCTTATGTAACAAAACATATAAAATAAAATGAGTAAGTTAACACCTGAAACAACGATAATACTAAGATATTATCAACAATGAAATATTAAAAGATCATATATGATATCATATTAATGTATATGATTCTTGTATAATTTAATAAAAATTATTTCATCATTATACAGGAGGTTAACCAACCCTCAACCAAGGAAAATTATAAGGTAAGGGGTGTTAATCTCACTCATTATTCCCGTGAGATTCATGCCATATTTCCGCTATTACCTTTTGTGTGGTGTATGTACTGCCAATAATTGTATTCTTAGTGTAATAAACTTTAATTTATGTGTATTTACATATTAATTGTATGATACCTCTTTCAAGAGGTGTATGTTTCATAAGTTACCAAATTGGTAAGGGTTTATTTCACAATCTCTTCATTATCTCAGGTTGTTTATACGTAATTATCTACTGGGACCTCTTTATCATCCACATCCATGTTTCTTAAAAATGTATTTCAAAACATTATTAATATTTTAAATACTATGGGATAAAGTCATTTATACCATTTTTTTACTTTTTATAAGATGTTTATAAATGAATCTTTCCTTCATTTCCAAACAAGGTCCTTTTTAACCTTTTAAAAAAAATTAAGGTAAGAATGTCATTTTTTAACTTATATGGAGGGTGTGGATATTTTCCACCATTATAAAATATTTGAAGCTTACCTTACAAGATTATAAGAATATATTGAATGTAAATGTTTTATTTTATAATTATGTAAACTTTAAATGATTTCAAAATGAATATTATAAGAATTTGTGAAAGGTACTCTTTATTAAGATCAAAATTTTCAATGTTTTAAATATTTATCATTCTAAATATTTTTAATTAATGTCCATGTTTTCAAAATGATTTTAAGGATTTATTTATATGGACATAAATGTTCTGAAATTATATTTCTTTTCAAAAGTTTCATAGTGGAATGGGACACTTTGATTCAAAAATCTCTTTTAAATTACTTCCTTAATAAATGTGTGACTTTTAAATGATTTCAAAAAAACCGATATTTCTCTCAAATAGTTTTGATTTCAACTATGTCAACATCCTTTGATGGATTTTAAGTTTATTTGAAGTTGATTTATTATGATAAAAACTTAAATATTGTATTTAAGGTTTTGTGATATGTTTGATTTTGGATGTGTTTTCCTTATAACATTCATGGTTTATGGAGAAATTATTGACATTTCGTACGCTATTTTTAATACAAATTTTTATGTTATGATTAAACCTGTTCATATGAGGAATTAATTGGACTTAGTAAGTGACATTTTTATCCCTCTATAGCTCGTCGATGCATCGGTAGGTCTCATGAGACAAACTATTGTCTTGGCATGAGGCCTTGAAAAAATCTTATTTGTAGTCTTGTCACGAGGCCTTGGCTACGTGGTGATGATAGTATGGAATTACGCATTACATCATTATGAACGTGGTTATTGATATTTCATGTGATTATTCGACTAGTATAACTTCCATGAAAATAAGTAAATAACATTATTTCATTTTATCTCTTACATATTATGTTGATGTTAAAGTTTAAATTGATTTTGTTTTAGTTATACATTGCCTTAAATGTATATGTTCATTTATGAAAGTTTATTATATATTGTTATCCTTACTGATCATCTAAGCTCACCCCATTCAATGTTTTATTTTTCCCAGGAGGTGAAGATGTAATGTATGAATGACCTTTCGGGATAGTATGTGGGGATATGAGAGTGGAATATTGAGACAATTTTTTTGTAGTATTCATTTATATGATGTAATGTAATACTTATGAATATATGTAGTGTTTCCAAGTCTACTAAACTAATTGGTCTTTATATATTTGATCTTTCTTGTGATCATTCCAATGTTATGTAATATTTCACTGACTCTGGGTAACTGGTGTCGGGGCGTTACATCCTGACCATAATATTTATGTTGTGGTTTCAAGACCAATAGCAGGTATTTAATTTAGACTCATGGATTTGGATCAATAAATGATGTTCATGAGTGATTTGATGAAATTGATTTTTTTCATAAGATGAAATCATTGTGAACAAAAATATCTTATCAAGCGTGTATTCTTTAAAGGATCACAATTACATGATCTATTTGGCCCTTAATAGATGATTTTAGTGGAATATCAGTGAATATTTTTAGCTTTTTAGAATGAAAATGAGCCATGTTCATTCAACATAATTTTTACATACTCAGACATAGTAAATTCTTGGTGGAAATAGACATTTTCTTCCCCACTACATTACATTTTTTTATTCCATGAATAGTGGGTTAGAATTATAACCCTTCTCAGTTCAACTCAAGTTTGAGCTTCGATGGATCTCCTTGACCAGTTTTAGTGTAATACATTATCTATTGAGTGCCTTCCCTTGGCCCATTACTATGAGGTCACTGTGTGGAATCATATCCTTGAGACACGATTTTGACCCCTCAATGGATTTATCCTTTGATGGAGTGTTTGAATACATCCATAGGGATCACGGTAGAATCTTCGTTATTTTTCCCTCATTGGGGTTAGTGGAATCTGTATGACTAAATTTTATGGGCATAGATCCCCTGCTTAATGTGTTATTTGATATTAGGTTTGTGGTTTACCCCATGATCCCGAGGTTTGACCCCTATCTTCATATAAATATTTTTTTTGATGAGGTGTATTCTGATTGAGTGCTTATCTTGGATGAGTCCTCTTAGATTCATTAACTCTTTTCCATAAATAAAAGAAATGAGGTTTCCCACTTGGATATGTTTCATCAGTATAATTTGTCATAATGAGAATGACATCATGGATTTTTGTAATAATTGACAACATTGATAATGGAGTAGATTCTCCCCTAAAAGCATTATATTGAATCCTTGAGAAGAATCTGGTGGTTGTAAGTAGTTGAGTCCCCAAAGGGACTTGTATTATACTATACGTATATATGGGTTATGATGATTTATCATTTTGTATCATATTCGGATTAACATACCTATGTATTGTTGGGTTTAATACTCTTGATGCTTTATGTTTGGATATTTCAGTTTGTCCTAGTGGGTACTATTATACTAAACCCCTGTATGGGCTCTACCCAAACAAGACATGACTTATGTAGATGACAATGCTTTTTACTGGGTATTTTGTGGATTCAGGGTAGGTGGATCATCATTTAGTCTATAATGATACAGGTTTATACAGGTTTTGCAATTGATAGTAGTTTAATCCTTATAAAAAATTCAAAAATTATTATAAATTTTTATGGGATTATAGTTGGCCCGTTTTATTCACTTCCACTGCTTATGTTTTAGTCTAATTTTAGGCAGAGTTTTTTCTTGCATTTATAGTATCATTTGTTTTTTTACTTTCTCATTATTTCATGGGATTGGATATTTTTATGTGTGCACATATACTACAGATATTTCCCCCCATGAGTGAGATAATCATACTCAGTGTTGATCGGTAGCCCAAGCCTTTTAGAGGTAGGTATGAAGAGTCACACAAGGTTTATCACCGGCCAGGAAGGCCCCATTGGGTTGGGTTGTGAAAGTTTACATAGTTAATAATCATTCTATTTTTATTTAACTATTATTATTCTGTATATCATGTTCATGTCTTTATATTAATATTGTTTTTATATGCTCATTTTATTATGTTACACTTTTTTTTATCATTTTATTGTTTCTTATTGATACTCCCATTGTTTTCACCATAACTAGTTTTTCATCTCATCCTTCATTTAATAATGTATTTCCCAAGGATTTCCTATGTGGTGATATGTCTTAGAATTATTAATATATTAATATTTTATGAAATTAATGAATAGTATTTGTGAAACATGATAAAGTATGTACTTAATATCACTACTAGAAAATTGAATTAATTCAATATTCTTTTGAAATTCTTTGAGGAAACCATAGAAATTGGTGGCATATTTTGGAGAATAATAGAAATAGGGTGACCTATTTTTAATATTTTCAATATTTTGTACGTAACGCCCAATAATTTTTTTAAATGTATATTATCAATACCAAACATTAAATTTAATTAGTTTTTTATATTTTATATGTTATATGAAATAATAATTAATTGATAAAAAATATATACCCAAAGAGAAAATTAGGAAAAATAGTTTATGATTTACTCAAATTTAACGATGTTGGAGGTTTAAAAATAATTTTTTCGTTTTTATATATTTCAAATACTTTTTTATTGAAACGTGGTAATATAATTAAATAAAAAAATTATTTCCATGATTTAAAAACCCTTGAAATATGTGACCTATAGGTACAATTATTTTTTTGGAATCACGGATATTGTTCAATACCATGATATGAATTTCTTGTTTTTTTTCGAATCAAGGATATATCATATATTCAAATTTTTTGTGGATTTATCCATGGTTTATAATGACATCAATAACCAATATTTCTTATTGTTTCTCCAAAAATACTAAACCCTTATGTCCGGGGATTGTGTTTCAATATTTATTTACTATGTATAATTATGTAATATAATGTAATACATATATATATATAAGGGGATTATGAGTTTCTATATTTATCAAATATATAATATAATTTTAAAATGAAATATGTAAAATTTATTATAATAAATTATTATTTTAGAATTATAAAAATCCAATGATATATTTGGGATGAATTAAATTAAATCTTATTTAATTCTAAGCATGAATCTCATTTACCATGATGAAAAATAATTATAAGATGTGATTTTAAAATGATGAATTATTATATATGAATGTTAATAATATAAACACATTAGAAAACAAAATATTACGTATAGAATTTAACGAAATTAACCATTCAAGTATTTATTATTAATGTAATCTTTTTTACTTAATTTTTAATAAGGAATTTAATTATACTTAGAGTAATTATTTTCTAATATATTACATCATGTTTCTAATTTTTAGTTATTCATAAAGAGTTGATAAATTTTTCGATTTAATTTATGGAATAAATAAATTTATATTTTAATATATCATAAATTGTGATTTAATCATATCAATTTTAGGGATATAAGTGATCTTGTATAATAGATCCGTGGAATAAAATTATCTTATAACATTTTCCATGTTATTAAAGATATTTATATCATCATATTTCTATGTTTTCTACAATATTATGACTCTATGGATTTTTTACTAGCCATAACAGTCTTCTTAGGTAGTAATACATTTATTCCATTTCCTAAAAGACCCCAAAACTATAAATTTTAATTTATCAAACATACTGATAGATTCATATTTTAGTTTCATCATGATGCACTACATCCAATGTTTTTTATCCATATTGATATACTATATCAATTATAATTTTTTCAATATTAATAAGTAGGATTTTGTAACATTTGACAATGGACTAGTGTATCTAATTTTAATTTCCACTATTTCATAAAGGAAAAATTTACTACTATATTATTGTTCACAGTATCAATTAATTAATTATTTTTAATAATTAAAAAATTCTTCGAAACCACTTTATATAATGATATGATAAAACTAATCAATTTTAATGAAATAAAATAATTCTAATAACTATTTAAACTCAAAAATCATTGTCATGAACCTAGACGGGATGTCGTTCAACCCAACACCCAACCCGGTTCGAGACATAACTCGAAAGGTTTTCCCAATCACCATGGGTGGGAAATTAATTTCAAGAATCAAATAAAATCTATGTGGGAATGAATTCAGACAAAAAAACTAGGATAAAATAAATCAAATAAATAACTGGGAACACACAAATAACCACAACTAATCCTAATAAATACATAAAATGATCTATATGAAAATCTAATAATAGAATGAACAAAAAACTGAATACAATGTAAAATTGGACTACACTAACAGAATCCCCTTGTGACATCTTTTTCACCTCCAACCAAAAAACCAAATTCCGTACCATGATAAATCGAACCAATAACCTAAACCTACCAAAAAACTCAGGTCTATCGACCCCAAATGGTACATGATTGGTGTAAAGGAAACATCTTAGTAGTTAATCACCACAAAATCCATATGTTTACATTCTGGAAAATATTCCATTAACACTAGTTGAAAATATATATATATAATTGTCCATTCTTTCATTTTATGAAAAAACTCAATGCTTTGAACAAGTTCCCATTTTCAAAGAACACACACAATTTTTCTCTATAGAAATCTGTTTCACTTTACAAAACCCTTTTTCATTTTCAAAAACTTACCACTAAATCCATTCATGAAACCCAAACAAGTTTGGGTAGAAAATAAATGGGGCAAGTATAAGATGATAATACTAGAAATAATTATGTCGAAGATGCAAAAAAAAAACAAAAAAAAAACAAATACAATTAGTGACCATGAGAATTTTATAACCATCACTAGAGTCATCCATGTATATAGTGGGTACTGAACCACATGTAGGGATACATTCAAACTACAAGGTCCATAACCGAATAGCCATCCTCAACTAGCTAATCCACCCACATATCCATTAAATACTTCCAATTGGTGCCAACCTATATAGTCAAGGTTGATAAGAAACTATCAATAAAACCTATAAAGATTCCTAATAAACCCATGGTAATAGTAAAATATTTAAGTAGGGGTCCCTCACACACAGGACACACCTAACATGGCATCACCTCACTTTCCTACCACAAACAATGACATATCCTATATGATAACGCATATAGGGAAATCCCTCTATAGGGGTTCCTGGTATATATCAATTCATTCTTAAGTTCCAAATGGTTCTTCACATCATATAAGTTTTCAAAACATTTCTCAAAATATTGTATGATTCCAATATGGAATTAGTATTTCTGAAAACCCTATCACTTCCAAAATATTATAAAGTGACAATTGTTCATTAAAGTCTATCAAATCCAAAAATGTTTACAATTTTTTTTAAACTAGATTAGAATATTCAACATTAAGAAATGTGTGAAATGGACACTTACCGTTCATGTTCTATCCCATTTTTTATTCCATTAAAAACTAAGAGGAAATCACCTAACATTTTTCAAGGGAACAAACCGACTATCCAACCATTTTAAAACCAAACAAGTTCTGAAATACCAAAAAGAAAAAGTTTAATGAACACATTCAAAACCAATTTCATCCCTCATAATTTATGAACAAATCATTTAGAAATCAAGGGACCATTTAATAAACCATGGTTCATGGAAAACACTATTTTAATGTGTCATCATAATTGGAATTCACATCCATGTGAGCACCTTGGGGACACATTGATATTTCAGCATCAAATTGAACACCATAAAAATCAATGGACGCATAAAAAAATATTTTTAGAGGAACTGAGCATATTTTTTCAGCCAACACAAAAAAACACATATTTGAGTCAAGCCATATAAAATCACCAATTGAGACACACAATTCCAAAAACACAATCTAGCAATGTACCATAATAAAATCAAGTTTTAACACCATTGAAAATGAACAATTTCATTTTAATGAAACAATTAACATTTTTAGAAACCACCAGTGTTCATAACATGTACTAAAATGAGAGATACCTTTTTAAGAACCACTTCCAGTAATTTTTTCCATCAAAAAAACATACAAAGAAAAAAACAAACTACAAGAATGGGAAACACATTTACATATTATTTAAAAATACATAAGAATCAATGGAATGACATGGAAAGGAAAATAATGGAAACCCCTACATCAATATTTTATGATTGTGATGAGACTTCTAAAGGAGGTAGAATTCACACCAGGAGCCCATCTATATATTGTAACAATAATTAATAATGATCCAAACATCAAACCTAGATTCTAGGGTCCAGCTTAGGTGAATCCCCACCATGAAAATCCAAGTAATCAAGAGAGGGAAGGTAGGTGAAGAATAAAGGGAAGGATATTGTCAATAAATCATGAAGAATAACTTACTTTTTGTGAGAAGTCTCTAAAAAAAGCGGACCAATATGAAGGAGAATGTAGGGGGAGCCCCCTGGTCGATACCCAACCTGTAGGGATTCATACTAGAGTTAGGATAACATCAATAATTATTTTTAAATAAATTTTATTTAGATCATAATGAGTTTCATGGTTTTTAAACATGGTTTTCTAAACTATGAACAAATCATCAGAATGCTACTGAAAAAGTTATTCATATTTTAGGTATAGTTTGCACAATTTGGAAAAACCATGCTCAGACAATGTGACCTGAAATAATGGAAACAAATTCTCAAATGAAATCCCAATAATTTTAGAGTCCACACAAATGTTCTTGAAAAATTAAAAATAATTAAGTGAAATTTTGGGTGTCACGAAGTACCCACCATGCCACTTTCTCATAACACCTTTCACAATAACCATGTAGTGGGCTAGAAGAACAACGAAAATCCATTATATATCTGAGAGATATGATAATATCCCTTCATCTAAGAGGGAAATCAGAATAAGTGACCATGTAATATAATTTAATTAATTTAAGTTACCCAAAATTATACACCAATTCCCATTTCAAATTCATGGTCATATATATTATACACTTTGAAAATTTCTCAATTTATTATAATTGATCATTGAATTCATCAATGATCATGAAATAAATAAATAAATTATCTTATTCTATATAAACAACCCATTATTATAGTCTTGAAGTAAAATAAAAAATCTATAGTATCCCATATCATAATGACATTTATACCTTTGACATATCACTTCAAAAGAAATATATATCCTTATGTATAAAATTTTACTGAGTATTTTAAGTGAATAACACGTTCATGGTGGAAGTATAAGTACATTGAATATTCATATTTGGATCCACTATATTAATAATTTATTATAGTGCTCTTAATTATAACTTTATAGGAGTGATAAATTTCCCCCTATATGTTGAATAATTGTGTAATTTTTGTCCATTTAGTTAGTCAATTTGGGATATAACATATAAAGAATGACATTACTACCAATCATCAGTAGAACAATAGTGATAGGGGATACATAGGAATTGCATATTTTATATATATTAACATAGGAATACCTTTTTATTATGTGTAATGAGAACATAATTAAAGAGACTCAAAATATATTCATAGATTTGGGTGCTGAATCATTGAATGATATTATGTTTTGTTAGCATTAAAAAACATTATTCAACATAAATTAACATGTTTAAATATCTAACCAATTTTATCAAAATTTGGGATTAATTAGAAATATATGAATCTAAAAGTAGTAAATATTCATTTACACTGTTTCACAATAAATATTTAATGGATAAATCATGGGAATGAAGATGAAATTCCCTTGTTTATACAATTTTCAATAATATTGTATATTGTAGCTGAGTATAACTTATTATTACATAGACTCAAAATGATGTCACAAAAATTATCACTTGAAATCGCCTACAATTACAGATTAATTTTTTTCAATTATAATGGAAAATCATATATTTCTTTTATCAAAAATGGTTTCCATTCAACAAATATTCCCTTATCACACCAATGAACTATTAACAATGAGATAATTTGATATATATCCCATGAAAAATTAATTACTATGAATCATCTTAAACCACAAATGAAAACAAAATTCACATTAATGTTGAAATAAAATCATCAAAATAAATTCACCATAAGATTGAAATTAATATAATTATTTTTATCATTCAATAATATTCATATATCTTATCGTATACACCTTCTTATATAATCAAACACTTCTCTTATTCTACTATAATAATTCTCTATTATTTTCCAATATTATTCTATAAAAAACTAATTATATATATATAATTCGACCACCAAAACATGTTACCATAACACATAGTGTATTTATAGATTATTGAGGTGTTTTTTTAAAAACATATATAATAACTGATTGTATATCTAAATATCAATGTAATATTAAAAAAATAAAAAAAATGTTTTTTTCAACTCTGAAACCACAACAAACCATGATCAATATATTTTAATCCGCAGAATAAATATTTTTAACCAACTACATAAACATATAATTAGATAAAATATACTATACAAATAATCTTAATTATTTAATACACATTCCAAAGAAATACCAATCTATATGACCTTTGGGACATATAATTTTGGAAAAACACCACATTGAAAACCACAATGTGTGTACATGGAATGTTTTTTATTGTGTTGACCAGTTTAAATATCATTATCACTCAATGATAGAAACATTACAAGTTCATTTAAACCGTGAAATATTATTATGTTATAAAATTTAAGAACGTAAAAAAACATAATTCCATGACATGTAGAAATACATACATCATGTTTTTTTCTTGGAAGAACACATATAAAAATTATCTTAACAATATTTATAATGAATTTTATCTAATCATTTATATGGTTTCTTTAAAATGTTAAAAACTTATTTTAAATTATATTTTTATTATCATTTTATTAGCATTAATTGATGAAAAAAAGAAATATATGCTGACAATGTACTCAGTATAATATTTCATACATGAATTCACTAAAATATATTTTACCTCACATTGAGAAAGTACTCTCACGTACATTAAAATTATTTAACATGATAGTACATGGTAATAACAATTACCCCCTAGATTTTTTGTGATTAAATGAATTAAAAATACCTCAAAAATCTACATATGTTCAAATTTACACTTTCATCAAAAATATTATTACAATTTTATAATAAAAACATTGATACATATTTAAGTTTTAAAAAAAGTAATACTTCAAACCATATTAGAAAACATGAAACATTTGTAAAAAAAACCTTCATCAAATTCACTAATTGAATTAAATGGAATTTAAATTAGTCAATTATTTTCTTCCATAAGAGTACTCGGTGTAGAAAATAAGAGTAAATAAAAGTAATTATTAAATGAATCAATAATTAATAACACATTTGACTCAATGACCAACCTCTGTAAAAAAATTAATCATGACTAATTTTATTTATTTCTTCATAGATATTATAATTTTTTTAAATCCTTTAAAATATATGGTTACTAATTTGATAAACACAAAAACACTTAAGAATAACATAAACATATTTCACATCAACCAATTCAAGAACCATGACCTCAAGAATTCATATAGACACACACTATTCATATACCAAATTATTAGTTTTCTCTTTACTATTATCTCCATTAATATATTTAAAAAATTTTATGGAATAATATTTTTATATATTTATATTGTGACATACCCAATTTATAATAATAATCCATATAATAATAAATATTGGGTTATAATAGTACCTATGTCTTGTATGACATTAGGTTAAACTCTCATCACCAACCTTAGTTAATGAACTAAATAATTATGTAATGATTTTATAAATTTATCATCAAATTTTTCATTTACTAGAAGAAAATATAAACGAAAATTTCATTTATATTCTTTTTTTATAAGGTGGTACATGATTTCGATATGCACTGGTCATGTGTGTTGAATAGGATTCAATTAAAAATTTATGATAATTTGATTATCATAATATAATAAATAAGGAAGGATCACCTCAACCATGATGTATTCAAATTGAGTTCACGTCAATGACCACTATGTATTATCTTGAGTAATATCCCCAAATTTTACATCTTCTAAACATAGTATTTTTAAATTATTCTTATTTATGTATAAAGTAACACACATTTCACCGATGGAGAACATCATAGCCAAAACAGATATATAGTTATCAATTTTCTCATCCCAATCGACATAATAAATTTTGAACATATTAATATTTTTCTTTTAAAATTATTTTTGGTTCCTACACTTTAAAAAAAAGAAATGTCTTTTTAATTGGGTTAAGAGGTAATGCTCACATGACTGTAAGGACCAAATAATTCCATGAATGTGAGGCCAAAATGATAATGGAATAAAATCCCAATTGATTATAGAAGAAAGTCCACATAAAATACATTGAAATTCTAAATGATAAGAATTTATAATATCACATCCATGGATTTAAATCATTCCTCCCCAATGTTAAATTTGTCAATCGATATAAATCCATAATTCCTTTGGAATATCTTAGGATTATATTAGTTTTAAAAATGTGAGATACCTTAACTATACTTTTAAATTTTCCTAAAATGAAAAACAATATATATGATTATTTTATTAACTCCCATAATTTGGAATTTATTTTATTTAATTAATATGAATCACATAGCTTGTGGCATTTCCAACACAGATCATAAATGAAACACTACATACTATTGATTTAACAAAAGAATTATGAAATAGTCGTTGGTTTGGAGGATATTAATTTATATAAAACAATTACAAATTATATTTCTACTATTTTAATTAATAAATTAATTATCATTCATAAATTTATTATTTATTGTTTTTAATGAATATAAAATAATATAAAAGTTAAAATAGTTCTTTTTTTCATTAATGTTTTTCATATATACATTGTGTTTTGATCGTAATTGTTAATATTAATAATTATTTATAAATTTTTCTAATAAATATATTTTATATATAATTAGATTAATTAACAATAACATAATTATGGTAACTTGATGACTAATTATAATAAATTCATTTAATTATTAAGAAATATTTTTTTCCTAAAAATCCATTTTATTTCAGTTTTTTCATAAACATTGTAAATAATTTCTACCATTTTTAGATATTTTATATAATAAAATATATATAATTGTGGAATTTATAATTTAATTTCACTTTATGTATAAAAATTAATGTTTTCTTAAATACCATTACATTATGATTTAAAAAAATAATTTTATAAAAATATCATAAAACTATTGAAATTGATTCTTGAAATAAAAATCCATATTTAAAATCATTAGGTTCAAATTTATTGTTGAGATTAATTTCATTTTTTGTCCTTATGAATTTTAATCATGGTAAATATTTAGTCAACATGATAAAGTGTAAATGAAGTTAATTAAGTTAAATAATATTTTATATGGCCTAAAAAATTCCGAAATACTTTTATTTATTTCAATGTGTCAGTTTTGTTCAACCAAAAATATACAAGTTGAAAAAATTTCACAATTTTCTAACAATTTTTGTTGATTATAAACCTTCTATTATTTTATGTCAAAAATAATTACAAAAATGTCACTCACTTACATTCAATTTCCCTTATATATTTCAATTTGAATGAAAAGATTTTATGAATATATACATATAACATTTAAAAAAAATATAAAATTTATTGATTTATATTATTTTATTATTATTTCATAATGATGACATGAATACATTAAATATTTATGAAACACATATACACTACTTGTAAAAATATTTAAAAAATAAGGGATTTTGTTTTTAAAAAATTATTATTTTTTAAATATGGTATACAAAATGTAATAGGTAATTATAAATTAAAATTAATCTTAAATATGTTTATATTATAATTAAATTTCAATCAATTCATATATGAAGTCAAATTTAATGAATAGTCTCAAAATTTAATTTAATTATATTTTATGATAAATAATATTTTTTTGAATGATTTAACATTTTAAAATGGAAAGAGGATAATGGGGATGTGGAATCTTATAAAATTTCATCCATGGTAATTTTCAAAGCCACCCTCCACTTTATAAGTAAATTTATATCCCTTGATGAGTGAAGCATTTATTACCATGGCTAATGTCAAAAAAGTTCTATGAGGGTGTTAAATCAAAAGATAAGGTTCAAAATGAAACTTAAATCTGTATAAATTTTTGTGGTAAAATTAATTTAGACCCTATAACGTCATACCTTATAAATTATGCCCTTTGGGTTCCATTTGACATGATTATGATATTTATTAAATATTAATGTTCTAAATATTTACTTCTATGTCACCCCCCACTTATAGAAGGGTACCCCTCTCCTCTATAACTCAAAAATTATGAGTAATTTATCATTAAACATATCTATAAAAATACCTTACCAAACATATTTCCCATGACTTAGTGACTTTGGTCTCTCCAAAATACCCTCTAGAAGTCTTAATTTCCAATACAAATGTGGTTTTACAAAGAACATGTAAAACTATTAAAAAAGTGTATTCATGTTTATTTCTACTTCTACCTCATGAATGTAGTTTTTGAAAATGTTGATAAAATATCATTATAATATTAAATATGTATAAATTTTATTATTTTAATTTCACAACCCATTTTCATTTACTTTTCCATCCAATAGAAATTGATATCAACACTCATACGTACATACATACTAACGTCTATGTGAAGTGATTTGTATTTTTTTCATTATTTGATTACATGTATAGTAAAATTGATTAAAAAAATAGGTTGATATGATATTTTGAGAATAATTATTCTTCTGAAAACATAATATACCACATACCTTTTTACACATTTATCTGTTGTAAAATGATGATGTCAGACATGCGTATGTGTGGACTACCACCCCCATGAAGCAATGTGGTTCAATTTACATTCTCAACATACAGGTATAGTTATAATTATGGATGTAACGAATAAATATTCTATTTATAAAATTATTTATATATTTATAAAAGTAAGATAATATATAATTTATTTCTTTTTAACCCTTTAGAATAGTTGAAATGTCACTCATTGGTACTTACAGACTACGTCCTCCATAATATGGTAGATTTTATTTTCATGTTCACATTTAATTGAAATTTAAGAAATTTTACCTATCTTATAATCATGATAATTACTTAGTGATTAGTACTATTGAGATTAAGGAATATAGACCTCTTTAACTACATTAAACTTACCGAAGTTGTTATAGGATTAAAAACTGAATATCCTCAAAATGTTTTTTGCAAACATAACTGATTAAGTTACTAAAAAAATTGCAATAAATGAAATAAAAAAATACAGTTAAATGTTTTAAAAAGGTTCTCCTACATATAGGATTAAAAACTGAATATCCTATAAAGTGTGTATGAAATGATCTGGTCTCAAGTTATAGGACATTACTTTGTAATGTTATTTTAAATGTTTTAAAAAGCTTCTCCTACATATCATTGTTCATTGTAAAGTTTCAATGTTTTTTTATTTAAACATAAAATAAAGGTAACTTTAATTTTCAAATAATTTGAAATTCTTGTTTTTTATAAAAATGTATGTTTTGAATTTTTTTGTATGATACACTTTTGAAACTTTTTATAAAAGTGAAAAATAAGGTTTGTAACATATATCTAATAAGATGGATTTTTATCTATCAAGGAAAATTACTATTTAAGAATATTAGCCTATAAAATTTCAAGTTTTTTCCGAACAATTTCATATGCACTTTTCATCTGGGAATTTTTCAATTTAAGAATTTTAAATGAAAATTTTTATTTTCTGTTATTTTATCTAGATGAAATAAAGTTCCTTATCATTTGGGAACGAAGAAATTATTCTATATGTTTCTCATGATTTGTAAGATTAAATTTTTAATTATTTCTAATTTTTTTTGTTCATTATATGGTACTTGATAATTATATATGAAAATAAGTGGTCCTAATATATGTAAAGATTTGGTTTGAGCCTGACATAGTCTTCCAATTCATAGTTTAATGATTAGGATTTGAAAGTTATGATGATAGAGATAACTAGGAAGGTTATTCATATTGATGTAACCATTCCGTAGTTATTTTTTACATGGGTTAAACATGATTGAACATGGGTAGTGAATATGATTATCCATATTTTAAATTTTTTTATTTGTAAAATATTGTATGGAATTATTTTTATTTTTTGAGGAAAGAATCATTTATGAAGTTATAGAGGTGAATGGTTTGTTCTCTTAGGTTCTCATTAACCGCACATATCCTTCACGGTTTTTCAATAATGGTAATGTGATATAAAGGTTTTCTTTGAGAAATTTTTAAGATTTTCATGTGGATAATTTTTTTTATTTTCTTAAATATTTATTATTAAAACTATAATTATTTTCAAGGGTTTTCTTGTTATTCACTAAAATAATATGAGTTGTTTAATTTTATATACCTTACTGAGTTGGATTACTCATCCCATATTTTCAAATGATTTTAAAAATGAATAAATATGTGAAGGAACTATAATGTACTCTATCTATGAATAATGTAAAACATCATTTAATAAATTATGTGTCTTTTGAATGAAATGAGAATGTAAACTAAATAATATTATTTTTGTTGAAGAAACAGGACATTGTATGTCAGCCTCCATTATATAATATAATTTTTTCATAATTATAGAAAAATATAAACCTAAATGTCCCAATAATTTTATCAAAGTGAAACCCTTATTTTAAATAATATAATTATGGTTTCATTATATTTCGGGGAAAAGTAGTTAGTATTAGGGAAAATTTTCTAATATCCCTAAATTTATAAAATCCACCTTGTCATTATGATGTTTAATCTATATTATTTTTTTGATTTTGGGTTTTATTTTATGTTTCTACCCAATGAAATCCCAAAACATAGAATTTTGGAATTTTACATTATGAATGATTTTCACACATGATTTAGGGGAAATCATGTGGTTACACATACTTAAGTAGATTTTATTTCATTTTATAATGTGGAAAATATGATAGGATATCATGTGAATTGTTCAATCTAAACCATGAAAATTCTAAGTGAAATCATGGAGGCCCTCTAATGAGTCTTGGATTTAGTGAATAAATTGAGAAATGTATGGTAAACTGCCCAACAAGCATGTAAATTACCTCTATCATTGGAATGTTCTATTTAAGGTTGCTGGGGAATGGTTTTTTCAACTATGTATCATGTCAGGGAAAACATGTGAGCGACTTTTCTAGGCATTGGTCTTATGATGGTTGGTTCATACTTAAGAATTATGATAATACCAAACCAGGTGTCATATCTAGATTCGTTAAAATGAATGTTCCTTTTTCTCCCCTTGTTGATGATAAGAATCCAATATTAATTTTACTCTCCCTATCTTTCAAACATACCATGATAGACCTAATTAAGATCATATTCTATCCTTTATTAATTTTAGTGATCTAATACATTCTCTTTAAAAGGTAATGATAATGGTAATTCCCTATAAACCTTATTATTTGTTTTATTTAAAATCATACCTTTGATTTCTCTTATCCCCTAAAAACTAATCTATATGTTGGAAAAAATTATGGTTGCAGTTTTTTTTTAATTATAATAAATATTTCACATAGGGGTTGTATATGGAATTTCATGGATTTTTGGAGTGTTCGATATCATAGTTTACAACTTCTGGTATTATTATCGTTGAAACAGGGAATTTGTTTCTTTATTATCTCATTATATTATTTGTTGGAAATTGATTGATGTTTTGATAATGAGTTTTCATTTAAATTCTGCTAAAATATATGACCCATGAGGTGGAACATTAATTTAACATAATTCTATGTTATGACATGATTAGGCATTCTGTGAAATGTGTTTTTCAGAATTAAAAAATGGATTTTGAAATTTTTTAGGGTTTTTAATATTGAAAAGATAACTAGTTTGAGATATTTAAATGTTTTCATATACTAATTTTCTTTAAAAATTATTTTTTATTTGTTTTTAAAGTGTTAACAATATTTTACCTGGGTTGCCTAATTTTAAAGTTTGGTTTTAACCATTTTCTATTATATTGGGAAAAAACTGCAGTTTACAACTCCATCAAAGTTTTTAGTATGTCAAATATTTTGAGATAATAAAATGGGTTTCATGGTTTGAAAGGAGTGGACTACAGAATGAATATTTTATTTTTAATCTATTTTAAGGATGATTTTTCTCAATGTTTGATTAATGGGGTGAGTGGTTTATAATTGATATTTAATGTTTTTATAAAAAAATTAATCTCAATAGTAGAATATGATGAATTTTTTAAATGGTTAGATGGATTAAAAATACAAGAATTTATTTAAAAGATAAAGAACATTTTTTATTTTTTGAAGAATGAGTTTCAAACCCTATTAAAATACTTGTGGATCTTATATTTATATTCTTCTTCTAATATTATGAGGGTATTTTTTTATTTATTCATTTTTTTATTCATATTATATTTTGATTTTAATGGGAATAATTAAAAATGAGGGTAATTGGGGTGTGTAATGTGTGATTTCACGTTTTTTATACTTGATCTATTGTATTCTTGATTGAGCACGATTCATTTGACTTAACAAGGAACACCTTAGGGAATATGGTAAGAAGTATAAGTGGGTTATTCCCTTACATTGGTTGATATTTGTTAAAGAACATTTCCCATGATAGAAAGAATCTATAGAGGTTAAATTTCTCCTAGTGATCAAATGATGTCATTTGGGGTAGGGATAGAGAGTGTATATGTGGGGATTGAGAGAGCCCATGTGGGTATCGTGACATCCTAGGGAAGTCCAAGTGATATTTTAAATTTTAGAGGATTGTTTAGTTCTTTGAGGAAATATAAATATTATAAATCATTATAGAACCCTTCTATTAGATATTATTATTTAGATCCATGACATTTTGATCATTCATATGATCATATTAGGGGATTTATCTTGTTTTTTTCCTATATCCCCATATTTTGGATTATGTTTTGGTGCCTATATTATTGGTTCCTATTCATACTTATTGTGTGAATTGAAATAATGGGGAATGAATGTGTTCTTTCTTCCACAAACCTTTTTTTGTGGAGTTATTTTCGTATTGTCAATAGGGTTTGGGAAAGGTTTTATAATTTTATAAGAGTTTGAGAGACATGATGAATAGGGTGTGGGTTGGAAATGGTGGTGGTCTTTTATAGTTTCTAATAACATGAAAATAAACCTAGGAACTTGTTAGAGTTTTTATCATTTTCAACATTATAAAACTCAACAACAATTTGTATATAATTATATGAAATTAAATAATATCGCACAAAATTTACAAGGTTATCACCTAGTGTGGTTGACTACAACAATTCCATAGATACTACCATCGGTACGTAGAAACACACTATTATATGATGTGAATCATAATGTTCCAAATACTATAATCTTTATTTTATCGTATGATGTAAAATTATAAAAACTCACATTAATTAAAATGTTTTTTTTATTCCAAGATAATACCAGATAGAAAATTTTTTAAATAGATCACATAAACATAGTATATACATTTATCCATATGATAACTTCATCCAATATGATTCTATTCATTAACCCTTCCACCACAATCTAATGTAAATTCATCGAGTGTTCCTAAGAATATATTCCACCTTTGATAGGTTATCTATCTAATGAAAAATCATAATCCTCTGATAAATATTCTATCCAATAAAATTTATTCAATTGTAGTTATTGATTCTGTAAAACTCTATATGCTTCCACTAATTGAATAATCTATCTATGACAAAAAATAAGAGTATTCATATTGTATTTCTTATTCAACCCTAATTTTACCTTTTTTCAAAATCACACAACATCAACATTCAAAACATCACCTATCAAATATATGATTACTATTATTCACATACATACATGAGATTTCCAACCAATTTTTATTGCTATAGATTCAAAAAAATAGGTGGTAAGATTAAAATACTTTCCTATTTAGAAGAAACATGAAATTTGAACACCCTATCATTATCAATAATGTTAAATGCCTCTAAAATATTCCAAATAATTCATGAAATTTCATACTAACAAGACACCATCATCATTTTAGGAATTTCGTTAAACTCGGTGTTAAGTAAATTATTCAAGATGACATAAACATTGAAAGATATGAAAACATTGAATGAACATCTTAACATAAAATTGGTAAAGGACACTTGAAAATATTTATAAACTTCTCAAAACACCCTCTATTATATAGTCAGATGATGAGTTTATAGGAACATAGATGAACAAGATATATCTTCAATCAGTGATCCCATAAATCATTGATTGATTACTTTATGTTTCACATTGAGTTATTGACTCAGTCAAAAATGATAATTATATCTTCAAATGGGGTTATGCATGAGTAGTTATACCTTATTATGATCTCTATTGTATCCTTCCAACTAATAAAACAATATCTCATACATCATAATGATTTTATCAATGATGCCGCAACATTTTATCCAGTGACATCATTATATTCTCTTCTTTATCCTTCAGTGAACCTACAACTTTAATGATAGATAAAAAATTGTTAAATATAAATTTGATAGTGATGGGAAATATTTGGGGTTTAATAAAACTTCCCACTGAACATCACCACAAAAACTTTAATCCATAAAATATAATCTTATGCAACATTGATCCTACCATTCTAGTTATAAATGTTCATCCATATATGACCTACCCTGTACCTATCCTTATATTGATCTAAAAAACAATTTTCCACTATAATGAACAAATTATATATATAAAACATTGTATATTTGAACATTATATCATCAGTTTTTAATTTTTCATATATTCATCTGATGATCCTCCTAATGATATATATAAACATTAATTCTGCCACATATCCCATTATTACATTAATTTTAATACAACATGCAACATACTCATTGTGAATTCAACTATGTAGAGAATATAAAGTCAACATTGTAATCTTTTTAGTTCTATAATGTTAGCTTGATTGTTTTAATACTAGTTTAATATTGTCTTCATCCACTTTTTATGTCTCTACATTTGTACTTAATTAAATTTGTACAAAAGTTACAAACTCAAGAACAGAAACTTCTAGATGATCTTAATCCAATATAATTATTCAAAATCAACCATCATAATATTCATATAAAACCATCTAGGATCATGGGTATGATTATGGTGATAGATATTTCATTATTTTAAATGAATCCTCTGACATAAATAATTTTTTCAATGTTTTATATTAAAAAATTTCTAAACATCTAATGAAATATTCTTTATAAACTCTAGAAAATTTATCTGACCTGAAACAAAAAAAAACAACAATATATGTTGATTATAAATAAAGAATTATCTATACACATTATATAAGAGAATCATTATATACCTTTTTATTTTTTGGAATCATTCCCAACATTCTTAACAAAAAACATTCTCCGACCGTAGATTTTCCAGTAGTGAATGTTTTGACACCACACTACTAGTTAAATAAATATTTGAAGGAATTATATCCCTCGGTGGTAATAAATAGTATTCCAATTATAAGATAAATTTTTTATAAATATTTATCTCTCCCATTTTTATGATAACACAATCAGATTAATAAAATGTTTTTTGTATATAGTTCGTCATTCACTAAACTGTTGAGAAAATAATAAATGGTTATTTGGGGGAATTTCTATACAAGAATTTTAAAGTAAGTTTTGTGGGCTGAACATGTGGTTTTTGAGAACAATTCTTATGATATTTTTATTGGAATATTTTTTGTGAAAACATCCGCATTATGAAATTTTAATAAAATGTTCTCATGAATAATATTTCCACAAAAAACATTCTCCATAATGAAATGATATTTTATATCAATGTGTTTTGATTGGTAAAATAATACAATGTTTATATAATTGTAAATAGAAATATAATTATAACATTAAATCATTAGTGTTTTATAAAAATTTAAAATCAAATATTCTTTCTAAACAATCATTTAAAAAATTTTCATACCAGCATGGGTAGTGAAAATATATTTTTTTGTTTCATTGTACACAAAGTATCAATTTTTTTACTATTTAAGATCTCACTAATATCTTCCATGAATAATGATTCTCCTAATGTTGATTTACTATCACTAAATTATCTATCCCAATCAACATTATTTTATCAATAAATTTAAATATCCCAACATCTTATCTAAAACATTACAAAATATGGTGTTCTTATAACTTACATGACTATTCTATTTTATTCGAGGATATGTTTTTAATTTCCATCACATTGATAGTTTTTAAATAATGTAAATTCATATAAAATTTCTTGTCTTGAAGCGTTCAGAGAGATTAAAAATCATGTTTATTTTGGAAGTTCTTTTAAATAAGAATTTTCAAATTTTCATCTTTATAAATGTTTATTCAAAAAAATAGGAGTACAATATTATTTTGACTATTCCATGCCAAAAAAAATTCATAACTATTTGAGAAAAAATTAATGAGATATGAACATGTATTTACTACATTGTTTCAATTGTTAGTAGAGAAATGACATTATCTCTCCAAGAATATAAAATAAAATATTCATCTTTATTTACTTAGAAAAATATTCACATATTTTATCTCTATAAATATATTTTTTTATTATGAACATAAAAATAAAAACTCTAGATCATGTACCCACATCCTTAACATAAATCCCACTAATAACCTTTCTATTAGAAAATATCAATTTCATCCTGAAACTATCATTTTTATAGTACCACACATGAGGATATTTGTTCAGCACAAATGAATATTTATTCTTCTTACACAACATGGTTTTATCATTTTCATGTATGATCCCATTAGGATCTCAATATATAATTAATGAATTTTTATATTTATAAAATCTAACTTGTCATCTATCTTATAAGATTTTTAACAATGATGTGAAAAAAATTCAAGAAATTTATTTTCATTTGTAGTATAATATTATATGAATATATTTCACCACAACCAATACCTTTCACCTATGAGTAACCATTACAAACAAGCCTTTATTTTTTTTGAGGTTTCCTAATGTTCAATATGATTTAATTAGAATAGATATTTTTTATAAAATAATTATTTCATACTGGTCATGTGCCAAGATCCTAAGTTATATTTATCTTAATCAAATATAGATCATGATTTGTAAAATTTATCTACACATTATGTTCAAAATCTATTGTAACATACTATGGATACACCCATGATTAAGTGATGTATGATAATATAATTTTAATTTTACTAATAGTAACAACATGATATTCTTTATTTATAATAATTTTATTAAATTAAAGAATTTCTTTAATGTTCGAAACATTAGAGACATTTTACCAGTCTTCCATTCCACATAACTAGACTATTATAAATTAACATGTAAGAGTTTAGGTTTACACTCACCATAAATATAATTATTTTCAATATATATAATCATTATATATTTCATAAAATATTCATTATCATCTTAAAAAAAATTGACATTGAATCCCAATTTTCAATAACATTCACATTATATAAATTAACATTGTTTTGTATATGTTTCTTCCAGGAAATGTAACTTCTCTATTCTTGTTAATTTTTTACAAAAACTAATTATTCATATTTTCATCCAAATTTCCAATTTTAAGATCATATCTTGTGTTCCATGCACTATATCCCCAATTAGTTCAGTCACATGACCTCAATCATGCCTCCCCACACACTGGTGTCTCTCGACTAGTAGTGAGGTTCTGATAAGTAAATAAATGGGGGACTATACTCTCTTTTATCAGAGTAATAGACCATTAGAAATAAAAAAATACAGAAATAATATATAAACATAAAATTTTCCAATATATCAAGATAAGTAAATGATAAAAAGAAATATCCAACTAAAGAAGAAATTATTCCAAACTAATGTACATGCCATGTGACTAAAAATAAAATGAAAAATAAAGGCATCGAAAACTCCCATGATGCTCCCAAACTACGTATGGTTCCCTTATCTAAGATCCATACCCAAATTATCCATCTAATACAGGGCCTTTTCCCCTAACCAGTAATATAATAATAAATTCTATTCTTGTACTGATCAGATTTCCCATGTTGGGTGTGATTGGGACTCATTAGGCCACCACCAATGGTGTTTAAACAAATCTAGTCTATAATAGTGTATTTGTCATATAATAAAATAATTATAATTCTTAAAAGAAATCATATTATACAATTATTCTTCACTTAACCAAAAAACTTTAGGGTTCCTGATTACACCCATACCTCAAAATCTTCTTTGCCTCATGTTGGAGCCCAAAGTGTTTCAAGGTAATATCATATCTTAATACCTACTTCGACTAATGTTGGAGACTTAAGTATTCAAAGGTGATATCATATCTCAGTACCTACTTCGTCTCATGCTATAGAATGATGAATTTTCAATTGAGGTCATATCTTGGAGTACCTTCTCTATTTTTATTTAATTCATACATGATTTCCCATGTTACCCATATTAAATTCAGATGTATGATGAAAATGTTACCGTTAATACTTTTCAATTGAATGACTAAATTCTCATTTCATTACAAAAAATTACAATGAAAATGGTTCCATTTATAAATCTCAAAGTTATTACAATTTTCCCATTCCCTTACTCATAAGTACACTTACAATGTTACAATTTATACATCTCAATTGAAATACTTGGTTCACATTCCATTACTCACAAGTTAAATGATCGTGTTATTATTTATACTTCTAAATTTAGAAAGTCCAAGTTCCTATTCCTATACACACAATAAAATCCTCAATTTATTGTTGAATGAATTTTCAATACTTGTTCATCAGTTATTTTTTCACAAAAATACCCTTAATTAATTCGATAGTTAATTAAGAACATCAAAGACATTAATTAATTCACCAATTAATTATCTAAAGTTATCCATCATAATAACACATAATGAATTCAAAAATTAACTATCTCTATGAAATATCCCCAAAATCTCATAATTAATTCTATAATTAATTGTCTCAACATAGGACATTAATAACTCATAATTATTAATCCATTAATTTTCTAAAATCAAATATCTTAATATAGTATAATAAATCCACTGATTAATTATCTAAATAAAAAATCACTAAATCTCATAATTAATCCTCCAAATTATTATCTAATTGGAAATACCTTAATCTTCATAATTTATTCCCCAATTAATTGATTAAATGGATAGATCTTTAGACTCATTTTTAACTCCCAAAATAATCTTCAATTTCAATAAATAATACAATTAATCTTTTATAGATAATACATAAATAAATTTTGGAATTCGAATTGTTTCAGAACACTAGAAATATGAAAACATGAATACATATATCAAAATCTAGACTCTGGGAATGTAATATTAGACCACCAACCTCAATTCATTGAGGAATGATTGCCCAAAAAAATACCCAAAAATTTAGTGGCACAATAACGTAGACCTAGATTCTAATATCAAAACCCTTAATCAAGAGAAACAAAAAATATCTATTTAATTAAAATATTTATTCACAATCAGAGATATAGATACATTAAATTGAGATCTATATCTGGAAATATAGAATATTACATCTCACCAAAATATTGAGAGAATTAAGGTGGTTGAATAAGACATCAATGAGATAGAATCCACCCATCAAGAGAGGTTAAGTTCGACCTGGGTTTCGAATCATGAAGAATATAGGATAGTATACCTTGTAATCCCTCCAAGAAGCTCTAAAAACATCTATAATCACAATGCTCTGCGTTTGGATCAAAATGGGTGTTTTTTGGTGTTCATGGTAATTAAAATCTAATTTTCATGCCACATTAAAAATCATGCATGGTTTACTAGGCATGGGCACAAAGATTACCATAAATGTTCTCCAACCCTAACCCCATTATTTTTGGGTTGAATTATTTTCCCTTTTATGGAGCATGATTTGAAAATAAGGCATCAGTCTTGTGACCCCCCTCCCCCCTCCATCTATAGTGGCAATGTTTGCTGGGTTGGGGCGCACAGTTCACTCTAACTGTACACCAACCATTCATGACCCTATTTTCTATAAGGTTTCTAAAAATTCACCCAAACACACAACAAATTACAACCAAAAAACACAAATAAGGAAAATATCACATAAAAACAAGCTTGAGTCATCTCCATAAAATTTCAATATCTTACAATCTCCCCACCTTATTACTGATCATCTTGGAGTAGTACTCCCATGTATCTATATGATTCTAATCCAATCCAATAATGACACTATTCCCACATATCCATTTCCCTCCCCATTCCTCCTCCTACACATTCCCATTTTCCCACAATATATGTACTATCATCATATATGTTCCCCGCTACACATTGAAACTGCAATCCAACCCACGTAACGGATGATCATCAAAGGATGAATCTATCCCAAGATCAACATCATCCAAATTGATCACATGAGAAGGGTTGGGGTGATACCACTGTAGTTGTGACACATGGAAAAAATAATGCATAACACTATATTTCCTTGGTATAGCCAATTGGTATACAACCAGACTGATTCAATAAACTACCTTAAATGGTTAAATGAATATGGGTTCCAACATTCCCTACTTTGGTACCCTATGGTGACATAAACATTCAGAAAATAGAATAAATACATGATCTTTCTCCGAAAACTATAGGGGTTGTCTCCTTCTATTAAAATATGACTTATTCCAACTATGATCCATATCCATACCTTTCGAAATCAGCTGAACATTCTCTGACATCTCTTCTATAGGATTTGGTCCCAACAACACTGACTCATGAACCTCTATCCAGGACAGTGGTGATCTGCATGGTCTATAATAAAGATCCTCATATGGTTCTATAGAAATTGTTTCATGATGAGTGTTGGTGTAGATAAACTACACTAAATCCATGTTTTTCTCCAAATAACCACTAAATGAAATAACACAAGCCCAAAACATATCTGAATGCACCAGTATAGTACATTCTAACTACCCATCTATTTGTCGGTGGAAGTCCATACTAAATAATAATTGTGTACTAAGAACCTTCTATAATACCTTCTAGAAGCATGATGTAAAGCGTGAGTTGTGATTTGAATGTATAGTCGGTGGAACACTATAAAGATGGACTATCTCCCAAAAAAAATCTACCACCTCTTCCATTGAGAATGTTTCCTATATTGGAATTAAATTAACTACTTTTGTCAAATAGTCTAAATTAAATGAGATAACATCATTCTTCCATGGTAAATTTGGGACACACATAATAAGATCCATTATCATGTCCTAGAACTCACACTCCAGAATGGGTAATGATTGAAAAAAACCTCCTTGTCATTGATGCTCTGGATTCACCTGCAAACATGTGAAATATCTTGTCATAAACGCATCAATATCTTTTTTCATGCTTATCTATTGAAACTATCATTATAGGTCACGATAGATTTTTGTTCCAATATAGATGTACCGACAACATTGATGAATAAAATTATTTAATCAACTCCAATATCATGACCATTTTCACAATTACCCTATTCTTAATGTAGATGATCTCAACCCCATATATCAACTAATCTAAAGGTGACACCTCACCATGAAGGCTTCCCCTGAAGTTCAAACACTACATATCCTCAAAACACCTATCTTAGATCCATATAATAAATGTACAATCCACTAAAACTGATACTAGATTCATCTTATCATGGTTCCCCTCAACCACCACTTGTATCTCAACTAGCACGGACATCATCTTCCACTCATTACTAGACTCTTCAGCTGCCTCAGTCTGAGTCTTCTTACTTACATAATTAGCAACATTGTTCCCTTTTGGAGGCATATATACTAACTCAAAATCAAATGAATATATATACTATAACCATATCTTCTACTGATGACTGAGATCATTCTATTCCAATATAAACATTATATTCTTCTGAGCTGTATACATAGTGAAATAATCACCCAATAGATAGTATCACAAACACTTCAGAGCATAAAACACAACCACTAGATTGAAGTCATGCATATATAAGTTCCATTAATGTGGCCTCAGCTCCCAATACCAATACCACATGACACTATCTTATGACATCAAAACATCTCCAATCCCTTTTCCAGAAGCATTACAGTACATCCTGTACTCCTCACCTTGCTCAGGTATGATCAAAATTGGTGCCAATTTCAAACGATTCGTTACCCCCATGAATTCCTTCTCACATTATTATGACCAATAAAAAATAATAAACTTTTTTTAATACCAAATGTGGTACTTCCCAAATGGAAAAGACCTAGACGAATCTCTGATAACATCCAACTAACCCCATAAAGTTATAGATAGTGAATAAGTTATTAGGATTCTTTCATGAAACGACTGCCTAAACCTTTTGTGGGACTATTTACACACCTTCATCTATGATGATGTATCCAGCGAATTCAAAATGATCGATCCAAAAATAACACATATATTTTGTGGAATTTATCTATTGATCTCCTAGTGTACATAGGAACATTTCAACTAGTTTGAAATGATCATCACCAATCATAGATAAAACAAATATGTATTTCATAGACACCACTATAGAACACTCTGGATATGATGGATGATTGTATTCATTATTTTACATAAACACTATTGGCTCATTCTTTAACCCAAATGGAATTACGAAGAACCGATAAAGGACATACCTTATTCTGAAGTAATTCCTCGGTATATGAAAATTATAAAATCTCAGTTGAGGATAACCTGACCTCAACTCGATATTCAAGAACACACAAGCCCCTCTCAACTGGTCATAAAAATCACTGACATGTGGCAGAGGATACTAGTTCTTCACAATCATCTAGTTCAATTTCTAATAATCAACACATATGAACCAACTCCCATCAACCTTATCTGAAAGAAACACTTGTTATCCCTCATGAAACATACTCAGACAGATAAAACCCTTATCCTATAACCATCTAGATGTGTTAGGAGTTCTTGATTCTTTATTGGTTCCATTTTTTTATAGGGGTATAGATAATAGCTCATCCCCCAGTATTAAATAAATATTTTATTCTAAATCTCTCTCTGGTGGAAGCCTAGAAAATTATTTTGTAAACACATCCTAAAACAGCTCCACTACTAGTGAAAAAGTGTCAGGTTTAAAACATCCATCATCTAGAAAAAGCACTAGAAACCTGGCCTATGAGATCTCTTAGTTTTTTATTGATTTTCCCTGTTGGTCCAGCCTAGATATCCAAATCCCTATGAGGAATATAGTTATCTCCCTTAGGATATATAAAGGTAACTCTCATATGGTAACAATCAATGTGTGATCATTATGTGACTAAATTTCTTATAATAATAATTAGGTCCAATACTGAAATGTCAAGGATGTAGAGATACCATAGAAAATGATAATCCATGATCTCGAGGGAACATCCCCTATACAAAAAGATTTATCTAGATCATATTATGAAATGTGTATCTACAGTTATCAACTAGATCACAAACTCCACCAATAGGTTCAAACCATTAACATTTTTTATATATTTATGAATTATAGAAACCAATATCAAATAAGGCTCTAGATAATGTTGAAGCTACAAGAATAGTACCTCCCACTAGTAGTGGTCTATGATCGCAATACATAGGTGTGGGATAAACTTCATGTAGTCATCCTAAACCTCATCCATTTAATTTAGAATGGCTTCTATGAGCTTCCCCAATACTCAGATATGGTTGATCACTCCCAAATGCACCACATCCACCACCTCTACTACCTTAGAGAGTCAGACTCAATATACTAGTCAAATAAGGTATAGAATATCCCCTTCCCACAATCTAACTATGTCTATCTATATCCTTATTGATATTCTATCAAATTATCCTACAAAATATTTTTAGATACCCCATATCCTTGAAAGACTAACACTTTATTAGTGGGGGCTAGTTTCAAGGATAATGGCCGCACTGATGAATGATCTCACCTGTGAGGTCTCGTGCAATCAAACCTCTTGTCTCACCACTCAACATTCCACTACCTAGGATAATGTTCTATTAATGGTTCTTATTTGTATTAGATGTTTCATCCCATGATCGACCAATTAAAACTACTTGTATAGAATTGGAAGACACCTTTATTTTCCCTTCATTTATGAGAACCTTATCCAAGAACTCAAAAAACTAATTTATTCTAAATATGTAAACTTTGGACATGATCTCATACTTATGTTTGTCCTGGGAGTGTCTCACTATATCTGTTTAATCTGTCGACAAAACTAAAAAAAAGTGATTCAGGTACAAAAAGTGTCTAATATAATCCACCATATACATGATCCAATGAGTCGGCAACATGAACTTCACTGCTCTCTCCTACCTCAATAGCACTGGAAATAAGTTCTCTATGATCCCCAACATGAAGTCTTTCAATAACCAACCATCAGTTTCTCATGTTTTAACATTAATTTCCCACAAGTTCATTACTAATCCACATAGCATATAAGCATCCAACATGATTCTCCTCTTATTATTATTATCCAAATGGGCATGTATCATTTCGAGGGTCTCAAACCGAAACTAAATTCCCTCATTTTTTCCCTTCACAGTGAAATTAGGAGGATGAAAAAAATTTAAACTACCAATTTAGGTCAAAACTACTTGTCAACCCACCCTAGGTCTCTTCCCATGAATTTTTAAAATCAAGAATAGTTTTCTCATAACTTTTCCCCTACATCTTCACTCGGAATGATCAAAGCTTCATGTTTCATCACTGGAGGATCATTTTCATCTACGCCCCCAGTCATCCTCTCAAAATTATTCATCATGGATTCGTATTATCTACAATTTCAAATAGAAATATTATGAGTCATAACACAACATATCACATTTACATAAAAGGAAATATCATAACAATACAAAACAAGTCTTTTCCCCAACTAATGTCACACAGTCTAAAATGAGGTTCTATCACTAAACTTAATCATTCAACAATGAGGTATATTTTTTCTATAGTAATTCCCATTATCATCTGAGGTTTCTTATCTAGAAACCTAATTATTTACATTATTTTAACATTTTAACACGTTCAATTTTATATTATGAACCATTTCCAATTTAACATCAGAAATTAAAAAAATTTATATTCAAAAACTAGCGGAAAACCTGTTTTCCCATTGCATTCTTGAAATGTTTCATGTCAAAAAATAATCCCAAGGGCCTAGAATGATCCACGAAGAAAAAACTCTCATGTCGTACTAGGCCATGAGTAAATACTCAATTTTTATCAAAAACAATAATGAAATCACACCACAAATATGAACCCAAGGTAAAATAATATTCAATTTTAACAAAAAAACATCAATAACAACAATACTCCAATGGGTACTTGAGTTTTCCCCTATATATGATTTAAAAAACCAATGAATGATAGCATTTACAAGCCATAAATCTTCTTATTCTATTTTATACGTTTACAAAAAATGTAAAAAAATATGGAATCAAAATAAAATTTCTCTAATACCTCTTTGTAATGTCTCGACCCAGGTGCTACACACAGATGCCCCGAGTCAGTCATTCACATGAACTCAATGATACATACCCATACGCTAGAGGATTTTGACTAGTAGTGTGGGTATTATATGTCGACCATGGTAATGATATACCATATTTTATTAGAGTAATACCCAATTGTAATAAGTAGAAATAGAATAATAATATATAACCAAAGAAAATTCCAATAACTCAAGATAAATAAAACTAGATATTAAATATACAACTAAAGTAGAAAACATGTAATGTTAATATACATGTCTAAAATGGAAACTGAAAATAAGGACACTGACAACTCCAATTAAGTTCATGAACCACATATAGTTCCCTCATCGAAGTTGCATCCCTTAATTAGCTATCTAATACATGTTTTTTCCCTTGACCAATCATTCACTAATAAAGTCTATTTTGGTATCAATCAGGTATCCTGAGCAGGGTGTGAGTATGTATAAGGCCTCAGCCTTAAACCTTATTTAATCATGAGTTATTACAAGATTACACATTGAGGATCTTTTCAGGTTTAGAGTTTTAGAGAATTAGATCATGAAACATGCATTACATTCTACACTTAAACAAAGTGGTTACATAAAAGACAGTATTCATTCTTCCCATAAACGGAAACATATTTAAAATAAAACATGAATCCATTCTTGACACATCCTTGACACTATCATCACATCATATACCCTTCCCTTGACCTGTGAAAAACATTTCAAAAACTTGGGATGAGCATAAAAATCTTAGTAAGGGATATTAAAATATGGAAAGGAAACATGAGTACATGTATACATAAGAATGAAATCATACATTACCCATAAAACTTAATCACCTTAACATACCTCATAAACTCATGAGTAAATCATAGAAATCATAAGACATAAAAGGTAACTTGAGGCATTCATAATATTCTTACGTAGGGAGTAACCCTCTTAGTTACGTTTGGAATACCCACCACTGTATATTCCCTAAATCTCTTCGGAAAACCTTATCGTTTCACTCCTTCGCGTTACCCAATGCATTGGAGAGCTATATCAGGCTCACCTGCCCTTAGTTTATCACGGAACCACCCGTCTTCATAACAATGCCCAAGAACCATAACATAATCTTATCACATAAAACATGCATAAAGGAAACATAACATTTCCACCTTTCAATAACAAGATATCAATACAAAAAATTGATATAAAAATATTATGAAAACCATTTTCAATACCAAAATCAAAGAAAAGTAAAACATGGTATTTATTTTTCTTTAAAAAAAGGTATGGCTTGTATAGGAAGCCGAAACTCAAATAATGGTCAAGGTGGCAGAGAAGTCATTGTCGCCACATACGTACAACAAAAACATTCCCTTTTGTCGTTTAGTAAACGCTTCGTATAAAAAAATATTCCTTTTGAATAAATGTAAAAGTCAAAGGGGTTTATACACCGTTTAAATGAAGGTTGTGTATAAAAAAAATATGCCTCAATGAAAGGAGATTGAGACGAAGTCCCATACAATGACGATATCCTTGGTTTAAGGATAAATCAATTACATAATTATGTGTGAAAAACGAATACACCAAATATAAGTGGATATTAAGTGTAAAATAATCAAAGGTCATTCACACATATTCAAAGGATGACATATTCAATAACTACATGTTGAACCCAAAGAAATAGAAATTGGGTTAAGAAGTTCCCTTGACAGCCTAACAGCGTCACATCAAAAAAAGGGTATCTCATCACTTGGACATAAAATTAACATCGATAAGGATATATGAGAACATATCCCAACATAAAAATATGTAAATTAAAAGTCCCAAAAAAGAAGTCTTTTAAAAAGAGGAGGGTGAAAGGTTCCCTTACCGACATGGGTATCTTTCGAAACATTCTCCCCGTGAAAGAAGGAAAATACAACATTGATGTAAATACTCATAAATGAAAGAATATTACACAATGAGTAAAATAATGGTCAGTATATACACCACTCAAAGGAAATTGTGGCAAATGTAGCATAAATCTCACAGGAATAAAAGTGAGATGAAAAATCCCTTACGAAAACTCGGCAGCCTAACGGCACCACTTAAAACATCGAAAAATGGATTGATGAGATAAAATAGGGTATCTCATCACATTACAATAAAATTTACAGCAAGATTATTATAAAATAACATCCCCCATCATAAAAAAATATGATCATAAAAGAAGTGACATAAAAGAGAGTACTTAAAGAGAAAGAGATAGGTTAGATCTCTTACGAAAATTCGGCAGCCTAACGGCGCCACTCAAAACTTCCAAAAGGGATTGATGAGAGAGAATATGGTCTCTCATCATATGAACATAAAAATTACAGTAATATTAATCTAAAATAACATCCCAATCACAAGAAATATGAGATTAGAAGGAATTACATAAAAGAGTGTACTTAAAAAGAAAGAGAGGAGTAGGATCCCTTACCTCAAGTCCAACTTGTTTTGTTCGTTTCTTTATATTCCTGAATAATAAACATTGGTCAATTAATAATTTCCTAAGTAACACCTTTAGAGATTATTATTCAGTTCATATCACATATTAGAATGTTATAATAATTTTTTAATAATGTTAGTTCATATCAGACGTTTTTGCCGATGTTTGGTACATGAGTCAAAAATGAACTTGTTTGAAAAAATATTGCCCATGTAGTTATAAGTAAATAATTTCCAGAATAGTATTAATGATTTAAATATCATATATATCCTGTAAATATTAATTTTATACTATTCCATATCATTTGGAGATAAAAAAAACGAAATGCACCGTTCATGGAGACGGTAGGCCGTACGTACGCATGAACGCTACTTTCATTTTTTTGTCATATTAATGGAATTAAAACAAAATGAGAGATATATATATATGTTATAATTCCAGAATGATATCCATAATTTAGATTTATTACATTACATATATATCCATTATATATATGTACTTATAATATTACATAACATTTTGAGATAAGAAATGAAATGTACCGTTCATGGAGACGGTAAGCCTGACGTACACATGAATGCTACTTCCATTTCTATTTCATATTTAATAGAATTAAAAAATAATGATAAATAATAGTATTTTAATTCCAGTATGGTATCATATATAATATCATTAAATACATCCTTTATACGTACCACATATGGTATTAACGAATCAAATCACTTTGAGGGGGCGGTAGTCTGCACTTCCTTAAATGAAGATATCGCGTTTACCCATAATGGAAACCATAAAGGTAAGACATAAATGAAAAATACAGAATCATAAGTAAAAAATAAACATATTATATATCATATATAAATATAGAGTCATCTTAATGGACACCTTTGAAGGTGTTAGAAGAATGTTGAACAATCATCGTTTCGGGAGGCAGAAATTCACCATCCACGGAAACAGTATGTTCTTTAACCATTAGATGTAGGTGTGTGTAAGTGTAGCTCAAAAAAATCTTATAACAACATCCTAGTATATTTAAGATACTGGATTTGTTACAAAATAAAATAATAAAAAGAGTTTAGGGGGTGGGAGAAGCAAAACAAAACAAAAGGACACAAGTGAAGACATTACATTAAAATCGGGTAACTCAATTTGGTTTGAGCTCAAAGGATTCCTTGGGAAGACTTATACCCAAATTGAGGCTTAAAGGAGTAAGAGAGGGAAGTTGAGAGACAAAATTGGCATGGGTTGGCCGAGAAAAAGGATTTGGGAGTGTGGGTAAGGAGGTAGAGGTGGGGGCTTTTATATGAGGAGAGGAGGGGTACTCTTGTAAAGTTACAAAATGTTAATTTATTTTCAAAAGAGTTTCAGATTAAAAGGTCCCACATTGATGTATTTATAGGATAAGTTGATAAGGGTTCTAAATACACTCATCCAATAGGTTTTGGACATGTTTAGGCCTTAGATATTACATTATCTTTCCATTTTATTTAAATCGTTAAATAATGAGGTCATCGCTGCATCATCATGATGTCATAAATAATTTAAATTATTTAATATATAAAAATTATAAAAAAATACTATGATTTAGGAAATATTTTTATCTTTCCAATGATTATTTATAGTCAAAAATATGACTTGTATAACCCCATGTAAATGTTTTTTTAGTAAAACATCTCAGGTTTGTGTCATTTTTACTTTAACATTAAATGAAAAGATATTTATGTCATTTCGGAGCCAAAGTGGCTCCATGGGGTCCCCAAGATGACCCATGGATTTTATTGGTCGGCCATGACACATAAAATGAGGGTAGGACATGTTTATAGGTCATTTTATTTTATTAAAACATTATTCTTACCATAAACTACACTAATTACCTCTAATTGCGATTAAAAACATAATAAGTTACTATTCACCAAAAAATTATTTTCATCCCATTGAACCACATTTTACTTCTTAATGACTACCATGTAAGTCGGATTTTTGAAATTCAAAACACAAAGATGGCAAATTTTCATTTAAACGGAAAAATCAGTTTTTATAAGTACCACTTAGTGGTTTCACTATTCATCAAAAATTGAAGTTTTTCAGAAAAATCCCAAAAATTCACCCTAAGCTATATTTGATATTCAGAATTCAAAAATAAAGTATATTTTACAAAATTCAAAACATATAAGTCACATTAATTAATTTAAAAATTAATTCCCGCTGTCAGAGTAAATAGAGTGTTTTTATGAAACAATAAGTATCAAAAGAGTGACACTAGTTTAAGTCTGATTTCAAAGTGAAATTAATTCCAACGACCACTATTGGATTTAATGGGTAAAATATATTCTAATTTCACTTTAAAACCAATTCAAAAGATAATCTAATCTTATAAATAAATTATATTAAAATGAGGTTTTCAATTAAAATACAACATTTTACATTATTCATTAAAAAATGAACTTTATCGGAAAGATACCAAAAAATTACACAAATTTTGATCTCCCAATTCATAAGAAGAGTTTTATGTGGTCCAATAGAATGTATAAGAGTGAAAAAAAACTATATTTAATGACGGTTCGCCATCAAAAGGCGATAAGTGAACCTTTAGTGAAAACTAGGGCATATACGCCTAAAATTGAATTCTTTCCATATTTTAAGACTTTATATTTTATTGGATAAATTTAAAAACATTTAAAAACATATATAATAATATTTTAGTTATTTCTATCCATTCCCGCCAATACAACGGCTACATGTTAACTACCATTTAAAATAATATTATTTTATTATTAGAGTGCAATGTAAGATTCCCAAGAAACTCGTTGTTGTGTGTTGGGTACGCCATCGAGCATAGCATCCCCTTTACAGTCATACTAATATTTTATTCACAAATATGGATAAATATGAAAATGTCATATTCTTTATTTACCTGGGGTGTTACATCCTTCCCCCCTTTTGGGAATTGCGTCCTCTCAATTTTTAAAATTGAGCTTGGAAACATCCTTTAAAGTCCCACATCAGAACAAGAGTCGGTAAAACAATCACTTTAAAATAAAGGAAGATAAGTACATAGGTCACCCGAGTTAACCCATACTAGGATTCCATGTAGAAAAACATGGACATGGAAGAAAAAGCAAAGGGTCATGTTCTTGAGGGAGAGTGATACTAAACATGTCTAGGAGAAAGTTAACCATAAGAAAATCACAAACTTGTGATGGGTTAAATGGTATTCGATTCCCCAGTAGGAAAAGTTAATAGACAAATTTTTTGTTTTAAGTTACTTTTTATTGAGGAATTTATTCATAAGGAAACATAATCACTTATCATGTTGACTTTCAACTTTTACTAGATTCCTTAATCAAACTCATATTTTTTTCCAAAAGACGAGAATTTAGGGAGACTTGTTCGCATTAAGAATACTATAATCAACATCTAGAGAGTCACCTAATCCACAAAAGAGAACTATATACTTCCCATGTCTTTATACTTTAACCAAAACCAAAACCAAAAAGGTTACTACAAGATCAGACAATCCAGAAAAGTATAACACTTTATAAAAAGAAAATCTATTCTTAATCTCCTAAATTTGTCCAACAAAACCCAAAGTTCAAAAAGGACCATTCTATAATCAATTTGTCCATAAAATTATTCAAAGTAAACCAAACTAAGATTGAAACCCCAAATATTTGAAGGATTTAGTCATATAGTCTTCCAAGATAAATCGTAACATTTATCTCCAAACAACATCAGTTGCTCCTAAAGTCTCGTATTGAAAAGTAATTAACCTAATCACATATCCTCCATGATAGGTAATCATTTTCATAAATAACCCAAAATAAACTTACTCTTAATTCATAAAATCATATAACTAAAAATAATCAGTCAAACTAACCAGGGACATCACGTAGTCCAGTGGTAGGCGATAAATACCAGTCGCACTTTGGTTGTGGGTTCGATTCCTGCAGCTTTGTCCCACGCGATGGGTAGTCACACGGTCTACGTGTTGTCCTTTTACCAAAACTATATAATTCTCAAATCATTCCCCAAAAAGGGATAAAATCATCAAAAATAACCATAACATAATTTAACCTCAATTTTATCTCATGCCTTTCACTTCAATCATAACATATATTAACCCATAATTACCTCAAAAGTAAGGATCATATAAACCCAAATGGTTCTTTATAACTATGTCCACAAAAGAAAAGATAACTATTCCTTGAATAAAATTTTCATATATTAAACATCAGGGTTACACATAATATAAAAAGTCTTCTAATGTAACCACATCATCAAAACAGACTTAATACTCTTAAGAATTTCACCATAACTCTTGACGCCCTTATATGTTGACATCTTACTCATTCAACATTCTTCATGATCCATTAACCATTCCTTTCCAACTTATTCCAAAATACCTCTTTCCTATAAACAAAATCATGAATCATATCCTAAGATTCCAAAATAGGAAAACAATAGTCATGAAATAATACATACTTTTGATTGGTCATTGTCATTTTATCCATCCTCAATCAGAATGGCTTTAGGTATTGGTAAAAGAACATTTGTACGCTCTTGGTGATCCCATTCAAGAAAATTCTTCATAGGACATGTGTTTGAATAATGACCATGCAAACCACATTTAAAACATTCAATTGATCCCTCAGAAAGAACTTCTTTCCCTTTCCTCGAGTCAACTGGATGCTTCCTATTTCCATTGAAGGTTCTTACTTTATGACCTTCATTTCCACATCTATTGCATATTTCTGTCCCTTTGAAACATTTTCTCAGGTGTTTCTTTCCACATCTTTGACACATAGGTTTTTGAACACACTTACCTTTATGATTATTACCTGCACTTCCTTAGGGATTTGTTTCTCGCATATATGATGCCTTAGAGAAATCACCATGGTTTAGGTGGTCAATCATGACTCCAGATAGTTGGTTGAGGATAATCACAAGAGTTCTCATTGCAGCTCGCATATCATTTAGCTGCTTGCTCAAAAAATTGTCACAGCTTCTTTCACATCCACTGTTACTTTGGTTCCTGCTAGATCAAGCCATTTACTAAAACCAAAAAGGTCAGTGTGAGTATATCAACAAAACCATCATGTACTAATGAGGAAGATAAACTCTAAGATATACTTACTCATTCACTTTATCTAAAACTAGGACTCTTTCTTAAATCTTAACCATTATGGTAATGTCACTTATACTTAAAGAATACCCTAAACTCTAAAGTTATCTAAACCGACCTTTGATACCAACTATAAGGCCCCAGCCTTAAACCTTATTTAATCTTGAGTTATTACAAGATTACACATTGAGGATCTTTTCAGGTTTAGAGTTTTAGAGAATTAGATCATGAAACTTGCATTACATTCCACATTTAAACAAAGTGGTTACATAAAAGACAGTATTTATTCTTCCCATCAACAGAAACATATTTAAAATAAAACATGGATTTTTTCTTGACACATCCTTGACACTATCATCACATCATGTACCCTTCCCTTGAGCTGTGAAAAAAATTTCAAATACTTGGGATGAGCATAAAAAGCTCAGTAAGGGATATAAAAATATGGAAAGGAAACATGAGTACATGTATAAATAAGAATGAAATCATACTTTATCCATAAAACATAATCACTTTAACATACCTCATAAAATCATGAATATATCATAGAAATCATAAGACATAAAAGGTAACATGAGGCATTCATAACATTCTTACGTAGGGAGTAACCCTCTTGGTTACGTTTGGAATACCCACCACAGTATATTCCCTAAGTCTATTCAGAGAAACCTTAACGTTTCACTCCTTCGCATTACCTAATTCATTGGAGAGCTATATCAGGCTCACCTACCCTTAGTTTATCACGGAACCACCCGTCTTCATAACAGTGCCCAAGAACCATAACATAATCTTATCACATAAAACATGCATAAAGGAAACATAACATTTCCACCATTCAATAAAAATATATTAATACAACACATTTATATAAAAATATTATGAAAACCATTTTCAATACCAAAATAAAAGAAAAGTAAAACATGGTATTTATTTTTCTTTAAAAAAAGGTATGGCTTGTAGAGGAAGCTGAAACTCAAATAATGGTCACGGCGGCAGAGAAGTCATTGTCGCCGCATACGTACGACAAACACATTTCCTTTTGTCGTTTAGTAAACGGTACATATAAAAAAGATTCATTTTGAAAAGTCAAAGGGGTTTATACACCATATAAATGAAGGTTGTGTATAAAACAAAATATGCCTCAATGAAAGGAGATTGAGACGAAGTCCCATACAAACACGATATCCTTGGTTTAAGGATAAATCAATAACATAATTATGTGTGACAAACTAATACACCAAATATAAGTGGATATTAAGTGTAAAAAATCGAAGGTCATTCACAAATATTCAAAGGATGGCATATTCAATAAATACATGTTGAACCCAAAGAAATCAAAATTGGGTTAAGAAGTTCCCTTGACAGCCTAACAACGTCACATCAAAAAAAGGGTATCTCAATACTTGGACATAAAATTTACATCAGTAAGGATATATGAGAACATATCCCAACATAACAATATGTAAATTAAAATACCCAACAAAATAAGTCTTTTAAAAAGAGGAGGGTGGAAGGTTCCCTTACCGACATGGGTATTTTCGAAACATACGCCCCGTGAAAGAAGGACAATACAAAATTGATGTAAATACTCATAAATGAAATAATATTACACAATGTGTAAAATAATGGTCAGTAAATACACCACTCAAAGGAAATTTTGTCAAATGTAGCATAAATTTCACAGCAATAAAATAGAGATGAAAAATCCCTTACGAAAACTCGGCAGCCTAACGGCGCCCCTTAAAACATCCAAAAATGGATTGATGAGATAAATAGGGTATCTCATCACATTAAAATAAAATGTACATCAAGAGGAATATAAAATAACATACCCCATCATAAAAAAATATGATCTTAAAAGAAGTGACATAAAGGACTGTACATAAAGAGAAAGAGAGAGGTTAGATCTCTTACGAAAATTCGGCAGCCTAACGGCGCCACTCAAAACTTCGAAAATTAATTGATGAGAGAGAATAGGGTCTCCCATCATATGAACATAAAAATTACAGTAAGATTAATATAAAAGAACATCCCATTCACAAGAAATATGAGCTTAGAAGGAATGACATAAAAGAGTGTACTTAAAAAGAAAGAGAGGAGTAGGATCCCATACTTCAAGTCCAACTTGTCTTGTTCGTTTCTTTATATTCCTGAATAATAAACTTTGGTCAATTAATAATTTCCTAAGTACCTCCTTTAAAGATTATTATTCAGTTAATATAACATATTATAATGTTATAATAATTGTTTAATAATGTTATTTCATATCAGACGTTTTTGCCGATGTTTGGTACATGAGTCAAAAATGAACTTGATTGAAAAACGATTTCCCATGTAGTTATAAGTAAATAATTTACAGGATAGTATTAATGATTAAAATATCATATATATCTAGTAAATATTCATTTTATAACATTCCATATCATTTGGAGATAAAAAAAAAGAACCGTTCATGGAGATGGTAGGCCGTACGTACGCATGAACGCTACTTTTATTTTTCTGTCATATTATTGGAATTAAAACAAAATGAGAGAGAGATATATATGTTATAATTCCAGAATGATATCCATAATTTAGATGTAATATATTACATATATATCCATTATATATATGTACTTATAATATTACATATCCTTTTGAGATAAGAAATGAAATGTACCGTTCGTGGAGACGGTAAGCCGTACGTACGCATGAATGCTACTTCCATTTCTATTTCATATTTAATGGAATTAAAACATAATGATACATAATAGTATTTTAATTCTAGTATGGTATCATATATAATATCATTAAATATATCCTTTATACGTACCACATATGGTATTAACGAATCAAATCACTTTGAGGGGGCGGTAGTCCGCACTTCCTTAAATGAAGATATCGCGCTTAACCATAATGGAAACCATAAAGGTATGCCATAAATGAAAAATACAGAAGATTAAGTAAAAAATAAAAATATTAGATATCATATATAAATATAGTGTCATCTTAATGGCCACCTTTGAAGGTGTTAGAATAATGTTGAACAATCACTGTTTCGGGAGGTAGAAATTCTCCATCCACAGAAATAGTGTGTTCTTTAACCATTAGATGTAGGTGTGTGTAACTGTAGCTCGAAAAATTCTTATAAAAACATCATAGTATTTTGAATATAATGTATTTGTAACAAAAAAATAATAAAAAGAGTTTAGGGGGTTGGATAAGAAAAATAAAACAAAAGGACACAAGTGAAGACATTACCTTAAAATCGGGTAACTCACTTTGGTTTGAGCTCGAAGGATTCCTTGGGAAGACTTATGCCCAAAGTGAGGATTCAAGGAGTAAGAGAGGGAATTGGAGAGGCAAAATGGGAAAGGTTTTGGCCGATCCAAAGGCTTTGGGAGTGTGTTTAAGGAGGTAGAGGTGTGGGCCTTTTATAAAAGGAGAGGAGGGGCACTCCTGTAAAGTTACAAAATGTTACATTATTCTCAAAAGTGTTTCGGATTTTTAATGTCCCACATTGATGTATTTCTAGGATAAGGTGATAAGGGTTCTAAATTCACTCATCCAATTGGTTTTAGACATGTTTAGGTCTTAGATATTACATTATCTTTCCATTTTATTTAAATCGTTAAATAATGAGGTCATCGCTGCATCATCATGATGTCATACATAATTTAATTTATTTAATGTCTATAAATTATAAAAATAATACTATGATGTAGTAAATATGTTTATCTTTCCAATGACTATTTATAGTAAAAAATAGTACTTGTATAACCACATGTAAAAATTGTTTTATTAAAACATCTCATGTTTGTGTCATTTTTACTTTAACCTTAAATAAAAACATATTTATGTCATTTCCCAACCAAAGTGGCTCCATGGGGTCCCCAAGTTGTCCCATGGATTTTATTGGTCGGACATGACACATAAAATGAGGGTAGGACATGTGTCTAGGTCATTTTATTTTATTAAAACATTATTCTTACCATAAACTACACTAATTACCTCTAATCGCGATTAAAAACTTAATAAGTTACTATTAACCAAAAAAATATTTTTATCCCATTGAACCACATTTTACTTCTTAATGAAAACCATGTATGTCGGATTTTTGAAATTCAAAACACAAAGATGTCAAAATTTCATTTAAATGGAAAAATCAATTTTTTTAAGTACCACTTAGTGGTTTCACTATTCATCAAAAATTGATGTTTTTCAGAAAAATCCCAAAAATTCACCCTAAGCAATATTTGATATTCCGAATTCAAAAATGATTTCTATTATACAAAATTAAAAACATATAAGTCACATTAATTAATTTAATAATTAATTCCCGCTGTCAGAGCAAATAGCGTGTTATTATGAAACAATAAGTATCAAAAGATTGACACTAGTTTAAGTCTGATTTCAAAGTGAAATTAATTCCAATGACCACTATTGGATTTAATGGTAAAAATATATTCTAATTTCACTTTAAAACAAATTCAAAAGATAATCTAATCATATAAATAAATTATATTAAAAAGAGGTTTTGAATTAAAATACAACATTTTACACTATTCATTAAAAAATGAACTTTATCGGAAAGATACCAAAAATTTACAAAAAGTAAATTTTGATCTCCCAATTCATAAAAAGAGTTTTATTTGCTGTAATAGAATTTATAAGAGTGAAGAAAACTATATTTAATGACGGTTCTCCATCAAAAGGCGATAAGTGAACCTTTAGTGAAAACTAGGGCATATACGCCTAAAATTGAATTCTTTCCGTATTTTAAGCCTTTATCTTTTATTGGATGAATTTAAAAACATTTAAAAACATATATAATCATATATTAGTTATTTCTATCCATTACCGCCTATACAACGGCTACATGTTAACTACCATTTAAAATAATATTATTTTATTATTAGAGTGCAACGTAAGATTCCCAAGAACTCGTTGTTGCGTGTTGGGTACGCCATCGAGCATAGCGTCCCCTTTAAAGTCATATTAATATTTTATTCACAAATATGGATAAATATGAAAATTTCATATTCTTTATTTACCTGGGGTGTTACATCCTTCCCCCCTTTTGGGAATTGCGTCCTCACAATTTTTAAAATTGAGCTTGGAAATATGCTTTAATGTCCCACATCGGAACAAGAGTCGGTAAAACAATCACATTAAAATAAAGGAAGATAAGTACATAGGTCACCCGAGTTAACCCATACTAGGATTCCATGTAGAAAAACATGGACATGGAAGAAAAAGAAAAGGGTCATGTTCTTGAGGGAGAGTGATACTAAACATGTCTAGGAGAAAGTTAATCATAAAAAAATCACAAACTTGTGATGGGTTAAACGGTATTCGATTCCCCAGTAGGAAAAGTTAATAGACAAAATTTTTGTTTTAAGTTACTTTTTTTTGAGGAATTTATTCATAAGAAAACATAATCACTTATCATGTTGGCTTTCAACTTTTACTAGATTCCTTAATCAAGCTCATATTGTTTTTCCAAAAGACGGGAATTTAGGGAGACTTGTTCGCATTAAGAGTACTATAATCAACTTCTAGAGAGTCAACTAATCCACAAAAGAGAACAATATACTTTCCATGTCTTTAGACATTAACCAAAACCAAAACCAAAAATGTTAGTTCAAGATCAGAGAATCCAGAAAAGGATAACCCTTTATAAAAATAAAATCTATTCTTAATCTCCTAAATTTGTCCAATAAAACCCAAAGTTCAACAAGGACCATCCTATAATTAATTTGTCCATAAAATTATTCAAAGTAAACCAAACTAAGATTTAAACCCAAAATATTTGAAGGATTTAGTCACATAGTCTTCCATGTTAAATTGTAACATTTATCTCCAAACAACATCAGTTGCTTCTAAAGTCTCGTATTGAAAAGTAATTAACCTAATCACATATCCTCCATGATAGATTAATCATTTTCATAAATAACCCAAAATCTACTTACTCTTAATTCATAAAATCATATATCTAAAAAGAATTAGTCAAACTAACCAGGGACTTCACGTAGTCTAGTGGTAGGCGATAAATACCTGTCGCACTTTGGTTGTGGGTTCGATTCCTGCAGCTTTGTCCCACGCGACGGGTAGTCACATGGTCTGCGTGTTGTCCTTTTTCCAAAACTATATAATTCTCAAATCATTCCCCAAAAATGGATAAAATCATAAAAAATAACCATAACATAATTTAACCTCAATTTTATCTCATTCCTTTCACTTCAATCATAACATATTGTAACCCATAATTACCTCAAAAGTAAGGATCATATAAACCCAAATGGTTCTTTATAACTATGTCCACAAAAGAATAAATAACTATTCCTTGAATAAAATTTTCATATATTAAACATCAGGGTTACACATAATATAAAAAGTCTTCTAATGTAAGCCCATCATCCAAAGAGACTTAATACTCTTAAGAATCTCACCATAACTCTTGAAGCCCTTATATTTTGACATCTTACTCATTAAAAATTCTTCATGATCCATTAAACATTCCTTTCCAACTTATTCCGAAATACCTCTTTCCTACAAACAAAATCATGAATCATATCCTAAGATTCCAAAATAGGAAAACAATAGTCATGAAATAATACATACCTTTGATTGGTCATTGTTAGTTTCTTAATCCTCAATCGGAATGGAATTAGGTATTGGTAAACAAAAATTTGTACGCTCTTGGTGATCCCATTCACGAAACTTCTTCATAGGACATGTGTTTGCATAATGACCATGCACACCACATTTAAAACATTCAATTGATCCCTCAGAAAGAACTTCTTTCCCTTTCCTCGAGTCAACTGGATACTTCCTTTTTCAATGGCAGGTTTTTACTTTATGGCCTTCATTTCCACATCTATAGAATATTTCTGTTCCTTTGAAACATTTTCCCAGGTGTTTCTTTCCACATCTTTGACAAATAGGTTTTTGAACACACTTACCTTTATGATTATTACCTGTACTTCCTTAGGGATTTGTTTCTCGCATATATGATGCCTTAGAAAAATCACCAAGGTTTAGGTGGTAAATCATGACTCCAGATAGTTGGTTGAGGATAATCACAAGAGTTCTCATTGCAGCTCACATATCATTTAGTTGCTTGCTCAAAAAACTGTAACAGCTTCCTTCACATCCACTGTTACTTTGGTGCCTGCTAGATCCATCCATTTACTAAAACCAAAAAGGTCAGTGTGAGTATATCAACAAAACCATCATGTACTAATGAGGAAGATAAAAACTAAGATATACTAACTGATTCACTTTATCTAAAACAAAGACACTTTCTGAAATCTTAACCATTATGGTAATGTCACTTATGCTTAAAGAATACCCTAACCTCTAATGTTATCTAAACTGACATTTGATACCAACTATAAGGCCCCAGCCTTAAACCTTATTTAATCTTGAGTTCTTACAAGATTACACATTGAGGATCTTTTTAGGTTTAGAGTTTTAGAGAATTAGATCATGAAACTTTCATTAAATTCCACATTTAAACAAAGTGTTTACATAAAAGACAGTATTCATTCTTCCCATCAACGGAAAATATTTAAAATAAAACATGGATTCTTTCTTGACACATCCTTGACACTATCATCACATCATGTACCCTTCCCTTGACCTGTGAAAAACATTTCAAAAACTTGGGATGAGCATTAAAAGCTCGGTATTGGATATAAAAATATGGAAAGGAAACATGAGTACATGTATACATAAGAATGAAATCATACTTTACCCATAAAACATATGAACTTTAACATACCTCATAAAATCATGAAAAAATCATAGAAATCATAATACATAAAATGTAACTTGAGGCATTCATAACATTCTTATGTAGGTAGTAACCCTCTTGGTTACGTTTGGAATACCCACCACAGTATATTCCCTAAATCTCTTCGGAGAAACCTTAACGTTTCACTCCTTCGCATTACCCAATGCATTGGAGAGATATATCGGGCTCACCTGCCCTTAGTTTATCACGGAACCACCCGTCTTCAGAACAGTGCCCAAGAACCATAACATAATCTTATCACATAAAACATGCATAAAGGAAACATAACATTTCCACCATTAAATAACAAGATATCAATACAACACATTGATATAAAAATATTATTAAAACCATTTTCAATACCAAAATAAAAGAAAAGTAAAACATGGTATTTATTTTTCTTTAAAAAAGGTATGGCTTGTAGAGGAATCTGAAACTCAAATAATGGTCACGGTGGCAGAGAAGTCATTGTCGCCGCATACGTACGACAAAAAATTTCCCTTTTGTCGTTTAGTAAACACTTCGTATAAAAAAGATTCATTTTGAATAAACGTAAAATTAAAATGGGTTTATACACCATATAAAAGAAGGTTGTGTATAAAACAAAATATTCCTCAATGAAATGAGATTGAGACGAAGTCCCATACAAACACGGTATCCTTGGTTTAAGGATAAATCAATTACAAAATTATGTGTGATAAACGAATACACCAAATATAAGTGGATATTAAGTGTGAAATAATAAAAGGTCATTCACACATATTCAAAGGATGACATATTAAATAACTACATGTTGAACCCATAGAAATGAAAATTGGGATAAGAAGTTCCCTTGACAGCCTAACGACGTCACATCAAAAAAAGGGTATCTCATCACTTGGACATAAAAATTACAGCAATAAGGATATATGAGAACATATCCCAACATAAAAATATTTAAATTAAAATACCCAACAAAAGAAGTCTTTTAAAAAGTGGAGGGTGAAAGGTTCCCTTACCGACATGGGTATCTTTCGAAACATACGCCCCGTGAAAGAAGGACAATACAAAATTGATGTAAATACTCATAAATGAAATAATAATACACAATGAGTAAAATAATGGTCATTAAATACACCACTCAAAGGAAATTGTGGCAAATGTAGCGTAAATCTCACAGGGATAAAAGTGAGATGAAAAATCTCTTATGAAAACTCGGCAGCCTAACGACGCCACTTAAAACTTCCAAAAATGGATTGATGAGATAAAATAGGGTATCTCATTACATTATAATAAGATGTACAGAAAGAGGAATATAAAATAACATACCCCATCATAAAAAAAAGAGGAGCTTAAAATAAGTGACATAAATGAGTGTACTTAAAGAGAAAGAGAGAGGTTAGATCTCTTACGAAAATTCGGCAGCCTAACGACGCCACTCAAAACTTCCAAAATGGATTGATGAGAGAGAATAGGTTCTCTCATCATATGAACATAAAAATTAAAGTAAGAGTAATATAAAAGAACATACCCATCACAAGAAACATGATCTTAGAAGGAATGACATAAAAGAGTGTACTTAAAAAGAAAGAGAGGAGTATGATCCCTTACCTCAAGTCCAACTTGTCTTGTTCGTTTCTTTATATTCGTGAATAATAAACTTTGGTCAATTAATAATTTCCTAAGTACCTCCTTTATAAATTATTATTCAGTTCATATCACTTATTATAATGTTATAATAATTGTTTAATAATGATAGTTCATATCAGACGTTTTTGCCGATGTTTGGTACATGAGTCAAAAATGAACTTGTTTGAAAAACGATTTCCCATGTAGTTATAAGTAAATAATTTCCAGAATAGTATTAATGATTAAAATATCATATATATCCTTTAAATATTAATTTTATAATATTCCATATCATTTGGATATAAAAAACGAAAAGCACTGTTCATGGAGACGGTAGGCCGTACATACGCATGAACGCTACTTTCATTTTTTGTCATATTAATGGAATTAAAACAAAATGAGAGAGAGATATATATGCTATAATTCCAGAATTATATCCATAATTTAGATTTAATATATTACATATATATCCATTATATATATGTACTTATAATATTACATAGACTTTTGAGATAAGAAATGAAATGTACTGTTGATGGAGACGGTAAGCCTTACGTGCGCATGAACGCTACTTCCATTTCTATTTCATATTTAATGGAATTAAAATATAATTATACATAAGAGTATTTTAATTCCAGTATTTTATCATATATAATATCATTAAATATATCCTTTATACGTACCACATATGGTATTAACGAATCAAATCACTTTGAGGGGGCGGTAGTCCGCACTTCCTTAAATGAAGATATCGCGTTTACCCATAATGGAAACCATAAAGGTACGCCATAAATGAAAAATACAGAAGCTTAAGTAAAACATAAAAGTATTAGATATCATATATAAATATAGTGTCATCTTAATGGACACCTTTGAAGGTGTTAGAATAATGTTGAACAATCATCGTTTCGGGAGGCAGAAATTCGCCATCCACGGAAACAGTATGTTCTTTTTAACCATTAGATGTAGGTGTGCGTAAGTGTAGCTCGAAAAATTCTTATAACAAAATCCTAGTAGATTGAAGATACTTTATTTGTAACAAAAAACGAATAAAAAGATTTTAGGGGGTTGGAGAATCAAAATAAAAAAAAGGACACAAGTGAAGACATTACCTTAAAATCGGGTAACTCCCTTTGGTTTGAGCTCAAAGGCTTCCTTGGGAAGACTTATGCCCAAAGTGAGGCTTCAAGGAGTAAGAGAGGGAATTGTAGAGGCAAAATGGGCAGGGTTTGGCCTAGCCAAAGGCTTTGGGAGTGTGGGTATGGAGGTAGAGGTGTGGGCCTTTTATAAGAGGAGAGGAGGGGCACTCTTGTAAAGTTACAAAATGTTACTTTATTTTCAAAAGAGTTTCGATTTTAAAGGTCCCACATTGATGTATTTCTAGGATAAGGTGATAAGGGTTCTAAATCCACTCATCCAATAGATTTTGGACATGTGTAGGTCTTAGATATTACATTATCTTCCCATTTTATTTAAATCGTTAAATAATGAGGTCATCGCTGCATCATCATGATGTCATAAATAATTTATTTTATTTAATGTCTAAAAATTATAAAAAAAATACTATGATGTAGTAAATCTATTTATATTTCCAATTAATATTTATAGTCAAAAATAGGACTTGTATAACACCATGTAAAATTTGTTTTAGTAAAACATCTCATGTTTGTGTCATTTTTACTTTAACATTAAATAAAAAGATATTATTGTCATTTCCCAACCAAAGTGGCTCAATGGGGTCCCCAAGTTGTCCCATTGATTTTCTTGGTCTTCCATGACACATCCAATGAGGGTAGGACATGTGTCTAGGTCATTTCATTTTATTAAAACATTATTCTAACCATAGACTACACTAATTACCTCTAATCGTGATTAAAAACCTAATAAGTTACTATTAACCAAAAAAATTTTTTTTTATCCCATTGAACCACATTTTACATCCTAATGACAACCATTTATGTCAGATTTTTGAAATTCAAAACACAAAGATGACAAAATTTCATTTAAATGGAAAAATCAGTATTTATAAGTACCACTTAGTGGTTTCACTATTCATCAAAAATTACAGTTTTTCAGAAAAATCCCAAAAATTCACCCTAATATATATTTGATATTACGAATTAAAAAATGAAGTCTATTTTACAAAATTCAAAAAATATAAGTCACATTAATTAATTTAATAATTAGTTTCTGCTGTCAGAGAAAACAGCGTGTTTTTATGAAACAATAAGTATCAAAAGATTGACACTAGTTGAAGTCTGATTTCAAAGTGAAATTAATTCCAACGACCACTATTGGATTTAATGGTAAAAATATATTCTAATTTCACTTTAAAACCAATTAAAAAGATAATCTAATCATATAAATAAATGAGATTAAAAAGAGGTTTTCAATTAAAATACAACATTTTACACTATTCATTAAAAAATGAACTTTATCGGAAAGATACCAAAAATTTACACAAAGTAAATTTCGATCTCCCAATTCTTAAGAAGAGTTTTATTTGGTCCAATAGAATTTATAAGAGTGAACAAAACTATATTTAATGACGGTTCTCCATCAAAAGGCGATAAGTGAACCTTTAGTAAAAACTAGGGCATATACGCCTAAAATTGAATTCTTTCCGTATTTTAAGCAATTATATTTTATTGGAAAAATGTAAAAACATTTAAAAATATATATAATCATATTTTAGTTATTTATATCCATTCCTGCCAATACAACAGCTACATGTTAACTACCATTTAAAATAATATTATTTTATTATTAGAGTGCAACGTAAGATTCCCAAGAAACTTGTTGTTGCATGTTGGGTACCCCATCGAGCATAGCGTCCCCTTTAAAGTAATATTAATATTTTATTCACAAATATGGATTAATATGAAAATTTCATACTCTTTATTTACCTGGGGTGTTACATCCTTCCCCCCTTTTGGGAATTGCGTCCTCACAATTTTTAAAATTGAGCTTGGAAACATCCTTTAAAGTCCCACATCGGAACAAGAGTCGGTAAAAAATCACTTTAAAATAAAGAAAGATAAGTACATAGGTCACCCGAGTTAACCCATACTAGGATTCCATGTAGAAAAACATGGACATGGAAGAAAAAGAAAAGGGTCATGTTCTTGAGTGAGAGTGATACTAAACATGTCTAGGAGAAAGTTAACCATAAGAATATCACAAACTTGTGATGGGTTAAACGATATTCGATTCCCCAGTAGGAAAAGTTAATAGACAAAATTTTTGTTTTAAGTTACTTTTATTAAGGAATTTATTCATAATGAATCATAATCACTTATCATGTTGACATTCAACTTTTTCAAGATTCCTTAATCAAACTCATATTTTTTTCCCAAAGACGAGAATTTAGGGAGACTTGTTCGCATTAAGAGTACTATAATAAACTTCTAGAGAGTCACCTAATCCAAAAAAGAGAACTATATACTTCTCATGTCTTTAGACATTAACCAAAACCAAAACCAAAAAGGTTAGTACAAGATCAGATAATCCAGAAAAGGATAATCCTTTATAAAAAGAAAATCTATTCTTAATCTCCAAAATTTGTCCAACAAAACCCAAAGTTCAACAAGGACCATTCTATAATCAATTTGTCCATAAAAGTATTCAATGTAAACCAAACTAAGATTGAAACACCAAATATTTGAAGGATTTAGTCACATAGTCTTCCATGTTAAATCGTAACATTTATCTCCAAACAACATAAGTTGCTCCTAAAGTCTCATATTGAAAAGTAATTAACCTAATCACATATCCTCCATGATAGATTAATCATTTTCATAAATAACCCAAAACCAACTTACTCTTAATTCATAAAATCATATAACTAAAAAGAATCAGTCAAACTAACCAGGGACTTCATGTAGTCCAGTGGTAGGCGATAAATACCAGTCGCACTTTGGTTGTGGGTTCGATTCCCACAGCTTTGTCCCACGCGACGGGTAGTCACACGGTCTGCGTGTTGTCCTTCTTCCAAAACTATATAATTCTCAAATCATTCCCCAAAAAGGGATAAAATCATCAAAAATAACCATAACATAATTTAACCTCAATTTTATCTCACGCCTTTCACTTCAATCATAACATATTGTAACCCATAATTACCTCAAAAGTAAGGATCATATAAACCCAAATGGTTCTTTATATCTATGTCCACAAAAGAAAAGATAACTATTCCTTGAATAAAATTTTCATATATTAATCATCAGGGTTACACATAATATAAAAAGTCTTCTAATGTAACCCCATCATCAAAAGAGACTAAATACTCTTAAGAATTTCACCATAACTCTTGAAGCCCTTATATGTTGACATCTTACTCATTCAACATTCTTCATGATCCATTAACCATTCCTTTCCAGCTTATTCCGAAATACCTCTTTCCTAGAAAAAAAAATCATGAATCATGTCCTAAGATTCCAAAATAGGAAAACAATAGTCATGAAATAATACATACCTTTGATTGGTCATTGTCAGTTTCTTCATCCCCAATCGGAATGGCATTCTGTATTGGTAAACGAACATTTTTACACTCTTGGTGATCCCATTCACGAAACTTCTTCCTAGGACATGTGTTTGCATAATGACCATGCACACCACATTTAAAACATTCAATTGATCCCTCAGAAAGAACTTCTTTCCCTTTCCTCGAGTCAACTGGATGCTTCCTTTTTCCATGGAAGGTTCTTACTTTATGACCTTCATTTCCACATCTATAGCATATTTATGTCCCTTTGAATCATTTTCCCAGGTGTTTCTTTCCACATATTTGACATCATAGGTTTTTGAACACACTTACCTTTATGATTATTACTTGTACTTACTTAGGGATTTGTTTCTTGCATATATGATGCCTTAGAGAAATCACGAAGGTTTAGGTGGTCAATCATGACTCTAGATGGTTGGTTGAGGATAATCACAAGAGTTCTCATTGCGGCTCCCATATCATTCAGTTTATTGCTCAAAAAACTTTCACAGCTTGCTTCACATCCACTGTTACTTTGGTGCCTGCTAGATCCAGCCATTTACTAAAACCAAAAAGGTCAGTGTTAGTATATCAACAAAACCATCATGTACTAATGAGGAAGATAAAAACTAAGATATACTTACTCATTCACTTTATCTAAAACTAGGTCTCTTTCTAAAATCTTAACCATTATGGTAATGTCACTTATGCTTAAAGAATACCCTAACCTCTAAAGTTATCTAAACCGACCTTTGATACCAACTATAAGGCCCCAGCCTTAATCCTTATTTAATCATGAGTTATTACAAGATTACACATTGAGGATCTTTTCAGGGTTAGAGTTTTAGAGAATTACATCATGAAACTTGCATTACATTCCACATTTAAACAAAGTGGTTACATAAAAGACATTATTCATTCTTCCCATCAACGGAAACATATTTAAAATAAAACATGGATTCTTTCTTGACACATCCTGGACACTATCATCACATCATGTACCCTTCCCTTGACCCGTGAAAAACATTTCAAAAACATGGGATGAGCATAAAAAGCTCAGTATTGGATATAAAAATATTGAAAGGAAACATGAGTACATGTATACATAAGAATGAAATCATACTTTTCCCATAAAACATAAGCACTTTAACTTACCTCATAAAATCATGAATAAATCATAGAAATCATAAGACATAAAAGGTAACTTGAGGCATTCATAACATTCTTACGTAGGGAGTAACCCTCTTGGTTACGTTTGGAATACCCACCACAGTATATTCCCTAAATCTCTTCGGAGAAACCTTAACATTTCACTCCTTCGCATTAACCAATGTATTGGAGAGCTATATCGGGCTCACCTGCCCTTAGTTTATCACAAAACCACCCATCTTCATAACAGTGCCCAAGAACCATAACATAATCTTATCACATAAAACATGCATAAAGGAAACATAACATTTCCACCATTCAATAACAAGATATCAATACAACACATTTATATAAAAATATTATGAAAACCATTTTCAATACCAAAATAAATGAAAAGTAAAACATGGTATTTATTTTTCTTTAAAAAAAGGTATGGCTTGTAGAGGAAGCTGAAACTCAAATAATGGTCACGGCGGCGGAGAAGTCATTATCGTCGCATACGTATGACAAAAACATTCCCTTTTGTCGTTTGGTAAACGCTTCGTATAAAAAATATTCATTTTGAATAAACGTAAAAGTCAAAGGGGTTTATACACCATATAAAATAAGGTTGTGCATAAAACAAAATATGCCTCAATTATAGGAGATTCAGACGAAGTTCTATACAAACACGGTATCCTTGGTTTAAGGATAAATCAATTACATAATTATGTGTGACAAACGAATACACCAAAAATATGTGGATATTAAGTGTAAAATAATCAAAGTTCATTCACACATATTCAAAGGATGACATATTCAATAATTACATGTTGAACCCAAAGAAATGAAAATTGGGTTAAGAAGTTCCCTTGACAGCCTCACGGTGTCACATCAAAAAAAGGGTATCTCATCACTTGGACATAAACTTTACATCAATAAGGATATATGAGAACATATCCCAACATAAAAAAATGTAAATTAAAATATCCAACAAAAGAAGTCTTTTAAAAAGAGGAGGGTGAAAGGTTCCCTTACCGATATGGGTATCTTTCGAAACATACGCCCCGTTAAAGAAGGACAATACAAAATTGATGTAAATACTCATAAATGAAATAATATTACACAATGAGTAAAATAATGGTCAGTAAATAAACCACTCAAAGGAAATTGTGGCAAATGTAGCATAAATCTCACAGGAATAAAAGTGAGATGAAAAATCCCTTACGAAAACTCGGCAGCCTAACAGCGCCACTTAAAACATCCAAAAATGGATTGATGAGATAAAATAGGGTATCTCATCACATTAAAATAAAATTTATAGAAAGAAGAATATAAAAGAACATACCCCATCAAAAAAATAGGAGCTTAAAATAAGTGACATAAAGGAGTGTACTTAAAGAGAAAGAGAGAGGTTAGATCTCTTACGAAAATTCGGCAGCCTAACGGCACCACTCAAAACTTCCAAAATAAATTGATGAGAGAGAATAGGGTCTCTCATCATATGAACATAAAAATTACAGTAAGATTAATATAAAAGAACATCCCAATCACAATAAAGATGAGCTTAGAAGGAATGACATAAAAGAGTGTACTTAAAAAGAAAGAGAGGAGTAGGATCCCTTACCTCAAGTCCAACTTGTCTTGTTCGTTTCTTTATATTCCAGAATAATAAACTTTGGTCAATTAATAATTTACTAATTACCTCCTTTAGATATTATTATTCATTTTATATCACATATTATAATGTTATAATAATTGTTTAATAATGTTAGTTCATATCAGACGTTTTTGTCGATGTTTGGACATGAGTCAAAAATGAACTTGTTTGAAAAAAGATTTCCCATGTAGTTATAAGTAAATAATTTCCAGAATAGTATTAATTACTAAAATATCATATATATCCATCACATATTCATTTTATAATATTCCATATCATTTGGAGATAAAAAAACGAAAAGAACCGTTCATGGAGACGGTAGGCCGGACGTACGCATGAACGCTACTTTCATTTTTTTGTCATATTAATGGAATTAAAAAAATAAGAGAGAGATATATATGTTATAATTCCAGAATGATATCCATAATTTAGATTTAATATATTACATAAATATACATTATATATATGTACTTATAATATTACATAACCTTTTGAGATAAGAAATGAAATGTACCGTTCATGGAGACGGTAAGCCGTACGTATGCATTAACGCTACTTCAATTTCTATTTCATATTTAATGGAATTAAAACATAATGATACATAAGAGTATTTTAATTCCTGTATGGTATCATATATAATATCATTAAATATATCCCTTATAATTACCACATATGGTATTAACGAATCAAATAACTTTGAGGGGGCGGTATTCCGCACTTCCTTAAATGAAGATATCGTGTTTACCCATAATGGAAACAATAAAGGTACACCATAAATGAAAAATACAGAAGCTTAAGTAAAACATAAAAATATTAGATATCATATATAAATATAGTGTCATCTTAATAGCCACCTTTGAAGGTGTTAGAAGAATTTTGAACAATCATCGTTTCGGGAGGCAGAAATTCGCCATCCACGGAAACAATATGTTCTTTAACCATTAGATGTAGGTGTGTGTAATTGTTGCTCTAAAACTTATTATAACAACATCCTAGTATATTAAAGATACTGTATTTGTAACAAAAAAAGTAATAAAAATAGTTTAGGGGGTTGGAGAAGCAAAATAAAACAAAAGGACACAAGTGAAGACATTACCTTAAAATCGGGTAACTCACTTTGGTTTGAGCTCAAAGGCTTCCTTGGGAAGACTTATGCCCAAAGTGAGGATTCAATGAGTAATATAGGGAATTGGAGAGGCAAAATGGACAGGGTTTTGCAGAGCCAAAGGCTTTGGGAGTGTGGGTAAGGAGGTAGAGGTGTGGGACTTTTATAAGAGGAGAGGAGGGGTACTCTTGTAAAGATACAAAATGTTACTTTATTTTCAAAAGAGTTTCGGATTTTAAAGGTCCCAAATTGATTTATATCTAGGATAAGGTACAAAGGGTTCTAAATCCACTAATCCAATAAGTTTTTAACATGTGTATGTCTTAGATATTACATTATCTTTCCATTTTATTTAAATCGTTAAATAATGAGGTCATCGCTACCTCATCATGATGTCATCAATAATTTATTTTATTTAATGTCTAAAAATTATAAAACAAATAATATGATGTAGTAAAACTATTTAGATTTCAAATTACTATATATAGTCAAAAATAGGACTTTTATAACCCCATGTAAAAACTGTTTTAGTAAAACATCTCATGTTTGTGTCATTTTTACTTTAACATTAAATAAAAAGATATTTAGGTCATTTCCCACCCAAAGTGGCTCCATTGGGTCCCCAAGTCTTCCGATGGATTTTCATGGTTGGCCATGACACATACAATTAGGTTAGGACATGTTTATAGGTGATTTAATTTTATTAAAACATTATTCTTACCATAAACTACACTAATTGCCTCTAATCGCGATTAAAAACTTAATAAGTTACTATTCACCGAAAAATTATTTTTATCCCATTGAACAACATTATACTTCTTAATGACAACCATGTATGTTGGATTTTTTAAATTCCAAACACAAAGATGTCAAAATTTCATTTAAATGGAAAATCAGTTTTTATAAGTACCACTTAGTGGTTTCACTATTCATCAAAAATTGATGTTTTCCAGAAAAATCCCAAAAATTCACCCTATGCTATATTTGATATTCCAAATTCAAAAATGAAGTATATTTTACAAAATTAAAAACATATAATTCACATTAATTAATTTAATAATTAATTCCCGCTGTCAGAGCAAATAGCGTGTTTTTATGAAACAATAAGTATCAAAAGATTGACACTAGTTTAAGTCTGATTTCAAAGTGAAATTAATTTCAAAGACCACTATTGGATTTAATGGTAAAAATATATTCTAATTTCACTTTAAAACCATTTCAAAAGATAATCTAATCATATAAATAAATTATATTAAAAAGTGGTTTTGAATTAAAATACAACATTTTACACTATTCATTAAAAAATGAACTTTATCGGAAAGATACCAAAAATTTACACAAAGTAAATTTTGATGTCCCAATTCATAAGATGACTTTTATTTGGTCCAATAGAATTTATAATAGTGAAAAAAACTATATTTAATTATGGTTCTCCATCAAAAGGCGATAAGTGAACCTTTAGTGAAAACTAGGGCATATACGCTTAAAATTGAATTCTTTCCGTATTTTAAGTCTTTAACATTTATTGGATAAATGTAAAAACATTTAAAACATATATAATCATATTTTAGTTATTTATATACATTCCCTCAAATACAACGGCTACATGTTAACTACCATTTAACATAATATTATTTTATTATTAGAGTGCAACGTAAGATTCCCAAGAAACTCGTTGTTGCGTGTTGGGTACGCCATCGAGAATAGCGTCCCCTTTAAAATCATATTAATATTTTATTCAAAAATATGGATAAATATGAAACTGTCATATTCTTTATTTACCTGGGGTGTTACAGTATGACTACATAGGCCACCAACAATAGTGTCTAAAACCAATCCATTTAAAAATAGTATATGAAATTATATAAATAAATACATATAAATCATAAATAAATAGTTATCACATTATAAAATTAAATTACATGTAACCACATTACTCTATAGTTCCTGAGGAGACCCATACAACAATGTATGCTTCGGCTCATTCCGGATCCCGATGTGTTTCTTGGTAATATCATATCTTACTACCTACTTCATCTCATGAGAAAGAAAAATGTATTCTAATGTGATATCATGTCTTGATAACTACTTGGGATCATGAAAATGCCTAAAGAATTCTCATGTGAGGTCATATCTCAGAGTACATTTGTTACTATTCATTAATCCATACATGATTTCCCATGTTACCCATATCTGATACACATGTTAGATGACCATGTTACCATTAATACTTCCCAATAGAATGATTTTATTCCCATTCCTTTGCTAACAAGTACAATGACCATGTTAAAATTTATAATTCTCAATTGAATGACCATGTTCAGATTATTTTACTCAGAAGTAGAATGACCATGTTACCATTTATACATCACAATTGAAAGACCTTATTCGCATTCCCTTACTTGCAATTACAATGACCATGATACAATTTATACTTCTCAATTTAGAATGAAAATGTTCTCATTACTGTACACATAATTAAATCATCAATTAATTGATCAAAATAAAAAACATTACTAATTCAACAATTCGTATATCACATAATTACCCTTTTTTTAATTACCAAAATTATTAAGTACGTCAATAAAAATAATTAATTCATAAATTAACTATTGGAAGTCAACTATTCCAATTACACATAATTAATTATAAAATTAATTATCCCAAGGAAATAACCTCAATATCTCAAAGTGAATTCTACCATTTATTATCTCAAAAAATGACATCAATATCAAAAAATTAATCTATAATTAATTATGTCAAATAGTTTATCTTAAAATCTCATAAATAATCCACAAATTAATTATCTAAATCACAAATATCTGAATATTAAAATTAATCCCCCAATTAATTATCTAAATGGAAATACCTTAAACCCCATAATGAATTACCCAATCAATTATCCAAATGTATAACCCCTTACTCTCATAATTAAATCCAAAATTAATCATCAATTTCTATAATGAATATAATTAGTCAATTTTCCACACTAACTAAATCAATTTAGGAATTAAAATTCAGATACAATTCCAGAAATCCAAAAACATGCATACACATATTTAAATCATGGATGTTGGAAGTTAATATTAAACCAACTACCTCTATTCATTGTCAAATGTTATCCCAATAGGAGTTCCAAGAAATTTAGTGGCATAACAACATAGATCAAGATACTAAACTCAAATCTCTAAATCAAGATTAAAAATGTTCTATTTATTTGCCAATATTGATACCAAATCCAAGATCAAAATTCACCAAATATAGATCTATATCTAGACTAATATTAGATTACATACCATAAAAATAATGAGACAATTAATGATTAGTATTGGGAAAGCATTTGTATATGATCCACTAACTGGGAGAGGAGGAGATATTTGAACCAGAATTTAAATTGAAAACAATAGAGGTCGGACGACCTTGGAATCCCTCTGGGAATCACTGAAACCATAAAAAATTACAAGGGTCTATGTTTAGGTTGAAATCACGGTTTTATAAGGGTTCAAATAATTTAAATCTATTATTCGACCCACTTTTGAAATCATGCATTTTTTTCTGTGCAGGAGTGCATGGTTTTCCCTAACCATGCGCCAACCATGAATGCATTATTTTAACGGTGCATAGGTTTTCCTTTTAGGGTGAATTTGTTTTTAAATATTGTTTTCCAGATCTTAGAAATCTCATAGTCTAGGGTTGAATTGTTTTCTGGGATGGGGCACATTTTTTCTCTCCCCATGCCCCAACAGTGCACAACCCTCTTCCCTTCAATTTTTCTAAAAATCCACCAAAACATAACTAAGGATACAACAAAAAAGAATGCACATAAGGAAAAAAATGTACCTAAAAACAAGCATGGGTCAATTATTGAAAATATAGGGATAATGAAATAATATAACTATTTTTTTATCTTTTTGAAGAAAGGAATCCCAAAGAATTAAAATTTTTAACCGTTGGATTTTTCTTATACCATATCTAGTAGGTAGTCATTTTAAATTATGTCCATAGAAAATATTTTTTTTCTCATGAACATATGAACATAAAGCTTCATTCCATTTTAATTTTGAAAGTTTATATTCATTGTGAACAATTCATCCAATTTTCACTAAATATCTTCTTTTCATTTCTATAACTCCGCTTTTAAGGAGTATATGGAGAACTATATTATTATTGGACTCTATGCCTCTTCTGATAGGACTCAAAAGTATTTTTAGGTACTATTTTATATTTTAATTTCTTATATTTTTATATAAGAACCTATTTATCTCTAATATTCTTTAGTAACCAATGAAATTAAAATATTTTTTTATAATAAATTTAATTTTGATGATAGAATTATTTATATGAAAAATAAATTTTATCTTCCAATATAGGGAACAAACAGATTGGCATGAAAACATGCAACACAAATAGTAGAAAGAAATATAAGATCTAGGTACTTTAATATATATTTAATGTTTTGAATATATTCAATAATTGTTTCCATTTATCTTATAAGTTTTATAGTCATAAGTTAATAACAAATCCAATTTTACACATAAAAAGAGATGTATTTTCCTAAAGGATGTTTTTCCACCTTATAATGGGGCACCTATTTTAAGAATAAATGCTTACAATTTTTTAATTTTTTTTAAAACATTTACTCCATTTATGAAATATCAATGTAAAAAATAATCTTAGGTTGACGTGGAATATATTTTGGGTTTTTTTGGGAATTTTCATTATTTGATGAATAATGACAATATGGGATTTTAACTGAAAAATGATTTTTCTTAAATGTTTTGAGACACTAATGAGCCCATTTTGAATTTTATATATTGTTGGAATCTAATAATTCAATGAGGGGATGTTTAAAATTGATGAATTTTTACATAATACTATTATTTTGATTTTAATGAGACTATTTTCTTGTGATTTTATGGTAGTTAATGTGTTTTAATTTAAAATTTATTATATTTAGTCAATGTATTTATTTTATAAATCTTACCTCATTTGACTTTTTATGGTAAAACATAGTGAATGGGGTATGTATCCTAATATATTGATTCCCTATAATAGTTTAATGTTTTTTATGGAATTTTCGCAATACCAAGACATCCCATAGAGAGGATGTTTACACTATAGATTTAGTAGGATTTATAGAAGTGAGGACTACAAGATCCCATGTGGGGTTTGTGAAATCCCATATGGGGACTGAGATATAAAAGAAAGGGAAGAGTGATAAAATAAATTTTATAGGAATTCTGAAGATTCCAGGTTAGGGGGTTATTAAAATTCATTCTAGAACCAATTTATATTGTCCCATTGGTTATATCCATGACATAAGGATCCTTTTTAGGATAATTTGTGGGTATTTATTCTATTTGTTGAATCTATACCCTTATTCTTGTTAAATTTTTGGGTACCTATATTATTATTGATTAATTTTCATTATTTTGTGACTTGAAATAGTGGATCTTTACAATTTTCTTTTCTAATTATTTATCATGTTTATTTTAATGAGTTTTGAAATTTTTGATAAAATTTTTTAATAGAATAAAATAAATAGTGTTTTTTTCTAGTTTGTTCAAAATATTTCAAAAATGGTTTTTCATTCCTTTGATTTTTATAATAAATAACATTTTTCCAAGACTTTTGGAATTATTTCATTAAAAAGTGTATGTGTCTTGTTATTTAAACATCGAGTGTGTTAGTGAGTTTAGAAAATGTGGTTTTAGGCTCCTGTTCTGAATTTTATGAAAATATTTGTTTTAAATAATTCCAAAAAATACTATTTGAAAAATAGAAATTAATTTTGAGTTTTTAAATGTGTATTTCATAAATATGTGTTAATGAAATTGTATACAAAAGATAAATTAAAAAATGATTGGGAAAAGTAGTTTTATCAAGAGAAAATATTATTCCATGTTTTTTTTGTTTAAAATATTATTAAAAAAATATATTACACTTTTTATTTGGGGTTCTTTCTTATTTATAGACTTATATTTTAATTTTATTTTTCTCTTTTATTTCGAATTTTTATTTTTTTACGTAATATGAATGTGACTGCATATATTTGGCGTGTTTTGGTGACCTAATGTGCTATTATCTATTGCATATATTTAACATTTCATGGTTCATTCAAATTAATTACTATCCTTAGATCTTATAAGGGTATGTATTATTAGATGGTGAATGTGGGTTATGGGGTAGATTTTTTGGGACGATTTGGGGTTTTTCGTGAATATTTAATGTTTTATTATTTATTTGAATTGTTATATTTTATACACTGTCATATGTATATACGTTTCCAAATTCCTTTAATTTATGTATCCTATTTGGGAGTTCAGTTATATTCATCTTCTATTAGATGTTTATTGATCTTATTTCAAATTCATATTTATTATAATTTTTTTAGATGAAATCATTCCCATTGTGTTTTAGGTGATTACTAGGAACTAGTTTCAAGAAATAGAGATTGGGAATTTCATTTTATCCATTTAGAAGAACAGATTAGGATCCCAATTAGATGGAACATATGGTTGGTTCATTAGAAGGGGTCATGATGATTTAGATGAGGAGAGAATAATAATTATATACCATCATTGGTTAATAATTCTATGGATGATCATACATTTAAAGGAAGAGATACCCCTTTTGAGGTTTTATGTGATGGGAGTACATTGAGATAAATTTTTTGTGTTTTCATTGATGATTAAGGTATATGTGACCCTTCATATTAACTTCTGAATAATTATTTTTTATTTTTTAAAATTAGATGAATGGTATTGATAACATTTAGTGTAACATTATATTTTTTACTTTATAAAATTATAGATAATTTGGATAAAATGGATATTATGTTTTGGGAACATATTTTTTATCTTATAAAAAACCATGGTATTGAAAATTGATTTGGTGAATATGTTAATTAATTTATTTTTTAAATAATTCCTCTATATTATGAGTACTATATTATTTAGATAATTGGAATTATTTTTGGATATTTGGGTAATTTATATTTAGGAATAAATGATCAATTATATTGTTGAATCATATATGATTTTTTGTGTCCTAGTTGTTACTTAGAATATTTATGGAAACAATTAGAATATTTTGTTGATTATATGATTATAGATTATTTATTATTTTAATGTGAATTTACAATAGATTTATTTTTTATAGATATATTTTCAATTTTTCTTGGAATAATATGTGACAATATTTTTTTAATCTTTTTTTTTAAATTTTAGTCTTTGAGATTTTGTGATTTTTATGGCTACCTATTTATGGAATGAATTATGATAAACTTCCAATGTTAGTATTTATATTTAATATATTCACTTTTAAATGTGTATTCATTTTTAATATTATTTTATATTTTTCTAACCATTTTTTCTCAAATAATGAAAACTATAGGACCTAAAAGTTTTTATCTGTTCATGGATCCTATTATCTATTAAATGTAATTTTTTTAGTTTGATAATGAATAAATAATCTTGAATATTAATATCATGGAGTAACATATGAGATAAGAGTTCAATTTCATAAAATAACAACTAAAGGATGAAATTGAGATTATGAAATGGAATAAAATCAAGAAATTATATTTTATTATATTCTACATCGGGAATGTCAAGAAACCCTCATCTGTAACAATGGATATTGAAATTAAAAATGTTATCCTTTTTTCCTCCATCAATGATAAATTTGTGGTGTTGTTTATAGAATTTTGATATATTATTTTTTAGTAATTAAATTTATCATGGTCATGTTAGGTTTCATGTCACTAACCAAGCCAGGGTTCCATTCAACATGACACTTCACCCGGCCCATGGCATGGCCTGAAGGGATTTACGGATCCTCATAGCATAGAAACTAGTGTATGTATATCAATAATTCACTTTATAAAAATACTTAACCCTTGAAAAATACCCAAGAATAATACTCAAAATGAAACATCAACCCAAGATCAATTACTTAAACCAAACAACATTAAACATTTCAATTTGATCCCTTTACAAGTTTAACAAAAAAATACCAAAACTGGAGGGGGATTGAATCGACCAATGCCTAAAAACATCCATGAAATGAGAGGTCCATCACCCTCAAGTCTCATCCACAAGCACCAGAAAGAGATGAATAGTAAGAACCAGATACACCATCACCACTATAGGACACCTTACATTTACCTGAGTCATACATAACAAATTATACATACACATAATGGTATATGTATGGTGTGATATAAATCACAATAGGATTCCACACAAAAAAGATTTCATGACATAAACATAAAAAATATGAATTACAAGTATTTTTTAAGAATGAAATTTGAAAATTATTAAAGAAATACATTAAAAAAACCCTTTAACTGAAAAAAATTTATACAAAAAAATTATTTTAAATTATATATAATTAATGGTCCAACATATGCCGATGGTGATCACCGCATCACAATAGAGAACCAAAATATGGGAAATATATATTTCTAATAGCACTACTGTGACCCTATAAACCTCATATCTTGTTAAAAATGCTATAAACACAAAAACCTACAACATCCTCAGGAATAGGGCCCTCGAGAAGAATATATCCAAAGTTCAAGTGGACTACAATCATCATCGTAGTTTAGATAGCATTCTATCATTATTCCTAGAAGATGTAATTTTTCCTTATCTCTAACTATCAAACTAGCATACTAGTCCAAGTCATCCCACCTTGATACCTATTATTACCTTTCTGCTAAATTTTTATTTTAAATGTCTCGTAGATCACCACAATCACATACACACATGATGCAATATGTTTTCACATGAAAACCCATCACTTTTTATAGGCAAAACCACTTTTAAATCAATACGCACACCAAATCAATTTTTAAATAATCATGAAACCCCAAAAAAATTATAATAATAGATTTTGGAATCACAAAAATAGAGGAAACATGAAATAGAACCAATTTCTTTTGGAAACCCATATTTCAATCCATACGCACACACAAAACCTTTATAAAATGCATTTCACCACAGACAATTAATCTATAAAACACATTTATGAAAGAAAAATAAAGCATTAAAATTTCATATAATAATGACAAATCTTGAACCCCTTCCTCAATATTGTAAATATTTATAATATTGTGGAGAACCACAATTAAACCAGAATGGGACCCTATAAAGGGAGGATTGATCCACAAAAATCGCGATTTTATTCAAAAACTCGACATTAAACCTATATTAGGTCAATGAAACCTCTTTTGAATGGAGAGAGAAAAGAGGATGGAAATCCCTAAGAGGAAGGATGAAATCAACAGAAAATATGTTTAATTGATGATTCTTGAAAATCCCACACCAAATCCACCCAAAAATTAATCTAAAAGGGGGTAAATAGGGAGAGGAGGAGGACCCAAGGGCTGTAAATCTACAATGGTTCAAATTATGGGTGTTTTTTGGTTAAAATCAGGGAATGGTAGAAAGTTAATTTTATTTATTTATAATGACCTTGACAGGTTTCATAGTAAGCCCACATAGTTTCCCAAATCAAGTGGCAACAATTCACACCTCTCTATCCAAGAGGAACAACGATGCATAGTTTCCAATGGGAGGGAGAATGCTTATGCGACATTCCATGTGGCCTAGATAGTACCACTATACACAGAACACAGTTTCCCCTAACCATGTCCCAACCATAATCCACCAACTGTCTGGTCCAACAAATTGATTTTTTGCAAAAACAACCACCAGGAAAACCAAGTGATATATAGTGGCACAAAAATGAACAACGGAATACATCAAAATAAAATCATGGATATGAAAATTCACATAACCATGAATAATTTCATCCACTAGAAATTAAAATCAAAGTAGGATCTGAGAACAAAATTGGATACTGTGGTTAAAACAAATATTTACACTCCCATGAATCAGGTACATCATTAACATGTAGATAAAATACTAGGAATAATGGTATAGACATCCCATGAATCACTTTATCATGGGAATCCAAGATCCTCACTTGCCTCTCAAACATAGACAAGTTGGGTACCAATTCTAAATCTTCCCAATTTAGCACAAGATATTGGTGAAAATTACACTTTTTCAATGGATAGATATGGAACATGTTAGGAATTGTGTCAAATGAGTTGAAATATCTGAAATAATTTCCACTATACCATATCTCTCATTAACCTGAAATTTTCCATTATACCTTTGTGTTATCTTCCCTTTGTTACCAAAATGATAGTGATACAAGTGAGATTACACTTTCCCAGACACCCATTCACCCATATATAATTACAAAGCTCGACACAACTGATCGATATAACACTTTTTTTGGCTCTATGATTTTATAAAACACTGACGTATTAAAATGGACTTCTTATATGTCTCCAACATGAGACTAATCCCCAACAATGAGGTATAACTTACCTCAAACCACCAATAAGTTGACCGACATGGATGACCATAAATCACCCAAAAGTGATCCATTTTAATTGAGTACTGGTAATTGTTATTATATGAAAATTTGATTTACCCTAAATGGATATGCCATGAGCCCCAAAAATCCAACAGTCATTCCCATGTCTTGTCTTCACATATATGATTTTCTAGATCCATCTGTCCATCCATTTAAGGATGTCATGTCATACTCAACTTAATATGTAACCCCAATGACTTCGGAAGTACTTCCCAAGAAAATGAGGTAAAACTGGGGTCCCAATCTAAAAAATATCTAATTTTACACAATGAATCTTCACTATTTCATGAACCTAAAACTGAACTAACTCGTTCACCTTTTCTAAATACCTGACCGAGATAAAATTTAACGATTTTTGGTATATGTTCAATAATAACCCATACAACATTCCTTTCATAGAGTGTATGAGTTGAGAGAATAAGGAAGTCCAATGTTACCTCATCCCAATTCCAAGTAGGAATAGGTATGTTCTGAAGAAAACCAGAGGGCCTTTTTTCTTATATTTTAATTAATTGAACTTATGATAAACATATAAGAATTTTTCAATGCCCCATATCATAACTGGCCACCAGAACCAATGAAGAACATCATAAAACATCTTGGTGGTAACTGGATGAATGTCCCACTAAAACTAGTGGCTATCTAAATTCACCACCTTCTGCAGTGATAATTACACAACAAAGTGAACCATGAAATAAAGAACTCCCTCAAGAGACATTGACCATTCACATGGTACCTCTCCACCGTTTGGTGACTATATAAAACATCGGAACAACTCTTCACTTAGTTTATCTTTCTAAATCAATTCCATAAGAAAATGTGTCAGCTGAACAATAGTCATGAATTAGTCACTACTATGCTCCATGACCTCCATATATAACTGAAAAAAGGCCTACAACGTCAACTCATCATCGGACTCCTTAAAATATTAAATTTACTCTTTTCTAATCAAGGTGCTTAGCACAAAATTACAATTTCTTGTGGTGTAAACGATCTCATTTTTGAATCCTTAAAGATTATAAACCAACCATCCCTATCTCGAATTATAATCATTCTAGGAGAAAATGTAGGCTAGGAACATTTTGTATGAATATACTACAAAACTCTCATAAAAAAGAGAATGAGTACACTTCTTCAAGGAATGCATCAATTAATTTAACTCCAAGTCATGGGTTATGTAATTCATTTTAGGTGGTTTAATTTGGTGAGATCCATACACCACTACATGATCATCAAAAATCTACACACACCCAATACCAATATATGAGGAATCATATTATACAACATATACCATTATATATTTGGTAAAAATCAAATAAAAAGGGATGTCATCAACCGAAAATTATGTTACTCAAAGCACCCTTGGAATTTTGGGATCCATTCAATCTTTACCCCTTTCTGGGTAAGAACCATTATGAGAGAAGAAATATGAGATAATTCTACAAAAAACTACCTGCAATACCCTACAAGGCCCAAAAATATCATAAACTCAAAAAACATTTTTTGGTTGTTCCCATGAAGTAACTATAGTGATCTTCTTGGGGTCCAGGGAAAATACTCATTCTGAGACCACATGACCTAAGAACCTCACCTCCTTAATCGGGAAGGTGCACTACAAAATCATAGCATATATGTGCTGATCTCAACGAGTGATCAACCAAATCCTCCAATGATACTCATGATCCTCCTTGTTCTTGGAATAAACTATGATCTCATCCTAAATTAAAATAACAATATTTTAGATATATTAATGGAACAATTGGTTATAGATCACTGTGAAAACCGATATAGAATTCATCAGTATGAAAAGCATGAATGAATACTCAAAATGTTTATACCTACTTTGGAACGCTATTTTAAGAACATACACATCTTTATATGTGAACTAGTGTTACCCAGAATTCTTCATTCTCTTGGAGAACCACCGTACCCCTTTAATATGATCAAAAAGTTCATAAATATAAGGAAAATGGTATTTATTAATATCTTCAACTTATTCAGTTTCCAAAAATCAATGAACAACCAGAGATATCCATCGGCCTTCATTGAAAACAAGATATGGGTGAACGAAGGTGATACACTTGAGTGATTGTATACTTTTGATTCCAAATCATCCATTTATACCTTAAATTACATCAACTCAGTGGGGTCCATTTGGTATGAGGGAATATATATCATCTATGTTTCACGAACCCAAAGGATGGAGAACTCCACATCCCGCTTTAGTGGAAAACCCAAAAATTCATCTAGAAATACCTTTGGAAACTCAATCAGCATAGGATATAATCCATTCTTAGGAACACTATAATCATCCCCCAATGTGAGAAAATAAATTAAAAAATTAATATCACCTATCTCTGATGGTGGGGGTCCAGTACATCCCGACCAAGGATCCCATTCACCCTAAAAAACTTGTGTTCTTCTATCATGTTCCAAAAAAACTAACTCAATAATGCTAAAAAATGATGTGTGTTTGAAAACACACTATTCAATCCATACGAGGGATCATGTTCAAGTGTTCCATATATAAAACCATGAGACATCGTTTCATCTTAACCATGACACATGAAATCATTTTTTTATTCTTACTAAGCGACATCACCAAATCCATCTCATATGGAAGAAGATCAAATGGAAAATTCAATGAATCCATAACACAGGATGAGATAAAATAAATAGTGGAACCAAAATAAAAAACTATAGATAATGAAATAAGAATAGTACCTCAAGCTGGAAAATGTCATGAATCTGATTCCATTGTTGCATGATCACCTATAAGAAGACAATCAGTCTCCATATAAGCTTAGGAACCACAGATAGCCTACGAATCTTCCTTGAGGCAACTCTAAAAAAAATAAATCTATCCCTATCGCCACAACCACCAAACTGATAAACCAATGGCCTGGTTGGATCTAACTAGGTTGACCTCCCTCTAGAGGCTACAAATCCAACCCCACCATGTTATAGAGTCATGAATTTGCAAAACCATTGTATGTGACCCATATTCCTATTCAAATGGAATGGTATGGGGGATCATGACACACATACCACACATTTCCCTCCATCCCACAATGATGGAACAAAACTAACATTTTTTCAGAATCCACAGACAAAAATGATTGTGAACGATGGCCTGAGATACTACCTCCCTTATTTTAATGTTTGTCTCACTCTTCTTCTTTACAAATGAAAATCCATTTTCTTGGTCCACTAATGACACTGCTCCAGAAAAATTATAATTTCCATTAAAATCAATCTAATCCTTTGAAGAAAAGAAAAACACATCAGCATAAGTTTTAAACGTAAAATTGAATACTTAGAATCAGATATCTAGCTGCATTCCAATTTAAAAGCCATTGAGCCTTCAGCTTCTCATTGAAACCCACATTGGTAATGAAGAATAATAACTCTGTGAAGTGGTTCGAATACATCATTTTGCATCAATCCATTTGATAGACATACAGAATCTTCTAGGTATTGGAAAAGGACAAGCTCTTAGGGAAATATTTCTCACTGAAAACAACCTTAAAATCCTTCTGACCCATCTTCTCATTCTTCCTATCTTGAACCACTGAGTCCCACCATCTCCAACTAGGAAATTCCAACTGGAAAAAATCACATTTCACCTTGATAAACTCAAGAGTGTCAAGAAACATAATGATACCCTTGATTCTATCAATCCACTCCTCTAACTCCTACAGATCCATGATTGAAATAGAGTAATTCTTAAATAAATCATGAGCTTTGTACTTTATAGAACTTAGTTCCGATTCACCAACATGATCATGGCCAAACAACACTACCTAACACTAATCACGGATAACCCAAAAAACAGATTGCACTAGTCTCTGATCAATTGGTGAGGGAATACTCTATACATCCTCTTCTAACAGCTATATAAAAAGTTTCTGTGGAGGAATCTTACTACAAAAAGAAAAAAATACAATTAAAAATGTTCAATACACTGTTATAAATATTTTCAGTAATGATAATAAATATAAAACACATCTATAAATCAGAACAAAACCATATCCATTTAAATAAATATCCAAACAAAACCACATCACCTCAATTGGGTGTTCATGCATAATCTAAATCATGTACATGTGACCTTGAGAATAAGTCAAGTCAATTAAACTACCAACATCCCAAAGAATCAAGGTCACTTACAAGGTGTGTTATCCATAAACCCCACATGAAATAAGAATATAAAGCCCCCATAGTACTAACTATTGTCTATCTGAACTCTCCCAAATAACATGACCTAATGAAAGTGCAAAAACCACCTTTGATGCATTTTTTTCACAAACCATATTGGGGTGCCATCCAACCCAACACCCAATCTGGCCAATGGAAAGGATTTAAAGATGTTCCTAGTCCCCATGGGTAGGAAAATAGTGCATGGGTATCAATAGTACACTTTTGGGAATGATTTCACCCAAGATAAAAACACAATATCAATAATAAAAATGAAACATCAACCCATGATCAATATCCCTAACCAAAAGTGATAAAAAAATCTAGTTAATCCTTTTACAACATTAAATTAAAAATACCAAAATTGTTGGGGACCCAACTAGACTAAGAAAACAAAAGCCTCCATATAATGAGAGGCGATACACCCTCAATACACCTCAAAAAACACATATTAGAGAGTAATAGTCGAAACGAGATCCACTACCACCCCCACAAGACATATTACATTTACATGGGTCATACATACACCCAAGGTTGTATGTAGGGTGAGTCAAAGACTAGTAGGATTCCACCCAGAATATATTTCATGACATAAAATTAGAAGACACAAGTACTTCAAATTTTAAGAATGAAATTGGAAACATATTAAGGAAAGATGTTAAGGAAAACATTTAAAAGAAAATATTTCTTAAATAAAGAATTATTTTAAATTATAAATATGGAAAATTTCAATGTATGCCGATGGTCAGTATCACATCATAATAGGGAAGCACATAACAGGAAATCCATATATTCACTACCACTAGTGGGACCCTATGGACCTCATGTCTTTGTGAAAAGGGCATAACAACCATAACCTAAAATTTCCTCATGCACGATCCACTAGATTCAAATCCATGAAAAGGTCTTGTGGTCTCCAACCATCAACATAGTTTACTTAATAATATATCATAAATCATTATATACAAAATGGGGCCTCATCCCCACTGATACAACTAGAGTACAAGTCATTTTCCACCAACCGAGAAACCTGATACTCCCTTTTTTCTCAATTTACATTTGACGTTTCACATATATCACCAATATTATATAAACTCGTCAATAAATATTACTTGATATGAAAAAACATCACTTATTATAGGAAAAACCTATTTCAAATCTATATGCACTCAGAACATATTTGTAAACAAGACTCACAACACATACAACATTTATAGAACACATTTAAGAAGCAGAAAAAGAAAGAAAAGTTAAAAAACACCAAATTTCATTTATAAAACCATATTAAAATATATTAAAAGTACATAATACTTTATAAAATTCATTTTAGACAACAAATATAATCCATATAACACATTCATGAAAAAAAATACTAGAGTACCAAAATCAACTAATAATGTAAAATCCATTGAAGCACTTACACCAATATTGGGATCTTTTAGAATCTTATGAAAACCCACAACCACACAATAAGGGGATCCTATAATGTAAAGATTGATCAAAAAAATAAATATATTACTCAAAATATTATTATTGAACCCTTCTTAGGTCAACCAATCCACTGGAAAAAAATCAATCAAACGTAGAAGAAGAAGTACCCTAGATGAAGGGAGAAAATAAGATAAAGTGTCTTACTTGATGATTCTTCAGAGATCCCAAACCTAATTATCCCAAATACTGACATTAATATTGAAAAATAGGAGGATAGAGAGGCCCCTATAGATGAAAATCATGAATGGGTCTAATTATGGAAAGATGTGGGTTAAAATTAGGGAATGATATAAAGGTATCATTTAGATTTTAAATAACTAGGAATTATTTCCTGGTTTGCCTGCACGATTTTCCGAACTGTGGTTTAACTATGACTCCCTATTTTTCATAGAGGAATAATGGAACATTATTTCTTATTGGATGTTTCATGCCAGTGTGGTAGGCCATACAGCCTTGACAGTTCCACTATCATTAGAGAAAGATTTGTCTTAGGCTGGCACAAGGTATCCCCAAACCGTTAACCACCTATAATTAGTTCCAAAATCAGTATTTTCCCACAAAACTTAGAGAAAAACCATGAGGCAAATTAATAGAAATAAATGGAAAAATTGATGCCTCAAAATAGAATCACACTGGAAAAAATATAACTCTCTATTATTATTTGGATGTTAGTTTTTCTCCTCCATTTCCATATTTGACTTCCCCATAATGCACTTACTATCTGGAATGTTAATTATATTTCATTCCTGGAAAAATTCATATTTATGTTTTTTTTGTATCAAATTTTTTTTATTATCCATTAAATCAATTTGGAATTTCAAAAAAACTGTATTTTTAATTACTAAAATAGATTTTCCAATTTTGGTATTATTTTTTCCTTCCACTATGAGAATTGATTTTTAAAAATTAATTAAACAATTTTATTAGGAATATGATAAAAAATATGTATGAAATATCTTTATTTAGGGTAAAATGTTACACCCAAATATTTTGGAGTTTATTTTCCTTAAACAATATATATTTGACAGCGTGTACTTTATGCAACACTAAGCTTAAACGACCCATAGTACACTATAATCAAAATACAACCATTATGAAATAATAGTTTGTTTCTAAAATATTAATATGAACAATAGTATTATAAAATATATATATAATTTATTACGTAATAAAATTAAAAATTCATTGTACATTTATTTTTAATTTTTTAGAAATTAATATAAAATATTTTAAAATTTAAAAGAGATATTTCTGGGTAAAAAAATATTTATATGTTTAATGTATTTTGATATTAATAAATGAAACAAATCATTATTGATAAATGATTCTAATAATTATAGTTTAAGTCCAATTTTATGAAATATAATTCCTTTAATTATGATTATTGTATGAGTACTGAGAATAATGTCATTTTACGCTTCAAATTTATGTTTTTATAATAAACGGTTTTGTTCAAAATAATAATAACTAATTTCTACCATTTTTAGAAAGTTTTTAGAAGAAATGAATAGAATATTTTAATCCTTAATTTAAACATTCTCGTGTGGTTAATTTTTTTTAAATGTTCTAAAATATTTATCTGCGAGTAAAAGGTAGAAATTGTTGGTTTTTTAAAAACTATCATTTCATTTCTTTAAATTGATTAATATAAAATTATTATAATATTTTTGGGTAATTTTTAAATTAAAATGTGACCTATATGAATTAGAATAATCTAAATTAGTACATAGAAAAAACAAATTTATTTGATCTTTGGTTTTTGTTCAATTTTATTCACACAAATGAAATTACATAAAAATGATTTTCATTCTGTTTTACACACTTATATTAAAATAAATATATTTCACATATTTTAATTCAATCATAAAAATGATAATATATTTGTAATAAAAAAATTGAAATTTATTAATGATTAAAATATCATTTCTTGTCAATATGAATAGTAACATTTGTACAATTGTTTTCACCATATAAAATGATATGTCAAATTAATTTATAAAAATACAATGAGATAATGCTTTATAATATACCCAATAAAAATATTTATTTTATCGGATGAGTTTTATTTTACATAGTGATATATATTTGAAAATATTAAAATTTTCTTCAACTTATCTTTTGTTACAATCATTACCTTATTTTATATAATGGATAATTAAAAAATGTCACTCTCTTACATTTAATTTATTTTATATTTTTAAATTAGGATAAAATTTTATTAATTAATCCAAAATATTATATATTAAGGAATATGTTATTTTTATGATTTTAATTTATTTCTAATTTTTATGGATGATATAATTACCAAAATTGATTAATAAATCCCGACACATTACTTGTAAAAATAGTATAAAAATCGAGGTAAATTATTTTAAATAGAATAAAATTAGGATTTATCGGATGAATTGTTGTAGTCCATGAATTTAACATGTAATTGAAAATTAAACATAATGTTAAATGTTTTTATATTTGAATTCCATTGTTTTCTTGAAGTGTTTGTTATATAATTAAATTAATATTCCACAAAAATGACTTTAATCTTATTTTATGATAAACAATAAGGAGGATGTACAATTTCATAGATAGATATTGGGATCTCTAGGGTTTGGAATCCCTCTTGACAATTGGTGGTGTGGAGGATGGTTGGTGCGATGTCCTTTGGATAGGTGTACCAAGGTGTGCAGTGGATTCATGCGGGGTCTCGAGTGGTGATCTAGTTGAGCCTCTAAATTTTCTACACACGATCTGGTCATAATAGGTGTGGTGAGGTAGATATCTAGATATGATGGGAGGTCCGAACAAGATGGCTTCTACTTTGATTCTTCTTGTTTGGATTCTTCATATTTTTTGAAATTATGGACATGGATCTAGTTTGATGTCGCCCATGATGTCCCGGATTTAGACATGTAGATATTTAAAGGTGTGATGTCTTGGAGTTGTTCTGGTGTGGGATTGACATTGTTCTAGATCATCGGTCAGTGACCGAAAATATATTCATGTGGGTCATCAGCAAATATAGACCGTATACTGCAGATAGTGACCGATGGTGGCTTTGGGCTGTGGGGCGATGGTGATTAGGAGACGATGGCTCGGGGATGATAATAATTATGTGATTTTAATAGCGGATTATGCAAGGATTCCATTGGACTCAATGGTGGGGTGGATCTAGCTATGTTATGATGCACCATCGGTTGTGCAGATTTCATGGTGGTGACATCCTTTGTGATTAGGGATTATGGTTTTTTACTCGTAATTTTTTTTGTAACAATGGGCCTTTTCCACTCAATTATAAGGGTTCATGCCTATAGAGTTTGTGCTTGTAATGGGTACTCCCTTACAATTATCAAAAGGGATTTCTATTTTGATGTTTCCTTATTAATATAGGGGATGGTCCTCATCCTATTTGAATATGAAAAAAATATTTTATTACATATTTAAAAATATTGAAAATATTAAAATAGGAACATTTGGATGGAAATGATCAAAAAATTTATAGTTGGAACATATCAATTCTACAATCCACAATATCATTAAATTCATATCCCATATAATGTGAAAGATTGGTTACCAGGGATAACGTTGAAAGAGTTAATAATGGGTTTAAACCAAAATATGATATTTTAAATGAAACTTAAATGTGATACCATATAACATGGTATTATTATTTTCATATTTTTCCTAGATTATTGAAATTTTTTAATATTGATTGAGGTAGGATACATGTTTTCAGAAGACCAAAAAAATGGGTCCTGGTTGTGTGAATGTTGTAGCTTGAAATATCTATAGTAGCTCCACTGGAAAGTTGATGAAGTCTCAAGTATTTTTAGCAAGACTACCATTCCCACCGACTAGCTAGTGGGGCTCTTAGGGGGAACATGCTTGGGCCAACATCTACTAGTCCACTGGTGTCTTCATTTGGGGTTTGGAATGTACAAATTTTTTTGGGTGTTTTTTTATTTTTGGCCCGTAAAAACTTATCTCATTCTCTTATGAATTCCCCAACCACTAACACCTAGGTTCTATCTTAAAATGATTTAGGGATCCCTTGGCCCCTTATTTCACCTCTATTCAATTACTAAATAATATTTCCATCTCAAAATTACGAACAAGTGAGTTCTATCCTGATCCTGGTTAATCTTTTTAACTTATCATATATAAAACCAATTTTATCATTGATGTATTGACCCTAAATAAAGGTTTTTACATCGTCTCAGAAGGAAATTTTTTATCGTTGATTGGATCAACTCCCAAAAGAATGAATATACATATGCGCAATGTTTGAACATAGATCATTATCAGAAGTGGAAATATTTGGGTTAGTGTGATATTTTCTGGACTTATGGTTGTGGTTTCTCCTCAATATTTATCCTATAATTATAAACATTGTTTTTTATGAATGGTTATTAGACTCAATTTTGCAATTAGAAATAGATGGAGTCTCATTCCATCGAAACTATAATGCAACTAGGATTTGAAATCCTCGAATTTTTCATATTCTTTCATGAGTTATTATCTTGATTATTAGAATTGATTTGTAACCCCATGAGATATATGTTTGATTCTTTACCATATGTGGTGTGAATTTGTATCCCTACGAGACATGTGCTTGATGTTTTTCAGAAAAGGATTGTGATGGGTATGAATCTTTATTTATAATATTTAATGATTTACCATATATTTGGAATATGTATTCCATTTTTTTCGAATTATTATTAATTCTAGGAGTAGTATTATTTTTATTTATTATATCCCAATGGGGATGTCTATAAAATATGTCAACATAAATGTGGGATATGCCTCCCAGGGGGATCTGTCAGACTTATTTTTGGACTATCCCATTGAGGGGTTTCTGTCAAGATTCTTATCGATGTTCTTTTCAATATAGAGTCGCTGCTGGTAGGGTGAGTCTCTAAGGACTCGGTATATATGTTTTTATTTTGTTATATATATATATATATTACTTATCCATATTTTATTTACATTCATATTATGAAGTAGTATATCTTATGAAATTAATTTAATTGTAACTACTAGTTTCCTACTATGTTATATTCTCACACCCTATATGGGAGTCTCAATGATATTATAGATTTTAGGGCCAGGTATCTGGTGATGGTAAAAGTCCATATGGTGAATAGTTGATCATGTTTAGTATGAGTATACAAGAATTTTAGTATATACATCACGATGGATATATATTTATTATTTTCTATTTCTTTAATTACCTTACAATATTACCAATCACTTGTGGGATGATAGTTAATTAGTTAATTTTGTGTCCAACAAGACATACCTTTTTTAGGGGATGGTACATAATTTTTATTCTTCTACATTGATGATTTTTCTATTTATTCATTATTTTCTGGTTCTATTTCTATTTCTTCAATTATGTACTATGATTATTTTATATCAAGAGAATTGGGTCCCCATGATGTTCTTTCAAAACCCACCTCTAGTAGGAAACCTCTTTCAAAAGGGGATGTGTGTGTGAGGTTGTGTGGAATTTTGCCTCTGAATCGATTGTTAGTGATATGGTGTTATACAAGGTTTTCACAACATTAGGTATGCTAACTTGATTCATTTATTTTACATGATTTGGGGAATGGTATAAAGGTTATAATATGGTTGGGACACATATAAGAGAAATATGATAGTTTCATGATAACACTGTATAGTAGATATTAAAGTTACCATGAAGTGTGAATTTAGGTTCTTGTTGTGGACATCTACTTTTTTTTAAATTATTCTTAGGAGATAAAAATGTTGTTGGTATAATTTTCTATGGCTTTTCAATTATGATCATCTGTCATGCCTACGATGATTTGAAAAACATGAAATATGCTTATTTATTTCATTAGTATATATATTCCTTATGTTTTCATCAATTATTATAGGAAATTATACTTCATAATCATCATTCACATATTGTAACACCAATTATTATATTAGAGGATGAATCTTGAAATGATCTAATGTTTTCACCAATAGTTCATCCTATTTAAGGGACTTATCTTTTAATCATTGGGTCAGTACCAAAATAGGTTAGAGGATCCAATATGGTTAGCCAACGATGGTCAATTAAGATTTTCACTCCCATATATAGTATCACCCTTCCGTTCAGGGAATCAGAAACCCCCAAGATAAGGAGAAATGGGAACAAGTCATCGAGAATTTTTTTACCTAAATGATACTACATTGGGTAAAATGTTAATTCTTGTAATATTTAATCATCATGGTGGTTTTGTATGATGATGGAATATTATGATTTAGGATAGACGACATGAAGAGATGATATGGGAGACCTTCGAGAACATTTTATTTGGGGTGTTCATCCTCAATGCATTGAATCTGAATCATGTTCAGGAGTTCATGGAGCTCAAATAAGGGATGGTGTTGGTGTATTCATATTTAATGATTTTTACTAAATTTCTTCAATTTTATTCTATTCTAATTTGGAAATAGGTGTAGAAATATTATAAAATAGACATGGAAATTAGTTCATAGATGATACTCAATTTCATAAATGTTGATAAAAAACTTATGATCTAGTGTTTCATTAAGTTCTCATGATAGAGAAATGCATTGAGGAAGATAGAATTGTTGTTAACCTCTCTTATTTAAGTGGATCAATATATACTATCTATATTATATTCCTAATTTCTTATTCTGGGAGTAAGAAAATGATGGTAAAAGATATAAATCAAGGCAGAAATCGACAATTTGTATTGGAAATGACATCGATATGGCATATAATTGTAAGAAAAATGGAAATTATTTGACGGAATGACTAGATTCATTGAAGTATTATTATTATTTTTGGCATACTAGTTATCTAAAGAAGTTTTATCCTAAGGATTCAAACATTCATAGAAATGTTTTTGGCTATGATTAATTTGTGCAACCTAAGTAATAGGTGAAAAGTCCATCATAGTTTTTGAATTAGGTTAATCATGAGGCTCTAGGTAATCATGGAGTGATTGTTGTAGGAGATTACATGGTTGATCAAACTTCAACTGGTGGTCTAGTTGGGCCTTTAATATATTTAGAGATGGTTCTAATTTATTATAAATTATCTATTTCTTTGTTAAATATTGGAACATCTCATTCATTCATATATTATCAATTTTTTGGGGATAGACTTATTGGTTATGTTATATTTTCATTTTATATACATCAATAACTACCTAGTAAAGACTAATTATCATCTTTATATCTATATATAAAGTCAAACTATGGTTTTTATATTTGAAAATGCATAATGTTTCATAATTATAGTGATATCATGCTTTGATGTGATCCAGAGAATTTACTAGTTGACTAGCTACGTTACACACATCGATTTTCATTAGTGATGATTGATTTTTTACATCACTTAAATAGGAGATGTTTTTATTATGTAGGTAATGATATATTAAACTAGGAATAGTGGGACTAGATCCTCACTAAGGAGAATTCATTTTGGTGTATGTTTCTAGAATGATACTTTCAGTTAAACAAAATATGACTCCATAATCTGTTCCTCCTATACTAGACCAGTTTCTAGATTTATTTTTGATGTATTTTTCATGGTTACCTCCACATGGGGGAGTTAAGTATGAGATATACCTCATGATTGTTGTGATACCTATATCAATTACACCATATCACATATAACTATCTACATTTAATGATCTCAAAGTAAATATTGATGTTATTGAGACTATGTTCTTCATAAAAATGGTCACTCCCCATTAGTTTTATTTTTAATTGTTTACCTAGATTATGGGTATTAGTATTTGGATTTCTTTAGACTACTAAAAGATTAGTTACATCATTGCGAGAAAAAGGTACTTATTTACAGGGATTGATAAATTTTCAAATAAATTATTGATATCTGAGTGGTTTGAAATGATTGATATATATTTTGGATACCATCTGGTTTGGTTTAGAGTGGAATACATATATAATATCGTGTTTAGGGGAAGGTATGGGTTGTCTAAGTATCCAGTTATTCATGTGTGGATAAAAATGCTATTATGATTTTCATAGATCTTATAAACATGATTTTTCCCATACATATACACTATTTTCATTGTTTTCATTAATATAAACTTGATATATTTCTTGATTTTGAAAGAATATGTTAGAAACCATGATATCATATTGAGTATTCAATGATCACATTAGCTTTATGTCAAGTATTTTAAGTGTTACTTTTTAATACTGGAGGTGAACATACATGGGCATGTGGTTTATTAAGAAACATTATCAGTTTATTAAGGGATGGTTGATGTATTTTTTTATTTTTTTATTTTGAGTAATGGGATTCAAATAAAAATTTCCCCAGTTTGTTTGGGTACTATATGAGGCTCCTTCTCAGATTTTATCACCTAATAGCTCCTACGACCATAATTGAAAATAAGGGTGTGAATATTGAATGTAATAAATAATTTTTAGAGGAATTTTGTAATATAAAAAAATGGATGAAGTTGGGTCCAATTATGATTATTCATAATCCATGATTTGGGTATGTAGTCTATTTTGATGAATATATATTTTGATTGACTGCCTTTTATGCAGATTTATAAGGTTGTTTCTTACCAGTCTTGTGATATATGACCCCATGATATAATCTACCCTACACATGAATTAGAGTTCACAATTATAGATCTTGAATTAAAATGTTATTGAAACTACATGGTTGGTGATAAATTTTTTATGTGAACATATCATAAGAGTCTTTATTATATTGTCTCTTGATGTTACAGGAACCATCCTTAGAGTTGTTGGGTTGAATATTTTATGTTTTTATACTTTAGCATGGATTATTATTTGAGAAAATGAAGGGTATTTATATGTGAACTTAGTGGGAAGATGGGGGATGTGGGAGAGAAGATATTTGAAGAAGGTCGTAAGTTCATATATTTTCTAGAAGGTTGGATGGTTGGTGTAGCTGGAAATTAAGGGTGGTGTATTCTACACCATTAGTGATCATTACCTCATTAGTGGATTTTTTGAATGTCCTTTAGAAGGTTTATTTAGAGTATATTTTGATTATTGGGAGGTTAGAATATAAAATTTCCATTCTACGATGGATCATAGATAGAAATGGTACAATTATTGTTTATGGAAGGATGATTGGTCCTTATTCTAAGATAAAATGGTTAATGAAACCCTCTCATTCTTCATAGTGGGAAGTGAAACTATGATTGACCAAAATGAATCACAATATGAAAGGATACATCAATTTTTTCCGTATGGAAAGATAAATTATTAGTATTACACCTCATTATAGGACATGTTATTAGATCCGGATTGAGTATCCTAGACTTGGAGGTTTCATCCATCCACTTATAGTTATGGTCAAGAAGTGGGTCAAGGTAATTATGTACACATTGATCGGTTTTACTAAAACATTTAGAGGTCGATATTCCATCTAGGTTGGAGTGGATTTGTTTACCATGGTGTAATACTTATTTCTGATATTAGAGACTAACTTAGGGGAGGATCAATGCCTGATCAATGTTCAATTGATTATAGGGATACATGGGGTTCCTTTGAGTGTTGTATCTGACAGATATTCTCAATTAATTTCATAGTTTTGGAAATGATTATAGAAGTTGATGTCGATGTATTTAATGTTAGTACAACTTTTCATCCACCTTAAACATTGTAGTTAGTGAGAATGATCCATAATTTAGAAGATACTATTTATTCATGTGTTCTAGATTTTAGAGAATCATATTGTGATTAATTTTCTCTAATAATGTTTTCATATATCAACAGCTTCCAGTCTTCGACTAATATTTATCTCTCTATGGATATCTATGGATTACCATGTCATTCACCACCATAATGAATGAGTATGGTGAATCTTCAATGTTTAGTCCATGTATTTCATAGTAGACCTTACTATGGGTGTAGTTTCTCATGAAGCGACAATTCATGGCTCAAAAATGGGTAATGATCTTATGGTAAATAGAGGAGATATCCCTTAGAGTTCATTTTAGGATACATTATTTTATTTTGGGAGTCCCTTAGGTTATGTAATATTAATTTATGAAAGTAAGGGATGTTAGAACCATGGTACGTTGGTTGATTCATGATAACCAAAATACATTGGATAGTTTCCTATTAGATAGATCTCCATCCATGGAATCAAGGTATTCATAATATGTTCCAAATGTCTCAACTACAATGTAGGGGTCCCAATTATATTCATGTTATCAACTATAAGGATATTTAAATGGAAATAGATGTATATTTTTTTAAAGAATCCCATTTAGATAGTGGATAAAAGTGGGGAGGTGTTGTTAGGTAATAATATCCCCCTTTTTTAGATTCAATGGAAGCCCAAGAATATTCAAGAAGAGACATGTAAGTGAGGGAATGAAATTTGATCATAATGACTAGACTTTTAAACTAAATCTATGAGTATGAATCTCAAGGAGAAGAAGTAATTAGAGATTGCCAATTATGACACAATATAATTGTTTTATACCTATTCCAGTTTGTGCATGTTCTTTGAATATTTTTAATGTGTATTAAAATGTGATAGAGTTGTTTTGGAGTCCCATAATGAGATGGGGACAAGATGGTGGGCCCCACCATCCTGATTTTAGACTATAGAGAATATACCACATTACATAAAATCATACGAACCAGCCAATGGGAAGAAACTGGCTCATCGATTGGGCTCATGGGTAGACAATATTATACTTATGTGTATCTATCCGCCGATAGGGTCCACTATCTAGATGATGGTATTGTTTAGAGCCTAATAAGAATGCAATGATTTATAGTGTTTTTTAAATTTCCCATACTCTAATTATGTTAGTCTCCTAGACCATCCATGACCCCATGATCCTTGGAGATCTATTTCAATAATTTTGGGCTCTCTCATTCCATTTCATCCCCTCTCCTTAGTTCCCAAATAATGGTTGGATCGTAATATTCCAAACCAATGAGTTATATCTTGATATGAATCAATATTTTCCTATTATAACCAATCAAAAACAATTTAGATCCATTATTTCATGATCATATTTCAGGTTTTTGTACATGGAATAACTAGGTAATTGTTGATTATCGATATAATACACAGACATATTTATGTAATTAATATCTTCAGAATATTATATCCTTTACCATTTTTTGCAGGAGACCATCCCAGGTATGTGTGATCTTTATAAGAAATTTTGGGTTGGTTTTATCCTCAATAATAATCCTAAAATTCTTAACATGGGATTCCATGAATAGATCTAGTATTAAATGTTTCAATTTGACTTAGCTGTTGGATATTTACATTTAAATTTCATTTCATAAAATTTAGGAATTCATCGACTTTAGATGATGTATATATGATTTCTATGAATTATTGTTGAAATGAATTTGTATCCTCATGAGACATATATATGATACATGAGCACATGAGGTGTGTGTATCCATATAACACCTATTCTTGATTTTTTTCTCATGTAGATTCTAATTGTTAAGACTCATTCTTGTTATGTTGTGATGTTTGATCTGTTATTTTTATATTTTATTGCATGTGTTATTACTCAATATTTTTAATTTTAGCATGCAGGTTTAGATATAGAAACTAGACCAGGTTGGGGATGTGTTATATGTTTGGTTAAAAATAATTATCAATATCCAATGGAGGATGTGTCAAAAATAATTATGACTATTCAGTTAATGGGGATGTTCCAGTTGGGTAGCCAATGATCCTTATAGAATAGTGATGATGCTTCTAGAGAAGGTCTCTAAGGACTGAGTATGTATATTGTACTTGTATAATATTATGGTTTTTATATATGTTTGGTTGATATTCACTGAACACACTGGCATGTCTTATGAAATTATCTTAAGGTTCATTAGTGGTGACCTACTAAGATTCATACTCGAACACAAATAATTCATCATTGTTCATATTATTATTTCATGGTCAAGGATATAGTTAAGTGGAAATACCATACGGTGTTTGATTTGGTAGGTTTAGTTGAATGATGTGGGAATTTCAGGATGTATTTCTTGTTGGATGTAATTTTCATCTTTTATTTGTTTCTTTTACACATACTTTGATGAACCACAAATCAGAATCCATTTTCTAACTTATAGTTAATGTGTCTGAAATTTCATTCAGTTATTGAATGGGTTGGTACATTTTGTTTATGTTACAACATTGATGATTTACTTAGTTATTAAATATTTTTTAATTATATTATTAAAATTTTCATTATATACTTTGATTATATAGTATTATGTGTATAGTCTCCCCACAATGTTCCTTTTTCCATTATCATTAGTCATGAAACTATTTTGTACCTTGACGAACACATGAGATCTTGTGGTATTTGATCTCATACTCAATGGTTTTGGTTGGGGTGTTATATTAAAAATTCCTAAAGTTTATTTTTAAAGGTATTCCAATGACATCATTTCAAAAATAATTTCATTACCTTTTAGGGCACATAACATGGTTATTATATTTATTATTTTTTTAATGATATTAATCTTTAGAATTCTATCACTCCACACACTGGAGAATTGGAAAAATCTCTCCTCTATTCTTTTCATAATGTAATCCATTTACATAAATCTTCAACATTAAAAACCCTTCAACCATCATCCACACAACATAAAGGCCTTGGTCTCACCAATATACTACTTTATAAGGATTACAGTGTAATCCTTAGGAGTGATTTTAAATAACATTTATAACTCTTATCTAACTCCTTCCATTTTTATTTATTTTTAAACCAGATTCAAATTTTTCAAAACCAAACATATATAATAATATCATTATCATCCATATACAAAAATTTTATTATATTTGTGTAATTTTAATAGCCGTGATGCTACTATATCAGGCAAATTCCATATCCTGAAACAATTTCAAAATGATAACTTTAATGAACCTTCATTTTATTCATTATTTAAATTTTAAAATATAAAATTTTCCAATATAACTTCATTTTTAATCCATTATATAAGAATTATCTTCATATTATTGTTTTAGCATTTCCTAGAAATTTCATTTAATAGGAGAAAATATATTTTTCAAAAAACTGGAATTTTTTTAACTTTAACATTATATAAGAATGAAGTAGTTGTTTATAGATCAAAATAAATAATAAAACATGAATATAAAGAATACTATTATAAAATATAATTTTTTTAAATTAGAAAACCAATAAAAAGAGTTTTTTGGACTAATTATAAACTCACTTTAATATAAAAAACTATTTTCAGTCAGTTTTGATTAATGAAGTATTTCCAAGAGAGACTAGTATTGTATTTCATTGAGAGCCTCATAGAATTTATTATTGTTATAATAAATCAATTAAAATCATTAAAATTAGTATCAACGATAATTTTATCATATATGCATGTTTAGAAGATAAAATGTTAATTCTCTAAAAATAGTTTTTCATTATTAAGTTTATTTATTTTAAATTTAAATTTTCACACGTATAAAAATTTCATTTTGTAATATTATTGAAAAATTTTAAACTAAAAATATCAAAAATTTTATTCTTTTTCATTAAAATTAATTACTAAAGGTTGCAATTAATCATTATACTAAATGATAATTATGATAACAGACAAACAGATTAAAAAACTCCATAAAATAGTAAAATTTGCCTATAAAAGTAGTGATTGTGATGATTATTAACGCAAAAAACTTTTCATCTCCTATTTTTTCCTTTTAAGGCCTTTAAATATTAAATATTAAACACACAATAATGAAAATGTATGTGTTTCTCCCAAAAACTACAAATCCCTTCACATATAAATAGGTAACATCTTAACCCCTACAAGAATAACTGATATTTGTAATTACCAATTGAAACTATTCCATTTTAATGTCCCCAAAACCCTCTCTAATGAAAAATATGATTATTCACTTATATTTATCCCAATCCCTTCAAATTTAAGGATACTTCCAATGAAAATAGAAGTCCACAAAGTGAGTGTTATCAACTACATTATTTTCTTCTTAGTTATATTAATAAAAATATATTATTGAATTACTAATATATTGATATAATTGTTATTTATATACTTTAATATTACTAAATTAAGGTTATTATCAGTAGTTATTCATATAAACTATCTTTTAAAAAAACAAAAACAAAAATTCGTTTGTTGTGTGGACTTCCACCTCCACAAGGTGACATGTTTTTTCTTTTAGCACCTTATATGGTTGGACCTAAGGATGTAAGTATAAGAGAAGTTTGGTGTTATTATAGTTTTCTTATTAAAAATTATATATATTATTAATTATAGGATCAAAAAATAATCATCATTAATTTAATAATTTAAAAAAAGTGTACTAAGAGGATAATCCTTTTTGGAAATGTGAAATATTTTCAACTCTATTATTTTTTCCATCAACATCCACAAAATTCTAAAATATATCACTAATAAACACTGAATAAGATCAATATTCTTATAATATCATTATATTGAATCAAACCCACCGCCTAATAATTTTTTTAAATAAGGGTTTTACATGTTTTGGTCAACTTAACACCCTACATGAATTTATACCATGAGTTAATATAGTATAATAATTACTCGAATAATATGATAAAAATGCATAAATTATTATTATTTTTTCTTTATGTATATAGTATATAAATATATAATCTAATAATTAACGAAATACACTCCTCTCATAAAAATCACAAAACCTTTATAATTTTCAACTTCATTCTCACAAATAAGGTAAAAAACACTCATGAAAGGAATTTGAAACATTATAAATTCTTATTATTTATCTATAATAGTAACATTAAATTCATAGTAATAATAAAATATTGAATTATAAATAATATAAACACCTCTATTATGAAACTATCATAAATGTTCAAAACTATTAATACCCAATATAGAAAATCAAGAGAATTTGTGTGGAAAATTACTATTTATGAATAGTATGAATGAAAATGGATATCAATAAGGTGATAGATTAATTTATTACATCATTTAGGTATATAAAATATGAGTTTAATGTACGATTGATGAATTAAGAACTAGTGTATAGGTTTTCTATCCTAAGTACCACTATTTGATATTTGTTTTGTTATGTACCCCAAATAACATTTATGTAGTGTATATACAACATATTAGACATTTTAAATCATAAAATCAAATTATTCATGGAATATGAGTATCATGTTTAAAAACTATTTTTAGGAGGCTATTATATAATTTATACCCAATCCAAAATATTGATTATTTATCTCTAATTTTATTCACTTGGTATCGTACTGTAATCACCACCCATTTCAAAATTCTCACCCAAGATTGTCATATCACATAGAGGCGGGGTGGGGTGAATCAGTGACAACCTTTTTCTTTTTAGTTTCAATTTTTTTGAAACTTGATTTTCCTCCTATTATTGATTTATCACTTTCTTGAAAATAAAACATTCACAAATCCAAAGGAACACATGTATTTACAAGGTACACTACTCAACAAGAGTAGATATGTCCTTGGTCTATCATGGAAACAATCCAATACCACAAAATCCACTACAAGAAAATCATTTTACGTTAGAAAAACAAGTAGGAAATTCCCTTACAATTGTATGGAACTGTGATCAATACAACAATGTGTTTGATCATTCTAACAAAAATGATGTAATACAAGTTTGTGTAATATGTTAAGAAATATTCACCAATATCATTCAAATAAGTTATTGTTATTAATTATCCAATTTAACTTTTGATAACAATCAAAAAAATTATTTTCTATCCTACCTATCATTACATAAACACTTATATGAACTTAGTAATGATACTCAGCTCGATGTGATAATCTTATTTCTCAGTCTAGAAAAAAAACTTCTACAAAAATACCTCAGAAACAATTCTAAACAACATTCAAAAACTGTAAAGAAAAATATGTCTAATTGCTCAATCTGTTCTGGTGACCACTGAATTTGATATTCATTCTTCTTCATCTATCGAGAAAACATTCATAGTAATTTACATTCTTTAAACCTCATCTCTCGAAATATTCAATTTAATTTCATTTTGACACCATCTTTTAATAATTTTTTTCTTCTCATCTTTTATTGATTCTTCATCAAAAATATCGAATATTCTCACAGCTTTAGTTGGCTTTAAACATTATAAATATTCACCATTCAATTTCCAAGATTCATTCCAATTTATTCATTATTATTATGATATATGTATGAAAAAATAATATGTTTCTTTATACTAATTGATCACATGCGAAGAAAATGACTTACAATTACGATTCATAGTACCATATGAAAACAAACTACACATTCCCATGCTTTGAACTAACAGTTATCCAAAAAACATTGAAACCATTATTCCATAACATAACCAAATTTTTTTAATATATTATAATATCATTTAATAACTTCTAAAATATATTTTAACTCAAATTTAACAAATCCTTCCAAGAAACACTTCAATCAATTATTCTTTTATGTAGACTAATGTTCTGATGCTTGATGAGCTTATCGGTATTAACATGTGTCATTTGGATCGTTCTCTACTTCAATATGATGGATCATTTTCAGTTCCATTGTGATGAGTCAGTACCACTTCATGTCAAATGATCATAACCCAATTGATATAATATGGGAGTTTTTCTTCCATTCTCTACCCAATTATAGATAACTAACATTTATTTTATGAAAATTCTGACTACATTATTGATATTAAACTGATTGATTGGTCCGAACAACTCCAAATTACTTCCTTATCATTTCTCATGACAATCTAAACTAAAAACAATTCTTCCTCTAAGAGATCAGTTACACACCATGTTCGATGGACCAGTATTGGAATCTAAAACATCAATAACTTCTTTCCATTCCTATTTATTTTAAAAACAATTCCACCATTCACCAACATATTTCTCTGAATATTGGTATCTTATGTATTATTGGAATGACTAAAACCAAAATATTTTTCTTCAGAATATTCAAAAAAACATCCCATCATTTAAATGATTCAGTGTCTAATGATCTCACGCTGATAAACTGAGATCAGAAAACTTTGACATCAAATATTTATCTTCTTCCACAAACTCATACTTATAATCCTGAATTACTAATTACTTTGAAATTTATTAATTTAATAATATAATTATCTCAAATACATTGGAATTTATTATTACATTACATCCTTTCAACACTTCTTTCGTTCAAACCAATCCTAAAAATGATTAATAGTATTTTTTCACCCATTTCCTTCATAAGGATATCATCAAAAGTTTTCAAGAAAAAATGGGTTTTTTATAACTCTATGATCACAAAATTATCATCATGTTCACATTTCTTCCATCCAGACTCTGATACATCTTCTCATACCTATTTGAAAATTCGTTTTAAAAGTAGGGTGAGTCTGATGAATAAATTCAATTGCAAAACATCTCCACCATAGAAAAATAAAAACCAAGAATCATTCTTATGAATTGTTCATTGTATTATAAGGTTTTAATTTATCCTTATGTACCAATCATAAAATAACTTAATATAACAAAGAGAGGTGATTTATTTATCTGGAAAACAATATAAAACACAATGAAAAATATTCCACACAATCTTCTATAATCTTTTCAAAAAACTTTCATTAAAATTGGTCGCAACAACCTCCCTATTAGATTTTGTTTCATTTATGGTTCATAAATCACTGAAGTTTAAAACATAAAATTATAGATCACTTGTGAACAATTCAAATACAATGTGATCAAAATCCTTAAAGGAAAAAATATCTCTACTAAGAAAACCATGTTATCCAATGTATTGACTCTTAAAACATCTTCATCTTTCCAAAATTCATTCACTTTTTCTTTCATCTATTTATTTAATTCTTCTATGTTACAATAAACACATGTTTCTTAAAACTGCACCAACAAACTATTTTAATAGTACACATAATTAAATGACAAGTTCATAACTTATTGACCACTCCCCCTAAAAACATGCTTCTTTAAAGGGTTTATCACATATCAATGAATATATTTTTGAAAACCCCCATCTACAACACTACAAAATGTCTATATGAGGGAGTGTAAAAAAAATTCCTTAACCATAATGAGAAAAAAGGTTGGATTCTCATTCATGACCTCTGTTTAAAAAAAATTCCTTTGGTAATGGTTTTGTTAATTTTTAAGTAACTTTTTCTGATATAGGAACATACTCCATATTGAGTTCATTTATTTCACCATGATATTTTGTAAATTGATATTTTATATCAATAATTTTTAACGAGATTGTTGTATTATGTTTCTTTTATTGTTGACATCACTCTGATTATGAAAACCCTAGATCAACGGTATCATTACTTAAAAAAGTATGTCTTCCAACTGAGACTTCATCCAAATTAGTTAGGTAGAGGCTTGAGTGGAAAAAACGTACTCTTATTTTACCATTATAAGATCTATTTCTTTTTTTTAGGAATACATTAACAAATTTTCTCATGAAAAAAACAACCAGATGTATATAATCTTTTATCATCATTTCCTACCCAATCGATATTTCAATACCAGAACAAGTTAGTACATTATATGATGTACTATCTGATTCTAAAATCTATAGTGATTTTGATATATCTATGAAATCTCCTCTCATAAAATATGTGTGATTCTTTTGAAGCACTCTAAAATATATTCATAATATAACTAGATAAATATTTTCTGGTTGTGTGGCATTTAAATATAAAAAACATCCAATGAGCATAAAGAACTCTTTAGATTCCACTTCATTACCCTATCCATATTTATTAAACATGGTTCCCATTAAATTTTTTGTGTAAATTGGCCTTGAAATTTACATTCCAAGCATATTAATAAGTTCCTTTGTTTACTTATCTTGAGAAATAAACATGTTTTTCTTATTTTGTGAGATTTTTATCTTGATAATTTATTTCATTTCACTTATAATGGAAATCTCAAATAACATATCCATATCTTTAGAAAATATTTCACAAGTTATTTAATCATTCCTTGAAAATATAACTTTAACAAGATAAACAATTATAATGAAATAAAACACCCAACATTCATTTAGGTACATATTTGTAATAACTCATTTTTTATGCTAGAAAAAAATTCTATATGAATTTGAACTTTGGTTTTTACTAGATGGGTTCTATGTCTTAAATATTAATTTCATTAGTTTAGTATCTTTAATGAAATTTTTTTGGGCTTAGGAGAAGGCCCAAAAAGTTTATCTGGTGGCTTAGTGAGTTTCAGGAGCACCGGACCTAAAAAACCATGGATTTGAAAAGCTATAGAGGGCGTATATTTTGTCTGAAAATGTGTTTCCCACTATAGGATACCGTTAATACTTGTGTAGGTGAGGGATATGAATTTTACAAGGGATGTATATGGGTTTTCAAAATATTCATATATCCCACAATGTGTGATTTTGAGGTAGTAGATTCACATTGTACACAGCACAGTTTAAACATGGATTGGTAGACTTTTTGGTTCAATCTGTCCAGTTTATCGACTCCTAAAAATAAAATTGTATTAAAATAAATATTTTTTTAACCAAAACTAAACCCAACCTCAATTCCCTAAATAAAGAGACACAAAACACATGGGGTTCCCCTTCGATACACAATGACTTCCCTGTTACATCCTCTTCCTCTCTCATCAATTTTTCCAGATTTCATCGCATTCTTTATCCAAATCATCGAGGTAATCCCTCTATTACTCTTCTTCATTTATGACCAAATTTTGGTATATATATAACCATTTTTATGATTGTATTATATCTTTGTATAGAATAGCATTTTTTGTTTCTTCCTTCGATAGGGTGTGCAAATGGCGCCACTAGTCTTGTTCATTCGTGTTTGGGAAATTACTGTTGAAGGTGCGGTGGTTCAAATTATTTAGATTCTCCACTAATATCTAATTTGAGGATTTAGTCTTTGTTCATGGATTCACACCATCTAAATTATGGTTTTATGGGTTGAAAGGTTCGCATTAATTATCTTGTACTATGTTAGACTTCGTCGTGTGGTCTTGAGTCACGAGGTTTAGGGAAAATCATCAGCACATTCATAGATAAGTATATATACATGTGTTGGTTACCCCATTATGTGTATAACCCTAAATGGAAGTGAATATACATGCTTGGGGATAGTTGTTCCCATGTGTGTATATATATATAAATATATATATGAAAAAAAATATGCACGTGAGTATAGACTGGTATATGTATATGAGGATATATGTAAGTATCCCCTTGCACAAGTTCATTGCCATGCATATGTGTGCATAGAGGCTTGGTGTCATTAATTTTATATTAAGGTGCATATGATCAGTGGGGGTAGCTGTAAGAATTAGTTAAAAATTTTCAAGTTCCATGAATGGGATGGGTTCCACCCAGAGTTAAGGTCCCTTCCATTCCTTTCTAATATTCTTAACAGGTTAGCTAGTTGTTTCTCATATTGTTACAAGATTCTTATTAATGTAGTATAGATTATATTAAATCTTCTATGATATAGTTATTAAAATAATTAAATGAAATAAATGGTTTTTTAATAAGATATGTCATGATTTTATAATAAAACCCCTACATTATACGTGTGACCTCTTCAAGAATAAAAGTAGTTGTATGATTTTATGCTTCCCTGTCATATTTCCATGATGTTATGTTTGATAAATAAAAAATTGAGGCACCAAATTTTTTATGTTAGAAATGAGTTTCCCCTTTTTGGTGCATAGAATGTTTTACATTGACGTGATAGTTTAAGCTATCATATTGAATTCTAAATGAAATTTCCTTTGATTCCTAAGTAGTTTATTAAATAAAATACACCCCAGGGTTGTTTGGACTTTTGATCCTTGAAATGGATGTTTCTATGACTTAAGGCATAATGTGTTTTGGTTATGGTTTTTGGGTTAGTATTGGATGGATTAAAGGATATAGTTTCACCCATTTATTGGAATTACATGGAAACTTGAAGCATAAAATAGTTTTCAAATTTATGGAATGTGGGAGAGATGGACTTGTGTGTGTGGACTACCAAATGGGATGTCATGATTGAATGGTTTATCCATGATGAATTTCTTTCTTTATATTAATTGTTTTATATGAAATGGATACATGAAATGAAATGGAATATGGTTAATGACATGCTTTACTTTTGATGGATTAATGGGATAAAATGTGTTATTTTGAAACATGTTATAGGTTTTTCTTTATGTGTTGGGTTTTAAATGATTTTCATTTTGTATTAGATTATGAATATGGTATGGCTATTTGTAATGCATAAGAGGTATTTCCATATGCATTATATTAAAAATATGGCAAAGATTAAAATTATATTATACCTTTGGTGGTACATGGATCCACTTTAAGATTTCTTGGATGGACTCAACTGTTAAATATAAATATTCCAAGGGAGATACATGGATCCAATTGGGGGCATCCATGGATTGACTCATTGAGGATTCACTTTTAGTCTCATGTAATACTTGATTGCTAAGGAAATAATCATAAGGTATTTTGATACTTCTATGATGAGTGATACATAGATACAGTTATATGACGGATTCCATGGAAGGACTCATGGGGATTTATAATATGTCATGGGTGATACATGGGGTTCTTATATATAACCTCCAAGTATGGAATTGGATGAAATGGTCTTTATACCTCAACTAGAGAGATACTGAGTTCGTAATAGGTTCACCAGGGACTAGTATGCAAGGTTTTGTTTGATATTATACCTGGAGTGATACATGAATTACAACATTGGAATTTCAATGACAGAATTAGGTTATAATTTTTTTAAATGATATAAAATTGGCTTATTATGTGACCCAATCGAAAAGAAAATGCTTGGACCCAGTATGGAATTTTATTGTACAAATGGACTTTTGAGGCATCCACTGTGCTTCTAGTATTCAGAGGATTCCAAGCATGTGATGGATCTAGGGACATATAAATTCTATATCATTATATTTTCAAATTAATAAATGAGTATCTTCACATTAGGGGTGTTTATTTTTTAATTTCCCTTGTCGATTGTTTTACTCGTTTCACATTTCATGTCATATATATATTAATTATAAAGAATGGGATTGACACCTTGAGTACTGACTTACTGGTTTTTTATCTCACACCCCACTTGAGTACCCTTAGTACATGAGTTGACCTTCTATCTGAAGGACTTAGTTTTATTGTTTTATTGCTCACACATAAGAGTTAGGAGAAAAGGACTGAGCTGGAACTCAGGATGGTCATGGAGATCATCCGTGGGAATTTGTTTTCATTCCATTATTTTTTAATATATTGTAAAAAAGTATATTATTTACAAATTTTAATTATTTATCATTACATGACATGCATTTATCTATTGTATAAACTGGATTTGGACACTTTTGTTCTGTAATAAAATAATCTGTCTTCCACATCTTTATTATTGCTATTTATTTCTTCCTTTGTTTTATATTATTATTTATTTTTTTGTACTGATATGAATCTTTGATAACATGTCATAGTCGCCCCACTATCACCTCTTGAGGCCGTCACTACTAGTCAACATCTTCTCGGATGCAAGGATATGTAATTGAGTCCATGTGACCCACCGCTCAGGCCATCGGTTAGATGGTTGGCAAGGATGGGACGTTACAAAGTGGTATAAAGGGTGTTTTATTTCACATGGTTTTAGTATTTTGGTTTTTTAGAAAATATACTAAGAACATGTTAGCACCTTGTTTATAGTCAATCAAAGAACTGATCTCCCTATGTACAGGAATTAACTGAGTGTCCAATGATGGGTTTGTTGTTTTTTTGTTTTCTATTATAATTGATATGATATTATCTCGAGGGACTATTTTATTTTCCACTTATTAATGATTTATGGATTTTCCAACATTTTACGATGTCCCTAATATGGAAAGGATGTTTCATTGCATGCATCATGCTAGGGACATAGGAAATTAACATGCCATGCATTGTTCCCCGACATGTAGATATATTGTAGTTTTCATGCTGAAATGATTGAGTTCATTGGAGGTATGCCATCAACTATATTTATAAGCATTTTTAATTAGATACCATTTCTTAGTGACATATTTATCATGATATCCTATTTCCATGATGCATGTTTACTTGCATTTTTTTCATGTACCATGCTTCTATGTTTACTTATAGAAAATTTATGGTAGTTTTGAAATGATATACATACATTACTGTAATGGATGAATGTTTATAGGTTGTGAATAAACAAAAACTAGTTTTTGGTTATAAGGTGTATGGGAACTTTATAACTGGGAAAGTGTGACACGTAGATTCCAACATTATTGAGAAAAAAATAAGTACATTTTAATGTTATTGCTAAAATGTATAGGATGCTAACATTTAAATGTAATGGTATATTAGTTTGAATAAAGGGATCCAAATTCCAAACTGTAAAGTGTATGACTGCTTTACAATTTGGTATATGCCCACTGATATGATTTTTCCACAGTATATGAATACGTTAAATTATAAATTGAGTTTGGTATCGATAAATTGGATAAAATTTTTAATTTTTGGAGTGTGTGGGTACTTCCTGAATTGGGAAATGACAACCCTTATTAACTATAAAGACCATGTTATATTTGAAAGGTTATAAATGTGAAAAAATTTTAATTTCAATATGAAATGAATTGGTAAATTTATCAAAATTAAAAATGGACATATTCAGGTTAGTTAGGGAATGATTTTAAAACATTACTCATTTGAATGTTTGAACATTAATGATTTGAGGAACTGCTTTTGGGTTTTTTTGGAGAACCCATGTTGTCTTAGTGGGACCCTTGTAGGTTTCCTTTTCCATTAAACAGGATTTCTATGTAAAATTTCATAAATACTGTGTAATGGTAGTTAAGGTTTAAAATTTTTAAAGGAGGATTTATAGAACATCCATGTTTTACTTGAATGTTTTGGTTGAAAAAATATCATGTTCCTTGTGATTTAATTTTAAAATGGGTACTTGATGATAGTTATAAATATTTAAAAGATTGAATATTGAAGGTAATTCAGTATAAAGGGTTGGAAATGTAACATGTTGTAGGGTCCTTGGTAGATACCCTCATGAAAGAGTAGTTTTGAGTTTCTCTTTTAGTTTCATTATAATTGAACAATATTTGTTTTCTGTGGGAAATATTTCTTTTAGAAATGGATTAGATGATATTCTTTTGTGCCCAGTGACTTCTTGTTGCCTGACCCAATGTTTGGATGGAATATTTTTCTTCACAAGGGGCTAGCCCATGGTAGGTAGAACCCATAGAGCGTGATAACTTTCTTTTATCATGATAATTATGATGTAAGGTGTTGTTCGTCTTCTGTTGTCCCTAGTTGTACTTTCAGTTTCTGATAAAACCCTTGTTCAAAAGGATGGTCATGTTTTTTATGACCTTATTGTGGGATTGACTATTGGATAATTCTCAATTTTAGTAGGTTAGACATGCCTCAGGTATGGTATTTTACTTCCTAGGTTGTTTGACCCCACATTCTTTACCTCAGGAAGCTCGCATTTATATATGTGGTGTTTTTGAGTGTTAAATTTTTGTAATAAACTGATTGATTTCAGTTAAATTGTAGAACCTTGTTATTTGAGTACAGTATTAGGTCATTGAAATAATAGAGTGACATGATCCTTTAAGAATAAAGATTTATTAATTATTAAGATGAATTTCATATGACTCAGTAGTTCTGACTCACCAGTCTCATTGTATTGACTTTCATTGTATGTTTTTTTATTGTGATCATGGCTTGGAGAAGCATCACAGGACTGTTTATGATGTTTTAATCGAAAATGCTTACGAGCATATAGGCTTAATTTCTCTCATTGAAAAATTCACTACCAATGTGGGAAGAATCTCCTTTGTTCTTGTTAATTTTCCCTTTTATTTATAATTATTAACAGACATGAACATTGGGAGATGGCTAGTTTTTCCTTCAATTCCTTCTAGGAATATGAGTTTTATATATGTGTTGATGCTTTCTCAATAGCAGGAAATTATTATGGTTGGATGTGGTTGAAGCCATTGATAAAAAAAAATTCCCCAAATATACTTCTATGGTTTAGTATGAATGGATGGGATTCCATTGGTAATAAGGGCATCATGGTTCAGGAGATGATGCATTGGTATGTGAAGCTGAGTTCCTTCATTGAATTTGAAGAGAGGTGGTTTGATAATTATTCTTTCAAATTTTTATATATGGTTAGCTGGAATTTGTTTGATCCACATGGTCTATTCAATATTTGATGACCATTTCCTTATATTTTGTTGTCATCCTTGATACACTATGAGAGAGTCGATCATACAACGCACTATGATTTTTAAAGATGATTAGAATTTTAGTAATTTCTCTTTTGGTGGTGCATATTGGATGTGTGTTTTTCTTAATGTTTTGGTCAGGAACATCACCAGAAGATGGATATGTATTTCAGAAGTCATGTTCAATGGGAATACGAGATGCCTTGGGTGAATGAAATCCAGTTCAACTTATAAACTTCCATCTTTGTAAGCTGGGAATCTTCTAGAATATTTGGTCATAATAGCTTGACAACATTCCCTTATTATTTAAAGTTTACTGTCTATGAAAGACCATTCTCGGTCACGTCATTAAGAAGATATGAGTGTTATTTTCATTGGTCAATGTCATTCATGAATAGCCGGATCAACCTAGTATTTGAGGACGATATAGATCGAACACTTTAAATAGTTTCACGAATCATGTACCAAGTGTAATTATAACTCTCAATGGTGTTCTTGTAAGGCAATTCCAATTGTGGGTTGAATCGTGGTTTCAAATTTTCCCCATTACATTAAATCCTATGGTGGGAATTACCTATCTTCTATATTCTAAATTGGATTACAACATGATCATGTATTTGGGTAAATGGTCTAAGGTATGATTCGTCTCAATGTTTTCATTGGAAAACAAGAATTGGATCGAGTCTTGATGGCTTAAATTCCATGTGATTAAATGAATTCATGGAGTTACGTGGGGAGGTTTTAAACAAAATATGTCTATTTGAATTGTAATTCATGACCCTCGTATGTTTGTTGATGTTATCATTGTTCCCCATGAACGTATGGGGATGAGAAGCCATATGGTGGGAAGTTTCTGATAACCCATGTTTTAAAAGTAAACCAAATTATGTGGGAATTTTAATTTTGGTTATTACTGGATGGGTCATTTTTAAGACCAATATTATGATCATAATTATGTGAGTTGGATCTATTTAATAGAAGTATTTTGTTTTTGGGTGAATTCCCAATAAGATTCTTGGGGGGGATCGTGGATTTTTGTGTGTGTCAGACCTGGAAAAGCATAGCTTTGAAAAGCCACCGATGGGGGATAGTTTATTTGAAACTGTGTGGCCTAGTATAGGAAATAGTGCGGCCTTGTGTAAGTGAGGTAGAGCCATTTTTCACAGGCTATGCATGGGTTTTCAAACCATTATCTTAGCCCAAAAAATGTTCTTTAGTAGCACCAGGCTCGCACTACACACCGAAGGGTTTATGCATGATTTAAGAAAATTGTGTGGCTCAAACCATGTAATTTACACCATTTAAAAAATAGAATTTTCTTAAAATAAATAAAAATAATTAAAAAAAACTAAACCCATCCTCACTACTCCAATAAATTGTGGCACAACACCCATGGGGTTCTCTTTAGATGAGAGATGACCTCCCTCCTATGGCCTCCTCCCCTCTAATTAATTCACCCGGATTTCTTCGTGTTTTTCATTAAAATCTTTGAGTTAAGCCCATAGATCCTCCTCCCCTTTATTTTCAACTGAATTTTGTTCTATCTATTTCTTTTTTAGGTTTTTAAAAACTATGTGTATTGGATAATATTGTTTTCTCCATTGATAGGATGTGTGGATGGACCCTTGTGTCTTCTTTGTTCATGTTCTAAAAATCACCACCAAAGGCTATGTGGTTTTGCATGGTTCGGTTCTCCACCACCATCTAAGGTGAGGTTTTAGTCTTGCATCATGGATTCACACACTCTAAATTAGTGTCTTTATGTGTTTTAAGGTTCGTAGTAAATATCTTGTAGTGATTTTGAGTTCGTCATATGGTCTCGAGTCAATAGGTCTAGGGAGACTCGCCTACATATTCATAGGTAAGTATATTTATTTATGAAGGTTCCCCTGTTATGGGTATAATCATCTATGCTAGTGAATATACACGAATGGGGCTAGGTGTGCTTATGAATATATATGAAAATTCAAACGTAGGTGAGTGTAGATGGGTACATGTGTATAAGAATATTTGTAATGATTCCCTTTCACATGTTCATGGACATGTAGATGCGTTCATAGGGACTATGGGTCCTTATATGTATGAGAAGGTGAATATGATTAGTGGGGGTAGTAGTAGATTTGAGTTAGAAATCATCCAGTACCAAGAGTTGGCATAGTTCCACACTGAGGTAGGGTCACTTCCATGCCCTTTTAATATTCTTAATGAATTAATTAATTGATTATAAAACTGTTCATATATTCTTATTAATTTAGTATGGTATTGATTAAATGATTCCTTGATAATGTTAGTGACATGAATAAATGTTATATATGTTTTTCTGATAAGAAATTTCATGATTTTATAATAAAATACCTCCACTAGAGGTGTGTTGCCTTTAAGATAAAAAATAGTGATAGACTTTTATACTTGCCTTCTTTATTTCCTTGATGTTATTTTTCATAAATATAACATTGTTACATGGCCTTGATAAAGTTAAGAAACAAGTTTCCCCTTTTGGTACATAGAATGTTATAAATTTATGTGATGGTTTTAGCAATCATCTGGACTTCTAAATGAAATAGTCTTTGTTCCCTGAGTAGTTTATTCAATCCAAGACACCCCATGGGTGTTTGGACATATAATCCAAGAAATTGTGTTTTCATGACATAATGAGGGATATTTTTTTGATACAGTTTTTGGGTTAGTATTGGATGGATTAAAGGAGATAGTGCCTCCCATTGAATTGAATGAGCTTGACACTTGAACTTGAAACCAATTTTCCTTATTTAGTAAAATTGGGTGCGATGACCTTGTGTAGGATGAATACCAAATGGAATTCCATGAATGAATGTTTTATCCATGTTTAATTACATTCCATATATTAACTAGGTTATATTAAAAGGTTCCTAGAAATGAAATGGAATATGGTTAATGGCATGATTTCATTTGGATTCCTTAACGGGATAAAATTTTTTATTTTGGAATTCATAAGACATTGTGCATTATGTGTTGGTCTTTAAAGGATTTTACTTTCATACTAGATTATGAATATGGAATGGCTATTTGAATAGCATAAGAGTTAGTACCTTATGAATTATATTGTAATTTTAATAATGATTTAAATGTGATTATACGTTATGAGGTACATGCATCCACTTTAGGATAGAATGGATGGACTCAGTGGTTAAATATAATTATTCCATGGTTGATACATTAATCATGTTAAGGGATTCCATGGATGGAATCATAGAGACATGACTTTTATAACCAAGAGATACATGGTTTCCAAGGACAAATTCATTGGGGGATATTTCTTCTTAATTGAAAATTGATACATGGATCTAGTTATATGAGGGATTAAATGGATAGACTCGAGGGGTTGGATTATATGTCATTGGTGATTCATGGGTTTTTCATATAGGACCACAAATGATAAACTCGGTTGACATGGAGTTTGTACAACAACTAGAGTGATATTGGGTTACTAATATGTTTTCTATGGATGTGATTGTAGGGTATTGGTTGATATTCAATATAGGATGGCACAAGAAATCCATCTTACGAATGTTAATAAAGGACTTAGGATCAACATTTTTATATGAAGTTAATGTTTCTTATGATAAGTCCTCAAGCCAAAGCATGGTCTTCGTCTTGGTCTTGACTTGTATGGTACATATGGACTTTTGAGGCATCGATTGTGCATACAGTATTCAAGGTATACTAGGCTTGTGATCAATCTTGAGACTTATAAATTCAATATAATTGGATTTTTAATTGAATAATTGAGTATCTGACATGAGGGGTGTTTAATTTTTAATTTTCATTTTTTACTTCATTACACATTACACATTGAATTTCAAACACATACTCACTGTCTAGATTGGGCATGACACTGTTAGTGTTGGATTATTGATATTTTATCTCACAACCTTCTCGGGTAGCCTTGGTACTCGAGAATACCTTATATTTTTAGGATATATATTGATTACTATATTCCTCACACATGTTTGTTAGGAGGAAATGACTGAGCTAAAGCTATGGATACTCATGTAGATAATTTGTGGGGAATTTCTATCTTTAAAAAAAATTTGTATTGTATTGTCATGAATGTTTTATTGTTTAGTTATTTTAGTTATGTATCATTAAAATTCATGAATTCAAATATTTTATAAACTAGTGTTGGCCACATTTGTTCAGTTATAAAAGAATATGTCTTCCACTACATTATTTTTTTGATTTACAACTTCTATTGTTTCTTGTAACTATTTATATTCTATTATACTATTGTGCATATATGATAAGGTGGAATAGTCTCCCCATTCTCACCTCTTGAGACACTCATAGCTAGTCGGTGGCCTCTAGCATATGAGGAGATGTTCTTGAGGCCATGTCACCCAACGTTTCGACTATCTGTTAAATGGTAAGGTGGGCTGGGATGTTAAAAGTTTAATATCAACTCTTCCTTTATTAAAAAAACATTATAAGAGCATATCCAATTTTTTATTACCATTCCCTCATAGAGTTATTTATCCCATAAAATCTTTCTTTAACTTACACACATAACATTCATCCTTCCGAATAACAAATCCAAATGGTTTTCCTAAATAGAATTCTCCATAAAGACACCCATTCTGAAATTTGGTCTTCAAATCCATATGAATAATGTTGTAACTTCATTATTATACAATATAAAAAAAAATTATTTGTTTCTAACATTTAAATTTGACAATAAGTTTCAAAAAGTCAATTAATTAAATCTGTGAGTAACCATTGCAGAGAACCGTTGTTTTTTCTTGTCAGCTCACCAGCATCATTCATCTTATTCCAGAAACATCATAATTTACCGATAACATTTTTGTCGTTTTTTGGGTAAAGGCTTCCAAATATCATTCTTTTTAATCTGATACAACATGTTATTCATATCCTGAATATATTCTAGATTCTCAAATGCTTCTTTTAAATCTTTCATCTCAACATATGAAAATACATATTTTTGCGTAATACTATTTGATTTTATTCTATTTTGAACCATAAGATGTTGATCAAAAATTGTGTTTTTAGCATCCACTTGATTCCTCATCCTATGATGATTTTTTAGAGTCTTCCTCATCCATGGAAACAACTATTTTAGATTCTTCTTATTTAGTAGGATTCAATTTTTTGCATCCTTATCATAACTCTTAACAATAATTTCATCATTCTTTTCACCTTCCTTATCTGCATGAGTTTTTTTAGAATCTTCCTAACCTATTTTAGTAACATTAACATCAAAAGAGTCAAATAGTCGTCATATATATTTTTAAAACATTTATAACCTCTTATTTTTATATCATAGACAATAAAAATTACATGTTCTCCTCTCTCTTCAAACATTCCCAGGATTCCACCATTCTTATTTTTGATGAATGATCTCCCAAAAACTATTAAGTGTTTTAATATTGTTTATTTTTCTTAAAAAATTTCATATAGAGCCATATCTAAACTTGGAATATAGAAATGTTGGTTTTGAATATAAATAATAGTTCTCATAGGTTTCCTCCAAATGTAATGAGAAAGTACATGTTCATGTAACTTAATTAACCTTATTTAAACTAGACTTCTCTTATTTATTTCTGGAAAACCATTTTTTGAGGATAGTAAGGTCTACTGAACTGATACCGAAATAAATGATTCTCAAGAAAAATTTCAAACACTTTTTTTGAACCATTCTATTTTCCTAACTTCTTCAATTAATAATCACAATTCATATTATATTTTCTCCAAAAAAAATAAACATTTTAAGGGAAATTGACTTATTTTTCTTGTACATATTTCATGTACTATGATTAAAGTCATAAATTAGATTCATTAAGTTATTATATCCATGAGATGATTATTTTCTCATTAGACCACATATATCAAATTGAATATGTTCAAGGGGTTGTTTTGAACAAACTTGAACATTATTACACAATGAATTTATAGTATTTAAATTATGACAAAATAGGAAACACTAATATCTAATTGTTTGCATATTAGGAATACCATAGACACTATCTCACATTTCTAAATTTCCAATATTCCTTTGACACATATTTCCCAAGAATGTATTCCACAACTTACTTTCATCCATTATTCATATGTAACATGATTTCTAAACTTCACCAGCATGAAACAAATTCCCTTTTTTATATTTTCCCCAAGTAATTTTTTTTATCTTCCTCTCCATTCAAAAAAATAACATATTTGTTATGAAATAATTTATTTCCTTCATCACAATGTTTCATAAAAAATGTTATGTTTCGTCTTATTAAAAAATCATTTCATGGGCATTGGTTTCTCTTACCCAATAATAGCAGTTCAAAAACCTACGATACTAAGAAATTCATCATTTCCAAATATCATTGTTCCATATTTGATGTATTTCAAATTCTTTTATAATTTCAAGTATTTTATTATGTGAGGGGATCATCCACTATCCTGTATCCATTTTTTAACCATTTGCATCTTTCAAATTGGTCTCTATAATATGTGAATTTTTTCCTTCTCTATATCTTTCATCACAATAAGCTTTTAATAATTGTTATAAGTAATTTTTTTTCTGAGTAAGAAAACAATAATTCTTTTTGTGAGATGTCTAGGGTTTTTAAACATTTCAAAAATATTTTCCAAAAATTGTGACATATTCTCAAATTTCAAACCCACCTTCTCAAGTTTCTTCATTTGAGAGTATTGACACCACTTGATATTTTCCTTCTATAAATTTTGAAATAGTTTTAATGACTTTTATTAACAAAATATATGTTTTTATTATTCTCAAATCTACCCAAATATCAGCATTTCTAATAGAGTGAAAATTTCCTCCATTAATTTTGTACTATCTAATGTTGTGAACATATTTTTCAGCATCATTCTTGCCATTGACAACATAAATTGGATTGGTCCCAATCATTCTGTTCTCACTTGGAACCTTCTTCTTCAGCTTGGCTTTCATTTTTTCCTCATCATAACAATAATTTTTATGAAATTTTGCAGACTCTTAATGTTTATTAATATTGTAATTATACACTTTTTTTATTTTTTCAACATAAATAAATTTATAAACATTTTTATTATTTTTTAAATGCTTTTAATATTTTTACAACCACTGAAGGAAACACTTTTAGATCCTTCTTCGGTTAATCCTACAAAGATATTTTAGTGATATCAAATATGGTGTTCTTGAAACTTGAAAATCTCATATTAGTTTAAGAATGTATTTATTGGTAAATTTATAATTCTTTATATTTTATTTTCAATATATATTCCATATGATCATTCTGATATTTTCATTCTCAATATATTTCTTCAAGTCATCAAGCTCTTCAAAAAGAATAAAATTCTCATAAGAATAAAATTATCGATTATTTAATAAGGAATGAAAATTTTCAATTTATTAATTTATTTATTATGTATTATAATCTTGTATATACATTCTTTTAATTATTATTTTAGTTGAAATTATACTAGGGTTTCCTATTGTAAATAAATTTTACTTCCAAACTCTTCATTGTTAACTATTACAATGAAATTATAAACTCTATTATTCTTATAATACTTTTCATATTCAACTTCATTTTCCTATTTTTAATAATATATAGACATAAAAACAACTCCTTTTAGATTTGGAGTTATTTTTATCATTACCATTGGAAAAATATTTAGCCTTATTAATATTTTTTTTGCCACTATGTATTCATAATTCATTCATATTCATCACAATCCCCTTCTTACTTTCTTAGAGGATAATGAACTGAAAAGTACAAAATGGCTCAACATTCAAAAAAAGTCAAGGGAATTTCTCCAATATATTTACTATTACTGGTTTTAACATTTTTAGAAAACTAGGATGAAATTTATTCCAAATTTTTATATATCTCATTTTAGGAATCAGAATCACCAAATTATTCTTCTTAACGATTCTTATTAGGCTTTACTTTCGTGGTATCATTGAAATAAATTTCACTATTAATTTTGTTTTACATTCATAACTTTTTCCCTTCCCATTTCATAAGAAATGAAAATAATATGAAATTCATTCTGATTTAATGTTTTAGGATATCTGTATAATAATGATAAACATAGACATAAAAATTATTAGGAAGAATTATCAATATTTTTCAACAATAGTATAATTATACAACTTTTCACCAAGACATATAATAATGATAAAATGTTATTAATCCAAGTAAATAAGTACCCAATGGATTCATATTAACCCATCACGATATCTTCATATGTCAATATCCATATTTGTTAATTTTATGTTTTGACATTTTTATTTACTTTATAAATTTTCATTATCATATCTCATGTACCATTGGTTGTGTTAGTACCCATCTCTCTTGGGAATTCACTTTTTGAATGTAATGATGGTAATGCATTTTTATCCCATCCATCATTCTCATGATTCTTAAAATCAACCCCTCTAAGGGGTGTATTTCCTATAAGAGGATGAAACAAAAATATGGTAGCTTACAAAACATCATACCCAAGAGAAGCAAGATATGGAAACATTGTGTCTTTATAGATATGATAGTTCTTTCTAAAAAACTGGTATTCCCATTCAGTTCACCCAATTCAAATTTTCTATTACCACTCCTCTTCAAAGAAAGCATCAAAAAAGAGAAAAACAAAGAGAACCAAGGCTCAAATTAAAATTTAGAGGGACCACCCATGATATTTGTTTCACTGAGAGGGGGTGAATTAGTGATAAAAAAATTTTATGTATCCATTTTTATGAAATAAATTTTTTATCCTGTAATAAATTTATAATTTTATCTAAAAAACCTTCCAAAATCCACAGGAACACAATTATTTCAACGGTTCACTAATCAACAAGATGAGATAAATCTTTGATATGGTACGAAAATAATACAATAGACCACAATCCACAAGAAAACACTGCCTCGTTGTGGAAATAAAATAGTACAATATTCCCTTACACTTGTGTAGCATTATGATTAATACAATAGAGTATGTGCTATTTATAGAACAAATGATGTAATAAAATTTTGTTTAACATGGTAAGAAACATTAAGCAGTTTCTTATAAACATGTTACTGTACTTCCTTATCAGCAATCAATTTTGATAACTATCAAAACAATTCATAACATTCTTACCCATCAATTGGTAAAAACATATTTGTATTTCTTAATGATACTCAATCTGATGGATTATTCCGATTTCCTAATCTGGAAAATATAAATCTGTAAAAATACTTCAAAAAAAATTCTAAAATAGATTCAAACTCTATCTAAAGAATTATATTTAATTTTTTGTTCTGATTCTATATCCACTGAATGTGGCCTTCCTCCTTCTTTTATTATGAAATCCTTTCCCAAAATTCTAAATCAAGAAAACTAGTATCTGTAAAACCTTAATCTCTTTATCTTTCTCTCTTCACCCATGAATAGTATGAGATCCATAAATTAAAATATACTTCATACTATTTATATGTGTTTGAAATGTTTTTTGGGTGGGTATCTGAAATTTTTTTTCCCACATAACAACATTTTTCAAATTATAAATTTCACTTCAATCTAACTCCATATTTGACTTCTTCAATGCTTCTCAAATTTTCTTCAATTTTCTCGAAACATCCCAAATCTTATCCAAACATCAACTAGCTTGAAAATTTATAACAATTATTTATTATGATTATAATGTTCATTCATATTATCTGTTATGATGAATAAATATGTAGGATAGAATATTACGTTGCTCCATGCCAATTGATCATATGTTATTTACGTGACTTCTCATTATGATGCTTAGTACTGACTGAAAATAAATGACTCAAAATGATGTTCGGTTCCAACTATTATCTGTAATTATTTGAGTCAATTATTCCGTAATCATAGAAACAACATATAATTATATCATCACTTATTGTAAGAACTTATTCAATAGCTTTAAAACACCTTTGAAAATTATTTAATGAAACACTTCAATAAATTATTATTTAATTCAGACTAATGTTCATATGACTGATGACGTTATTGGTTACAGCCTATTTCTAATAGATATGTTTTTACTTCACTCATGTGGATTGTTGTCAATTACAGTATGATGTGTCGGCAACATAATATATTTGACGACTCTTGAGAAAAATGAAAACATATCAGTTTTATTATTTTTCATTAACTAATTGTATATAACAATGTTTTCTTTTATGAAAATTGTTGAGTTCACTATTGATATTCATTTATTATATTTTTCCAAAACATGACCAATTATTATCCTAATAAATAGTTCAAAAACCCTCCACTAAAAAAACACCTTACTCTGATTGATCGGCAACACACCGTATATGTTGAATGAGTATCAACAACTATGGATTCATCAAATTCCATCCATTTCTCATTATAGTACAAAACAAAAAATCATAAATTCAAAAAATCATTTATCCAAATATTTGTATCTTGTGTATTATTAGTCTAACTAAAAAACCAATAACTCCATCATCTCAAATTTCTAATAAAACTTCTCATCCATCAAACAATCCTACATCTGGTGATATCCCACTAAGAAATTGAGACCAGAAAACTTTTACATCCATGATTTTTATTGTTATGCAAAATCTATATTTTAATCCTGGCTTCATCATGAATTTGAGATCAATTAATATCCATGTAGAATCATCGAACCTACATTATAAAGTATTACAACTTCACATCCTCTCATCACATCCATCCTTCCGACCAATCCTCAAACTAATTGGAATCATTTTTTCACCCCATTTCATTTATATGGATATCCTTACATGTTTTCCTAAAAACATAAAATTTATGATAATTATAATATCATTAAATAATTTTTAGACATACATTCAATCCATCCATGATCCGTTACATTTTCTCATACTAATTAAATCTTTTATTTCCGACCCAGGGTGAGCCTGATGAACAAATTCACTTGAAAGACAACTCTAGTATTGAAAAATAAAAAATAAAATTAATAATACTTATGGAAATTTAATATGTTTTTATATTTGGGATTCATACTTATTTTCCTATCATTTGATCACTATGTATTACAATGTGAGTTTATTTATTTTTTTATATTAAATGACAATACAATAACAAACAATCCATAGAAACTTCTTTCTACTTGAAAAAACACTTCAATTCAACTTGGACCCAACACAATATTCTATTTTATGATTTATACATTTCCATAGAATAATTTTCTATGTTACTCATAAAAATTTAAATGTTTTAAAACTCTATATTTTTATACCTCCCCATTTTTTTTGATTATTGAGTTTCCTTTTCCATGATAGAAAATCATCTTATGTTTTGGTAAAGTAAATGTGTGTGAAATTTTTTAGAATGTACATTCGTTTTTGAAAGATAAAAAGATAATTTGGTTGTGACGTAGATAAAACTAAGGGTATTCACCTTAAAAAGGTTTGGATGATCATTGATTCAATATTCACCCAAATTAATGATGATTGGTCTTAAGACATGACACCTAGAAAGACACTACCTAGAGATATTATTAGAAATATTCCAGTGCACTTAATGAACCATGATGAATGATATTTCAACACTTTTCATGGTATCCTATCATTCATATATATTAAATATTGTTACTATCTTATGTGGATAATCTAAAACATTTTTATTACCCTCACTACTATATTTCATTGATATTATTTCTTCACGTGACTTTTATGATGCCCCAACAATTCCATAATGAATAGGGGATGTTATTATAGACATACATATTATTCTACTGAATGTGGAAATATTTTATTTCTTTATTTATTCATTATTTTAATATTTATATTCTATTTAGTAAGAGGTTCCTTAGGTGATATTGAAAAATTTATTGGTGAATATTATATGGGATGCACTATACACAATTAGATTATGGGCGGGGCCAGAATTATATAACCCCTCAATGAATCAACAAGTTTCATGGGAAATAAAGTTCTATTTTAGTGCATACCTCATAACATGATATGAATGTTTCTTAGAATAACACCTTGATAGAATGTTTTTTATGTATGGAATAATTCATTTCATCAATATGATATCACTGATTATTTGTATCCTTGCTTTCACCTATTTATATCGATATAACATGAACTTGGTTGTAGTTGATTATGGATTCTTATTGTTCATTTGTTCTCGCCATATCACTTATTCCATGTTTATGTTTTGTATGTTTCCACTATATGATACTTATTTATAGTAATATGATCTCACACTTATTTTTTACCTTCCCTTAACAAACCAAGATCTGAACTATGCGTATTTTTATGGGATTTTATGGAAGAGATAATCAGGTTCTTGAAATATTTCCAAGTCATATATTATGATTTAATGTATAATGTTATCATGTATCTTGTCTACAAAGGATACTAAACTATTTTATCCTTCCATAACACCTATAATTTTTACAAATAATTTAATATAACAATCATCCTGAGGTTTCATGGTCCAATTAAGTTATATATCGTATCAACAGAAGTTTTAGTAGAAACCCTAGGGGGATTTATTTAGATGAACCATATGTGGTAACATAAGTAATATGAAAATCCCTAAAGATAATTGGAGATTTTTTTGAAGAAAGAATGATTATATTAATGGTGAATATCAGAAACCTTACATAAGAAGAGCCAAGAGGGGAAATTTTCCAACCATAGTTGGTTGACATTGAAGGGGCCTGAAGCCGCCAGCTGATGGGCTGCATTGTTTCATTCCCTTTTGGTAAAGGAGAAGGTGTATCAAGAGAAGTCGTGACGCATCGAGATGATTCTTTTGACGATAATGCCAAAGGCCTAGAGTCCAGAATCACCATGGATAATAGAAATGATAACCGAAAGGCAGTCATACACGATGATGATATCGGCCCATCCACGTTCCACTAGGAGAATCATCCCTGCAAGTATGGCATAGGCCTCAGTAACAGCTGGTTCTCAGAAGGCATGATGTGGTTCATATTTTTCTACAATGATCTGCCCTAGATGATTTCAAGCCAGGAGGCCGAGAGCAACTGACCCATCCTTGGGGAGAGAGGCGTCCACGTTAAGCTTTAGACTCCCTTCATTTGGGGGGATCCAGTGAGGGGACCAGGAGGGGGAATCATCTGGAAAAAGTGTCCTTCATGGTCCTTCCATCCCTCAATCCATGATGTGGCTCGTTCAATCCAGAACTCTAGAGGCTGATAAACATGATGGAAAACTGAATCGTTATGCCGAACCCAAATGATCCAGGCCAGGGTGCAACGGGAGCTTGCCTCAGACAATGAAAGAGAGGAACACCAGTGCATCAGAATATCAGGGAGGTCAGAGGCAATATCCAGTGAAGCATCTAGAGACGAACCCCATTTATTCCAAATTTCCTTGGATCCCGGGCAGTGAAAGATGGTGTGGCATGGTGTTTCAAGAATATTCGGGGAGAAAGGGAAGGAGTCAGCACTGGCCATATGATGGTAAATATGGAGGCTCATAGTAGGGAGGGTGCCCGTGCACACCTGCCACCAAAATTGGAAAATTTTTTGGGGGACGTTGAGCTTCCAAAGTGAATTCAATGGCCCCTCATCACGGTCGAGGGAATGAAAACCAAGGGCCAGTCCGTATCTGAATCTCACTGTGTAGTCGCCTAAAACATCATAGGTCCAAATAAGATGGTCGGGGCCTGCATCAGGGACACATGGGATGCTCAGGATAAGTCTTTGGTCTCTATCATTAAACCATTCCTGGATCTTTTCCACGCACCATCCCGGACCCTGGTCTGAGAAGAGGCAGTTGACAGTGTCGTCCTCCAGACCTGGTTGGGCGGGGGATGTGGCCTGCATACCATCCTTATCGACAAGCCATGGATTGGTCCAGATGTTGACAGATGATCCATTTCCAATCCTACAGCCCACCCCTTTCTCCTGGAGATTTCGGGCCCCCCAAATACTTCTCTAGAGGAAGCTAGGACGGGGGCCAAGGAATGCTCCAAGGAAGTCCGTGTGGGGAAAGTACTTCGCACGGAGTACGCATGCACAAAGAGATGAATTAATGTTAAATATAAGGATGTTATCCTTAAACTATTCAATGAATATAGATTTGGGTCTAATCAATTAACAACCATATCCGGGATGTTGATCTGGGTTATGAAAAATAATATCACGTATATAGATAATCTGGATGATCTACAACGTGGTGTTACTATAAGGGATATCTTGATATGGTATCATAATGTAACAATTAATATAACTACAGTCCCACTGGAAGATAAACAATAGATTCTATCACTTGATTACATCTGTCTCTCTATGGGATGTCATTAAAAGGAAAATATCATAATTTTAGTCTCCCATATTAAGGGGGCTGAAATCCAATGTTTGTCATATATACAAACCAATAAATAGGATGATGAAATCAACTTCATGGAATGTGGAACACTGAATGTGTAATTATATGAAAAATAAATTCTATGAGAAAAATATTAGAAATGTAAATATAGTTCTTCAATATTTGAAACTTTTTTCGGGAAAATATTATTGATTTGAAGGATAACTTTTAACGTAATTCGAGGAACATTGGAGACTATATATGCAGATAGAAAAATAAGATTCTTCATTTCTATGATTGGTTAATATGACAATTTAAAGGGAGTTGGTTAGCCAAACTTTTATTTCTATGGGGCTATATTATCAAGAACCATTAAGTTTAAACATTATTTCTCTAGAACATATATATTCAATGGAAATCAAGAGAATAATATGTTGTATAATCATCATGTGAATAAAAATATTAAAAAGGGGTGAAAATTATATGATCTCCCTCATGTGATATAAACATGAGTAACTCCTCAGGTATTATAGGAGGGGAACAAGATTTTGTTACAAGTGATGAGAAAAAGTTCATCAAGATAACCAATATATAGGTATGTTAGGATATTTCAGTGTTTATGATTTAATTATATGGATAAGGGACATTATGTGAACTTTTTCCCTAAACATTAAGGGAATTTTATTATAAATGGCCAATAATGAAAGGCTATAATTATGTGGTTACAATTTCTAATGTCCATGTTTCTAATGATTTGGTTTGAGGTATATTTATAATTTCTACAATGTTAGCTAATGGGTTATTTAATTAGGGACCATTGCAGTCTTATATGTCATCCATGATTTCCAACAAAATTAGATACATCACTTATAAACTAGTAAGTGTGTTTTATATTTGGACATAAAGTGGGAGTCTTATTGAAATAATCATGTGTCACGTAGTACAAATTTTGGTTTATTGGAACACCTTATTTGAACAAAAATCATACCAATGGTTAGATTTGAAATAATCAATTGTATGGATTTCATTCCAATGTATAATTAATAACATGTTTCCATAATAATGGGAATAAAATTCTCAAAGATGAGCTTAAATATATTTTTTTTAGTTGGTAAAAATCAAGAAATAAATCATATAATGATCCTCTCCTAGTATCTCTCGTGAATTAAATTATTTGTAAAGCGGGTGACTAAGCACAATATATGGATGATTATGGTAACCTACGGATAGGGTATGTACCCATGATAAAAATTAAAATTTATTATTATTTTTAACAATTAATTAGTCCTCAAAAAATGTGTGAAATTTAGTTCTCCATTTAACTAATTCCTAATGCAGGACATATATCTAAAACACATTATAGAATGGTACCATTTTAGTTGAGGGTGTCAATGAAATAGATATCATATTTGTTTTGAATTTTATTAATACTCTATAGAGTTTTACTGTGATGATCCCCTCTTTTATAAATGAGGCATTTGGATGGGTCAACGTGATTATGAACTAATTATAGGGATATCAATTCTTTCATTGATAATATTTAGTATCATTTTCCACCCAATGTTGAAATAATAGATCTAGATTATAGAGACTTCAAAAAATTTAAAATATTGATCTTCACACCAATTATAATCAACTAAGGGTGAATAAGGATGATATTCCCAAGATGACTTTTAAAACCCGGTATAGAAATTTTGTGTTACTGGTAAGGCCTTTTGGATTCACTAGTATACCTTATTTACTAATGTATTAGGTGAATAGAATGTTCAAGGGGTATCTTGATAAATTTTAGCGGTATTAATTATTTATATATTGATATAATCTATGAGATATTAAGATCATGATAGTAATACAAAAATAAATATGGAAACCCTTCGAAAAATGAATCTATATTGGAAATGAATAAGTGTCAATTTTGGGTGAGTTAATTTAACTTTTTGGTACATATTTTCTCCATTTATGGGATATATATTAACCCATAAAAGATCAAGGTAGTTAAATATAGTCTTGTATCAATGATCATAAATGAGATCTAATGTTTCCTGGTCTTAGTAGTTTACAATCAGAGGTCCGTTTGGGATTTTTTTATTGTTTTACAATGTGTTAACCAAGTGAACACATAAAAAAATTCAATTAACATGGTCAAAGAAATATAATGGAATTTTTAAGGAGATTAATAGGTTACTAATTAATTCATCTATATTGAATATAGATTAATGAAATGAGGGAATTGTAATTAATAAGAATTCATAGACATATACTACTTGGTTGTATATTTATATAAAAGAAGAGAATATTTTAATATGAAATTAGGAAATTGAAAATCCATGAACTGATAAATCAAAATCACGATAATGATTTGGAATCTATGATATTTTGATCAAAAACAAGGATACACCACCTCTAATGTGAAAGACACAGGATATGTAAAGACAACTATAGTTTTTATGTATATCACCTCTTAAGAAGAATATTAAATTTATAGAATGATGATATTAGAAACTAATAAATCAATATTATTATGCGATACACTATCTCCATAGGATTTGAAAAAGGTGGTTAATGCATTGGGTAAGAGAGACCACAATATTTTGACATGATAGGGATTTTTCAAGGATCTGATACGTATCGATCTAGTAAATATCTTTATGTATTTATCAAGGAAAGGGGAACCATCATTCCTTTTGTAAGAAATTTATAAACTATCCTTACTAGAAAGGATATTGAATTCCATGAAGGATGATGATAACATACTATAGAGAACCGTTTTTTTAGTACATAAATATGATATAATATTATATTAATATTCATTTCATGACCTAAAGATACATTCCAAAATCATATAGGTTTAGTGTCTTTGTAAAGATGGATACAAAAACAACTGGTTCTTAATATATCTATATAATCTCAAACCAAATATTCATAACTATCACCCTTATTATAAATATCAAACATAAAACATTACATCATAACCTATGGTAAGGAAACATAAGAAAGGGTTAACACATATTCTTAGTAAGGGTAAACAATGAAGATATCAATGATCATGTAATATTAACATGAGAATAATGGTAAAATAACATCATAATAAAATTTAATTAACATAAAATCCTATTAATTATCAAAATATTGAGTCACATAATAAATCATGGTAGTACATAAGACATCAATATTAATGGATTCAAAAAAACATGATCCATGAGGCATAAAAACGACATAAGATATATTTTTGGTATACAATAGAAATAAAAAATAATTTTCATAGCAGTAAAGGCTCACATCCAAATATATAATTTTAGATTGAGATTCCTACCCATTCCATAATGGTAGTCAAGGTTCACTATCAAGACTATTCTAGTGGATAAAGTCCCTAACTGAACTTATATCACTCCCCATTCTTGTCATATTCATCTAATTGGATATCCATCCATAACCAATTCATTGGTGGGATATATAACTCCAAGACCATCCATCACATAATAAATATCATACCAATATGTGACACAATTCAGTAAAACATTCTACATATCAAAAGACGTGAAAAGGTAAAGGGCTTCAAAAAGATATCATCAATTAATCATCGCATAATCCCTTAAATCAAAATTGATTTCTAAAAAATCATATCATCATAATCAGAAATCATATAGAGAAATAATAAGGAAGGTATCATGGGATTAAATACCATTTTAGGATAGGTAACATCAAATGTTGTTATCATAGATGAAAAAATCATTAAAAAATCACATGAAATTCATCTTTAGTAAAATAATATATTCACATTGCAATCACTTGATTAAAATATAAAAAAATCCAAAAAGTAAGTAAAATATTTTCATTGAAAATAAACATAAAAAAATTAAAGGGTTCTTAAAATAATTTAGAGGTTATGTAATTAGGAAATTATGTTCATGATGTATGTGTAAAATGAAGACATTCCTATCACATAGTTTTTCAAAAATAATAATAAAGTTACTCAATCCGAAAATGAAAATAAAAAACATTTTAAACCAATATCAAAAAAAAGCATGGGTATAAATTATATTAAATAAATTATTTAATAATATTAAAAAATAAATGAATTTTTTTTGGAAAACATAGATATATACGAAAAATTATTTTTGACAGAAAAATTAAATTAAGTAATACTTTAAAAAAATATTCTTTCGGTGTCTTGAGTTCATAATGAAAAATGAACGGGAAATATTTCTTCTATAGAAAAACTGAGATAAATTAAATTAATGAGTTTGTTTATAGTTATATATCAATATTTAATAATAAAAAACATAGTCATAATCAATTTCTATAAATAATGATATGTTAAACTAAAACCATTACCACTTATGTAAAATTTGAATCATAAGCCTCATAAAGGAGTAACATGAAATGAAAAATTAATTATAATGAAAATAGAGAGATTAATGATATTACAGGTCAAAGTAGATTTATATATTTAAAAACCAAAGGTTTTATAAATTAATTATAATGAATAAATCAATGAGTCTATAAATAATGAGACTTTATTAAGGATATGGGTTTAAACTAGCTGTTAATTATTTTTTTATATTTTAATTTGAATGTCGATGAAATTGATATACATAGTTGCAATCAATAGGTTTATTGGAGTCTGATAGAAAAAGCATAATTACCGGTGAATCATAACCAACCATTATGAATATTAATTTTACCTTTATAAAGAATAATATGATCAAATAAATTGTAAACTCATTAATAAATGTATTCCTAATAATTTACGAGACATTGATTAGTTTTTCAAGGTGTTATAAAATCACTAATAGTTTTAAAATTGATATTTTTGGAATAAATAATGATTTTATTTAGAAATTGATTTTATCATTTATAGAAAATAATTTTGATAAAATGGTGTTTATTTTTGAAATCTACACATCATAAAATCGTTTGATTGAATATTGGGATTTTTATGAACTACTCATATTTATGATGAGTAGTGAACTTTGATAATTTACTATATATATAAATTATATGATTAATACACTATATCATGAATAATGTTGGAATTAAGAACCCTTGATTCGAAATAATATTCTACCATTTTTATTTTGGGTCACATGAATCAAGAATATTGATAGTCTTGAGAAAAAACACTAAACTAATGATTAAAATAATGGAAACCCCTCATATCCTCTACTATAAATACCACCCTCACCTACCTCTTCCTCTTACACCACTAATTATTTGATAATTGTCTAAAAAATAACCCATACCCTTCTCAAGGATCTTCCCTACATCTAATACCTACCGGTATCACCAAAATTCCAATCCCAAAGGCATTAAATAGGATCTCAAGGAGAAGATATGAAGAGGTAAAAATCATGTTTCATTTTATTGTGTTTTCTTTTCAATTATTTTATTTTCTTATACTATCTTAACAACCCCTTATCCAAGAGGAATTAAAAATCCAATATTTTATATATTTTATATTTTTATCAACATTATGGAATAAAATTCAATCATTATTCCTCTCATATTCCTCTTATTCTAAAATTAAAAAACACAGTTCGTGATGTCTTGATTTACCGACATCGTAGATGATGTTGCTTAAATTTCCATTAATTTTATCAAAGAGTGTTGTAAATCTATTTCAATGGATAAAGGAGATTTTAATTTTTTTTGATATTTACTGTATCATGTTTTTTAATTAACATCTATTCACCATATTAAAGTTATATGAAGAAAAAAAGATCAAGATTATCGAAGAACCTCTAAAATGATCTAAACCAATATCATTTATGATTTGTCTAATGATTCATCATCATACCCTAAAACCAAAATTATTTATGGAATAATTTAATATTACAGAAGTATATTAATACCAATTCATCCCACTTATGTATTTTCTCTTCCATTCAACCAAACAATCCTTTATGAACTGCCAATGGAAATCATGTGAGGAACGCACCCAAAATAATGGAAATAACAAAATTTTACTAATAAATGAGTCAAATGATGTTTTAAAATGATAATATAAGGTGTTATAAACATTAATATGCTTCGGTAAAATTTTAATAACACCCTTTTAAAAATAATAGTTGTGGTTAAAACAATTTTAATGTTAGAAGAACCCGACGTAAGGGAATTTATAACCCAATTTTTGTTTTTTGGGTTTACTGTCTACTTCATTATTTATATGCTACCATGATTATTTTCATATTTAATTTCATTAATATTATGATTTATTATGTGGATAAACAATTTACACCCATATTAAAATCATTATATTAACTCTCACTTCAAATTTATGATGTCATTAAGAGACTTTCATTTAAAACTCCTCTACAAAAATTAAATTTTTTGTAATTCAAAAGCAATGTTTATATGAATATATTAATATTTAATGATCCCAATCTTGTTACTGGGAATTTTTTATGATAAATGGGGGACCTATATCTCACTCCAATACATTGGGTTTTAGTAAGTTAGACGTCATTCGTATAGTTACTCCAATTGTAACTGCATTTGTTACACCATAATGTAGTCATGAGGGTTATATTTTAAGGTAGCTGTGAGGGTTATAAATAATAATGTAGAAGAGATGGTTACAATATAAGTAAGTAATAACAAAATATAACTTTAGGGTTTTATATTTGTTCTTTATGGTTTTATGGAAATCTTATGTTTTACAAAATAAGTATATATGGGTGAGAATTATGTTTTTGTGAAAATAATTTCTTATGATAATAATTATATATAAACTAATGGTTTTTCCTCCTTTTTATATATCTTACAGAGATTTTTATGTTTATCACATGTTTTTAAATGTTTTTCATAAGATATTAGGATATTTTACATAAATAAATAAGTCATGATAAATGTTATGAAGATTATTTAAAGAAATAATATTGTTGTTTTGTGTTAAAATTATATGATTTGGAAGAAATGGATATTGTTTTAATGGTTCCCACTTTTTTTTCTAATGGGTTTATTTTTATGAGTTATTTTATAACATTATAAAACTACAAACCAAAAAAAATATAATGGAATATAATTCATTGAAATCTAGTTTAAATATCCAGATTGTGTAATGTTTATGGTCAGGTCCTTATAGTTTTTATCATAGCATGGTTTAAATACCATTATGAGATTGTATAATGTAAAAAGAATAAGATAAATTATTTTTACCTTATTTTTATAGAAGATAATAATTTCTATGTTGCTTTATCTATGATTTGTTTGTTCAAAATGGGTTTCTATAGAAGAAACATGGAAGCTGAAGTTGAAAAGAACTCAGAGGCTGATATCTTTCTGAATCCACATCCGGTAATAGTAGGAATTACAACCAATAAGTTTGTAAACGTGATGGCTCAGCTGATATAGTCAATAAATGGTGGTAGAGTCCATGAAAGAGAACAACCAGAGCTTCCAAAAAGTAACATGATGATAGTGGAACAGTTTATAAAGAAATACCAACTTTTGTTGTTTTGTGTCAAAAAAAAATTGATTTGGAAGAAATGGATACTATTTTAATGTTTCCAACTATGTATGCTTGTGGGTTGATATGTATGAGTTTTTTTCCTAACATTGTAAAACTCTAAACTGAATATATATTTGGCAATGATATGAATTTAAATATAGTTTAAATATTTATATTATTTAAGGTTTAAGGCCGGGTCCTTATAATATACACCTCATCAATGAATATAGGTTCATAAAAAATATATTTCCCAAATAATACATTTTGAGACTATAAACTCATACCTAATGATTGACTTACATTAATGGTTATATAATTTCAAGAAAAAATAATTGAATTCCATATAATTATATTAACATATAATTTATAGACTTATAATATAACATAATATCCATGTATAATATTTCAATACCCATTTATTAATATTTTTTTATTAAAATTATCATTTCTGGATATTAGATGTTTTATTTTAAAAAAAAAATTGGTTTAGTTGGTCTAGTAAATAATCATCGATCATGGTTACATGTTCCATAAATGTTAACAATTATATAAATTAAGAAAAATCATTATAAAAATATTTATTTTCATCCATAGAATATTTACATTGAAAAATGAATTACATTATTTATGGAGTCAGTAAGTCATTCGTAGACATGAATCATTTGTTTTACCTTTTTAAAGATATAATAAAAATAAATTTAATGAAAATTAACCTTTCAAGAATCATTATTAAATAATATATATCATATATTTTTACTAAATCTATCTTTTTTACCAACCATGTAAAGAAAAAGAATGAAAAATGATTCACATCACTTCGTGGATGTGGTAGACCACTCATATACACAAATGTCGTTATCATTTTATAATATAATTTAATGTAGGAATTTTAATATGATATTATAATATTATAATAATAAATATTTGAAAAATATTCTATGAAAATATTAAACACATCCTAATAACCATTCATTAATGATAGTTATGGAAGGTTAATTGTATCCCAATGTTTAGATGACAAACCTTACGTTCGCACGAGTGACATGTTCATGTCCCATTTGATGGAAAAAAGAGTGAATAAATGTGTTTTGATAAACATAATAAATGTTTAGTATACTTAACATAATAAATAAATTGTATTTTAAATAATTTCTTAAATTTAATGGAAGTAAAAAATGAAAACAATTTAAATTGTTTGGTTAATATTATCGCCTCTTGTTCAATATGCCTCAATTACATCCGTCATTAAGAACCAATGAAATTGTTTTTTAAGAATAATTTCACATATAATTCATATATATGAAATTTTAAGAGACAATTTTAATGGGTTTTCCCAAGAAATAAAGTTCACCGTGGTGTAAATAAGTGAAAGGTAGGGGTCCCTTTTTAAAATGAAGGGAGGGAAAATAATATAATATATTAAAAAATTAAAATATAATAAAGTAATTATGAATCCAAATGGTTCAAAATTGTAATATATTTGAATAAAAGTTATTATATGGTCTAAATTTAATCATATAAGAAAATATGGAAAGGTTCAAGGGTTATTTTATGGTTTAATCTTCGGTTTAACACCATAGTTAACCTATTTTCACCCAAACTATTGCAAAACCTTTTTACCATTGAAAGGGTTTTAATTTTTTACAAACATTTACAAAATTCAGAAAAATAAAAAATAAATGACATTATATACCATATAATATTCAACTTGTACACTTTCTTCATTTTTATCGTTGAAAAATAATTTATAAACATATTATTTTCTTAATATATAATGTATGTGATTTTTGAAGCTGTTCTCTTAATTTTACTATAAAGACAACCATGCAAAGATAAATTAAATTATAATCCATAAAACACCCCTATTATGTATAATTTAAATTAAAAATTCATGTAAAATATTAATTCATTTTAATTGTATTAGTTTCCATATGATTATAATCATATAATTTATTTTTTTGTTAATTTAAAAAATACTGTTTCGGAATTGCGTAATCATTTTGGATAATTATATAGTCACTAAAATTTAAAAATAAATTATTTTGAAAATTAAATTTAATTAATATTTCAAAAAAAATATTAATAATCTAATATAATATATATTTAGCCTCATAATAAGATATTAGAGCTATTAAAGTCAACTATTTGATATTTTTACATTAACATTGTTACCATTAAAATAAAGTTAATAATTAATGGAAAATTGAATAAAGTGTCCTTATATTAGTTATTATTATGCATATGTCCAAACTAAAATGATTATATATGATAAATTAATGATTTAGATAAATTTTAAAGAGATTTCCTAAACGTCTTACCTATATTTTACCCATTTTATACTGGTTGAGGTGATAATTCCTCACTATGGTTATTATTCTTATTGACCAAATATAAAATGTGCCTATTAAAAAAACATAAACATAATTATTAAAAATATGTAATAACATAATTCCTTAAACATAATTCAGTACTATGTAAAAACATAAACATCATAATTATTATAAATATGAAAAAACATAAACATCATATTTTTTCACTTTTTAAGAGGATTTTTTTGAAATCCTTTTAAGATACAAAATAGTGAGTTTAAACATAATTCTTTACTATGGTTATCATTCCATTGACACCATTCCTTGATAAAATTTTCCATGATAATTTATGTTTATCAAATTGCATCATATTTCTTTTATGGTATTCATGAAACTCAAATATCTTCTTATTCTATGGGTCATGAAACTCACTAAGGTTTAGATATTTTTTTTATATAACAAGATATCTAATTAACAATAATAATAGGGTCTAATATTCAGGACCCTTTTTTATTTTGTTTCTCATAAGGAAAATAATTCTATTATCAATCACATTCTACACTAAATCAAATCCCCCTACTTCTTAATATTGAAAAAAATTAAAAAAAACATAGTGTGAGAGACAACACTGATAGTGGGAAATGATATAATCTTTGAAATGATTTAAAGTATTTATAAATCAATATACTTTATCTACCATTTATGAATCCTAATATTTAATCTAGTACATTAATGGTTGTCATCTATTCAATTACATCATAATTTTTTATAAGTAAAATGTTAGTCAACATAAGCATATCCCCCATGTTTGTCAAACTAGTAATTTTGTAAGGTCATAGTCACCATGAACAAAAAAACATGGGTGAGATATACTTGGTTAACTCTTTACGAGGTCATTACCCTATATGAATATATTAAGAAACCATGTCTACATATATTTTCCAATATGTAATTTATTTCTAGAAACACCATATATTTTATTCCTTACCAAAAAAATTAGGATGTTTTCCTATACATATACATATCCCTAAGGATCTTATTATAGTTATCTCATCGTAGTTTTGATGTTTTATATAATAAATTACCTTTTACTAAACATATAAACCTATATTTTTCAAAAATAAACAATGCACCATCTTATAAGAATATTAATTACATAACATCATGATACATACCCGAATCAAATTGGGTTGGTGCATTTGGAAACAAGGATATATAAACCACAAGTTCATTATATATCTAAATTATCTACTACAATGTTCATCATAACAAGTACCCATCTTCTTCATATAATATATACAATAATTCATTATAACTTAATAAGGGGAAAATAAGAAAGCGTGATCTTAAATGCTTAATAAGTGTAAATATGGGAGAAATATACTATCACATAAGTATAACATGAGCATAACTAGGTGAGAACACGTGTTTCATATTTTGGAACCCTTCCATAAATATCAAAAATAATATTCATGATTCATGGAAAAATAACTAGCAATTAATAATACATTAATTTAAATAGAATCAATGAACATGATCCATGTGAGAAAAACATTAGAATAAGGCATAGAATTATTTCACACACATAGTCAAATGAAATCATTTTATTTGAAGTTAAATATAACCTCCAAGACTATAATAGTGGATTTTTTCACTTCCCATTCAATCATGGGTATTGAGTCTCACTCATAAGACTATCATAGTGGTCGTAATCTCTTAGTGAATAGGGTTAATTCTTCATTAAATTCCAATTTAACTCATTATATATCCATCTACACCCAAATTATTGGAGTTAGAAATAATTCATCCTCCACCCAAAACATAATTAAAATCATAAAAATTAGTTTTAAAATATCATAACACATTAATCATATCATAAAACCTAAAAATAAATTAGGATATTTATTCATTCCTTTAATCTATCAACGCATAACCCATGAAAATGGAATGAGATCCCTAAATATATTTTCATCATAATCATAAAAAATCATTTGAATGAATAACAATAGTATCATAAGATCATATCTACAATAAGGCATATGTAACATCAAAACATGTTATCATAGTTGAAAAATTCTTTTAAAATATCAGTAGGAATATTTTACATGGAAAATACTCATCTCACAATGAAATCAATTATTCAAAAAATTAAAATTTTCAAAAAACTAAGAAATTTTTTTTATTAAAAATATCATTGAAAACTTTTTAATTAATCTTTAATAAATTTAGTGTTCATGATGGTAGGAAATTCTACCCATGCAGTACAAGTAAGAATAAAACATTCCTTTCGTTATTTTTTAAAATATTTACAAGTAATTCTTTTAGAAAATAATAAGAAGATTCAATTTAAACTATTTTTCATTAAAAATGGTAAAAATTAATTTAAATGATTATATAATATTATAAAAAAAATAAATTAAATCATTTTTTCAAAATCATTTAATTATATAAGAAAAATTATTTTAAACTGAAGAAATAAATAATGTCACATTTCCTTAAATAATGTAATTTTGGTCTCTTTAGTTAATAAGAAGATTAAAAATAAAGTAAAAAATAATTTTTTAGAAATTAATAGAGTATAATAATTTTAATTAGTGTCATTAAATTTAAATCTTATTATTTTATCTTTGAAAACATAATCATAAACAATCCTGAAAAATTGAGATTGTAACAAAAAACCCTTAACTCCTTGGAAGCTTATGAATTGTAATCCACGTAAAAGAATAAAATAAAATGAGAAATTAATTATCATTTACATAAAGATATTAATTTTATAATATATGAAATGGGTGTATATATTCTTCATAAAAGAATATTGGTTCATAAAATAACATATATCCCAAAGAGGAGAATTTGGGACGATAAACCCTTACCTCGAGTTTACAATTATTTTATTTTACATTAACCTCATGTATAATAAATTATAATTTATTATAATTATATAATAGAATCATATACATACTTTTAATACTAAAAATTATCTAGTTTTTACATTTCAACACCAATTTGTTAATTTTTTTTATTAAAATCATTGTTTCTCAGTGTTAACTATTACATTTTTCTCGAGAAGTTGGCTTTGTAGTTCTTGTCCTAATACTATGATAATGGTACAATCATATATATAGGTTTAATAATGATATTAATATAATATATATTAATTATATAAATATTTACATACATCTATAAAATATTGAGTTATAAAAATGAATTATTCCATTCATGGATATGGTAAGACATATGTACACATGAACGTCGTTCTTACTTTCCAATGGATGAAATAAAAGAAAGGTAAATATAAATTCCCCTTAAACGAATAATTATGATATCATATGTTTAATATATATTCATTAAATCTATATTTATTTAAATCCAGGCCAACCAGAAATGAAGAACAAATCAAATCACTTTGTTGATATTCTAGTCCACATGTACGCATGAGAGACTTTATAATTTTCTAACAGATTGGGTGTCAAAAAAGAATATATGATATTATAATTATTTATTCATTAATATTAAATAAATATTTTATAGAAAAATTAAACCCATCATAATAAACCTCCATGAAATATTGTGATGGAATGTAAATTGTATTTTTATGTGGAGATAGTAAGTTTTACAAACACACGAGTGATAATTTAACATCCCATTTAATGGAAAAGAGGGTGAATAAATGTGGTTTCATAAAACTAATATCATTTTAGTATATTTTTTATTCTTAAGTTATTAAATTATGAAAAATATCATGTATTTATAGAAACTACAAGTAGAAAAAAATTAAGAGATCGAGTAAGACAATTACATCTTCTTGGTATAACTCCTTTGGATTTATTCTTAAGGACCCATTGGAATGATATTTTAAAACTTTTTAATCTAATTCATGAATAGATAATTGTATGGGATAATTTTATATTATTTTTTTAAAATTTATGGAAAAACATGGTTTATAGAAGATAAATGTGGGGTACCATTTTATATTTTAGGGGATTCACACACTTGAAATACATTAAATTATGAAAAATATAACAGTGTAATTATCTAGAAAAATAATTCAAAATTGAGAGAGAATAGAACACAGAATAATATATTTTTGATATATATTTACCCAATATAATTTGTAATGTTTTATATGGTACTTGAATCCTATCGTATGGTTTAACCCCATTGATATCTAATATTCCCCTAACCCTGTAAAAAATGTTTTCATAAGTAAAGGGTTATAATATTATTTATAAGGTATAAATGGATCATTAATAGAAATAGAATAAAGTTTTAGAACATATATTATCTACCACTTTCATTTTCAATATTAGTATTATTTTAAAAAAAATCAAAATATTATTTTTTTAATATATTATTAATTTTATTTTTTAAATTTTGTTTAATTTGAATTTAAATACTGCATGAAAATAATGAAATTAGAATATAATCCTTTAAAAAACTCACTAATATTTTCTTTTTATCTAAAAAATTAATGGGTCCCAATAGATAAATTAAATTATACTACCATTAATTTAATTAATATCATTTATTTTATTTTCATTAATCTAATATATATTCTATCATCATTGAATAAGAATTTTGGCTAATAAAACAATTAATAAACATTAAAAATTAATTATTATAAATAAGAGTATTATTTTTATTTTAATTATATATTTTGAACTGAACATATCCCTATTTTACCCGTATTATAATATATTACGGATACTTAAGGAAAGAGTGTTACATTTTCTACTTTCTCTTTACATAAATTAATTTAAGGGTCATAATCAAAGAAATAAGGAACCATGTGGCCATATATTTAATAAATGGATGTAAATAGATGCAATAAACTAATAAAATAGGAAAAATAAATATATTATAGAAATTTTAAAGCCTTATCCAAAACATTAAACTGCATTTTACCCATTTTTCCATTACTAGGGTGAAATAATTTTTCTATGCATACTATTCATATTGAATAAAAATAAAATGAGAAAATATATAAAATTTGAAACTTCTAATTATAAATTTGGAATCCATTTTTCAATATTCAATTTCAATAATTGGTAGAAATTAAATTATGATTTAAATGTATAATGAAATGAAAAATAGTTTTTCATAAAAATGAATTTTCTTTATAAAAATATTTCTATTTAAAATTCAACAATAAAGATAATAAATAATAACATAATTAGATTATTCAAAATATATTAAAACATTTTTTAATATGAAAAAATTAAAAAATGGTAATTATAAAATTATTAAAACATAAATATAGCCTTCAATAAAAATCATTAGTTTTTAACAACCGTAAAAAAGCCATTCCATTCCATAAATTCATAGAAATTCGTGCTAAGATAATTTAGGCATATTGATTGAAAAAATAAAGATAATTTTTTCAAACACACTTCTTAAGAGTTCCAAAATAATATTGTCTCTCAAAAAGTAAAAACATCTTGTTTTCTGGAAATATATTCTTGAAACATAATATTACGTTACTAAAAAAGAAATGATTTTTTCCTATGAATTTATAAACACAGTTATATTGAGTAAGAACATTATATATATTTACTAATGTGCGTACTAATATTAATACCCAAAAATTAAATAGATGGATTATAGTGGTAAAATAATCATATTTTATGGTTTTTATAAAATCCATGTTTTGGGTCATATATGCTACCAATTGTTAATTTTTTCTTTAAATATTAGGCTGTTACATATACAATGTAAGACTAAAGAGGTGAATGATGAGGAATTTATAGAAATCATATACATAGAGGGAGTGTTGAACTTTGGGAGGAGTTTATGTGTTTAATATATTATATATTTGGAAATGGAATTTCTACATAAAGCATAAAACTAAAATTTCACTATAGACAAGGAATGTCACAGATATATAGTGATTTAGTAGAAAATGTTTGGTGAGATGAGAAATTTTTGAATATATGAATAGATGTTAGTATAACATCACAGAATGGTTAAAATAAATCATCTTCATAGAGTTGTGAATCATCTTCTAATACCTATATATAAGTGGGAAATTTTTACAATAGACTTTTTTATTAGGCTCCTGAAGTCACGAAGTATAAAAAATTCTATGTGGGACATCATTGGTCGTCTTACTATATAATATTATTTCATAGTTGTAAGAGAATATCTACCCCATAAAACCATACCCCACTCTATATCTATGAAATATTAAGGATTCATCGGGAACATATAACAGTATATTCTTATCATGACCCTTGGTTCACAATGAAATTCTGAATACTCTACTATTAGATCTCAATACTAATATATATTTAAGTATTTTTTATCATCCTTAAGCTAATGAAATGTATAAAATAATAATAAACACGTTATAATACATGATGAGATCATGTTATCCAGAATTACAAGGTATGTGGGATCAATATATACCCTTGGTGGTGATTCATACAATAATTTTTTCCTTTCGAGCATCCATATAGAATCATAAGAAAAAATTTATGGGAATAGGTTTTTTTTTTCTAACCTTTTGGTAACAAGTTGGATATAAAAATTTGGTTTGTTTTATGACTCTATTTTTCTCCCCAAACAACATGGAAATATTTTAAGGAATATTTTCTATGTAGTCAATGAGTCAGTGTGCAATTGTAAGACAAGTAGAGCCTCTATGTGAATATAATAAATTTATTTAATTTATTATATCATCTGCTTGAGGGTTTTTTGAAATAATGGAATAAAACATTAATGAGGTTTCATATTGAAATCTAATAATATAATTAAATACTAAATGAATATTTTACCCTCAATGAGGCATAAAAAGTTTGCACGTTGGGTGTTTGGATTCCATGAAATCGTGGGAGAATTAACAATTATAAATTATATATGTATATATATATATATATTTAATCACCATGACCTAGATATTCCTTATATAGTCATAGTAATGGTAATACCCTATGATTAACTTAATTACCCTATAGATCTAATAATAGAGTGTCGATGCTTACTTTCAGAAAAGATAACTGAAACATAGATCGATGATCTGTACTAGGATGTTTGTCTTCATGAATAGATTTTATAGATCTCACTAATTAAGAAAACATGGAAATGTTATTCATCAATGATTGATCCAAACTCGATGTATAGAATTGATGTTTTTTATTAATTCATGTCATTTATTGTCTATTATGAAATGAAAATTAATTCCTTAGTATATATATTCAAAGTTCTCTATTGGGATTCTCAATAGGTATTTATCTTTATAGGATTAGGAATTAATAATAATTGTCGATATATGATTAGCTATTATCTTTGTTTGATTTTTTGTCCATAAATGAATTTAGGCCAACCTATAGAATGGTTGAGGTTCAATCCATAAATTTGGGTTTTTGGATTTTATCTAATTATTATTCATGAATTCGACATCAGTATTAATTATGGAAAATATTTTGGTGAATAACCAAAAACCTATCATTGAATTTTTGATATTTTTAATAATTTATTAATTCCATGTGTATGAATTTAGGTCAAGGTAACTATTGAGGTTTGATATTATGTGATGGGAGATTATAGATAGATTGGTTGTGGAATGGGATTGAAGGTCCACAGTTGGGAATTGCATCAACTGTATAGTGTGAAGGGATTCTATAATTACATAGGTTTTTCAGACATAGACATTACATCCTAATATACGAATATTTAGTAAATTTTACAAATACATACATACAGACTATAATGGTTTTCTGTCTAATGATACTAGTTAAACTATATTCTAATTTAATGAATGTTCTTAAACCTATCCCATATTGTCCTTCCCATTTAGTTCAATTTATTGAAATACCCTACTTAATCATTTTTTCGAAACCTAGGGAAAGGAAACTAAATAAAGAGTTATCTCAAATTCTTTGTAAGGTATAATATAGATGATATCAATATATTATCATATGAAATCCTGGGGATAATCATAAGGTTATGAGATTAATATATAATATTAAAAATCATATGAAATATATAATGGATCATAAGCATGATCCATGGCATAAATCATTATCATTTATAAATAAAAGAACCATAACAGTGGAAAGAAATCCTTACAAAATCATGAACCATAATTTCATGTCATATATGTGTGACGCCTTCCTAAGTGTGGAAACAATTTTTCATGTCATTTTTTCACCAAATACCTTAAAATCATAATGAATAAATCATAAAAACCTATTATATATTTCATAATATATTAATATTGACAACCAAATTCACATAGTGGATCAACCCCATTGACAAATTTCCCATAGTTGATGAAACACATCGGCATGTTTCCCATAACAACGTCATTAGATATGTTTCACATCATGTTTTAGGAACATGAAACTTTATTCATATATCATAAGGATATATAATAATTAGTTTATGTTTCATGAGGTTCGGATAGGTTTTGGAACTTGTAGAGGCTTTCCTGGAGGGGCACAGGTTTAACACATTAAGATAAAAGAGTATAATTCTCCTAGGAGACTTTGTAAGCAATGATAGTGGGAAATGTGTAGGTACATATTTGGAGAAATGTTTGGTCAAACTATTATGGTTCTTAGGTCAAACTATGTGAGTATATAATCATTGAGATAATATCTTTTTCAAGTTTAGTGCATGATTTGACAAACTGTATCTTATAACCATGTAGTATACATATTTAGATCTAAAATTTGTGTCTATAACTCATATTAAGTCTTGGGACCCATTTTTATTTTCTAGTCATTGGAAAATCCCAACTCATTTTCTCCCAATTCCTATGACATGGTTCCATTGGATATGGGAGAAATATTTCATTGATTGAGAGCTAGTTGGAGATCTGGATTCACTTGTATGTCTCCATTATTTTTCATTCTTATTATACCTCTTATACTCATATTTCATGGAATATTTGATCTAATATTTTCTTAATATATCCTTGTTCCTTGATGGTAATTGAGGTATTTTACACTTGTATATATTAAAAAAAATTATATCTAAGCCCAGATCAAGAGGCTTATAGTGTTTTTCTTCAATTCCACCATTTTTTGTGAGGTAAGTGTCTTCTCTGTTGACTCCACTTTATTAGAATATGAAGTATTAGGTTGAGATAAATGTTTATCAGGAAATTATTTTGAAATAATTTCGTGTTTATTATTAGAAACCAGTTCAGTGATGGCTTTTATATATTAGTTAAATTTGATGGTTTTATTGAAAGTAAATATAGATTAAAATTTTAAAATGATGTTTGAAAAATTATGGGTTTTAATTGATACATTGAAAATGGTTAATGAATTATTTTAAATAAATAAATGTTTTATGTTAAATTAATTGGAATAGGTTTTGGTATATATGGTTGGTGTCAGTTCATTTTTATTAGACACAACCCTATAGAAAGGGCGTGTTCCATTTGGTTACCTGGTATTGGTTACCTAGTGACGACTTTGTTGATTGATGAATAACCAATCATGGATATTGAACTACCACATGGTAAGGAATTTTTTGTTGTGCGGATATGAGGAATTATGTTATAGGTTTTTCAAATAATATTAGGAACATTTTAAATGATTGGTTTATTGAATTTAATGAAAAACTATTTTGGTTTTATATAATATTTTGAAGCTATTTTATATAAATATAATAAAAAGTTGTGTCTTAGTGGAATCAGTTAGGAATTCATCGGGGAAATAATACTAATTTTACACTAAGACCATTCTAAGGAACCACTACATGTTTGTATATGTCATCTATCGATACATATTAAAATGAAATGTATCTCAGTTCCATAGTGATTCTTCGTGATACCATGGGAAAGGATTTCCATGTTGGAGCATGGAGTAGGTGGAGAGTTTCATGTTGGACTTATTTTGTTTCTTTAGGGTTTATTGAATTCTGATTACTTTGGTTATGTCATTCAGTTTCTTCTTGTACCCTGATATTGTTATTAGATTGGTTAGGGTTGGAGTTTTATTCTTTGTAATCATGCATCATGTATAGGTTTGGTTGTACTTATTATTTTATTTTGAGTTTTTTATCATTAAAGGAAGAATCATTCCACAAATGTTCATGAAGCCCTTTTCATTTATTTTCAACCTTTGGGGTCTTGGGTATGTCACCCATGTCATAGTAATCCAACCGCCTTTTTCAAATCAAATAGGAGAGCAGTGGGATGTTACAAATGGTATTGGATTTTTTGGAATTTGATATGAAAATGTTATGAGTCTATATCAGGGGATTATAGTAAGTAGTAGGATTGTTTGGGAATAAAATGTAGAGAATTAAAATTTTAATCTAACCTCCTTGTGCTGAACTTAATGTTACTAGGGAATTTGGGTATATGAGTGTTTTAGAAAATTATACATGAGTTTTCACCTCATCATCATGGTTTTAGATGATGTGTTTTTATGATATACATTAATAGTATGACTTCAAAAAAATATTTCATTGTTCATTTTTTTGTAAAATGGTTAATTAAATCTAAAAATAGTATTATTTTTACAATGAGATTTTTTTTTGAATTATATGGTTTTAACATATTCAAAAATTGGATAAATATTGAGGAATGTTGAATGGAAGAACATTATGTGATGTTAATAAATAATATGATAAATTTTAATATTTAATACTTCATTTTATATTGAGTAATACTAAATTTAGTTTTGTTTTCTTTATCATGAATGGAACTAAGTAGTCATAATATAAGCTAATCAGAAGAGTTAGTTGAAATCTTTTTCACACATGAGACATAGGTAAAAAAATGCTAAAATGAAAATTCATGGATTTTTTGGGAATGGATAAGGGAAATAAGAATGATGAACCACACATAGTGGACCATTTGGTTAAATTACAAAAGTAGAATCCATGCATATGTTTTGGGGGGGGGGAGTGTCAGAGCCAGACACCAAGTATCCTAGTCGAATAGATTTAATTGAATCTTTGATATCCTTAAGACACATAAAGATTTGAAAGTCAATTTGAAAAATAACATGCAGGATGATTTGGCACACCATTGTTAGAAATGAGTAGTTCAAGATATATTCTACTATGACTTTTCATTGGTGTTATTTGAATAACTGTTCAACAAAAAATTATATCCTTGCATGTTTATAATTTTTGAGAACAAAATAATTATTTAATTTGAAGTATGAGAGTATCTATGTAATAGAGTATGATGATAGATTTATGAATTTAGTTTTCATTAAACCAGATGTTACTACAAGTGTTTCTTAAAGAGAATGCATTTTTGAGTTAGGGTTGAATCTAGAAACTCACTCAAATATATTCAAGATATTTATAATAGATGATATATTGATAGAAAATATAGGGAATATAGTAGAAAGAAAATTATAGGGAAATATTGTTGGAGGAAGAATGTTTATTCATATGTAAACTACTGGGGACTCCAATGATGGGAACAAGTGGGTGAGTGACACTTATTCCCAAAGTTGTGGTGTATCTTTGAATCCGATAATGGGATCAGTCATTTTTCACTTTAGATTGAAGAGTAATCTTGGATTATTTTGTTGTGTTTTTTGAGAAAATAATGGTAGATTTTATGGAACCACCTTAAGCATGTAACAATTGCTGCCAAATGGGACATCTTTCTCAGGAATTGTATGATTTAATGGATAAATAATAACAGAAAAATAATTTTCATTCAATTAGAAAAAGACAAGGTGATTATATGAACACCAAGACTCCTCAATATAGGTAATATCAACCTGGTAATAAAGAGAAAATTACACCGATTAAGAAATATTAGGGATCTAATAAATTTATCGCAAATGGTTAATAAATAATATCTATAGTGAGTGGCCCAAATATTATTAATTATAACCATATGAATGATTTTTTGGATATGAGTGCATCCCACTCATTTATTTCAACTTCTTTTTCTGATCTTTTAGGATTACATGGGGAGATGATGCCTTCTATATTGACACTCCAAACACATTTGGGACAACGAGAGTGTCAATACATAAAATATAAAGTGTGTTTAATGAAAATATATGGGATTGAGTTGGTGTGGTATTTCGTAGTGTGAGAGATGTATTTTTATGTCCTATATTAGGGAATGGATTGGATGAAAAAAAATTAAGCCTGTATTTTTTTATTATGAAAGGAATGTGAGTTTAAAATTTTCTAATGGAGTTAAGAATACATTTAATAAAAGACTGTGAAGTTTATATAATATGATAAATACCCTTGGTACTTATGGTTATAAATATCTGTTACTATTTGACAGTAGCTTCTTCGGCATTGGTAGATGAGATAGGGAATAGATATTTTACCACTATAGTAGACTAGTCCCTTGATATGTTTCTTAAAAATTTCTTAAGATCTCTACCTAAAAGTGGTGTCGATTTTATGATCGATCTCTTAATGGGGAGAAAAACAATTTACCTTTTTTTATTATCATATGGAAGAAAAAGAATTGATGGAATTGAATGTTCATTTTTAGAGTTCGATAGTAAAGGGTTCATCTCGCCGATCATGACTCTATGGAAATTACAATATAATTTTTTGAGTAATTCAGATGAAACACCAATGATTTGTGTTTATCATCTTACCATTTACCAGTTACAATAATGAACTGGTAACCTGTTTAAATATTTGATGGATTATTTAATCAATTAATGGGATTCTAGTGGTTCTCTAAAATTAATATACATTTTGGATATCACGGGCTATATGTTGGGTAGTGGATATTCCAAAGATAGATTTCAAAATAATATATGTAAATTATGAGTATGTTATTATATCTTTTGGTCTAACTGATTCCCTAACTAAATTTATATAATTGATGAATCATATATTTAAAATGTATCTAGATTTCCTTTTGGTGATTTTTGAGGATGATATATTAGTGTATTCATGAGAAATGAATATCATTATAAACAATTATCTACAGTGTTGGGTATCATGTGGTAGGATCAGCTATATGAAAAGTTATAAAAAATGTGAACACAGGAGGTGAATTACCTTATCTATGTAATTTTTGAAAAATGATATTATAGATCCAATAAATATTGAACACATTGTCTCTTGAAAATCATTAAATAAATTGATTGAGATACATAGTTTCCTTATATTATCATGATACTATAGAAATATTCTATCTAACTTTTAATGTTGGGAATAACTAATGATAGCTTTTAAATGGAATGGAATTCCATTACTTTGGAAAGATAAATGTCAGAGATCATTTAGAGAATATTTTTTAAGACATCCAATAGCACATATCCTCAACTTCCCGGAATATAGATAATTCTACAACGTTCTATTGTGAAGTATCGGGGTCTAGGTTTGGGTGTGTTCTCATACCGGGGGATCATGTTGTTGTTTCTGGATCATGAAAGTAATGGTTTCATGAGAAGAACTACCAATCACATGACACAGAATTAGTTATTTTTCTATATTCATTGAATATTTGGATTCATTATCTCTATATTGATAAATTCATATTTTTTTACAGATCAAATGTTTTCAAAACACATTTTCTCACAAATATAATTTAATTTTAGGTATTATAAATGGATGGAGTATATCTAAATGTTTTAAATTGAATTCATGTACACAAATGATAAAGGGAACATTATGGAGGATTCATTAAACATGAATTCATATTCTTTATTGGCTAAAAAGTAAAACTAAAAGTGGTAACTATTGTTAGTTGTGGAGAATATATAAATATATTTCTTATTCCAAGGTGATTTCATATTTTTTTTCAAATTTGTTTTGTTCTTTGTTTTTATGATTGTTATAATGAACCAAATATATAATTATGAATATATTTATATGAGTTTAAAAATATATTTCGATGAGACCATTGAGGGATGCATGTTTTATGGGAGTTTGGTTTTGAGTTTTAGATATAGGATCTTAGTACCTTTACTATGAATAACATCTTAGTGCCTACCACCATTTGAGATGGGTTGTTCAAACTAGGCTTCCTAGAATGTATAAATTATGGAATGAAATGTTATGATGTGTTGTAATCAAACATGAAATGGTTTATATTTTTTTGAGATTCCTAAAATTTTTATCAGTAAATGTAGATCACGAATGGACAAATGGTATGTTGTAGTCTTTAACAATATCCATGTGTAAAAGGGAAAAGATAACCATGGATTATGTATTATGTATACCAAGGATAGTCAAGAAATGTGATTCCATATGGGTGATAGTGGATTGACACACAAATTCATCTCATTCCATCCAAATTCATGTTACTAATTTGATGTATTTTTTTTCTAAAAAATATATTTTTTAAATTATACAAATTTATGGAATTACTCTATTGATTATATTAGATAGATACTTTGGTTTTGTGCCTAATTTTTTAAAATCCTTGTAGAAAGACCTTGTAAAAAGTAAAATATGAGTAAGTCTTATCATGATCAAACATATGGATAGACTAAATGGAAATGAAATAGGATGGAGAACATGATTAAATATTTTTTAAAGGTGTTTTGGGGATCATACGATGAGAATTTACATATAGAAGGGTTTTCATAACTTAATTGTAACCAGGACTCAATATATATTTCACTTTTTGAAACATTGTATGGGAACCATTCTTGTTCTACATTTTTTTGGTTGGAAAGATGTGAAACATTATTAATTGTACTAATAATTTTAATAGAGACAATAAAGAGGATTCAGCTGATCATAAAGAGAGTAGACATGACTTTGAGGCATCAAAATTCATGTGGATTATTTTCAATGGACATTTTCTTCTGAGGTGTGGGAACATGCATTCTCTAAAATCTCTCCAATGTTGGGGTAACATTATTTTTTACATAGGGAAAGTTAATTCCTCAATACTTAGGCCCTTTGAGATACAATAATGAGTTCTTTAGGTGTCATATTGGTAGGATTTTTATCCAAGGTTTAGTTTAGTGCACAATCCGTTTCTTGTATCCTGGTTGAATAAGTATCAACCTGTTCCAAACCATGTGGCATGATGGTATCACGTTGACCTAGAGATACATTCTACATTAATTCATGTGCCTATATATGTTTTATATAGGAAGTAGAAGATATTTCTTGGTAAAAGAATTACTCTAGAGTATGTTTTATAAAAATATAATATAAATCATGATGAAATGTGAGAGTGTGAGAATAAAATTATATAGTAATGGACTAAAATCTTCCAAGATAATAATAATTTTTTTAATTTCCATGGAAATTATAGAAAATTATGGGGAGAATGTATCATTCTTAAATTTATGTTACATGATCCTTTATTATTGAATAATAAGGCTATATGATTATTAGGTTATATTTTGGGAGGTTATGACGGGTTTTGGAACTTCTTTGAGGTAGTTTTTAAGGTTAATGGTCTGATCAAGGTTAGTAGAAACTATGAAAAGCCCTTGGAAAATGTGAATAAGAAGACATTGGGAATTGGGATGGTATATATTTTCTGAATATGTTATACAATCTGTGAGGGAGCTCATGATAAACCATGTTATCATATTATCATTAATATATAATCTTTTCCCATGTTTTTGCATGATTAAGCTAATTGTGTGCTCTAAATATTCATCATACAAATATAGGTCCTAAATTTGTGGATCTAACTTGGATAAAGCCCCATAACCCCTTTTTAATTCCAAATCATTCATTTTACAATAATTTCTATTATTTCAAGGTCTATGATATGATTCCCATTGATCTAGGATAATTCTTTAGGTGATACAAATCCCTTTAGAGATTCAGATTCACTGGTAGTTCTCCATTCATTGATATTATTCTTATAGATTTTTTCATCTTTATTGTAATGATATGTCTAATCTATTTTTTATTGAACCTTGTTTCTGGAAGTTTATTTTTATTTTTTATAGTTTTATTTATTTAAGGATAGGATATCCATGTCCAGATCTAGAGGATCATAGTGGTGTTCTTTGTTTTTTTCCAATGATAATGAGGTAGGTGGATTATATCATGACTCCATTTTATTAGAACACAAATAATTATTTTGAAATTATTTGTTTTCATGAAATTATTGTTATTTTTTAAAAAACTCTATATTTTATGGTCTTGATAAACTTTCTAAAGTTCGTTTTTCAGTGGAAAGTTTATATTACTAATAATATTGAAATTGGGATTTTAAAATTATTGTTTTGATTTTATACATGGAATATGGTTTTTGAAAAGTTTTAATGAAAGAAATTTTTTATGTTAAATGGGTTGGAATTGTTTTTTCAACACATATTTGATGTGGGTTTATTTATAATATATGTGACCTTGTTCAACGGGTATGTTTCATTCAAGAACCTGTTATTGGTTACCTGGTGGTAAAATGACATATTGATGAGATATTGATGATGAATTTGAAATTGTAACCGGAGCATGCATGTGTGGATTTTATGGAATGATAGAATGAGTTTTATTAATAAGAATATAAACGTTTAATGTATTATTTTAATTAATTCCATTTAAAAATGTCTGTAATTTATATAAACTATTTTAATTATTTTAAAATATTTCATATAAATATAGTAAAAATTTAATTCTTAGTGGTTCGAGTTGTGAAGTCAATGGGGAAATACTACTATGTTTATAGCCACCCCATTCATTAGAACTATTGTATTTTTGTAGATTTCATCTATCGAGACATAGGTAAAGGAAAGTTATCTTAGTTCTATAGTGATAATTATTAATACTATGGGAAATTATTTTCAGTTTAGAGCTTGGAATAGGTTGGGAGTTTATGGTTGGTTATGTATTTTGTCTTTTGGTTTCATTGCCTTTGGATTCAATTAGTAATGTCAATTTCTTTCCACTTGTAATCTGATATGGTTGTTGTCTTGGTTATACTTTTTGTTTCATTTTTGTACTCATGAATCATTTATATATTTTTTTCTTTATTTTTGTAGTTTGGGTATTTTATCTATAATGGTAAATTCATCCCCAAAATGTTATTGAGACCCTTAGCATTTATTTCCATCATTGGGTGTCTTGGGGATGTCACCTATGGCCTAGAAACCACACCACCTATTTATAGGACAATGGGTGAGGGGAAGGATGTTGCAATATATAATACTTTTCCAAATTTATTTTAAATATATATAGGCCCCACATATCACATCATGAAAAACATACATATGTGTCTCATAATAAAATAAATCATTTAAAAAATCAAAACACATGATATTAAAAGAGTTCCATTAAAAATCCATCGTATCATAACCCATTAAAAGGAAATGGTTCTTATAATCACCTAATAAATTCATCATAATCATTAAACAATGAAATAATGAATATTTATGGTACCATTGGATCATATCCCAAGTAAAATATATGCTACATCAAAGGTTGTTTTCATTGATAAACAATAATTACATAAAACATTATTAAAACATTATTGAAGAAAATATTCATGTCATTTCAATTCACTTAATTAAAATATATTTATTTCAAAAATTTTAGGGGAAAATTGTATTTTAAAAATACCTTGAATAAATTTAATGTATTAATAAAATAATTTAGTTGTCATATTGGATGAAAATTCTCTTCAAGCAGTACATGATAAGACAAGTATTCCTTTCACATATTTGGAAAAAGTTAATACTATGTCTTTCAAAAAAAAGACATGAATATTCATTTGAAAAAATATTAAATCTAATAAAATGGTAAAATGTTATTTAAAAATCATTTTAAAATATTGAAATCATTCATTAAAACATTTTTAAATAACATGAACATGTAGAAAAATGGATTTCAAATGAAGAGAGAAATAAATTTTACTTTCCCTAGAAGAATTATTTTGGAATATTGAGCATATATAGAGATGAAAATAAATGGAATATTGTTTTTAATAAAAAATAAAAAGGATAATTAAACTAATGATTTTAGTGAGATATATATCAAAATATTTTTTATTCTAAAAATTAATTAGAAAAATCTAGAAAAATGGTATTATTGAAACATTAAATCTTTACAAGATTGGTATATTTGGATTCATAATCCGATTGATACAAAGAAAATAATTATTATATTTATACCCCATAATTTAGTAAAATTAATCATAAAACAAATTAATTCATAGTATATAAACCACACAAAATAAAAAGGTGGAGAATAAGACAATTGTCCCATTAAAATATGGGTGAGACGAAAATACCCTAAATTATGTCTTCAATTCCATCACACACATTAAAATATATAGTATGATAAATATAATTTTGTTAAAACTATATTATATAACCATAAAAATATGTATCGTTCTATATTTTATTTATTTATTACCTTTTATTACCCATTTAGAAACAATTCCTTGTTAAAATCATGTTTTTGGTAACAACTGCTTTGTTTTTTCATTTGTTCTTTTATTTGGTATATTTTCTCCATTTAACGTGATTATGGGTACATAATATCCAAAATTTTAACAACTATATAAATTTTCTATATATTCATTATATACATATTTTTTCATGGCCCATTAAATATAGAGGTAGAAAATTAATTACGCCATTCATGGAGACGGTAGGACGTATGTATTCATGAACGTTGTTTCCATTTTCTCAAATGATTAATTGAAATAAATTTAAATATTTAATTATCACTAAAAATAATTTTTATTACATTTAAATCACATATTTTTTTAACCTATCCAAATTACCTTACTTGAAATGCATAAGTTATTGCCAAATCACATCACTTCATGAGGGGGTTATCTAACTTCCACAAGAGAAACGTTATCATGTTCCCATGGTAATTAATTTATGAAGGTATATGCGGTATTATGATTTAGATGTATAACTGTTAAATAAATTTCATATATATTTTTTAAATGCATCATTATATCCTTCTATTATAGTTGGTGATGGAAAACAAATTACAATAGTTCATGAGACCATATTCCACCATAAAAGCGATCAATGATTTCATTTCACATTTGATGTAGGAGGAGATAAATATATCTAATTAAATTAAAATAATTGAATATCTGTATTATTTATGTATTATTTTTATTATATCATCATAATTTAATATTATTTTATGGAGGTGGAAGAAAAAACAAAATATAAACACTCAATTGAGTACAATACCACTTCTACAGATAACCTCCTTAAGATTACACCAAAATCCTTCCTGGGATGGATTTATGATCAATAAAATGGCACTAGGATGTAAGGAGGGAATTATGGAATGTTTTTGGGATTGGATTCTCTGGAAAAATAGGTTTCATATTTGTTATTAGGATAGGATAGGTGCTTCACTTTTATAAGTGGGAGAGAGGACACACATTGAATTTTTATAAATAATATGGTATGACCTTTATTTTCACATGAAGAAAGTCCTGATAATGGATAGTTATCAAACCTTATTTGATATATGTTTGAAATTTTCCCATAAAATGCGAGTTATAAATGTTTAAAGGTAATTTAACCCATTATCTATTAAGTTTAACCCAAGTTAAACCTGTTTTAACCATGATCAATAAAATTAATTTTTACTATTTTTACTATTCATTTAGACAAAAAATTAAGTTGAAATTGATATGTATTTTTAATTATTATTATTTTTAAAAATGTAAAATACAAATTTCTAAATTCTATTAATATAAGTAGAATATTTTAATTTGTTAATGAACTAGAATATGTGACTAAAAAATTGGTTTCCAAGGAGAAATTTCTATAAGTATGAAACATTTTTAACACTAAAATTAAATTTTAAATTGATTAAAATGACCTAAATCTGAAAAAAAATATAATTCAACTAATTTTATTTTTATAAACATATTAATATTAAATAGATATTTTAAATTATTTAAATTAAAACGACATTTTTAATTAAAATCAATATTTATTTAATATCCTTCAAAAAATTAAACATTTTTGCAATTTTTCAAATCTTTAGTAAAAAATATTTTTGAAATTTTGAATTTGAAAAATAATTTTATTTTTTAAATTAATTTTATAATTGTGTAAAAAATTAATTTTATTTTTTTACAAAATAAAGTGAATATATACTTTGAGAACATAGTATTTTTGAAACATATAAAGACTTTATTGAAAAATATTTACTTTTTTATCAGTTTGTTGTCTTTATATGAAACCAATATAAATAAAATTTAAAATGTGTTTATTCCTACAAATAACTCCATCTTTAAAATGTAGTTTATTATAGTCAATATTAAATAATAATATTAATAGTATATTGTGGTTTGTTAATACTCATGGTTGTTTTTAATTGAATATATCAAATGAATTAAATTTATATGGAATAAAATATATTTCATAAAATATTTTGGTGTCACATTATACCCCACTTTAGTAAGAGTTTCTCCCTAAAAATTACATCACTTTTTTTAAAATATTCGAGGATAATTCTTCCTCATTACATCATCAAATTCCTATATTTCTACCTCAACTGGTGGGTTCCCCCACAAACCTTTGATGAGGTGGGTTGTCTTGTCTCACAATACATTCACTATATGATCTAGAATATCCACCAATTATTCCTAAAAATAATAATTATAATCCCTCAGTATTATCTCTTATTTTAGTACATGTGAAGGTTTAGGTGCATACTACCTTAGTATAAAAGCATGGAACACATCATGAACTTCTGGTAGGTTTAGTGGTAGCCCTAATCATTAAGATAACATTACGTAATGACCATGAATTTCAAAGGTACTGATATCCCTAGAAATTAGTTTTCTCGTATTTATAAATTTCGATACCTTATTTCATTTAATTGTTCTTAGAAACCCTTTATCACCATCTTCAAATTCTTGATCATTTCTTTGATCTTCATCATAACTTTTATATTGAAATTATGCATCCTTTATGTGTTGTTGATTGAATTTAACCATCCCTTCAATTTCTTCAGCAATAATAGTTCCCAAAATATTTTTGTCTGTAACTTCATCATAGTATTTTGGAGTAATAAACTAATTTCTAAATAGTGATTCATAAGTATCCATTTTAATGATCAATTACAAATTATTGTTTGTAAAAACCCTTACTATGGAATGGATTTGATCCCAACCACCGCTAAAATATATATGATAAGATCTAAAAAAATTTAATAGGGTTTAAATTTTCTTCTTATACTTACCATCTTTTTTAGGAGGATAATTTATACAAAAACATAACTTTGCATCCAAATCCTATTAAAAACATCTCTAATGTAATGAGGTAAACAAAAAATACCGATTAAATACAATACAATATGGTACCCCATAGAGCATTACCTCTTCCTTAATGTATATTATATATGGATTTTCATGAGAGAAACAATCATGGATAGAGATAAAGTTTACTAACTTTTTAATGTGATCAACTACAACCCACTCAATAATATTCCCTCTATGTGTTTTTCAGTGTGTAAAGAAAAAAATAGATGATGATGTTTTCCTATTTCCATTATAGTGTGGGTAATGGTTGTAACCACCCAATTGAACTTTTCAGCTCTTAATTGACATGCATACATACAATCACTAAAATACAAACTCCACGATACCTCTTGTTATTACATCCTACCATAAATAACCTTTCAAATCCCTGTAATATTTTTTTCTTCCATGGAGACTATAGAATAAAGAACAATGAGCCTCTAGAAAGAGATACTTTCTCAAATAGAGTGTAGAAGGATAATATACATGGTTCCTTAACCTTAGCATTCCATTAGAATCATGGTTAAACTTTGGAACATTTATCACCAATTCTATTCCTCTGCATCTTCATTCCCCGCCTCTTTAAAATACCCCTATATTGATGTTCAAACACTTATTTGAGAAAGATATGATTTCTAAACTTCCATTTAAATTATTGGATCTATCAATTGAAATTCCATAAATATTGAATATTTTGAAATTCTCATCATGGATAACCTATCATGATCCTTTAAACTTAAATAGTCAACTACCTTGTTCAATTTACATGGGTGGTAATGTATTCAATGGTCACAATAATTAATCTCCCCCAACCATCTCCTTTGTCACATGTTGAACTCTTTTTGTGTGAATATATACTTTTCAATTCAATGATCAATACATATATGACACCATTCACTGTAAATATAATTACTCAAAATATTTAATGAAAATTCTACTATAGGTAACTGTAAATCATGAGTTCAATAATGTTTCTCATAAATGATCAATTTCAATGAGGCATAAGATATCTCTATATAATTATACACGATAAAGCATCACAGTCACATATTTGATGCATGACTATAAATTTCAAACACTTAGGAATTTTAGGGTAATGTAAGCATATGATCACATACTAATATTCTCATTAGTTACTTGATTTTTTTTCATTCATTTATAAATGTAATTTGGATCCATTTATTGTAAACATAGAATGTTTATTAGATAATCATTATAAATTCTCCACAAATCTTAAATAATATCTATCCAATACACGAAAACATTCAATATTAATTGTCATGGTTGGTCTTTTCCCAAATTCAAAAGACTCTATCATTGATGAATTAACCAATATACCCTGTCTTGATGTTATATAACCAAAAATAGGAAATTTATTTTTCCAAAATTCATAGTTAGTAAATTTTACATATAAGTTCTCCTTCCACATATTCTTCTCTATAATTCATATGTGATTGTCATGCTCTTAATTTCTATTTAAATAAATAATAATTTCATTTCTAAAAACTACCAAAAAATAAAAAATGTAATCTATAAGTACTATTCATTAAATCCATGATTATGTCAGGGGAATTAGTAAGACCAAATGGTACAAAATTATATTAATAGTTTCAGTACATTTCATGAAATATAATATTAGTTATATCCTCATTCATGACACAAAATTGATGATATGTACAATGAAGGTCAAGCATGGAAAAGAATTTAGCATCGTGTACTTTATTAAACATGTTATCAATATGGGGTAGTGGAGAATTTTTTTGGATTGTGATGTTGTTCAAATCTCTATAATTAGTTCAAATACACATTAATACATATTTATTCTTAATAAAATTGATACTTTCCTACCACAGTGACATACCTAGGAAATTAAACCCCTTGAAAATGTTCTATTGGAGCAGATTATTAAATTGTTACAACTCAATCAAGTAAATTCTATAAGGACAATTTGATATAGAAGTGTAACTATGCATGAGTTCTATTGAAATATCAAATTCAAAATTAGTTGAAAGTCTAATTAACACATCTATAAAGTAATAAAAAACACTCACACAATAGGAATATCATGGATTTTGAGTTTCTTCTAATGTATAGTAGATAAACACCTCTGGGAATATAAATTACTACACATACAATGGGTTTAATTTTATATAGAAATTTATATTTATTTTCACACTAATAGATGATAATATGTTGTTTAGAAAATAAAAGTTGACACAAATTACTCCATAATTAATGTGAAATTTATATAGAGAAAGAAAAACATTACCTATGATAAAAAAATCAATGAGGGTGGGGGATGATGATATATTTAGGAAGAACATTCCCATAAATTTTTTCATTAAATTATAGTGAAATCATCATTCTATTAATGGTTTTCATGCCTAATTCAATATATAATCACTGAGGATTTGGATTTAATTACAATGAGACATTTTCTAATAACAAACAGGTTACATAAATATATGATGAAACCTATTACCATCTTAATATAAAAATTATATCTTCAATCACTTATTAAGAAAATGTTTTTCATAACCATCATGTATTGTTAAATAGAGTGATAAATCCTCAAAATTTCTAAATATTATGTCTAAATAAAATAAAATTTTTCATTAAAATAAATCATATTCTTATCCTTGGCCATTCATCGCCATTCTTCAAATACTCAATTATGTTTTGTAAAGAGTTTGTCAATTTAGAAATCACATCCTTCAAGAGTGTCAATCTAGGTGTATAGAAAAGAATTTTTTCTTAAACTAGGTATTTATTAGGTTTAGATGAATGTAACTTTTTCAAAGTAACTACACCATAGAACAAAATTTCTTGATGTATATCCACTTTTAGTATCAAGAAAAGGATGTAATTTCCTGTAAAAACACGATCTATACTTCACAAAAATTATATGAAAGTTTCATATTCCTTTATATGGTCATAAAATTATCCTTATAAATATCCCTATGGATATCACTAATGTTTTATCATCCTAGTTTCAAAAGATCAACTAAATAACTTATCTGATACCAATTATAATTTATCATGTATTTCATATATGGATATTACATATTAATAGATAAATATTCATTAAATTTCAAAATTAAAATTATGATTACCAAAAAGGTTTAGTGTCTTTGGATACTAGTCATAGAAACATATTTTTTCTGGCCTGATCATCAAAATATCCCATTAAGAAATACTACTTAGTTCTATTCATATATATACTCTTCATTATCCTTTATTTATAACCTTTGAAAATGAAATATATTAAAATTTGAGATTAGATGCTCAGTAAGGGTAAACATTGATGATATCAATTTATGATGAAATGAAATCATAATATAAGTCTAAGGGTATGAGATTATAATATAACATATATATTTTATACACAATCTGTCATGGATCATAATAATGAACCATATAATAAAACAGTATCATTTCAATAGACATGAAATATACAAGTAAAAAACATCATAAAAATAAGGAAATAGAATTTCATGTCATGTACTAGTGGAACCATCATAACAATAGAAAATATTTCGTATTTCGTGGTTAATATAAAGGATCTTTATTTCATAAAGGATAAGTCACCAATTCATGCTTCCTATTTAATAACAAATTGGGCATCATCTCCTATTTCTCATAGTGGATCAAGCTCATTGACATGTTTCCCATAGTGGATCAAGGACATCAACCATTTTCCCAGAGTTATCTCATGATATTTCATACATTAACTAAGTAATTTGAAGGAGATATTGGTCCCTCCAATCACATAATTGAAATCCCACATATTTGTGCCATAAGATCATAAATCCATATTCATATCATAGCCTATTAATATAAATGGTTTTCACAAACCTTCCATCATAGAATAACCCATATAAAGTAAATGGGTTTCATAATCATGACACGACTCGTCCCCCGAGGCCTATGTACTGACTACCCCAAGCCTGCCTTCCATAGGCCACGGGCTGGAGACTAGCACCAAAGGCGTAATTCCTTAAAACTGGTAAGGAATTTCCTTTATAACTTGTAAACACACACAACAGATACAGTCACGAGTAAACTAATTAACCAACTAGTGAGTGCAGTAAGTAAAAAGGGGCCAGAATACAAGCCCAACTGGAAAGTACAAAAACTGAATGTACAAGTACAACTGAGGAAAATAAGAAAAATAGCCACTAGGTTATCCTCTGAGGTTCTGACCTAATGGGATGGTAAAAATTTCCTCCTCGTCACTCCACGTCTGTCTGTCTCCTCCATGTGCCGACACTCTATAAGATCCACCTTTGAGTACCTCCCAACCCTGGTACTCTCAAACTCGGTCAGCATTGTATGTCGTCTGCATCCAACACAACGAGATGCGGGCATATCCCGTGCAAAGGTGAGTATAACTATACTCAATAGGTACCCCAAGACCCTCAAGGTCTCACAAAATTTAACAAGGATAAACCAAAATGTATGAAATCAACATATAACCCCACATAGGTATATGCATATACATATACCTAAGTTATCAAGTAATCAATATCAATCATGGGGAAAACACAAAAGTTACAGACTCAAATCAACCAGGATTTTATTCACATTATCTAAACCATGGCTTCTGGATAAATCCTCCTCAATAGAATATATTGGGCCTGCCACGACACCAAGCATGCTTCCCACTATCCTTGAACTACTGAGGTACTCCTCCTGTCGAGTATTGTGGGTCTGCTACATCACCCAGAGGCACTCCCCATCGAGGGTCTGCCACCACAACCAGGCACTCCCCCTAATATCCTGCAAACGTACTCCTCTTATTGAGTACCGTGGGTCTTCCCCACAACCAGGATCTTTTCCACTGTGGGTCTGCCACCAAAACCAGAGGCTCCCCACAAGCCTAGTCGAGCCACTTTGAGTCAATCGGTCAGCAGTCGTCAAGTCTCATCCAGCTACTAGGTCTATGCACTCTGCCCGCTCGTCACTGGAAGGATCTACTCCACAAGATATTGGTTGATACACCAACTATCACGAAGTCCCACGAAAAATTATCATAATGATCTGCCACATCATAGGGGTATCAACGCAACAGACAGCACGTCAATCGGATACTCAGTCTGTGAGTTATTAGCCTTTTAGTCTTGGGGGCCCGGTTGGATTCGTGCATGATCCAACCTGACCATATCACAACTATACCCCAAAATCTAGTGGGTTATACTCATAGGGACCTCTATGCTACAATATTATAAGCTCCACTAACGGTTTTTTAAACCGATGCCTGGTGCCAAAGATATGGCCAAAAGAAAGTAAAGGGTCGTAGTGGGCCCAGGTCCGGTCCGACTAGGTCCAACCCAGCTAGTGCCGACCTCGTCCGGGTTGACCCAGCCTGACCCAGTGGGTCTAGCCCAGCCCACTAGGCCCCGCTCAGCTAGCCACGAGGGGCCGCGGAGGGCCGCGAGTGCTCAGACCGGTCAAGTGGCCGCGGACCGGCCGCGGGTCAGCGTGAGGGCGGTTCGGATCAAAGGGTGTTTTTAGGGCACGGCTCGGCCCGAAGGGCAGTACGAGGAGCTGGCTCGGGGAAGATCGTCCTGGGGCCAGGGTGGCATGGCTGGGGCCGGAAGGCCGGCTCGATTGGGGCCCCGAGAGGGCATGGCCGGTTCGGATGGGGGCAGCACGGCCGGAGCGAGGGGGAGAGGCTAGAGAGGGAGGTACAGCCGGGGAGGCGGTGCGTCTGGTGAGGGTGGCATGGTCGGCAAGGGTGGCACGTCTAGAGAGGGCGGCGTGGCCGGCGAGGATGTCGTGGTTCGGCCCGAGGTGGCGAAGCTGGTTCTGTCGGGCCACCGGAGCATCGTGGGGGCGACATGGTTCATGAAGGACATGGGATGCATAGTCGTTGCCTTTGACACCATTGACTTTGATTTCCTCCATTTCAAATAACACCACAATGGAGATCGGTGGAGGGGTCAAACCATGATGGTTTGGTCCGCACCCTCCGCATTTAGGGTGATAGAAATTTTTTCACAAGAATGAAGCACAACAACCCTCCTGCAAAAGGAAAACACTATCATTCTTCATTTTTAAATACAAAAATAACATGGGAATAAATCATACATAAATAAAATTAAACCCCTACCTTTGTTCGTTGTTCTTGGATGGAGTCGTGGGGGAGAAGACGGAGTTTTCTTCATTCGTCGCGTCTACAGCACACTTCCAATCTCGAGCTCATGCGTCTGTTTGTTGATGATCATGATGAGGGAGGGTCGATCATCGAAGACGTATCACATCGATTTCATCCAAAAGGTGCTTTTGAGCAAGAAGTCAAAGGCGCTTCTTACCGGTGTTCTTCGTTGGATGAATGCAGTCTTCGTTCTTCGTTGGAGAAACTAGTTCTTTATTGGAGATATATTTTCTCTCAAAATCTATTTCCCCCTTTTCCAACAAAATAATAGATATCCAAGAATAATATATTATAAAATCTACTAATTCACTGGCATGAAAATTCAAATTTTGTTAATTAATTATGTTGTCTCCATATAATTAATTCATGAGGTTGGCACAATTAGAAGAGGGGAAGGGTTGACACCATCATGATAAGGGAGGTCAAGAGGCTCTCCCTCATTAATGAGGGGAGTTGAGTGGTTTTCCTCTCCCACCATTATTAGGGGGTTTAGTCACGGGTGGTCCCCACATCGTAAACTCTCATGGAAGGTTAGGTTCTGGTGGGCCCCACCACCATAACCTCTCATGAGAGGTTAAGGTGTGGTGGTCCCCACCTCCAACTTCCACATGGGTGGTTATAATAGATAAAATAAAATAAAACATGCATTTATTTTATTTTATTTTTCCCACAAAAAACCCTAAAGCTATCTTCCTCCCTCGGCCAACTACTGTCGAGGTGAAGGTTTTCTAAAGAGAATATTGGCGTTGTGAGTTCAACGGTGCCCTCAGATTTCAATTCCATGAACTGGTTCAAAATTTATGAAAACCCACTCATACATTTACTGAACATACATGAACAAAACTTCAGAAAATGATTCTATCACACCAGGCCTCGGAATCACGCACCAACAATTTTAACGGACTCGTTAAATTCCCATTTAGTTAAAAAAAATCATTGAAATTATGGGGCTTTACATTCTACGCACCTCAAGCTTTACATACCCGTATGCCACAACTCAAACTAAGGGAACAAGTGCGGTTGCTGAGTATGTATCTGAGCCTTCCGCTCCCATGTGCTGTCCTAGAGGTTCCCGTACTGCCCGTGAACATGCACCAGAGGTATCGACCGTCAACAAAGGACTTGATGCTGTCAATCCTCAATCTCTACAGTAACATCTGTAAATGTATCTCAATCCTTGACGCCCATCTCACCATGGTCAATGATGTGAGAAGCGTCGTACACGTATCTCCTTAGCTAGGATACGTGGAAGACGTCATCCACCCGGTGCAACTGAGGTGGAATAACTAAGTGGTATTCCACCTCTCTAACTCTGATGAGGACCTGAAAGGATCGGATAAATCTCAGAGATTACTTTTCACCTCGTCCAAATCTCCATAGACCTCGTCGGGGTGAGACTCGTAGAAAGACGTGGTTTCTCTCCTCGAAATCCAGAGGACACTGTATCCTGTCGGCATATGACTTTTTCCTGCATTGTTTAGTCTTCATCCACTCCTGGATGATTGTCACTTTCTATGTGGTAGCCTGTACCGTCTCTGGTCCCACAAGTGTTGACTCCCCTAGGTCAGTCCAACACAAAGGTAATATGCAAGGTCACCCGTACAACGCCTCAAAAGGTGCCATCCCAATGGTGGAGTGGTAGTTGTTGTTGTATGAAAGCACCACCAAAGGTAAGTGATCCTCCCAGCTGCGACCGAAGTCAAGGACACAAGAACACAACATGTCCTCGAGGGTCTGAATGGTCTTCTCATTATGGCCATCCGTCTGAGGATGGAAGGTGATGCTCAAATGATGTTGTGTCCCGAAATCTTCATGCAACCCCTTCCGTAGCCAGTATGTAAATCATGCATTAGGATTGGAGACAATTGTCGGAGGTACTCCATGTAACCGCACAATCTCCTGCACAAAATGGAATCTCAAGCTCTCTACTGAACCCTGCTCTCTGATCAGTAGGAAGTGGGCCGACATGGTGAATCAGTCGAAGATCACCCAGATCGAGTCATGACCTCTGGATGTACGTGGAATTACTATCATGAAATAAATGGATATCCCATACCACTTCGACTACGAGACCTCTAAAGTAAAATCCATGCCTTCTAGTACCGTGTGATCCGCCCTCACTTTCTGATAAGGGAGGCACTAAGAGAAAAACTCTGAAACTACCTTCTTCATTCTCGGCCAGCAGTGCTGTCGTCAGAGACCTTGGTTCATCTTCACAACTCCTTTATGTAACACTAGATAGGATGTGTGAAACTCCCTCAACAAATCCCCCCGATGTGACCCTGGTGCCATAGTACTTCCTCTGAAGAGGATGGCGTGCTCCTCATATTAAGAAAATCCATTTGGTGCAAGCCCTATGGATATCTGGGCACATCATGTCTCGCAGTCAGCGTCCCCATGCTGTCACTCTCTGACTCGCTAAAGAAGTGGGTGAGTGATTTTAAGAGACTAAAGGAAGGATGCTTCATCTCAATCCACATAGGATATATGTATAGCAGTTAGCTTCTCCATCGCCATGCCTAGTAGCTGTATACCAGACCTCCTGCTGAGTGTAGCTAGAAAAATGATCCCCTTCCTAGGAGTATAGTTTATCTCAATGTCATAGTCCTGGAAGAACTGAAGACGAAATCGTTGTCTTAGGTTCAGGTACTTCTGAGAGAATATATACATGAGACTATTGTGATTAGAGTACACGGTAAATTGTTCGGCCATCAGATAGTGTCGCCACATCATCAAGGCGAAGATCACTGCTGCTAACTCCAGGTCATCGGTATCGTAGTTCCACTCATGTTGTGTCAACTGTCGTGAACCATAAGCGATCACCAATTTCTCCTTCATCAGAAAAAATCTGAGCTCAGTCCCTGACACGTTGCAGTAGACTACGTTCCCTAAACCTTCCTCTGGAAGCCTCAAGATGGGGCCACTAGTCAGCCACTGCCTCAGCTCCTGAAAGATCTACTAGAATCTCTCCGACCACACAAATGGTTGCACCTTCTTTTTAAAGGCTGATGGTGGTGCTGAAACTCTTGAGAAATCTGGTACAAAACTCTGGTAATATCCAGCCAAACCCAGGAAAATCCGTACCTCCCTCACACTCCTTGGTGGTTCCCAAGAAAATACCACCTCAATCTTCGCTGGATCCACTGAAAATCCAGCCTCCAATATGACGTGTCTATGAAAGTGAACCTCTCAGATCAAAAAATGTAACTTTGAGAGCTTACCATAAAGATGGTTCTCTCAAAGTGTGTCTAGGACTACCTGCTAGTGATAGGTATTCTCCCCCTCAGTAGTCGAGTAAATCAGAATGTCATCGATGAATACTATGACAAAGAGATCGAGTTATGGCTGAAAGATCATGTTCATGAGTCCCATGAACACTACGGGATCATTGGTTACACCAAATGGAATAACCTACAACTTGTAGTGGTTGTACCGATATCTGATGGTCATATTCTGCACATCCTCATCTCGAACTCTAAGATGGTGATAGCCTGATCTGAGATCTATCTTCGAGAACCCCCGAGATCCCATCCACTGATCAAAGAGGTCATAAATCCTTGGGAGTGGGTACTTTTTCTTTATGGTCACATGGTTTGGGCATCAATAGTCAACACAAAGCCTCGAGCTATCATTCTGCCTTATTGGCGAATAGAATTGAGGTTACCTAGGGAGAAACACTTGGTTGGATGAATCCATTCCCCTACAAGTCATCTAACAATACCCGTAGCTCCCGAAGCTCCACGTGAGCCATCATATACGGTGGAGTAGATATTGGTGCCATCTCGGGGGGTACAGGTCTATGTAAAAGTCTACCTCCCTGTGAGGGGGTTGACCTGGAACATCATCAGGGAAGACATCTACATACTAGTCCAGCACTACAGGATAGCTCGAACTCTCCACATCAACTACTCTGAGGGTATGTCTAGCTATATGATGATTGATCGGCTGCAATCTCCTCCGAGTAAGTCCATCATGTGCTGAAATGGTTCCCTTCTCACCGGTGAAGGTAAACCAAGTCCCATCCGTGCGGACACACCGCATTTTTTGCCTAATTCAGACAATCGGAGCATAGAATATAGATAACCATTCAATACTCAAGATGATGTCTTACGGCCTTTATGCCAGTTCTAGGAGATCCCAGCTGAAGCTCTTGCCTCCTAGAGTAATCTCCCACTACTGGAACAAGTGTGTAATCGTCACGTCTGCTCCCATAAAAGTCTATAGCCATAAGGATCGATCCAACGGCTCCGTCGGAATCTTAGAGCTCCGAACGAGGGTAGTGTAAATAAAAGAGTGAATGGAACATGTGTCTACAAGTACTATAGATATGGTGGAGTAGACACATATTATACCTCAAATCATCTTCGGAGTGTCGTGATCATAAAGCTCAGCTGCCTGGAGCTGAGCTCTCCCCTATCCACCTACTCCCAGTGATCGGGGTGGACCTCTTGGTGGTGGTGGCAGTAGCACCTTGATTGTAACACCCCAAGCTTCTACGGTATGCTTCTCTTTGAATAATGCGATAGCGTGTGTTGTACGCAACACCGAGTTCTAACAACCAATCAAACTAGCCGTTATGAATAGTAATACCTACTTTTTAAAATTATATATATTTTATATTTCAAAATGGACTGCATTTTTGGATTCGGAATATCTAATTTAGCATAAGGTGAAATTTTGGTACTTTTCGGATAACTTTAATATTTTGATGAATAGTGAAAATTACTAAATTTTAATTAAAAACAACTTTTTTAATCAAAATAATTAATAGTGATAAATTATGAATATTAGTAGTTTTAAATTATATTTAGAATATATTTTTACCATTTTATTTAATGTTTGTCATTGGACATAATTTCACAATTAAAACAGACATAAACATGTGTCAATCTTTTGATAGTTATTATCTCTTAAAAACACGCTTTTTTATTTTAACAACGGGAATTAATTTTAAATTAATTTCTGCCACTTCTGTGGTTTGAATATGGAAAAATGGATTACATATTTGGAATCAGGATTTCCATATTATGTAAATAGGTAACTTTTATTTTTACACATTTTGAATAATTAATGCGGTAAATATTTTATTTACCATGGTTAAAAGGTAAATCCGGTAAATAAGGGTTAAAAAATAATATTATAATAACACAAAATTACCCTAAAACGTGTCCTAACCTTATTGGTGGACACATAACCGACCATGGGAATCCTTGGGTCGATTTTGGGACCCCTTAGATCCACTTGTATGTGGTAGGGACACATTATATTAATAAAGTTAAAATAAAAATAAAAATGGCATAAGCTTACATCTTTTAGAAGAACAATTTTTAGATAGGGTTATACGTGTTGGATTTTCAATTATAAATATTCATTAGAAAGCTGAAACGATTTACTACATAATGATATTTTATTTATAATTTTTAGACATCAAATAATTTAAATTATTAATGACACAATAATGATGCAATGTTTACCTCATTAATAAATCATTTAAATAAATAAGATTATAATGATTAAAATATTATCTAAAACCTGTCCAATTCCTATTGGTTGATGTTATTTAGAATATGAGTCATCGTAGCTTCGACCTCATTGATTTTTGGACCATTATAAACCGAATATAATTATATTATAAAGTAATACTTTCACTCTTTCCTAAAGAGCCCCTCCTCTCCCTTATAAAAGAAGACCACTTCTACTCATTCCTCACACCTCTCAAGCCACTTGGCTCGTCCAAACCCTGCCCAAATAAGATCCCCACATCCCTCTCCTCCTCCTTGAAGCTTCCCCTTAGGCATAAAGCATTTCAAGAAGTCCTTTGGTTCCAACCAAAGTGAGTTACCTAAATTAAAGGTAACGATTTCTCTTAAATTATTTTCATTTATTTTGCTTCTCCAACCCCCAAACTCTTTTTATTTACTTTCTTTTGTAACAACAAAAGTATCCTCAATATACTAGGATGTTTTTATAAGAAGGATTCGAACTACACATACACACACCTCCATCTAATGAATGATGAACATAATGTTTCTGTGAATGGCAAACTAACGCCTCACGAAACGATGATTGGTCAAATACATCTTACTGCCTCTCATGGTGGCCATTATGATGGAACTGTAATTAAGTGTGATATTAATGATAAATATTTTATATATAAGATTCTGTAATTCCATTTTATTTCATTCCATTGTTCGTTTCATGTTGTATATACATACGATAATTTCATTTGAGGAAGTGCGGACTACCACCCCCTTAAAATGATATGACTCGTTCATACCACACTTGGAACGT